>JAWZSL010000023.1:1750000-2950000 GCA_034769285.1 Lutjanus argentimaculatus
CAGTGGTAACAGGCCTCAAATGCTCAAAACTCAGTCTGTGAGAAAACATGTTTGTTTTATTTCAACAATTAAATTCAGAGTCCAGTCAGTGAAGGTTTCAGTTCATGTTTTTATTTGTTGACAGATAAAAACACAGTGATCATTAATTATCTGAAACATGATCATCAAGACTCATTACATTCACATTTTTAAAAATAATTTTGTTCCAAGATGATAAATCAGCAACTGAAATAGTGACCCTCACTCCCTCAAATCTTTTTACTTTTTATCATTAATCAGTGAAGGTCATTATATTTGTATTGATCACATTTTATCAAAGAAACTTATAGAAACAATAACCACAACAAAATATGAGCAAAAACTAAAACATGAAATGAAAATAAATGATTTAATATGACTGAAATGACAGATTCAGTGAAATTGTAAATTGCCTGTCATTTGTCAATTCACCAAAAACACTTATATTAAAAATACATCCAGTTGTTTTTCATTAATAAACCTGAAGACAGAGGACCTTCTAACCAGCGGGTTAAGACACAGACCGCTTCAAGTTACGTGAATTCATGGCTAATGATAGCAAGCTAGCTTGTTAGCCAGAGTTCAATAGTTCGCCAGCTAGTTAGCTGACTGCTCATTAACAACATCACTCATAAATATACTGAGTATTTGTAGTAGTTGTTAACTTTGTAGCCCTTGTTAGTTTTTCTTATCTTCAACAGGAGCTGTAGGTCTGTGTTCACAAACACATGGTGAAAAAGTGAGTCTATCTCTGACTGACAAACAGAACATTAAAATAGCACAAATAATATATTTTTGTGTTTTTAATCTTAGTGTGGATTCACAGATTCTTTGCTGCCTTCAAATGGAGTCTGGATGGGAACTTTAAATTTGAGGATAGATGGACCAGGACCACTGCAACTAGTGTGACCTGACACCCTGACTGATTCAGGACGGTCCTAAATTACAAACACTTGTTCTGAATCCTGAATATCATCCCTTAAAAATGAAGCACTATAGCAGTAGATGTAATATGAACAACATATAAATCCATGAATCCTTTACCTTTAATGCCTTTAAGTTCTTAAAAATGTCCTGTTTCTTTTTGTATAAATATGTGTTTTTCAGTATTGAATACAGTATCACTGTTTTTACTCGTCTGTTGCACTAATTAGATCATCATTAATAACAGACTGTTGTATGTTATTCAACCTGTTTAAACCAGATAACAGAGTGCAGCAGCCACTGCAGGAGGAATGTGTGATAAAATAAATATTGAAACAGAAAGTGTTTGTCTGCTCTCACAGTTAATGATAATCTTAACTGTGACTGGTTTCATATCCTCAGAATGTGTAACTGTCTTCATAATATACATGACAAATAATCTGATATTTGTCTAAATTATTCTGTACAAAAGAAAAGCTTTGCTGAGCTCAGAGGTGTCTCAGAAGTTTCTCTTTGAAGACATGTAGGAGCAACAAGACATTAATTTGACCAAATTTAAGTTTTCTTTAAGATCTCACTGTGATCTCAAGAGCAGATTATTTAAGACAAATTTAAGAGCAGTGCAGTGAGACATAAAATAAAAAAATTAAGATCTTAAATTAGTCTCAGGCTGAGATGAGACAAAGACTGTGTCTCAGGACCCGAATTTAATAAGTATGAGAAAACCATAAACGTCTCATATTGGTCTTTAACTGAGCTCTGAGACACAGGCTGGACAAAGACTAGATCTTATTTTGAACTTTTCTGTCCCTCTGAGGAGCCACCAGCTAAATTTAGAGGAAACGGTGTCGAGCCACAGACGTGTCCTGACTGCAACATTTCAGAATCTTCATATGTTTCATTGATCTTGTTCTGATCAGTCAGCCTGTGATGCATGAGAAGCGCACTTGGTCAGTTCAATAGTCATACCTACCAAAATACCTTTTGTCCTGTTGGCGTCCCGGGACAGATCTTTGTTTGTCTCTGAAAACATGTTCTATCACCCCCGGGACAGTGGGACGTCGTTAGCCTGGAGCTCTGTCTGTAGTACATAAAATATTAATCAAATAAATCTGTTTGACATGAAAAAAAAAAAAAAAGAGTGCTCTGGATTTGGTCTGAGAAAATGTTAATTTTGTGTCCAGAAAGTGTTTTAAACCATCAAAACTGTCCAGCTGTCCGTCCTCCAAATGTTTTTCAGTTTAGAGTTGAGGTTTGAGTCCAAAAGCAGCAAAAACAGACTGACAGAAAACATAAGTTATTCTGTCGGTGCTCTTCTTGTTCTTGTGCCGTGCTTTGATTTGAGTTTTCTAGCTGCTTGTGCCTTTATTGTGTCCTTTTCTTTGTACGTTAACTGTCGGGTTGGACGGTGAAATGTTGTGTTTAGTGTTGATGAATCCACTATATTTTCCCTCTAAATTGTTTTTTTTTTTTTTTTTGCAGGTGTGAAGTGTTTCCTGAGAGGCAGTGTGGGCGTTCAGCTCAGCAGTTTCTTTCCTTTTCATTCTCAAGATGTAGTGACAGGTTTGACTGACAGCTCACCTCAGGTTAGAGGACAGCCGTCCTCCAAACGGACACAACACTGTGGACTGTCCAGTCTCCATCAGGCTTCATGTTACATCCTATAACTGACTGGATGTCCTTTTCATACAGCTGAAGGAGGCTGGTGGAGGGGTGTGTGTGTGTGTGTGTGTGTGTGTGTGTGCAGTGTGCATCCGACCGTGGTGAGAGGATAATGGGAAAGCAAAGAGCATCATTACCTCTCTCCACGCTGCTCTGCACCTCACGCCTCCCTTTGAGCCGCTGGGAAAAGATGGAGCGGACGCCGCCGTTCGAGGCCGTGGATCTGGACTCGTTTTCATCTTCGACGACACCGTGAATTTCAAAAGATCAACAATGTTTTTATTGCTTCAAGCAGAATCTCTACGACAGCAGCTTTCACTAAAGTCAAGCTTCAAGCAGCATCGGACAGCATGCAGCGAGGCTCAGGAAGGTTTTCTAAAAACTTAGTTCAGAGTCGGCCAAAGCAGACGTGACAGAGGAGACTATCAAAGACAAAACAGGTAACGTGGACAATTGTTGGGTTTCTCTGGTGATGTTTTATCACAGGTTGAGACACACTCGAAAGAAAAAAAGATGTTTTCTGCAGGCCTCCTTTTTCAAAACATACACTCTGTGATTCTTCAGTCGAACAGAAATGAAAGTGAATCAGTCATGAAATTTAATATATAGATTAGTGTACAGGCCTCTGTGACACTTTGTACTGATGGGAATAAATGTAGTACTCTCACACAGGAGACGGGGTTTAGTTCTGTAGAAAGTTACTGTTGAATGTTTTAAAGAAGAAGTTATTTTAACTCAAACCACCATCATTTCATAAACTTCTTACTTATTGGCTTATTTCATCCAAGCTTGTACTTTGCTTATCATAATTATCTGTAATGTAATAATTATCATAATGTAATATCAATTATGTCAAGACAAAGACACTGGATATTTATTTTTGCTAGTTTGACCACCGATCAGTTGTGTCACAAAAAAAGACCAATTAAATCAAATAAGATAAAATTAAATCTGATTACACTAACCTAACCAATATTATCATCATTTAATCTGACATTGTTTTATAATTATATGTATATTTTGTGAAAGTGAACTTTAAAATCTCATCAGTTTACATAATTTTTAACAGCATTTTGATGAGCTGTACTGTCACCTGATCTCAGGTCAGTTTAATATCACTGCAGTTTTAATGAAACAGTCACATAATTTAATGGACAGATTTTGTGTACATGGACATGAATTGTCAATATTTTTCATGACAGCAAATTTAAGAATTTAATATAAAGAGCAAGAAAGAAGGAAAAGAGGCGGGACTCATTTTAACCCAAACCTTTAAACCTGATGTATGTTTTAACTTTGAACATGTAACCACATGTTTCATATTAACTTTTGATAACTTGACAGCAGAATGAGAACGATGAAAAATAAAACATTCATCTGAAAGTCATGATGAGTGTCACGGAAAAATAAGAGAAACTTTGTGTCCGTGTGCAAAAAAAGAGATCAGATTTCATGACTGATTCATGAACTGCCCTCAGACTGTCTGGAGTGTTAAAGGGACAGTTCACCCCAAAATAAAAAATCACATATTTTTCCTCTTTCCTTCAGTGCTGTTTATCTATCTAGATCATTCTGGTGTGACCTGCAGAGTTTTGGTTTTATCAGCCATAGAGATGTCTGACTTCTCTCTAATATAATGGAACCAAATAGAACTCAGCTGGAACTCAGCAGAAAGTAGTTCCACCATGAAACTCAGCTCACAACGAGGTCTGTGGATGATCTTAAGTAACCAGGTCAGGATTTTTGGAAAGAAACAGAACATGTGGATAAACAGCACCAGATGAAAAATATGTGTTTTTGGTTTTGGGTGAACTGCCCCTTTAAGATACACTCTGTGATTTTAACATAGTGCTCCAACTTAAAACAAGGTTCACATTAAAGGTGCTGCTGACAACAACATTCCCCTGATTCCTCCCTCACATCATATACAGAGAAAAACAAAAGGTTAATGTCAGACACATAAAAAGTTTTTAAATCATGATTTCATTTTTTTTTTTTTTTTTCAGGAAAAGTGATATTCTTTATTAAGCTCTGTGGATGTTTTGTTTATTTAAAAATGTTATCGATAGCATTAAAAACAAAAGTCTTTACTCTTAATATTAAAAGGGTCATATATTAACAAAATACTTTCTGATGTTCAGTTACCAAAGTATTTAGACTTGAGTGTAAATATTTAGTTTCTGACTAAATCTGAAACAGTTTATTGTGAGTTTGTTGTTAATTTTATTGGTTGTTCTTGGTTTGTTTTTTTTAATTTTTTTCATGTTGGAGATAAAATATCATGACCCTCTTCAGTAAATTAACAGTAATAATTAATGACACAACCTCCATTTGGTGAGAACAGGCTGCACATCCTCTGTTTTTTATGTTATTTTTTCATAAACTAAATCTCTATAATACAGCTGTTGTTGTTTGATGATGTTTTTTTTTTTATTTTGGGTGTATAAATCCTGCTCCCAGCCTCAGAAAGCTTTGGACCGGCCCTGCGTGAGCACTAGTTAATCTCAGGCGGCAGACAGAATCTACAGCTGGAAAATGATGCCTTTCAGTATCAGGCAGAGCTGATTTTTTCTTTATTTATTTGCAGGTTTAGCTTTTTTTTTTCTCGGACCTTTGGTGTGGAAAAGCTGCAGCAGTTTTTCAGGCAGTTTTTTAAAGGATTTACAGCGTTTGGTGCCTGTGCAGTGTTTTTAAAGCACCTCCTGTCCTCACAGAGCTCCTGTCCTCCTGTCCTCTGGTTTTCAGCTCATTTCTCATCCACAATCTGTCCTTTCCAACATTTGGTAATTATTCCCCCTCGTACAGACCTCCCCCAGCCCACCTCCCCCTTTTCAATGAGCCAGAAAGCCTCAGCTGAAAACTCCACATTTCCCCTCTCAGCTGTGAGGGTTACACGTACTCCTGGAGGCTGTAGCTGTCCTTGATGTCTTTTGGAGGGAGTTTGGACGGAGACGAGTAAAGCTTCTGTCCCTGATCCTGTCCCGGTTTCTCCTGAGGAGCTTTCTCCTGCTTCACGTCATCCAGCTGCAGCTGAACCGTCTTCTTCTGCCTGTTTTTCTCTCTGTCTGCAGCTCCCGCCTCCGCCGCTCGTCTCCGTACATCAGAAGTCTGTCGGGGTTGGAGGGTGAGGCGTATTCCGGCCGTCCCGTTCTCTTTCCGGGACACGACAAACAAAAAATGACCCCTCCAGCCAGGAGGAAGCCGGCGGAGATGAAGGTGACGCACAGAGCTCCTCCGGGCTGATATTTGCTGCTGTCCGGCAGGTCCGTGGTCAGGAAGGCGGTGATGACCTCGTTGGTGAACCAGGACGCCGGGACGAGGCAGAGGAAGCTGGCCAGGACGAAGCAGCCCCCCGCAGCGATGGCCGTGTGCCCCTTGCTCGGTGGCTGCCCCCCCAGCGGGTACATTTCAGCCCCAGGGAGGCGAGGCAGAGTCCGAACGCCGCCACCATGCAGGACAGAACCATGGCGGCCCGCGTGGTCTGCAGATACGCCGGCAGCGACAGCACCGAGTTCTTCATGGTGCAGCTGAAGACGCCGGAGCTGTACCACACGCAGTCCATCCACAGACCCTGCATCTGCGAGATGGGCGTCATGATGCTGGACCAGCCTTGATGCTCACCTTCCAGTTGGGGAGCAGAGTGGCCACGGTGGTGCCGAGGACGCCCAGGAGCGCCAGGGCGAACGCCAGGACCTGAATGGCGGCGGACAGCATGGCTCAGCCCCCGGCGACGGCGGCGACGTCCCGGGCAGGTCCTGACAGCAGATAATTCCTCAGCGGGCTCCAGTGGGCTGCGACCAGAAGAGAAATGAGAAGTGAAGTGAGCGTGGGAGCGTGACGGACACACAGCTGAGGCTGCTGATGGGACGGACGTGTTTCTCTGATTTGGAGCTCGCTGATTGCCTGCATTAGTTACTCTGCAGCTGATGTGGTGATCATTGACACTCAATTATGTCCTTTTAAAGCTGCAGCGTCCCCCGGGGCTTTACTGCAGGAAACAGGACCAGAGAGGGAAACTCAAAGCTCTGACAGACTGAAGTTATTTCTTCTCATTTATTCAATAATCTCACTTCAACATCTGCAACACGAGGAGGAATCATCGTCTTTTAAAGTGAAGTCACATCTGGATCTTACCTGTGCTGTTGTGTCTGTGGCAGCGTCTCCTGAAGTGATTCCTGAGGACGCAGCAGAGAGAAGAGCAGTGTGAATGAAAACACAGGGTGTGTGGGTTAACAGCCTCTAACTACCCCTCTGCCTGCTGTCTCCTTGGCAACCGTACATACAGTTTCATCCCATTCTGGAAAAGAAGCACCAGGCGTCCTTTTCTTTCTTTTCTTTTTGTTTTTTCTCCTGCGAGCTCGCTCTGAATGGATGAAACCATTGTACGTACTAAACTAAGCGGGTTCAGGGAACAGGTTTTCTAACCTGAAGGTCGCCGTCTCTGCTGAAGGAGCCGCAGAGCAGCGTTCTTATCTGATGGGTTGATTGCGGGGTATGCAACGCTGCAGAAATGGCTCTCTTTGACCACACAAAAGCACCTGAAAATGATTGTTTCTGATTGTTTTCTTTGGACGGCGCCGCTCGCTGTGTGAGATAACAGTCACAAAAAGACTTTACGAGCATTTAAAAAATGCGGTATACCCCTTTATTTCTGATTACTGATAATTACTGATGATATCTGCTGGTCAGAGTCCTTCGCCTTCAGAAACAGTCACATTTCAGCCGACTGACGGGATCATTTGTGCTTTTAAAACAATCAGCGTGCACCATCGACTCGTCATCTTCGCCCTGGTTTGGTGATAAAAAGCGCTGAGCTGTTCTTTGTCCAGCTGCAGTGTGAATCAAGGTGTCGGCCGTCATGTGACTGCGTGAAGAATCGCCCACTGCAACACAGTGATAAGCGTCCGCAGCCCGCCCACCCACCCGTCCGGCTGTGATGGGACCTGCAGCCTGTTATTACCATAATCCTCCAGTCTGGGTCTTATCAGCTTCAGACCTGCACAGACTCGAGCTGCTTCCACCAAACCGCAAACAATAAACACACACATTTTCTACAACCAGCCTCCCTGTGGGAAAATATCACGGTAAAGTCCCTGAGAGCGTCAACACGGTTTAATGAATGTTGTGGTGTTGGTAGAATCACTCATAACAAATAGAAACACAGTAGAGACGCCTCGGTTTCCCACCACAGACACACAACGATGAGGTCACCCTGTTCACCAAACCAGGAAACAGTGAAGCTTTAAAACAGGCAAGTTTCTAATGGAGGTTTTGTATTGTGGTCAAATAAAACAGTGATTACCAACGTTTTTGACTTTAAAAGAAGTAACAGTGACACTACATTTAAGGTTGTGGACACAAAAAAATACAAACAGGAGCAGTTTAACTTATTTTACATGCAGATTTTTTCATCTGTAGATTTTTTAAAGACTGAAGAGGTGAAAATATTCAGTATGTTCCAAGAAAAACTGCAGAATTTACAGAAAAGTCCTAAACACAAAATCTCATAACAAATATTATGTTGACTCAGATTTATCTTCACGGTTTATTTACCTCCATGTTACACAGAATTTATTTCAGTCTGCAAGAAGAAAATGAGTTCAGTTTGATTAAATCCACTAATTCATTCACACAAACACACAGACTCACACAAACTGTGGCCGATAATTAATGACACACTTCACAACATCACAAGCAACTTCACAAAATCTGAAGTATATTAAAAAGAAAAGAAAGATGTGGAGAAGAGTGATTCATCAGAGTGATCACAGAGCATTTGATTATAATTAGTCAATCAATTGATATTGATGCTTGTTAACAGTCCAGTTGATCATTCTGACTGTTTTATGTTTTTATATGCAACAACTTTATTGAATTAAAAAAACACAAACCTGCTGGTACCTGACTTTTCCTAAAACTAACTAATAACAAACTAACTGTCTGTATTTTCATTTAAAATGTGTTTTTTATATAAAACTACACAAGTGGTCTCAATTTACAATTTAACATTAGAATACAAATAATTAATTAATTAACTTATGATGCAACTTGTAACAAATAAAAATGTATTTACTTACTTTAAACTAGAGCGAGCCAGCAGAGTGACTGCAGATCTCTTCATCCATGTTTGATTATAATCAGATAATAAATTTATACTCTGAGAGGAACAACTGAAATTCTCAATTAAATTTGTATTTAAAAGATGATTTTATCGACTCACAGAACAGCTGTCATTTAAAGTTATTTTTGATACATAATTAAATGTAGTTGCACTGACAGAAGAAAATATCTCATGATAATACGATGATTCTTGAGGCTAATTTAACTAATAAATTTAAAACTCTTTGTACTTGCTTCAAAATGTATTTTAAAATCTACTTTTATTTAGCTGTAAAAAAAATAAATAAATAAATAAATGAGCTCAGTGAATCTACTGTATGAGAAATAAAAAGGGTTCAATTAATTCTACCAATCTACTAAGTATAGCTTGTCAACCTCAAAACTCACCAGTGTCTCCTGTTATCTCCACAAAATTAGCCCTACTCAATATCAGATCACTAGCCAACAAATCCCTGTTAGTAAATGACATCATCATGACCTATAATCTAGACTTTTTATTTCTTAGTGAAACATGGCTCACTGAATGTAGCTGTGATACCATTCTCAATGAGGCAGTACCAACAAATTTCAGTTTTATGAATAAGAATCGAAGTGGCAAGAAGGGTGGGGGAGTTGCTGCCATTTTAAAATCAGTATTTCAGTGTACGGAAACTATTTTTGGTGATTTTAGCTCTTTTGAATATCTCTGTTTCTTAGTAAAGGGGGATCCAAAGGTTCTTTTTCTTATCATTTATAGACCACCAAGATACCCAGGAAAATTCTTTGATGAGTTTGCTGAACTGCTGTCAGTTATCTGCACTGACTACAACTCTTTAATCATAACAGGGGATTTTAACATTCATATAGACAATAACATGGACACTAATGCCAAAGAACTTTTTTCCCTGCTAGACACCTTTGGCCTCTCCCAACATGTGAAAGGGCCCACACACACTCGAGGCCACACTCTGGATCTGGTTCTCTCTAAATGTGTTGACATCTCATCTGTTGATATTAAGGACTTGGCTCTCTCTGATCATTTCTGTGTGTTCTTTGACTTACAGATAATGACAAACACTCAGCTACCCTCTGTTTCTGTCAGGAAAAGGTACATAAATGAGAATACCAGTGCTAAGTTTATTGAGGCTATAGCTATGTCACCAACTGTGAGTGCAGAGACAGTTGATGAACTCCTGGATAATTTCAACTCAAAAATCTCAAATGTCATGGATACTGTTGCACCAATTAAAACTAAGATGACCTTAAGTAGACAGAGAACACCATGGAGAAATACTATGATGGTAAAGGCCTTGAAAACAGAATGCAGGAAAGCAGAGCGTAAATGGAGAAAAACTAAACTTCAAATTCACCATGACCTCTACAAACAAAGTCTTTGTAATTTTAACCATGAGTTACTTAAGGCTAGACAGCAACACCTCTCTGAGATGATTAATAAGAACATTAACAATACTCGTGCTCTGTTTGCTATTGTTGATAAGCTTACAACTCCACTGAAAGAGATAGCTTCAGAACTCTCTTCCACAGAAAAATGCAATGAATTTGCTCGCTTTTTCAATGAAAAAATCAAATCTATAAGGCTAAATATCAATACAAATCAGCAAAATAATAAAATGATGCAATCATTAAAACCACCTAGGTATACATCAAATATGATGTCAGAGTTTAATGTAGTTGACCAAAAAACTGTAGAAGAAACAGTTCAGCATCTTAAACCATCGACATGCTGTCTTGACACAATGCCATCTGACTTTTTTAAAACTGTTGTAAGCTCTGTCCAAACAGAATATCCATAACAGATATTTGAACAAAAAACAAGTTGTTTCTGTGTTAAAAAGTCCAGTTATGTCTTTGTTGTATTAAGTTAAAGTGTCAGACGTCAACAGTAAAATTTAAGAGGACAGAGGACAAACATGAAACGTCTCTCTGGTTGTTTCTTGTGTTTAAAAGGTTTCAGGACTCTTAAATCTCAGATGTCAGAGCGTCCTTGAATGCACCGACAGGGAGAGTTTTCCCAGCAGCCCCTGCTCTCAGCTGCATTATGGCAGTAATAATTATGTCACTTTGACAAAAGAAAAGAATGATGACATGTCTGTGCTGTGATGGATGATCTGTCTGCAGACTGAGTCTCACTGAGGAGACGTGAAGTAAAATAAATCTACAAACTGACGAAGGAAAACAATTTGCAGTTATTGATGAATTATTATTACTTTACCTGAGGCTATTATTTTAGATAAAGTGATTCATTTTGCTCATATAGCTCTTTCATTTACAGAAAGATCATATTGTATTTTTCTTTTCATATCTTATTTTCAGTTTTTCTGTTTGTTCTTCTCGACCTGCAGAACTTTTCATTTTCATTTTTTATGTTTTTTCATTCTTTGTTTATTGACGCACCAACAAACTGCAGCTACTTTCTCATATGTGAAAACCTGTTTGACTATAAAACCTGATTCTGTTTTGCTGTAATTATAATTATTATGATTAATTTTCTATAAATTGTCAGAAAATAGATCAAATGTTTGCAGAGCCTGAGGTGGCATCTTCAAATATCGTTTTGTCCTTCTGACTGTCAAAAAACACAAAGAAAAAAATCCTGATATTTCAGAAGCTGCTTCACATTTTTGTTTGATAATTTATTTAAAAATAAAAACGGTTGATTCACTAAGAGATCAATCAACTTATCGGCATTGATCTGCAGGGTGGAGGCGAGAAAACAGACGTATCAAACCAGCGGTGTGTTCCTTTAAGCTGCGTGTGTGTGTGGGCCTGCAGGCATGGAGTGTGTTTCTGTGTCTCTGTGTGTGTGTCGTGTGTGTGTGTGTGTGTGTGTGTGTGTGTGTGTAATAGCTCGTGTTGAGTGCTGCTGTGGTATGTTCGTGGTGTTCAGACGTGATGTGTTCATGGTCCCACGATCTGAACAGTTTGTATTCAGATCAGCAGCCTGTTCACTCATGTGAGACTGCTGTAGTGTCACACACACACACACACACACACACACACACACACACACACACACACACACACACACACACACACACGCCACACACACAGTCGGAGGACAAACAGATCAGATGTTTTCATGTCATCCTCTCTGATTTATTCTGGTCATTTTTTTGTCTTTTTTGTTCTTTTGTTTTTGTGTTTTAATTTAATGTCATTCAGTCTGATTCTAAATATTTATTAACTTATTATTGTAAATTACTGTTTGATTTAATTATTATTATTCTATAATTATTAAACTGTGTCCTTGATGTTTTGAAAGGTGCCTACAAATAAATACATCATCATTGTGATCGTCCTTCTTCTGATTATTTTTGTTATTATTATATTATTATTATTAATTATTATTATTAGTATTATTATCATTAAGTTGTAGTTAATGTAGGAAACCAAAGTGAAGATTTGTTTTGGTTTTCATATTTCATATTTATTAATTTTTGTTTAATATTTCTGGTGTTTCCTGTATCTTGTTGTGGTTGTTGTTTTGTTTTTTTTGTGTAATTTTTCTGTTTGACTTTTTTATTTTGTAATTTTTTGTTAGCAGTGTTTTATTTTAGTCGTATTTTAGTTTTTTTAATTTGTACTGTTTGTTGTTTTCTCTGCATGTGTTTTGTTTTGTCTCCATAATCATTAATCAATAGAAATATAAGATAATTTACAAAGTTCAAAGATAATTTGTGAAAATACAAAATTAATTCAGACAGCAGTCTCTCTTTTTAAGATGAATTATTTTCTACAAATCACACAGTATGAAAAGAGGGAAAAAAAACAAGTCACCCTCAACATCTGTGAATTTTGTTTCATTATTTGTGTTTTTGTTTTGGTTTAGTTGTGATTGATTATTGATTGTGTTTTTAATCTAAAGACATTTGATAGAATATTCAGTCTAATTGTGTTAATATTCAACTGATGGTGATTTTAACTTTTGTTATTTGTATCTATCACAGCTTTGTTTAATTTTATTTATATGCTCCTTTCAAGGTGAATTATTTTTTAACAAATTATGAAAAGATGTGAAAATGTTGTTTGAATTCTTGTTTAGTTTTTTGTGTTGATCTTTTTGTTTGTTGTTGTCATATTTTCTTGTTTTATAAACACATGATATTTTGTACCTGTCAGCTGGGATTCAGTCCATCGTCGCCTCGGATTAAAGGACGAATCTGCAGAAAATTCACCTTCATCAGTGTGCAGAGAAAAATCAAAGAGTCAGAAACTCAAACTGTGACTGCAGTTTATATGATGAACTGTTTATAGACAAAACAAGCAGGTCTGAGTTTCAGCTTTTGATGAATAAATGTATAAGTTCTTTATTACATTGATGCAAACGTGACATCACTTCAGGTAAAAACAAGTTTCCATATTTTGCTGCTAAATGATGAAACAGTTTTTATAAGATTCATGTTGTCAGTAAATCTGCAAGAATCTGTTTCAAACAAACCAACATGACGTCTCTGTTGTAATTAAACTGAGATCCTGAGACTCAGACGACATTTCTGTGTTTTTAATAATCACATTTGTTTGGAAATAAATACTAGAAATATTAAGTTTAATAATCTTGAATAAAAATAAACTTTCATATTTATGTTCAGATAACAAGAAAAGATTAGTTGATTTCTCTACATTCCTGTTTTTGCGTCATATTTGTATTAATTTGGACGTGAAGGGACACAGAGAGGACGTGGTGACGGGACAGAAGTGTTTATTTTATTTGACAGGATCTCTGGTCAAATTAAATGTTACAGAAGAAGAAGAGCAGGACGTTTTGTTAAGATTTACAGATTAACACATGAGAGAAGAAGAAGAAGAAGAAGAAGAAGAAGAGAAGAAGAAGAAGAAGAAGAAGAGAAGAAGAAGAAGAGAAGAAGTCATCATTCCTCCACTCGTCCTCTCTGTGATTCTGCGCCTTTGATTCAACACGGCTGAAATTAGCTTCACATTAAAGCCGACAGTTTGACCTTTGACCCCACTGTCACACAGTGATAATAGTTTGGAGCTGAATCAAATCAAACCATCTGCAGAAACACACACACACACACACACACACACACACACACACACACACACACACACACACACTCCACCCCCCGAGGCTCCATCAGCCATCAATCAGCAGGCAGACAGGAATATAAATGAATTTAAATGAACTACTTTATCTCAGCTGAACACACAACACACACACACACACACACACACACACAGATGTCGAGTTCAGTCTTCATGTTTCAGTGGTTTTATTCTCTGCTGAGCATCAAAGGTGAGATTCAGATTAAGAGTCCAGGAGGAAATTTATTATTATTATTATTATTATTATTGTTGTTGTTGTTGTTGTTGTTGTTATGTGTAAGGTAATAATAGTTTGTGCATTCTATTTATTTATTATTTATTTATTTAATAAACATTACTGTATATGTGCTAAAATTAGCTATAAGGCTGGTTTTCATCTGTAGTCTCCAGCCAGATGTAAAGTTTGCAGCCTGAAATCATAAAAACTGAGAATGAAGTGATAACAACAGTTCTAAAGGCTACATGCTACATTACAGTAGAAGCAGAACAGACAGAATTAAACAGAGAACAGCAGAGAAATAAAACCCCAGAACAAATCACAGATCAAAAAGACCAGGAGCAAACAGCACAACAACAACAAGCAACGTCAACAACAAACAAATGCAAGTGAGGACAAACGTCAGACAGCAAAGACGCTGAAGAACAAAGACAGAAGAACAGTAAGGTTTGTCAGGCAGCAAAATATAAGTGATGTATTAATTTTTCACATGATGCCATCTGAAGCACAACCTATATTCAGTCTGATCATTTAGATCAGACTTTTTTTTTCACTTGTCTCTCAGGGTCTCCGTACCTGCACAGACAGGTGAGTCTACAATCTATCAGGGAAAGAGTCCAGTACTCTTCAGTGTCTGGAGGAAAAAACAAACTATGATAAAAAGGTAAATAAATACATTTATTTCAAAAGAACCCAAACCTCTGTTAGAGAGTCAGTGATGTGATTGGCTGTCCACTTAATGAACAGCCAATCACATACCTGCCTGTTGGATCTTTTTTAAAAACGTGTAATTGTGTTAATAAGGCATCACTTCACAGCTCTCATGATTACACACCAGTAACACCAGTAACACCAGTTAACACCAGTTCCTGTCAGTGAACATGTAGGTGTTGTTTTAAGACAAAAAATGTGAACCTGCCCTTTAATAACATGGATTAAAAAAAACAAAACTCACCAGCTGAAAGAGAAGAGACGTGTTCATCATCCTGCAGTCACTGTGAGGACATACACACACACACAGTCAGTGTGTGTGTGTGTGTGTGTGTGTGTGCGTGTGTGTGTGTGTGTGTGTGTTTAAAGGCAGATGAGTCCAGTTCAGCACATTCCTGCAGTTCAAACACAGCAGTGGTCAAACTGTGGCCTGTGGGCCAAAACTGGCCTTTTAAAATCATTATCAGTCCTCCTGATGATGAGAGCTGAAGTTTTCCTGCTCATGTTTTACATCTAAACTTTAGTCTTCACAGATCTTCAGTGGACGACAACAGAAACATGTTGTTCAGGGTTCATGTAAATGCAGATAAATCTGACAGAGGTTCCTACAAACCACAGAGATCCTGCTGACTGTTTCACAGTCTCTTGAAAAGTCTTACATCAAATATTAAAATGAGTTTCTTCAGTTCAATTTGCAGATTTTGTTTAAAGTGTGAATCTCTGTCCTGCTGTGGTCCAGCCAAGTCTCACTGGACGGGGTATGAAAGGACAAAACAAAGTCTTAAAGTCAAGATGTCATGAAAATGTCTTTTTAACCCTTTTATATCACATCTCCGGTCATATTTTGCACCAGTTTAACAGTATATGACAGAAAACACCTGAAGTTCTTTGTATTTTTATGTCAACCATGTTTTTTTTCTTCCTGACGGGGGCGTCTGTCAGCTACAACTAGTTTATCAGAGTGTGTCCATCAGTTAAGAGACAGAGAGACACTGCTGTTCTCATCGAGCTGTGTTATATCTGTATCACTGTATTTCTTTCTCCTCCATACAACAGTTACTTTGGCAACAAGAGCTGAAGTGACTCACCACACACACACACACACCCACACACACACTTTTTTACCTTCACTCCTCTTTAAAATTTCATTAGTTTGTCAGAAACAGAAGATGTGGAGCGTCCTGGAGTGCTGAGGTGAAGTCAGAATAAAAGAAATTAAAAACATTATTCATAATACAGTAATACAACATATATCTGTATGTGTGTGAACTTAACGTTCCTCAGTGAGAACACAAACACCTCCTCATTGTTCTCTTCAGGTTCTCTGCGTGACAGGGAGGAGAACAAAGAATGGAGCTGCTCAACACACAGATCACAAAGAAAAGACTGAACAAGAGGGCAGCAATCACCACACACACACACACACACACACACACAGCCTTTTAAACTTGTGAGGTCCCCACAAAGCTGTCGGTCCCCACAACAACAGTGAGATGTTGGACCCCACAAGTAGGTAAAACAAACTCGCCCACACAGAGTGTATAGACAGTTATTAAAACACATTCAGGTCTTAATCTGCATGAACTGTGTTTGTTTGTAGAAAAAACTCACAAACACAGCTCCACATTAAACTGTTCAGTGTTTACACTCAGTGCAGCTGCAGTTACCTTCAGAGGGAGCAGAAAGAAATGAATGGGTGCAGTTAAGTACAGATTCACTGGGGCGGAGTGAACTGAGGTGAAGACACACCCAGCAGTTGAAATGTGTAAACTAGGAGCTTACAGCTAACATCTGCTGGTTCACTGTCTGAGAATCAGATCCAACAGTCCAGTTTGCTTTCTGTCAGCAGAACCAACCAGCTACTGTAACTAAAGAAAATTAACATTGACTTTGTGGGGGGGGTTGTTTTGTTTTGTTTTGTTGCAGGTTGCACGTCTCTCCTCCAGTCCACTCCTCCTCCCCTGCAGTGTCCGCCTGGGATCACTTGGACTGAGAGACCTCACCACTGCCTGTACTCGGTCTTCGATCCCTCATTTATGGCCACAGTCAGACCAGATGCAGCACTGACCAGCTGCCTGGTGTGAGACAACAGCCCGAGTGTCCCACCTGAGGACACACACCTCCTGTGCAATGGATTTATTATTATTATTTTTTTAAATCATTATTTATTCATTTTTAATTTATGGGGGTAGTTGAAGAAGTTTTATCATAAGCCATTTTTTCTTTTGTTCTTCACCTTTTATCTTCTCTTAACTTCATCTGTTTTTCTTGACGTTCTCACAGATCGTCTCCCTTAGAGTATTTCAACAATATGTTTATTTTAGTTTTCCTGTAACACCGCCATGAGATCAAATTTCATTTTGTGCTTGGGGTCATTACACTTTCCATCCAAACTCCCCATGACTTGTAAAACACATAAAACCTTCATTTAAATCCTGCAGTTATTCTTATTTGATCACCCAGAAAACACACACACCAACCAAACGTGCAATATGTTAGAATGCACTCTTTAGCACTCTTCAGCTCTTTATCACTCTTTATTTGGGATCTTAGTAAATCAGGCCATTAGTCTTGTTGACAGAGCTAGGCTAACTGTTTCCCCTTTCTTCCAGTCTTTATGCTAAGCTAACTGCATGCTAACACCAGCTCTGTACAACAACATGATGTCATTTTAAAAACTAACTGAAGTGGATGCAGAAGTCTGGACCACGATGTTACAGTTGGACTCTTGGTGTGGACGTCCCTGAAAGGACATTTAACATTTTAAGCTTTTCACGTTTCATTTAACTCTGTTCAGTCATTTTTAACCATCTATTAATTTACCATCTATCTATCTATGACGATGATCAAATTCTCGTTCTCCAAACTGTTCTTATTGATCTTCAGCTTGTTTTGGATGCACAGAAAACTAAATTAATTTTGTTCTTGAGAGGAAGAGTAATGATAAGAATAATTTCTGTATTTATACATATCCAACATTGAGAGAATTAAATAATATAAATACCCTGGTATTTATATTCTGTTACAAATATTTCTGATACAACATATTGTTGCCTGTGAAACAAACAAAATATTATAATTTCATGTATTGTCACTGATGATTATTTTTTTTACTGTTGTGGACAAAAGAGACTGATTTCAGCATTTACAGGAGAAAAATTAAAGTTGAGAACAATAAATCTTAAATTAAATATTTGTCATTTATTGGGGTGTCGTTAAAAAGATGTACACAAATATTTAAGAAAATAAATTACCAAATACTTTACAGTTAACAAAAATAACTTGAGAGATTCATTTAAAATGAAACTGAAATACACAAAACAAACATGACAAAATATATAAATACAATAAATCAACCTGGCAGTTATACGAAGGCTTCGATCTGATCCAGCAGCTGCAGACGTTTAATCCAAACTGCTTTTGTCAAGAAAATATCTGTTAAACAGAAAACTACAAGAGAAAATAAACTGTACAGAACAATATTTACAACATTTCAATAGATGACGATGACGAGTTCAGGCCGCCGAGAACAACAAAATTAAAAAATAATTAAAAAAACAAACAGTCCAACATTCAGTTTCTGTTCAGAACACAGATCTCCCATCAGAAACAGATCAGAGTCACAAGACTAAACTGTAAAATAAAACGTCTGAGAGCTTCCAGGAAGTTTTTGAGGTCACTCGTCATCATTGAGTCCCACAAACTTTGGTCCTCGTAAAAACTCTTAAATCCACTGCAAAAATACAAAACAGCGTTTCTATCAGATTCCTTCATCGTTCTTCATCATTAAATCCTCTTCAGTTTCCTTGAAAAAGTTAAAAAGTGGTTCTGAAGTTCCTGAAAGTGTTCTGGAGGTTTGTGGTTTGTTTATTAGCCCTGTTGATGTTTATTAGCTGGTTTGATCCGTTCGGTCCTGACGGTGAAACATTCAACCTGAAACATGAAGGAAGCTCCTGGAGTTTAATCCGCTGACCGAGCAGAGGGAGGAAACAAAACAAGTTTGAGATGAAAAATAAAAATAAAAAATCAGAGATGAGATGAGAAAAATCTCAATATAATGGAAAAAAGACAAAAATATATATTTCAAGAATAAAGTCACAATTTTGTGAGAAAAAAGTCATAATTTTTAAAAGAATTTTTAGAAAAAATATAACTGGACAAAAAGTTTTACCTCAAGCAAAACAAATATTTTAATATTTTATGAAAAAAAGGAAAATTTAGAAAAATTCCAGACACAATTTCTTAAGAAAAAACATTGCTAATTAGAGAAAAAGGTTGAGTTTCAAGTTCAAAATTCAATCAAAAGTCTTCGAGAATAAAAGTCACAGTTTTAAAGGGAAGTGATGTGATTTTTGAAAAATAAACTATTTTTATGAGAAGTCAATATTTCTGAGAATGAAGGAGAAATTTTAGTCGAAAAAGTCACATTGAAGAATTCAAGAATAAAATCAGAATTTTATGAGAAAAAAAATTATTCTTTTAGAGAATTTTTTAGAAAAAAAGTGAGATTTTAAGAAAAAAAACTGAATTGAAGAACTGAGAAATTATTTTTGTAATAAAAAAAGACAATTTTACAAAAAAAAGTTGTTATAATATATAATAATATAATAATCTAACTTTTTTGATAAAAAGTAAAGATTTTCTGAGAATAAAGGAGTTATTTTAGTAGAAAACGCATTCAAGAATTGAAGAATAAATTCATAATTTTGTGACAGACTGGCTGCGTTTTCATCAGCTGCTTTGAAGCAAAGAAACACCAAAGAAGAAGAATGAAACCAGCTGCATCGACCATCTACGAGAGAGAAATGGAGACGTCTTCATGAATTGTAATTAATTATTGTTTCATGGGACAGTGTCCATCATCACTTTTAAAGATGATGAAAACCACATCTAGCGAGTTCCATCAACTCTTTTCTAACAAGTTACTTCAAAATGTGCATAAAAATACATTGATGTAAAAACAGCTGGTGTCGGTCAAACTGAACTCACCTTTCACTATGACAGACGATTAAAATAACATCCTATAATTCCTCATAAAATTTGTGTTTTCTTCAAACTGTTTTTCTAGTAAAATTACACTTTTACTACTATTTTAACTTTTCCCTAAAAATTCTGTTTGTAGTTTTGTTTGGACTTTTTTCTTAAACCATTTTAACTTTATTCTCAAAGTTTTTTTTCTCAAAGTTCTCTAAACTCTGAAGTTTATCCATGTGGTGACTTCACATCTTCATTAATTTAAAGAATGACGTAGCTCGATGACAAGCGGACGTCCTCTTCTGGAAAAACAGCGCCGGCTGCCAAAGGTCTTTCTGTCCTCAGATGTCCCGGATGTTGAGGAGATGAAGTTTCTTGTGTCAGTTTGATGTGTTGATGACAGAATCAGATCTGATAAAGTTTCCAGTTTGAATCTCTGTAGTTCCAGCAGTCTGCAGCTTTGAGCTCCAGTCTTGTCCATGTTATCACATTAGCATGTTAGCTTTAGCCCTGTAGCGAGGTTCCATTAGTCTGCAGGTCTCAGTTTCAGTCTTAGCCGTATTAGCACGTTAGCTTTAGCCCTGTAGCATGGGGACAACAGTCTGCAGGTTTGAGCTTTGCTCCTCTCCGTGTTAGCAAATAAGCTTTAGCCCTGTAGCATGGAAAAAACAGCCTGTAGTTCTGAGCTTTGTTCCACTCTGTGTTAGCATGTTAGCTTTAGCCATGTGGCATGTGAAGAGCAGTCGGTACGTCTAAGCTTTAGTTTTCTCTTTGTTAACATATTAGCAATTTAGCTTTAGCCCTGTAGCACATGAAGAGTAGTCTGTAGCTCTAAGCTTCAGTCTCCTCTCCATTTTTTAGCATGTTAGCCTCTTTAGCACTTAGCATGGAGGCAGCAGTCTGTATATTTGAGCTTCAGTCCTCTCCGTGTTAGCATGTTAGCACGTTAGCTTTAGCCCTGTAGCGTGGGGACAGCAGCCGTCTGTGTCCCCATCACGGAGTCATAGAAACAGTCCTCGTTGATCATGGAGGTCAGACTCTGGACACTGAAGTCTCTCTCCAGCAGCTCCAGGACCTCTCCTGGATTTCGCCGCAGACTGGAGCTCCGCCTCTTGTCCTCCTCGCTGCTGTGAGACGCCGCCACTCCTCGCTCGGCCTCCTCCTCGGTGAAGTTGAGCCTCTGCAGCTGAGCCTCCAACTCGCTGGTCAGGGAGCACAGCCTGCTCCTCTTCCCCGCGGGGTCGGAGGAGGTGCGGCGGTGGCAGCAGAGGCTCCGAGCAGGTCTCTCCTCCGTCAGGTCTGCAGCCGTCCTCCGGCTGACGGAGCGTCGTCCTCTGGGTGTCGGAGCGACTCCGCTGCTGCTGCCTCCTCCTCCAGGAGCTGCTCCTCTCTGCCGTCGACAGGCGGCTCCTCCTCAGGGAGCGGCGGACCCTCGCTCTCTGAGGAGGGAGCGCAGAGCTCGCAGCACGCTGGCCTTCGTCTCCAAACCGCTGAAACAGAAACAGCACGAGGTCACACAAGGTCAGAGGAGTAAAACTTTCATTATCAGCTCATCTGTTAATAATAAAACATCAGCTCCTTTATTTAAACAACAGTAACTGATGTCAGCGTGTTTGTTTTTACCTGCTGCAGAGCTGAAACACCGTCTCCGGTCGTCCCTCCACCTCCGACCGGCTGTGAACCAGCTCCCAGACACACGGGTTGTCTGAGCCTGAACACACAAATACGCACATCTTATACTCAAGTACAAGTAGTAATACTACAGTGTAGGAGTACTCTGTTACTCTGTTACAAGTAAAAGTCCTGCATCCACAATGAGCGGAAGTACAAAAGTATGAGCACCAAAATATACTTAAAGTACCAAACATGACAGTACTCAGAGTGAAGAATAATCAGAATAATATTTATTATATCATCAGATTATAATTAGTGAAGCGTTAATGTGTTCATCACTCGTAACTTGTGAATTTACTTTCTGGGATCAATAAAGTTTTATCAGAGAAATGTGTTGATTATATTTGTATTATTAATAGAATCTGCAAAGTAACTTAATAAATAAGTAAGTGTTTTATCTCACCTGAATGTAGCAGATACAAAGTACAGTACAGAGTAAATGTACTTTCCACCACTGGAGTAAAACACAGAGCACAGCGCCCCCTGCTGGTCACTGACCTGTGATGTTGGCTGGTCGGACTTGAACCGCTGAAACTGGGATTAACCAGCGGAACCTGAAGGGGTCCAGATCAGCTGAGCGAGAGGCGGTCTGTCCGACAGGGAACAAACGTTAGGAGTTAGAAATGTGACGTTTTACACGTTAAAAACAACGGAGAGGATGAAGGACACTCACCATCCTCTTCTTCAGCTTGGTGCTGTCACGGTAAACCAGGATGACGGCTCGTTTGAACACTGAAGGATGAAACACAACGTTACTCACAACACTCACACACTCCTGCTGCTGATCAGCTCTGATCTGTGTGTGTGTGTGTGTGTGTGTGTGAACCCACCAAACAGTGTGAGCTCAGGTTCTTTCCTCAGTCGACCCAGACAGGGCAGCGGGTTCAACCAGACCACCGATGAGTGGACCAGAAACTCCCCCATTGAGATCTCCGTCACCTGAGGAGGGAAGGAAATCAAGAAGTTTGGACCGTCGGTTGAATGAAACAACTGCAACTTTTCTGTGTTTGGCCGACTCTCTGTCAGTGTTTGATAAAGTGTTGATCGATCAGTGTGTATCGATGTATCTGTACCTGTTTGTGAGGTCCGCTCTGCTCTGCAGCCAGCTGGTCGAACACAGAGCCGTAATCCTCGTAGATTTTCTGCATCTCATTAATGTGACTCGCCACCTTCTCCATCGCTCTCAGCGCCTCTGTGTGGACACCAGGGGAATTACAGGTGTGACGGAAACGTTAATGTTCACGTAAAGAATGTGCTGCTAGTGACATCTACAGGCCACAGTGTTCATTACAGCGACATAATATATACATTAATACAGTCACCAGTAAGTACCTGTCAGGTGTGTTGTGCACCTGTCAGGTGTGTGTCGTACCTGTCAGGTGTGTTGTGTACCTGTCAGGTGTGTTTTACCTGTCAGGTGTGTTGTGCACCTGTCAGGTGTGTGGTCTTACCTGTCAGGTGTGTTGTGTACCTGTCAGGTGTGTTTTACCTGTCAGGTGTGTTGTGCACCTGTCAGGTGTGTGTGTTGTACCTGTCAGGTGTGTTGTGTATCCTGTCAGGTGTGTTTTACCTGTCAGGTGTGTTGTGTACCTGTCAGGTGTGTTGTTATCTGTCAGGTGTGTGTGTACCTGTCAGGTGTGTTGTGTATCTGTCAGGTGTGTGTGTACTGTCAGGTGTGTTGTGTGTCTGTCAGGTGTGTTGTGTATACTGTCAGGTGTGTTGTGTATCTGTCAGGTGTGTTGTGTACCTGTCAGGTGTGTTGTGTATCTGTCAGTGTGTGTGTGTACCTGTCAGGTGTGTTGTGTGTCTGTCAGGTGTGTATGTCGTACCTGTCAGGTGTGTGTGTATCTTCAGGTGTGTGTGCCCATACCTGTCAGGTGGTGTTGTGTATCTGTCAGGTGTTGTTGTGTACCTGCAAGTTGTGTTGTGTACCTGTCAGGTGTGTTGTGTATCTGTCAGGTGTGTATGTCGTACCTGTCAGGTGTGTTGTGTATCTGTCAGGTGTGTGTGTCATACCTGTCAGGTGTGTTGTGTATCTGTCAGGTGTGTGTCGTACCTGTCAGGTGTGTTGTGTACCTGTCAGGTGTGTTTTACCTGTCAGGTGTGTTGTGTACCTGTCAGGTGTGTTTTACCTGTCAGGTGTGTGTGTTCGGGGCTTTCAGGGTCCGTCAGAGACACCAGCTCTCTGAGCAGCAGCGGATACTTCAGGACTCTCTGAACAGGTTTGATCAGGTACGACTCCAGAGACGATGAGTGCTGATTGGTCGGATTTCTCGCCTCCAGGAAGTGCTTGAAGGCTCTGTCTGTCTTTGCTGTAAGAACGACGTCATCGTTTCATAGTTAATTTCCAGAATAAAAGAATTTAAGCAGAAGTTTAGTGCAGTGAGACGGATCAAACCTCACCTCTCTCCAGGACCTTCTGGACTTTGATGTGGTTTGCACAGAAGCCGCTGTAGTGTTTGAAGTGGTCGGCGTAGTAAAGAAATGATCCTCCCAATGAGAAGAGGAGTTTCTACAAACAAATAGAGATTTTTTTAAAAATATAAAACACAAACAGGGCTGATTAAATCCACTGAAAGAACAGAAAAAGATCTGTGCACCTTGAACTGAGCAGGTGTTTCCAGGCTGCTGAAGTTGGGACAGGAGGCGATTCTCTCCTCCAGCGTTTGAAGAAAAACTCTCTGGAAGTCCAACATCTCGGGCAGACTGCCAAACAATGCCTCCATCTGAGGGACAGACGCTGCAGTCAGAGACACCGACAACAACCACCTGACGTCTTGTCATCAGTTTAAAGGTTTGTCTGTAGTTTATTTACCTCTTCTTTACTGAGGAAGGTCTCCTGCTGCAGAGGAGTCAGGTAGATGTCAAACAGACACACCAGGTCCTGTCAGAGACACAAAATTCAAACTTTAGAGCTTCTTTCAAACACAGTAGTACTCCTACACTCCTACAGTAGGATTAGTATCAGTGCAGTATTACTGACCTTGACGTAGGACTTCTCGGTGTCGACCAGCTCCTGGATGACTTTACGCAGACGCTGACACACGCTCAGGTGGGCGGGGCTTGAAGGCTGCAGGACAATCTCTCTGCTGTACGGGTTCCTGGGAACGTCATCCTCCGCCCTCGGGCCTCTGGGAAGGTCTGGTACAGAGAGTAGACCCGGTCCACATCCTGACAAGAGGACAAAATAAAACCACATTCCTGTCCGGTTAGATGATTGTCTCTAAGGACAAAATTCAACCAATCAGAGCAACAGCGACATCTTTTTTGTTTCCTCATCTTGCAGTTCATTCTAGGTTTGATTAATAAATACTACTCATAATAACAATACTACATCAGATAAACAGAAGATATGAACACACACAGACAAACACAGAGACGTTTTTGTGCAGTGTCTCAGTTTGACCCTGAAGAGGACGAGGTTTTAACCAACCAGCCGCCTCGTTCATCATCATAATCTGAGGTGTCAGACTCTAATAAACTGCTGACAGGCTGATACATTCACAGAGCGTTCGCCTGCAGCCACACGGCTTTTAATAACACCTCACATTTACAGCACTTTAACTTCCAGGACGGACGATTTGTCCCCTCTCTGAGGACCGAATCTGACCCACTCTGAGACTCTGTAATGATGTTAAAACGTCCAACCAGGTCGATACAGAGAGAAGAAACACGTCCAACCACAGCTGCCGTTTAAAGCTCAGAGGCAGCGATTCAACAGCAACATGCACGACTGTGAAAAGGGTTCATTAAACGCAGCATGAACCATCACTGATCCTCCAGAGGAACAGGAGACGTGTGTCCTCACAACTGCTGCAGCTGCTGCTGGTGATGCAGGAAAGATGGCCGAAAGTATGTGGACACCTGAACACTGCAGACACATGTGGAACCGCAGCCTCCACGTGACGACAGAACAGCATCAGTGACTCTGGTGTTGGTGATCAGGTCTGTTGTCTGAGGGGTTCAGGTCATGAATCTGTGCAGACCAGTAAAGTTCTTTCACACCAAACTGGAAAAAACTGTTTCTGTACGGAGCTGCTTTGTGCACGAGAGAAAAAAAAACATTCATTGTTTTCTCTCCTGTGTTTATGACTGATGCTCAGGTGAACAAAGATGTTCTAAACAGGACTGAAAGTGTTCATGTTTTCATCCAGTTAAATCTGAACGTTTCTAAACACAGAGGACACAACACGTGTGCCGACTGTTCCTGTGGATCAAAATGAATCAAAAATAATCTGTGATGGTGGAACTAAAGTTTTTACTGTATAAAAATGACTGTACTATAAAACAGCTGCTTTTAGACTGATTTATAATGAGTTCTAAAATGTATGATTTCTTATGAATGTGCTTATAATGCATTATAGTCATGAAATTCATAAAACGGTGAATTTTCACCTCTTTTTAAGTGATAAATGCAAGAGAGAAACAGTCAGGATCAGAATCTCGCAGGCTTCTGGAGGACATCACATCATGATCATGTTGAAAGTAAAATGATCACATGACCTCAGTGTTTACATCTGTACAGATCACTGGTACATCATCAATCAGGACTATAACGACAGAAACATTTAAAAACACTGACACACACACACAGATCTCCTCTGCAGTTTGAACTAATTATAACTAAACGTCCAGTGAGAGGAGGATGAAGAAGTTGGTCACCATGACAACCAACCAACACATAAACAACCATCACCAGCCGCCTGCTCTGTCTCTGCGTGTTTACCAGCAGGACGTGGCCGTCGGTGGGTCGGCGGCGGCTCAGGCAGCAGGTCGCCTCCTCCAGCAGCTGCTCCACCAGGCCCACAGCGGGAAACACCCCCTCCTCCGCCTCCTCCTCCTCCTCCTGCTCCTCCTCCAGCACCTCCTCGTCCTCCTCCAGCGGCAGCACCCAGCACAGAGCGCCCATGGTCAGAGAGCAGGATGAGGGAGAAGCCTCGGCCGGGGTCAGAGGTTGTCGCCGGGAGCTGCTGCCGCCACCGGAGGAGGAGCTGGTCAGGAAGAACATCTACGGGTTCTCTGTGGTTCTCCTGGACGCCATTAATCCTCCTCAGCCACCCTGACCTTACGCACAAACACTCCTGAGGCTGTAAGCCTGGATTAACAGCTGATCACAGGTCATGTGACACTGAAGGTGTCAGAGCTTCAGGAGCCACAGGGGGATTGTGGGAAAAGATCTCTGCAGGTGGCTTCAGTGAAGACAAACCAGACTGAAGCAGCTACAAGCACTGAAACTCATCAGGACACTGTCACTGCTCATCAGATGAGTCTTTTTAACATTTTAGATTTAAAGGCACAGTTCACCCCAAAATCAACAGTACATTTTTCTCCTTTTAGCTGTGTTGTGTTTATCCATCTGGATTGTTCTGGTGTGAGCTGCAGAGTTCTGGAGACGTCTGCCTTCTCTCCAGTATGATGGAACCAGATATCACTCAGTCTGTGGAGCTCAAAGCACCAAAAAATACATCTGAAAAACTCAACAGCAGCGTCTCTTTCCAGAAACCACAGAGCAGCCACGATTTCATCGAAACTGTGAGCCGTGTTTAAATCAGCAGAAGAAAATAAAAATGAAAGCTTGTTTACATCCTCTGCCACTGAAGGTTCACATTAATATGTTGATGATGTTGGTGAAGCGCACATCAGCTGGTTAACATCCATAAAATACAAACACATGGATGATTCATATTAATAAACTTTAAAACTCTGCCTTCAACACAAATCATTCACTCATCACCAGACATGGAAAGTAAAGTACAAATACTTGTATATAAGTAGATTTTCAGGTATCTGTACTTTACTTGAGTATTTATTTTTCTACATGTGAACACAAATATCTGAACTTTCTCCTCTTCACGTTTTCTAAACAGACTTGTTACTTTAATTTTAATGACTTTGAGGTGAATTAGTATTTTTATTTTCTTCCAACATCAAGACTGATTTCAACCTAAATGGATGAAACAATAACACAAAGAAAAGAGGGTGAATTCACAGGAGCAAATCAGGCACAACAGACGTAACAAGAAGAAAAAACTGTAAAAGATGTAACAGGACAAAAAAATGGAACAAAACAAAAAAAGTAAGGAGACAAAAAACTATATAATGCGACTAGACAAAAACAAGTTGAATCAGAACTTCTTCTTTTACCAGAGTATCTGTACTTCTACTTGAGAAAAGAATGTGTGAACTTTTGCTCCCTCTGCTGATCAGAGGTCAGATAAAAGTGACAGTAAAGAAAAAATCAATCAATCAATCAGTCAATCAATGAATTTTTTGAGCCCAAAAACAGAAATTGATTCTCACCTGTTTCTGCAGCTCAACATCTTCAGACACCTTCGATGAAACGTCGTCACAACGAGGCAGCAGGACGTCGTCTGGAGGTGAAGAATCTGTGAAATCAAGTATGAAAATGTTCACTTTGGTCCTTTTTTATCTCAGAGTTTTAAAATTATAAAGACGTTCAGGAAATAATCAGTTATCCTCCTGAACTGTGACTGCTGAACTCACAGAGAGATTAAATAAACAAAACTAACAGCTTTTAAAGAGTAAAAATCAAAAACTTTCATGGAACTTAAACCAAAAATCTCCTTCATCATCACATTTAAATGTCACTATGAAAGCACATGAAAATTCATAACGGCTAAAATTATTTTCCAAACTTCCCAGACCATGTATGAATCCTGAGATTAAAGCATCAGACAGAGAAATTCTCCCTCTACAGCAGCTCTGTGGGCACTTTTCCCAGAATTCCCTGGGGGAGAAGCCTCAGTGCTGCTGCTCTAACTGTATCTGACTGCAGCTTCGACCTGCCTTCAAAATAAAAGCATTTCATTTAAAAGAGAAGGCTCCTCTGGGAGCTGCAGCTGCTTCAGGTCTGCAGAAGAACTGAAGCTTCTGTTCATTTAATGCTGGTTCTATGCTTTTATGTTGAAATTTATTTATTTAAATTTGCTGCAGGTTCAGTGGCTGTAATAAAATATTTTTGTCATTTACTGTTGAAATTAAACATCTAATGTCACCTGACAGATTTAAAATCTCGTCTCGTGTTTCTGAACCTGTATTCGTGCTGGTGGTCCGCTGGTCTGGAGGTCTGGGGGGGCCGGGGGCAGACAGGGGTCACCAGGGGCGGGCCACATGGGGGCGGCGGAGGCGGCGGTGGTCTCGTTCTCTCCTGAGCAGCAGCTGGAGCTTCTGGTGGCTGAACAGACTCTGCATCAGGTCCAAGTCCAGACCGGACACGGCAGCCCCGTTCACAGCCAGGACCTGGTCTCCTGCCCTGAGGCCTGATGGGAGGAAAACAGGAACACACACACCACACACACAACACACACACACACACACACACACACAAGGATTTAAATCTTCACTTCAGACGAGACGGAACGAGCAAAAACATCAAAACACAAGGTTTAAAGAAATAATTCAAACAGGAAGTCTCTGCCTGGTCCTTCACAATAAAAGCTCCACCCCAACCTGTGTGCAGGTTGAAAACAGAATCAGAGTCTTTGCTGCCCTCTGCTGGAGGAGAGGAGAACTGAGAACTGAGAATCTGCACATTGTGAGCTGTAAATATTCAGGGTTCATACGGCTTTTTAAAAATAAAATTCAAGCACTTTCAAGGCACCAAAACCAAAAACATTACAGACTCTTTATCATCACAACTAAACTGTTATAAGAAATGAAAATGCAAATGAATTTCTCCTCACAGCAGTCGGTCAGTTTGTTTATCAGCTGCTCATATTAACTTTGGTTGTTTAATTTAATGATAAAAAACAGACCACATGTGAAATGTGTGACATAAATACATTTTCTCTTGGAGACGTAACAGTTCAAATGAAGTATTTTCCCTACGTTCATAACTTTGTATGAACTCTGAATATCGAACCTGACGACTGTGTGTGAAACAAACAGGAAGTTTATCAGGACTCGAACCTTCTCTGGCCGACAGTCCCAGCGGGTCGACTTCACTGACGTAGACGTGACTCCTCCCCCCTCCGTCCACGTGACCCGTCACTGCAAAACCTGCACGGACACAAGTTTTATAGAGTTAATTCTTCTTTTGTTCACACAGAAAGATACAGACAACAGAGCAAAACATCAATATATGATAAAACATTTCATTCATTCATTTCATGATCTGCAGCAGCGAGCAGCAAACATTTCTCTGAGTGAAAACAAGTAAAGCCACCAGTGTGGGATCAGTAAAGTTTCTTGTTTTATCTTTTAGGATTTTCTGAAAAAACAAATATATATATATATATATATAATTTTTTTTTTAAATGTTATTTTGTTTTCATTCAGCAGCCTCTCTTTGGGAAGAAACATTCCTCATAAATCCATTATTTTTTACAGATTTGTTGTGATTCTCCAAAGTCTGAGCAGTGAAGTCGTGTTTGTGATGATTTTCTCACCGAAGTCTTTGGCAGCGTCGGGTCGACAGATGTTCAGAGTGAAAACATCGAGTGACGAGTGCAGCTCCTCACAGACCTGAACAACAGAAAACAGAGACACTGAACTCAGATTCATTTTGATTCTGTGACTGAAACATGTCAATCAGATTTAAAGCTGCAACAACTAATAACTGACACGATCAATTCATCTGCAGATTATTTCATCCGATTAATTGTTTTAATCTATAAAATGTCAAAAAAGTTTGTTTTATGCAACAATCCAAAATATTTCATTTTTTAAATCATGTATGAAGAAAACTGTGGAGTCATAGCATCAGAAAATAAACATGGTATTATTTTATATTTTGGTATTTGGGCTGTGATTATAAAACATATTTTTATGACCCAATCATTATGATTTGATTGATTAATGTTACTGACGATAATATTAAAGATGAGCAGTTCAGTTACAGGGAGATACATGGAGATCAGCATGAGTCAGTGAACACACCTGTAGAACTGCAGGACTCCTGCAGGGGGCGCCGCCTGCCCCTGATTGGACACACTGTCCAGTCTCTGCAGGAGGGAACACACACACACACACACACACACACACACACACACACACACACACACACACACATTTAGTTTAATTAGTTATATTCAAACAAAAACAAAACACATTTTACAAAGTATTTTAGATTCTTAGTTTTCTGCACAAATAAGAAGAAACAAAAACACATGATGCATCAAAGGAGAAAAAAAAACATCTAAAATCAATCAGAAAATTAATTTATCAATAACAGAAAAACATGTCAGCTCAAAGGAAGAGATTACTTAAAGCATTACAACAGAAAAACTAAATTAAAGAAATGAAGCTGAGAAATCAAACTTTTTCTTAAGCACTTGAACACAACAAAGATGAGTTTGCAAACTGAGTAACAAAGACGTCATCAGTGTGTCTACCTGTGACAGACACTGGTCTGTGATTGGCTGAAACGTGTCTGTTTAAATACACAGATCAACTCCAGAGGAAAGAAGAGGAGGAGAGACGAAGGAGAAGAGGAGAGGAGGGGAGGAGAAGAGAAGAGGAGGAGAGGAGGAGAGGAAGGAGAGAAGGAGAGGAGGGGAGGAGAGGTGGAGGGAAGGGAGGAGGGGAGGAGAGAGGAGAAGAGGGGAGGAGAGGGGAGGGAAGGAGAGGAGGGGAGGAGAAGAGAAGAGGAGAAGAGGAGGAGGAGGGGAGGGAAGGAGAGGAGGGGAGGAGAAGAGGAGAAGAGGGGAGGAGGGGAGGAGAGAGGGAGAGGAGGGGAGGAGAAGAGGAGAAGAGGGGAGGAGGGGAGGAGAGAAGGAGAGGAGGGGAGGAGAAGAGGAGAAGAGGGGAGGAGGGGAGGAGAGAGGGAGAGGAGGGGAGGAGAAGAGGGGAGGAGGGGAGGAGAGAGAGGGAGAGGAGGGGAGGAGAAGAGGAGAAGAGGGGAGGAGGGGAGGAGAGAGGGAGAGGAGGGGAGGAGAAGAGGAGAAGAGGAGAGGAAGGAGAGGAGGGGAGGAGAGAAGGAGAGGAGGGGAGGAGAGGAGGAGATGAGAGAGAAGATGTAAATGAGAATCAATTAGAGGTGAAGCAGCAGCAGGACTCAGAGGAGACAGACTCAGAGGCATGCTGAGAGGAAGACGAGGGAGGGAGGAAGGAAGGAGGTTAAAAGAGGAGCAGATGAGAGGGAGAGAGGAGGTGGAGGTCATGTGGAGAGGGGAGGAGGTGGGGGAGTCATTTGGTGCCTCTGTAGCAGGATTAACACTGAGGGACAAAGGAATTCTGGGAGAATAAAAGGCTCTCAGACCTTTTAATCCTCCTCCTCCCCCTGTGTGTCCACAGATCAGCAGGTTGCTGTGAAGCAGCTGTCTGACCAACCAAACACTGTCCTCCTCTCCTCCTCTTCTTCTCTCTTTGTCCTCCTCTCTTTTCTTTTCTTTTCTTTTCTCCTCCTCGGGGGGTTAAAGGACGACAGGTGGCAGCAGACAATGTTAAAAACACTTGTCTCTGTCCCCCTGAAGTAATGTTATGAGATAAAGATGCAATTCTATAATATTTTGTTCTTAAAATATAACAGTCATATTCATGCAACATATTTCTGCTGCAGATTTAAAAGGTGACTGGGAAAAAATATTTCATTAAGTTTAAATATTTTATGAACACATTGTAATGTTTCTGAGTGTAATGTTTTAACTCTCATATATATAAATCTACTATGACATTATAACATCATAACTTTTATCTAAAGCTGCAAAAATTAGTCAATTAATGAATTTGTCTGGAATCATTTCAGTCATTTTTCAACCAAAAATACCAATAATTTGTTGGTTCCAGCTTCTGAGATAAAAAGAATCTGGTGTTTTTCTTTGACTGACATTGAGTTCACACTACAGGATTTCAGCTCTGTGTTTCTATTCTATTCTAACCCTAACCCTGTTTCTATTCAAGGACAGATCGTTGATGAAAAGCCCTCAGAGAAAAACTGGTTCTCGATCACGATGTGTGAACTGTTTAAAAAATACAATCCAAGAGCTCATCAAGAGAAAAATGTAGAAAAAAAAGAGTAAAAAGTGATTCTGAAGTAGCTGAAAGTGTTTCCACCTCCAGCAGCTCCATCAGAAACACACTGATGCTTCAGTTTTAATCATCTGAAGTCTCTGAGACTCGTCAGGATTCATCAGGTCAAAGATCTCGTCATGTGTGACTTCCTGTCTCTGATCAAACCACAACGTCTTCAAGACTCACGATTATAAGACACAGAGCTGTGTGAAAGACAGGACAGGAAACTGAATATCACACAGAGTCAGTGAAGTCATGACTCAGGACCAAACTAAAAATACTCTCTCTCAGTCTATATTTAAACTTAATTAAAAATGATGAGTCGAGGAAAAAGAAAAAAAAAAAAGACTCTGAGACTGAATTCTGTTCCGGATGAAAACCAAAATTAGCCGCAGGGAATCATGGGAAAAGATGAGGGGTTGAGCTGTGCTGAAATTACAGGTTTGTGCAGTCGGAGTGGTAATGAGAGCGGAGGAGCTGCAGTCAGTCTGGAGTCTGAGGACCACCGACGGTCAGTAAACACATCGTCAACAGAGAGGAGTCAAAGTCATGAGTCAACCAACAACTTCCTTATAAGGAAACTTTTAGTTTCCTGTTTCACATCTCCTCCGTCTAACATGTGACTTCATCTCTTTTTGTCTGTGTGACGTGTTGCAGCGAATCTGTTTCTTGTTTTGTTTTAAAAGAAAAAAACTTCTGTGAATATTTGGACTTTATGTCTGAATGAGGAGGAGAAGAAACAAAAATGAAATGATAAAAATTGTGGTGATGAAAATGGATGTTAAATGAAAAATGGAGTGATAGTTATCCAACGATCTGATTCATTTAAAGCCAATTTACAGAGGAGGGAAGTAATTAAGTACTAATACTTCATTACTGTAAGTAGATTTTTCTTTTTCTGAGAACTTCTTACTTTGAGCCACTTTTATGCAAATAACTGAACTTTTTACTTCTTAAATTTTCAAAACAGGTTCGTTCCTTTAATTTTGATTCAAGACAGAAACAAAGTAAAAACACGCAACAAGATCAAAATAACGTAACGAGATGTAACAAGACAAAAACAACATAAGAAGACAAAAAACAAGATAAAAGACATAAAACAGGAAGTAACAGGATGAAAATAACTTTAAATAATCTTAATTCAAAACAAAAAAACTATTGATTATTGATTATTGAAGGAAAATGGTCTGAAAGGTGGAAGAAACAGTGCTGCTGTGATAATCTGTCTATCAGTCATCATTCACACGTTCAACAAGCAGTCTGGAAATACATCCCAGCTCATGAGGCGGCAGCAGAGGACGCTCAGTGAGTCACATGATGACTGAAGCTGAAACTGCAAACGTGCACCAACATTTATCCAGGAAGGATTCTGGAGCACAAAAGCTCTTTTACTGACCGTCACCACCACACCGTCAGGCTTTTATTCTGGAAAGAATTAACCTCCTTACAGTAACAGACGTGGTGGTGGTGCTTCTGAGTCCAGTCACTGTGTGGGCCGCCTGTGAGACGTTTGCTGTTTTGTCTCCTGCAGAGACGACGCGGCGATTGACTCCACATGTCCGCGTGAGATCAGACCGTCTCTGTGGGTCTGCCCAGAAAAAACCTCATCTGATCAGATCCACAAAACCCCGAAGGAGATCCAGCTCACAGAGTCTGCACCGTCTCAAAGCTGCTCTGCAAGCAACAGTTTCAGCGTCGGTGCTGACGCTGTAAATCTGTTTGACTGTTTTTGACCACTGACCAAGAAATGAATCCTGTCACAATCTTATCAATTGAAAAAGAGGTCCAAACATGAGAAAACAGGTGGAGCGCACGGACGTTTGTGCGCTCCACCTGTTTTCACGTTTGGACCTATTTTTCAGATCAATCTGGCAAAAATCTTTCCGCTGATCAATTAGTCGTTTGATCCATAAAATGTCAGAAAACGTTGATCAAAGTCTAAGGTGACGTCCTCAAATACATTCAGCTTAAGGACCACAAACAGTAATCTTTCAAACTTTTCAATAAAAACTGCAGCTGCAGAATTCTGCCACCTCGGAGCACACTGAGCTCTCTCATTGGTCGTTTTCCATAACATGAGGCACATGAACAGCTGATTGGATGCTAAAATCAGAGCAGTTCTGTGGAAACGAACTAGTGGCTGCTGCAGAAGGAAAAATCCCAACTGAACCAAACCAGGATGTCCTCCACACTCTTCATCAACATTCACACTCATCCTCTGCAGGATCCGGAGGATTTGTGTCCTGAGGGCAGAAAAAGTTGTGTTTCCAGTTTCCTTCACCCGTCAGGTCGATGAAACCGTGTTTACACTGCGAGGACACGTGTCGCGGTGCTTCACACAGAGGTGTGTTCAGCATCCGTCTGTCAAACACGGAGCCAAAATAAACCTCCAGCTGCAGAGAGATTTATCTGCTCCGGACTCTCGATCCCAGACTCCGCCAGGCCGAAAATAGCTCGCTGTTTATCAAAGAGGGGGGCCCTCAGGAGCCAGGATGATGGGAACATCAGCTGGCTGATGAAGTCGCTGAGCTTCAGCAGAGTCAGAAACAAAGAGGAGCCAAGAATCAGCCTCAGTCAGACAGACGGCGACATGGGAGGTTAAGTTTTTATTAAAGAGCGTTTTTGGCATTTTGCCTTTTTTAGAGAGCTGATTGTGAGCTGAGGCAGGAAACGATGAGGGGGCGTGGCCCTACAGCAGGCCAGAATCAAACCATGGACGCTCTGATTACAGTTCTGTGTGACTGAACCCTTCAGCCTCTATTCAGCTGGAAGATGAGTTTTAACTGAAGAACAACCACTGAGGAATCATCGTCTGTAAAACTGACCAATCAGTGAGTATTTAGATGATGACATCACTCTCAAAACACCTGAACCTTAAAAAACAAAACAAAACTAAAACTAGACAACAGATGGTGAAGCACCAACTGCAATGTTCACAGCCACGACTGCCCGATCCAACCAGCAGAGATCTGCAAAGGTTCTAATAAAGTTTTTGTAGAGAATAGCTAAAGTTCTTAACTTGATGTATGTGAAGTTTTACATAAAGTTTCTTCTTGTATAATGTAGTGTCAGTTCTGAGTCCAGACTTCTCCATTTAAACATTTTGTTATTTATTGAGAACATAATGTTGTTTATCTAGAACCTAGAACATTTAGCTCTCAATCTAGAACATTTTATTTTATTCAGCGCACATAAGACCGAGCTTGTGGTCACCTGGAGGAAACAACTATCAAAATGAGTTCTTATAAAATAAAGCACGTCCTGTTTGTCTCCTCAAACTTGATTCTTGGCAAATAGTTTGAGTGAAATGTGACATTTCCACAACAGTTGTCATATTTCATAGTTTGAAAGAAGATGTGTAGCATAAAATAAAATAAAATAAATAAAATAAAATAAAATACAATACAATAAATACAATAAAATAATAAAAAATAAAATACCTGGGTCGTGGAGTGTCTTCTGTCCCTGCTGCGTCTGCTCACTCCGTCCAGAACCCTCAGAGAGGACGGCAGGCCCCTCCTCCTCCTGTTTCCTCCTGAGAGAGTCCGACAGCGACTCCTCCACGCCACCTCGTCCCGACTGCACACCTGAGGACAGACAAGACGTCCGTCAACATGAGAGACTCTTTAAAACTGTTTGAAAACAGAAGGTGGGGGTCGTGTTTCCAACTGGTTTCATCAGTTCTTACCAGGGCTGGAAGGAGGACACAGAGAAGACTCCCAGGCGTCCCAGCATGCTCTTGGAGGGCCGGCTGGCCACGGCGAGGAGGCTCTTGGGGTTTGGGAGCTCGCTGCCCTGCAGGCTGGACAGGTAACACCTCAGCCGGAAGAGATCCAGGTTGAGTTTCTCCAGGTTCTGCTCCCACTGCTGGATCTGAGGACAACAGGAGACAACAGAGTCAGAGACAGACAGACAGGACAGACTGGACAGGGTCAGGCTGAAGGTTTCCTCCTGTGCTTTTTGACTTGTGGGGTTCCTCAGGGGTCAATTCTGGGACCCATTTTATTTTCATTATATCTGCTCCCCTTACAGCACCTGGTCTGTTGATTAGTTTGTGTGTCTGATCGTTGTTACGCTGATGATACACAACTCTTCTCATCTGTTGGGCTCTCAGGTGTAACTACTCTGTATAACTGTCTGACTGAGAATATAGCACTCAGTGCAGTCACCAGTGCTTTGAAAGATATGATGGATTCTATCAGGTTTTGTCCACTGGAACTTTAGAGGACACTTCATCACATTATCTTGGACATGTGCCTCCATAGAGGGTATTTATCATGTTTTATCTACCACAGGGGCATCAAAGAGGGCACTTCTGTGGCATTTTTTCGAACATGGCGGGGGTGGGGTGGGGTAGAGTGATATCTGGTCATTTAGATGTGATCGTATTTGGTCACATGTTTATTCTTCTTACTTCTGTTGTTACTCTTGTTTGTTGTGAGGAAGTTATTTTGTCTGATTGACATCATCACAGAGGACCAATGAAAGGATTTTCTCCTCCTCCTCCTCCTCTCTCCCCACTCTCTCCATCCTGTCCTCCCCTTTCATCTTCCTCCCCTTTTCTTCCCTCTCTGTCTTTTTCCCACGGCAGCTCAAGTTCAGACACTTAAATTAAAAATAAATTTCACATCTTTATTTAAAAAACAAACAAACACAGAGAACAAAATAAAACAACATTGTGACATGAGAGAGGAAAAACCTGTAGCTTCTTAAGTTTAAATCATTTTCTGACTGACTAGTCAAACTGTGTCTGTCCTCTGTTGTCCAGCCCTCAGTTGTTCCTCTGTGTGTCCTCTGTCCTCCACGCTGAACGTGTAATTGAATGTGGAGCCTTTAATCTGCAGTCAGAGGAGCTCTGAGTTCAAACAGATCAGTTTCACTGTTCACAGAAAGAGATTAACCAGCTGCACTCTGTCTTTACTCACATTTACTGTCATTTAGATCCACATTTGACCATCGTGGCTTTAATTTATATCAGCAGAGACTACAGCTTCTCACTGCATCTAAACTCTGCTAAAGTTAATGCAAAAAGACAAATATAAAAAGCAAACCAAAATATGTCATCAATCACACATATTTCTTTCTATATATTTCTATGTATCTAAGTATATATAAATATATCTAAATAAAAATTAGAATTAGAGTATTATTGTTAATTATTTTTGAAGTTTTTTTTCTTTTGGTAGGACATGATTTGTCCCACTTCTCAAAAATAAGTGAAAAATAAGTGATTCAGTCAAAGATAAAGAGCTAAAGGGTGCACAGGACAATAAAAATAAAGAATTTCAGATGTATCTCCATTTGTCTGCTGTGACTGAAGGTCAGAGGAGGCCCGTTTTAAAGCAGCTGTCAAAGTGTCCGTTGAGACGATCAGTCCTCTCTCTGTTGGCTCTGGGTGTATTTTTTCTCTCCCAGGTTCGGTTGGTTCAGCCGCTGGTTTCTTCGCTGCCGTCACCACCTCAGCATTTGGCTGATGATGTCATCTTCAACGGCCTCATCTGGCTCTAGCGTTAGCGGGAAAGCGTTTGTTGTTTCAGGCTGCCGGTAACAGCCCCCAAACATCTGGAACAGATATCAGACTGGGCTCCACGTGAGATCGAGCTCGGACGTTTTTCTGCTGTGCAGCTGCCAGAACGTCCTCCAGGCTGTTTGTTATGTAAAGACTAACAGAGAGTTTCCTCTGGCTCTCACAGCCGCTCACACTGCCAGCAGGACGCTAACAGCTTCATGAGATCCCTCCTCATCACTGCGGGTTTTTCTTTCACTTTGGTTGGTGTTAACAGTTTTACCTGCAGCTCAGGGTCCCCACGGTCTGTTCTAACCTCGCTGAGTCTTTACTGAGTGAAGAAAACTCACTCAAACACACGATAACGTCTCACAAACAGAACAGAAAAATGGGCTGTTCAGTTTGTTTTGACAAACAGTAGAATCCAGATTCTGCATGAAATCAAGTCATTTTGTCGACACGCCCTCAGTTTGGAGAAGCAGAAAGGAGTAACAGCACAGAAGCTAAGCTAATTTTAGCCACATGAAAAAAGGTCCACGTTAAAATAAATCAACCTCAGTTTACGTGTGCACTATATTTATAATATTTTCACCACTTTACCTTGTTGTCAGCAGCACCAGTTTATAAGCCAAACTCACTCTCTCCAAACCAACCAAACTCCATAAACAAAATCAGTAATTTTACCTCACAGAACACAGGAGTTACTGATCTACCTCTGCCTCGTTCTGTTAGTTTGTTTGAGTTAGTGTGTGACTTTAATGTTTTAAAAGAACACTTCAGATACATCGAAGCTGCACAATAACACAAACTAACTAACAGATCGAGGCAGCAGCAGACCAACAGCTCCTGTGTTCTGTGAGCTAAAATTACAGATTTTGACTATGGAGTTTGGTTGGCAAGGAGAGATTGATATTTGACAAATCTGATAGAAATATTATTTAATGAATTTGTCTAAAAATAGAAAGTTTATCATTGCTTGCAGTATTCCTGCCTTTGTTAAACCAGGAAGTGAAACAGGGGTCCTTAGGGTATAGCTGACCCTTTTCATGCCTGATTAAATCAAGTTTTTGTCAACAGAAATCTGGGACACAACTTTTAAAGGGCCAACATTTTAATAAAGCCTCTTGAACCTCACAGGGACCTGAACCTGTGACCTTCTGATCACATCAAGCTGCTGAAACACCTCAATTTGACCAACTGCCTCCCTGACCGGTCCTCACTGGTCCCAGTAAACCCAGTATAAACCCAGTCTGTCCCACACTGACCTGGCTCTCCACGGCCCGGCGGTTCTTGGTCTCCTTGATGACGGACAGCTGCAGCTCGGCCATCTTCTTCATCTTCCCGTCCATGTCGATCTTGTGCAGCAGCGACCGGCTCTGGCAGCGCAGGAGACGCAGCGTGTCCTCCTTCCCCTGACGCTTTGCCAGCAGAGAGGCGCTCGCTGAGTGGATCGCCGTCACCCAGTTCTCCAGGTCCGTCTGGTTGGTGGCCTGGACGGGAGATGGAAGACGGGAGACGGGAGACGGGAGGACAGGAGGACAGGTGGAGGTCAGGTTAAGTTTGGTTTTTATGGTTTAAGCAGAGGTGGAAATTAACTAAGTACAAATACTTTATTTTTCAGGTTTGTTACTTTAGTTTTAATTCATCTGAGGTGAATTATTGATTATTTGACATCATTGCATGTAAAGTGATGAAACAATAACATAAAAAAGAAGATTCACTGGTTTATCATCAGTGAAAAATGATGTAAAAAGACATATGAAGACAAAAAAAGATGTAAAAGAGAAGATAAAAATAACAACTGGATGAAAAGGATGTACCAAAGATAAAAGAAAAACACATAAAAACTACTTCTACTTTCACTCAAGTATCTGAACTTCTACCTTCTACAGAGTGTGTGGACTGTTGACATCTCTGGGTTTAAGTCCAAGTCAGCTCTCAAGTGATTTTAACATTTAATTAAACATTTTAAAGCTGTTAATTGTGCTTTTTAATGAGGACAAATCCTTTAAATCCACAGATCCGCTCATTCAATATTCAAAGTGTTTGTCCAGACGAGGCCTCACGCTGTCTCATGGTGTCAGAGACTTTCAGAATAAAAGTTCTGTGGACATAAAAACAGTCTAATGTAGAACAGCAGCTCTCACTTCATCCCGTGACACTAACAGGTGTTTGTGTTTGGGAGGATTTAGCGGCTCGTTGTCGGGGTCATTCTCGTAAAGACGAACATTTGTTGCAGTAATTAGCCAGGTGTCGTGACTCTCATTAGACGCCTTTCACCCTCCATCTTCAGCTCCTTTCAGCTCCTGACAAAAGCTCCTCAACACCTCCTCAGCACCGCTCACACCCTCCTCCTCCTCCTGTGTAACCACGGAGACGTGCTGTAGATGGACCGCCGTGTGATTTGTGTGTCTGTAAACACACTCCACAGCTAAGAGTGGTGAGAGTTACTCTGGGAATAACAAAGTGCTCTCTGAGCTCGTAAAAAGTGTGAAGAAGAAGAGAAACGTCCCCGATTTAAACCTCAGGTCAACAACGCTGCTGAAGGACGACTCAGGAAACATATTGTGTCTATTTTTAGAACAAATCTGTGACCTCTGACCCTCTCAAGTCCTGATTTATGCTGCTCGTCAAAATCTAAGTATTAATCTTGTTTCAACTGATTTATCTGATTTTGGCACTGACTGGTGTTTTGAGAAAAACAACGTAATGATGTAACAAGATGAAAAATACGTAACAAGACGTATATTGACATATTGACATTTAAGGCGTGCTGAATAATTCACATCAACTCATGCACTGAGACAAATACGGGAAAATATTCCGCCTTAAAAGCTGCTGGTAGCTGCCAGCTGCCTGTGAGTGGCCCAGTGAATTAAATGATTTTTCCTCTGGTCTATCGCGAGCTAATGTTAGATAGTAAAGAAACATTCAACATTTACTCTTCTGACTGATTCTGTATTTGTGAAACAAAGTCGGCCTGTTAAACCATGTGGTTTTTTTTTTTTTTTTGTTTTTTTTTTTTGTTTTTTTGAAGTCTAATGAACAAAAATCTTTTGAAAAAGGTTTAGTTTTGTCTCCTGAGCTGTTATTCTTTGTTGGACTCAAACTCGCAGCCACATTTTTCTTGGATTTCAGCCATCAGTCCGTCAGTGTCAGTGGTGTGAAGCTGGCACAAACACACTCATCATCAAGTCAAACAGATGCAGAGAAAATCTTAAAATGAGCTCCGGCTCTCTGCATGTTTGTGGTGAGAAACCACAACCCTCCAAAACACTACGTCCCATTCATTCACACTGACGATGGGAGCAGAGACGCAGCCAGCAATCAGAAGCCAGACAATCGAGAGAAAACGGAGAGGATTTAAATATAGAACGGACGGGACGAGGACTTCCCAGAAAACTGCGTCACAGCACCAGAGTTCTTCACACAAACAAGAGATTTAAATGTGATTCAGGTTGTTTGTAAATCATGCCTGTAAGTGATTTCAGATCTGAGAGCCTCATTCTTCCTGGTGATGCGTTTAAGGACACTCCAACACTGGAGATGCACAGTTTTACCACCATGTTTACTCGTCTTCTTCTGACTTTGAGATCAGTGTCCCAGTAAATTTAAAGTTCAACATTAAACATAGAAACAAATAAACAAAAGTAATAGTGTGTGTGAGTGGTGGTCTCACCTGGAACAGGTAGACGTCTCCGTGCGAGTTGCTCAGACAGAAGACATGCTCCTTCTTGGGATGTTCGGGGACGGCCTGGACGATGCTGTCGTCGGCCAGCAGAGCGTAACGGGGAGAAAGTTCCTGTTCAGCACTGATGGTTTTACCGTACATCTCATAAAACAGCAGAGTGCAACCTGACAGGACACAAGAGTCGATTATTTCAGACAGAATGATCAATTATTTCCCCGTCCCGACTGTTGTGTCTCTTAACCTCTGCTCGCTGTTGCCACCTTCAGTAAATTCAAGCCAAAAGTCTCGGCACTTGTAAAAAAAAAAACAGCTCTGTAATGCTGGAAGTGAAAAACTCCACAGGGAACCTTTAATATTATTAACTTTGAGTAACTAAATAACAAAAGCAATATTTCCCTGTTATTTATTTTAAGTACTGAGTCAGAAAAACCACTCCATAGAAATACTATCGTGATCACGTGATCTCTGGCTTACGTGACGTTGGGATGTGTTTCTCCAAAACTTTTGTTTTTGAAATGTTGAATGCACTTATTGCAAGTGACTTTGAACAAAAGTGTCGGCCAAATTGAAGGAGCAGAAAGCGATTCTGCAGAAAGATAGTTACTTGTTGAGTCTCAGATGCTGCAGGTTGGAAGCCCTGGTCCAAGCCACCAACCCAAAGCATCGGTGTCTGATGACCTGGGAATGACCGAGACTCAACAATCAATTAGGCTTCTTTCCTCTTTCTCCAGAATCACCTGCCACACCGACCTGTGATTGGCCGACGTCTCCCATCATGGGCTTGATTTCTAAAGCTTGAAAGCAGGACCAGGAGGAGCAGAAGTCTCGTTTTCCTTCAGGCCACAAGAATGACATTATGTTTTAAGGTTATTATGGAACTTTTGCCCAGTGATGCCGATAATAAACCGACTACCACAACTTTAATATAATGAGGCTAAAGGTGGGGAAACAACAACTTTTATTTTCCAGGAGTTTGCAGCTTTTCTGATGGGTTGAAGTCCTGGTGGACAAATATCCAACTGGAAGAATATAAATTCACTTCTACAACATTATCAGACTCTCCACAGAGTTAAAAAAAGGATCAAAATTGATGCAGTCTCTTTTTTATTCCATTCATTATTGTTCCTTGTCAAAAGCTGGTACCTACATCATCCACAATGCAACTGGTCTGCCACCAGTTCAGTGGCAGATTTTGTGTGTGTTATGCCGGCACATGGGAGAAATTAGCCTTCAGGGCTTCCTACCAGACAGCTTTTTTTCTGGCTAAAATCTTGCTATGTTAACCCAAAGCATGATTTTTTTCCCCTGACTTTCTGTCAGAAACTTCTCTCAACAACAGGAGGCGAGCAGCAGCTAATGTCTCCTGCAGAGGTCTGCTCAGCTCACTTCTTTTTAACTCCACACCAACAGATTTGTTTCAGATTCAGACTTGTTTAAAGTTTAAAACATCTGCAGTAGAACTCCAACACCTGGACACACACACTGAGGTATTTCAGCAGAAGATATCTGATGGACAGTAGAGACGGGACAAACCTTTCAGTGTGACCCAGTAGTGTCTCCACTTGCGGCGAGCCACCAGCTCCAGCTTCCTGTCCTTGTTGACGGTGATGAGAGCTTTGAAGGAGAGCCACCCGGCCCGCCGCACCACGCCCTGCTCCTTCTCCAACAGCTCTCCTCCCACCTCCACCTCCCCGTCCATCTCTTCTTCGCCCTCCTCCTCTTCCTCGTCCTCGTCCTCGTCCTCCCCGTCACCCTCTGATGGCTCGGTGCGCTCCGCGGCGCTGCTGCAGCCCGTCTCCAGCTCCTGCATGAAGCTGTCGTAGACGTTCTGCCGCTGAGCGTCGCTGCTCTGCGTCAGGTTCAGACTCCTGGCGGAGCTGCAGGGGGGCGCTGGGAACTGGTTCTGGGTCAGAGGGTTGGAGGACCACAGCCCAGAGTCCAGCCCGGGGATGAAAACATTGCTGGTGTCGCTGCCGTACGGCTCCTGAGGACCAATCAGACGGAAGTACTGAGAGATGGACTCAAAAATATAAAGTTTATATGACGAACTCTCTGCTGCAGTCGTTTGCTTAATTTGGTTTTAAAGAGTCAGAAGTGTTTATGAGTTGGTTTTACCGGCATAACTTTCCCCTTCATTACAGATTACTGGCTGTTAATACGTTTTGTTCCTTTAATGCAGCACTTTGGGAAAATGTGCTCAGAAACTAATAAAATAAGGAACAGTGCTTCTCACATAGTTTAGGATAAACAATGTGGACGTTTATGACACGTATCATTCTACAGACTTGATGTGGTAAAATCAGATCATTTGGATCACATTTATATAATTTCTTTATTATATAAATTCTAAAGACTGCCACCTTTACAAACTTTTAAAACCCTGATGCCTTCATCATGTCTCACCTGGATCCTCCTCTTCTTCCGGCTCAGACTTCCTGTCCAGTCGCTCAGTCGTCTGATTCTGCTCTTCAGGAAATCTTTGCGGTTATTATCGGCGACGGCGTTTACGGGCTCGGCCCTGCGACAGGGCAGCGTGAGGGAGGAGTAAAGCTGTTCCACTGCTCCTCCTGACCCCTCCTCCTCCTGAATGACATCATCCAGCAGCGCGGCGGAGGACATGGCGGTCCTCTGCTGCTGCAGGGAGGCGTCCGGTGTGGTGGGGAAGGCGGGCAGCATGTTGTGGGTGGAGTAAACGTTGTCTAGGGAGGTGGTGGACACCAGGCTGAAGTCTCTGAGGTCTGGCTGCAGGATGACAGAGTCTCCGATGCCGCTGTCCTCCGTTCGACCTGAGGAGCAGGTGTTGTAGCCGCCGGCGGAGGTGAACCCGTTGGTTTCGGTGGCGGGGAAGAGGAGGTGGGAGTTAAATCCAGGTGAGAAGAAGGAGTTGTAGCCGCTGCTGCTGCTGGTGGCGGTCTCCTCCGTGCGGGTGGAGGAGTAGGTGGTGTAGCCGCTGCTGTTCGCCTCGCTTTCGCCACATACAAACACGTTGTCAGCCAGCTCGCCACCGCCTCCCCATGGCGAGTCGTACCAGGAGCCGTCGGAGCTGAGCGAGCTGCCCTTGCTGGTGCGGAGGGAGGGTTCGGTGACTGGGGCGACAGCAGCATTGGTGACAGGGAGGCCAGGAAGTCCCTGTGGCTCCACCCTGCTTTTAGTGAACTCCACCCTCATGCTGCCATCTTTGCTGAGCAGCACCTTCGGGCTGCCGCCACTCTGTAGGGACGTCCGCTCGCCACGCAGCCCGTTACTCCCACCGCTGTTTTCCAGGTAACCAAACTGGTTCCTGCCACCGCCCTGCGCCCGCTCCGCCCGGACATACCTCTGAGGAGACCCCATCCTGGAGCCTCCTCTGGGGGCGTGTTCATAATGCCAGGAGGTGTGCTGGTTCTGGTAGCTCCGCCCTCTGCTCCTGCTGCCGCCCTGACTGCTCCTCCACCAGCTGCGGGCTGACGGCACCTCCTCCCTCCTGGAGGAGAACCGGAGTGCGCAGGACGACTTGGCAGGAGACACGAAGCTGCTGTGACTGTCCGTGTTTCCCATGGCAACCTGAAGGAGACAGACGGAGGACAGAAATGACATCAACCTGTTGCTGTGATACGTCAACATCGCCGCCATATTGGACAGGAGACTGAGAACAACACTGAAACTTACAGTTCTCAACTGATTTCAACAAGGTATGTTTTATTCAAGGGTTCATGATGCACGTGGAGAAGGAAAAAAAAGTTTCTTTAACTCTACGTAGATCATGAACTGTTCAATATAAAAATTAATAACTCAAATCAGTTGAGAAATAAATGTTATAGAGCTTTTTATCTATAAAAACTGCAGCTCCCCTGTTTACATGCATGTGTTCACAGGTCAGTGTTGACGTACAATCCAAAGGTTAATGTGACGTCTATGTGTAACATGTCGATGATAAATTACTGCAAAACTACGGACGCTGCTGTTTATCTGACTGTAAAGAGACACTTAAATAAATTCTCTGTGGTTTATATTTGTGCTGAGCACTTTTAGAAATCATACATTTACATTTTTACAAAAAACCTTGTCATGTCTGAAAAGAAACACAAAGCTGCTGTTACTATGACTACAAACACAGTTTGTATGACTTCTGCATCATGTATGACAACAGCTACTGTTGCTGCTCCAACAGCTTCTACTAACATTTCCACCACTGCTGAGACCAGGGACACATTCACTTGTTTCAGGGGCCTCAGGGCAAAAATAAGCTCTGGGCCCCCAATGATTCAAATTACTGCCTGTGTATTGTGAAAGTATTCAAACAATTAAAGAAAGAGAAGTTACAGCTCAGCAAGGAGGACGGCACATCTCTTCTGCAGGTCACACGTCTAGATGGATAAACAGCGCTACAGGCTGGAGGAAAAATGTTTAGTGTTGATCAGTTCAGCGGAACCAAAGATATCATCTGTTTTATTCCACAGATTCTTCTTTCTTGTCAAAACCTGGAGCCTACATTATCCACAATGCAACTGAATTTCACTGGAGGCCCCAAAAAACAAAGCACAGAACCCCAAATTAAAATCAATATGAACTTAGACAAAGAACGACAAACTCAAGCTTCATTTACAATTTTTCTGGAGCTTTCAACTGTTTTCCAACTGCTGCTGACTGATTTTGGACTAAAAGTTACCTGAAGCTGGCTTGAAGAAGTAGTTTTCTACAGCAGACAAATAAATGACAGCAGCTACTGAGCATGTCCACTGATCACTCAATTACAAGCAAACTTTGTCCGACACTGAAGGCCGTGAGGTTTGGTCGAAGGCAGGGTCCACCGGTAAAGATACCCGATGGCTCAGAGCCAGAAAAAAGTCCCGTCAGGTCATTGAATATAATCAGCCAGTTGGCTGATTGGTTTACAACGTACTTCATAACTGAATTGTCCCTAAAACAACATACACAACATTCACTATGTCCTGGAGGAAAACATTCGACTGACTGAGAATGAGGACTTGATGAGGACCCGTAACACTTACATGCAGATGCAGTGTTGGAACAGTTACTTGAAAGTCACGAGAAAAGCTGTCAACATTCGTTGTGTGTGACGGAAGAAATTCAAGCAAAATTCTGTAAAATTTTAATCTGGGTCTTGACCCACGCAGCTACTGTTGGACCGTCCTGGGAAGAGCTGGTGGACGCTGGGTTGAGGTTGCATTATCACACTAATTTAAACTTTTAATCTCAAACCTGCACGTTTTAAGTGTCCTGCTCAGGACTCAAAGTTTCACTCCTGTGTTTACCTAAAACTGGTTCCACAGTGATGTCACAGTGTGTTTACAGCACCTGGAGTTCACCTGCACGTCACCGCAGCAGCCAGGTGAGAAGTTAAACCACACGAGGTCAGAAGAAACACTTTCAGATTATTAACTGACTAATTAATCAGTGTAACTGGACATTCTGCACAGTGTATTTTGTCTTTGTACAACAAGGGACTACAGATGGAAATGAACAGTTTTGCTGAAATCCTGCATGTTTACATCTTATATTTCTGTACTGATGTTCATTAAGGTGTTCTGTCAAATAAACCAATAAAGGAACTGAATTTAAATAAATCAAATCACATTTGTCCAGTTGACAACTGCAGCCTCGACTACTTAAAACACCTTTTACTGCTGATAGCACTGATCAGTGTCCTTATTGATTGATTTCATCAAATTATTTTTGTTCTGTTCTTTCATTTTTGTTGTTTTAATGTGTAATTTTGGTTTTTGTATTTTGTGTATTTATATGCATTTGATATTCTTTCATTTGTAGCTGTGAAGCAGGTTTTTATGACACTAACTATTATTACTTTGACCAACTGCTGCTGCTGTCAATAGTTGTACCATCAGTGCTACAACCTCCGCATCTAGTTCTGCTGCTGCTGGATTTAATGTGTTTTTTGGAAAAAAGTAGGCTACTGATCTCACTGTAATAACTAATGTAAGGTCAGTTACTTTACTGTCACACAGCTTTGGACTCAAAGCTGCTGCATCACACAACATATTATAAAAACACAGATCATATTTCTACATGAATAGACGTGCTTAAATTCACAGTTGAGTGCGCTGCAGTTTGTTTGAAATAATATAAGAAGTAACAAAGATAAACGGTAAAACCAGTATAAAGTCAAACCAGTTTCAAATAATAAAAACAGGTAAAATTAAACTACAAAATGAAACCGACACTGAACCAACCACCACTAATACAAACTGTCATGAAATGAGTCTTAAATTTCACACATGATGATCTTAAAAAGGTCTTAAAAAGTCCTGCAGAAACCCTGTAAAAACTAAAATTCTTCATTTGAATCTGATCAGTTGATGAATCTGCATCACAAGCACAGTATGGAAGCAAATGCACTTTTTCCAGCCTGATAAACAGATCAGAGGTGAGAATTAAACTCATTCAAGCTGAAACAGCCACAAACAGTTGTTACTGAATAAGATAAAGATCCAAAAAAATGACTTTAAGTTTATAAAAGTAGTAAAGTGTGTTGATTTTTTACCGTTTTGTTTTGTCCTTCAGAATCAGACCCTCAGCAGCTCCTTCATGCTCCGTCTTGCTGCCTCCTCTCTCTCTCTGTACTGACTGAAGCTCACTCCCTCTCCTCCAGCTGCCCCCTCCCCTCACCCTCCCTCCTTCCTCACCCCCCCAAATCATCTGTGGGGGGAGAACAGAGTGGGGGGAGGGGCCTGATCAGCTCCAGCACACAGACTTTTTGTACAAACCCCTCCTCCTCCTCCTCTTCCATGACGTCTGTCCTCTGTCTCCGTCCCTCTCTGCTCTCTGTCTTCTGTTTATTTTGGTTTTCAGGAATGTGAAGTCATTTTCTCCTTCTTTTCTTTCTCTCTGTTTCTTTTTGTGTCTTTTTTTTAAATCGAGCATCAAACTGAGAGGCTGAGCTCATCACACACACACAGCAGCTATTAATAGAAACTCAGCTTCTCACACACACACACACACACACACACACACACACACACACACAGAGGATATTTCTTGTGTCATGTCTTTTAACCTTGTTTCGTCCAGTTACTTTATTATGTTTACTATTGTACTTTATTTTATATTTATCATATTATTATTGTTCTGTCTGTTATTACTTTACTTAACTAACTTAACTTACTTAACTTATTCTTTAATGGAGCGTCCCAGTAAAAGCTTTTCACAGGATTGAACTTGTATAACCAGTGTGACAATAAACCTCTTGAATCAGTGGTCAGGTGACCCTTGTTGTCATGGTGATCTTCGTTGTGGTAAACGTTGTGAAACAGTCACAGTTTGGTTTGGTTTGATCAACAAAACTACTTGGTTATGGTTAGAAAGGGGGTCAGCAACCTGCAGCTCTTCGGCCCTTCTTCAGTGGCTTTGATAAAATACTATACAGAAATTTATAAAAAATGTTTTTATTTAATTAAAATTAAAAATGAATTGTTGTAGGCCTAAGGTGACTGTGCAAAATACCCCAGAATCTGAAGATGGTTTTGCCCAGATCTTTAAAATTATGCCCCATATATGATGAAATCCGTGTTGGATACTCTCCGCTCCCTCCAGGAAGTTTCATACAAATTCAACCAATCCCCTTCAATTCTGCACGACCTTGAAATTTTGTCCAAACAACTTTTCTGCAAATTTGACATCATACATGTTTGTCTCAGTGAACCCAGTCAATGTTTTATTATTCATCATATATTTTCATTTTGTAACACGTACTGAAAAGAATCGGATCAGTGAGCTGTTGTGTTAAGTTGCCATGCCGGCATGCTGTGTATGCTGACATGGCAGAAACGTCTCCGAATCAAGAATCAGAATCTGGTCATACTCATGATCCTGCTGACTCAATCTCTGATCAGATGATTTGACAAGTTTCTAAGTTTAAATCTAAGTTTAAGACTATGATTTATTTAGTCTAAGTTTTTGTACAGCAATTCCAGGACCTGCGTGCATCAAACATCACCAATAGAGTCAGACGTCTTGTTCAGAACGGTGCAGAGCTCTGAGAGCTCATTTCCTGAGTGAGCCGGTGAGAGGTCAAAGGTCAGGTTTGACTGGAGGTTCAGTGTGCTCCAGCAGCGACGCCCATCCTGTCCCACAGGTCAGAGCTGAGGAGGAAGGAGGAGGGGAGAAGAGACGGCAACACAATGTACTGCTGACCTCAAATGCATCTGTGACCTTTGACCTCTGTTACAGAAACAAGGACGGAAAGAGCTGAAGTGAACCGTCGACAGCCGGAACACCCCGACAGAGACGAGGAGGAGGGATTTAACCAGAGAGGAGAAGTTCACACCGACAGATTCAACAAGTGTCACACTTGAACTCCAAAAAGGTGGTTTCACAGTCATGTCAAAACATGTCACACTTTTCTGATGAGAAACTGCCGTCAAATGGGATCGTATTTACTCTGTGCATGAGGAGAGTTTATATGAACGCCCCTCTTGTAGTATTCACAACTTCCAAAGTGAAAATATTCCGAAAACTTGTTTGCCGACATTCTCAGAAATGGTGGAAGCCATGGAAGTTCATTTTTCAGCAGATGTTAAATTAAATAATTTCACCAAACTGAGTTCAAACAACGTAGCAATAACACACGAGGTGTTCAGGTTCATGAGAAAACAAAGACGGCTGCAGGCGATCGAAAACTAACGTATGACGACACGCTGGATGTTTTCTGATCAATGGACAATAAAGGTTCCAAAGACAACCTCAGAGACAGAGCGGGCTCATAAAGAGACAATCAAGTCAATCAAGATAGAAAACGAGATGTGTTGTTGGGTCAAAGGTCACGACTGGACTTTAACCTGTACGACGCTAAAACAACACGTGAACAGTTTTGGCTGAAAATTGTAGAATTTGTAGGTCAAAATGCTGCATCACTCCATTTTTGGAAACTTTACTTTTAAAAATCATGTTTTTGACCTTTTTTAAAAAAAAGATCTCAATAGTTTTTATTGATTATTGGAACATAATCAAAACGAGGAGCCTTAAGCATGAAACCTGTTGAACCGGCGTCCTCCTGTGAGTCATGAAGTTTTTATCAACTGTTACAGGAGGTCAGAATTATAATAAAAAATATATTAATGTTATAATCTGTTTAAAATGAGTGAAATCTTTGTTTCTTTGCTCTCAGGTTATGACAACATGTTTCACAGGATCAGTGCAGGTTGAGCTGGGTGTTAACAGTCCACTGCCTCCCCCCGGATCCTCCCCCCCTTCACTGCCTCCCCCCTGGTCCTCCCCCCTCAGGTCAGAGCTGTTTTACATCTTGGAGCTCAGACGAGCGGCTCTGAAAGGAGAAAGTCTGCCGTCCACTTTTGTTTGCTCGTCCTATCGGCCATCTGCCGGCTCGCAGGACGCCCCGCCACAGGCGACCCCTCCCATTCTTCACGGACAAAGGCCCTCCTCACCCCTCTCACCCCCTCCCCCAGGCAGGCGTGAGGCCGACATATTGAAGGAATTCATCAGATTTGAATTGAAAAGAATGTGATTAATGTGTTTGTATGGAGGAATGCCACCTGTTCCCCGAGCGGATTCAGTCATCTGATGAGGAGACGTTCAAGGACTTAAACATGCACATGTCCTGAGAGAAAGGACTCAGGACTCAGGTGAGCTACCTGGACAGCCCAGTCCACCATCTCTCATGTTGCTATCAGGAGGAACGAGTCAGTTGAGGATCAATGTCGAAATCTTCCGCTAGATGTTCACGAAAGAAATATCAAGATATTATCGAGCATTTTAGCTCCTCCTCTCAAGATAAACCCTGACAGTTCACAGAGCCGTGCCATCCTTCAGACGGCTCATTATTCCAAAACTGCACGAGTCCAAAACATTTCCCATTGAACTGATATCTGTTATCCCCCCACAGAAAACTGCTCATTTTTGGGCCGTCAAAACAATAAGAAGTCTCCCTGTGAACAGTGCTGAATCAGCTTCTCTGCAGTGCAGAGGACAGCTAGCTGTGCTAATGCTAATCCTCAGTGAGCAGGAACAAGAGAGACAGATAGAGAGAGCAGGTCATGAGTCTATAAAGAGTCAGTCTGTCGAATCTCTGCAGAGTCACATGGACACTACAGCTGTTACTATGGTAACTACACACAACAATGATGGAGACACTTGACAGAAATTGAAAATGAGAGAGAAAACTAGACTAAAATGAAAAAAAACCCTGAAATAATTAAAATGATCAGTCAAAGCCAAGAAAATTAATCAAAGAATCAAAGAGTTCAACAAAAACAAACTGTAAAACTTAATTCAGTCAAATGAGTCGACATGATCTGCATTAAATGATTTGATTTTGAATGAAGCTTCTGTTTTTTTTATTTTCTGTGTAATAAAGCTTTTATTTTTTATTTTCTGGGTGTAATTCAGCTTCTTGTTTTTTTTTATTTTCTGGGTGTAATGAAGCTTTTGTTTTTTTTATTTTCTGGGTGTAATGAAGCTTTTATTTTTTTTATTTTCTGGGTGTAATGAAGCTTTTGTTTTTTTTAATTTTCTGGGTGTAATGAAGCTTTTGTTTTTTATTTTCTGGTGTAATGAAGCTTTTTTTTTATTTTCTGGGTGTAATGAAGCTTTTTTTTTATTTCTGGTGTAATAAGCTTTTATTTTTTATTTCTGGTGTAATGAAGCTTTTATTTTTTTATTTCTGGTGTAATGAAGCTTTTATTTTTTTATTTTCTGGGTGTAATGAAGCTTTTATTTTTTTATTTTCTGGGTGTAATGAAGCTTTTTATTTTTTATTTTCTGGGTGTAATGAAGCTTTTATTTTTTTATTTTCTGGGTGTAATGAAGCTTTTATTTTTTTATTTTCTGGGTGTAATGAAGCTTCTGTTTTTTTTATTTTCTGGGTGTAATGAAGCTTTTATTTTTTTATTTTCTGGGTGTAATGAAGCTTTTATTTTTTTATTTTCTGGGTGTAATGAAGCTTTTTTTTTATTTTCTGGTGTAATGAAGCTTTATTTTTTTATTTTCTGGGTGTAATGAAGCTTTTTATTTTTTTATTTTCTGGGTGTAATGAAGCTTCTGTATTTTTTTATTTTCTGGGTGTAATGAAGCTTTTATTTTTTTATTTTCTGGGTGTAATGAAGCTTTTATTTTTTTATTTTTGGGTGTAATGAGCTTTTGTTTTTTTTATTTTTATTTTCTGGGTGTAATGAAGCTTTTGTTTTTTTATTTTCTGGGTGTAACAAAGCTTTTGTTTTTTTATTTTCTGGGTGTAATGAAGCTTTTGTTTTTTTAATTTTCTGGGTGTAATGAAGCTTTTTTTTTTTTATTTTCTGGGTGTAATGAAGCTTTTGTCTCGAGGGCCGACAGACACAGGAAACAGGAAGTCCAGATCAGCAGTAAATAGCAGGAAACTGAAACACTCCTGCAGCAGCAGATACACAACACACACCCTCAAACTGTGTAATTCAGCCTCCACACACTGCTTTTGTATTCATACTTATTATGTTTATAATGATTTAACGTTTTATAATCTGAGTATATATCCATACCCTGGACTTTAACATCCCATGTTAATTTTGATTCATTTCGGTTTTAAATAAAGAGAAGAAAGAGAAAAGACAGAGACTAGAGCCATTATTTCCATCACTGATTAATCTGCTGATTAAGCAATTAAATAAGGGATAAAGTAACTTGACCAGTTATTAAAAACTGAGATTAATCAATCATCCAAACAGGTGATTACATGGATTAATCAGAAACTTGTTCCAGCTCTTCAGAACCTGCCACAGTGCCTGTGAGCAGGGCGGTCTGACAGTCTGAGTCTCCGTCAGGCTCCACACTCTGATTTTCCTTCATGTTCCTGCGGTGGATCAAATAACTGTAGAACGTCCAGTAGGATGTGTTTTTTGCCGTTGAGATGTGCCAGAACGTTCCTCCTGTTCCAAACTCTGCACTGACGGGTCCGGACTACGCACCGACACAAAAATGCTGTTAATTGTGGAGTGATATAATATATGTAACACCGCCCTGACAGTTTCCATGGAGCTAACACACCCTCAGGTCAGTGAGTACACACACACACACACACACACACACACACACACACACACACACAGTCACATGATCCATCAATCAAATCATGGTGGTAATGGTTTGAAAAATAGATCAAACCAAAACCCTACAAGAGAGCAAAATGATCGTGATGATGATCAACACGTTCAGGCTCATGTTGGCCTCCCAAAAAACCCAGAGTGTGCCTGTAAGGCCGCTACAGGTGAGTTGTGTCTGTGCTGTCACTGTAGATACAGTTAACCAACAAATTAAACCAAGATCAATAAACCAGACAAGAGTACTGAGAGAAGACCGGGACCAGACTAGTGTGAGTCCCACAATGTGTGGCACTCTTACAATAACATGCAAACCACAGGCACTCCTGATTAATCTGAAAGATCCACATTCCCATAAAACACCCACGGAAAGAGAACTTCTTCTTTAGTCACCTCTTTTATTGACAAATACTGTAAATATGTGTGTATGTATAAGTGTATCATGAATAATATCTTTAATAAAATGATCAAAAGGCACTGCAGAGGTGAATTTTCTATTCAGGAATTGTCTTTTTTCTTTGTCACGCTTTCGTGGAGTGCATGTGAAGGGAGGTGGGGAGGGGAGACGGTGGGAGAAGTAATAAAAATGTCCAATTAGAAATGAGTCAGGTTACAGGTTACATTTGAAGCAGGAAGTTTTACATCCAATCACAGCAGGACTGCCCCTGCCCCACTCAACTAAACTAAACCGTTAGTCGGTGCCAAGAGTCACAGTCAACCAGGTTTTCATTCATTCGTTAGTTGCAGGAGACTCTTTGCCTGCTTTTCACACGGTGAATTAAAGATTTAATTCAACCAAACCAGAGTTGGTGATTGTTAAAAGAGCACACAGACTAACAAAGATGGTTTTGGGGAGTTAACATGTTTGAATGAAGTGTGTTTTAGGAGGAGTAAAGAACAAATTAAGCTCATCTCAGTTCAGTAAAAGAGAAAAACTTGCATTCAGAAGGTGTACGGTTGTATTTTTCTGTTTGAAAAGGAAAATATCTGTGAGAATGTTTAATATCATGACACGCTGTAAGTTAATTTTGTTTAATGGATGTTGTGAACGTACACAGCGTAGTGAAATCACCGCTTGCACACATCTGCCAGATGAGACTAGAGAGGACGGGAGGAGGTGGGTGGAGTTATACAGTATATCAGCAATCGCCGGTTGATGGCCTGACGTTGGCCGGTTAGAAAATTTTAACATATCGCCCAACCCTAAAATGTGGTCCGATTCAGAGAGGAGAGCAAAGAAAAAAGTGCTCGACTACTACAACATGACTCTCCAACAAAATATGAATGACAACGTAAGTTAGCCAACATTATATTTTCAACATCTGCAAGGGTCCATGCGACATAAATTTCATCATCAGAGGGTGTACGTATAGGATCTGCTGCGCAACCTTAATTTGTTGTGACCGTGTGGTTTTGTCTAAGAGGCCACTACGCTACAACAAGCAACGGAATACTGTCTCCGCCCTCCAAGCGGACACCAGAAAGTTTAGACAGATTATTATGTCTCTATGGTGTCTGCAACTGCCCATGTACACGTCTGTTTGGGAGTGTACTGACGCCTTCAGTACTAGTTTTTATCAAGTTTATCAAGAGCTGCAACAATTATTGTTATTCTCAAGCAATATGTTGGTTTTCTTTTTGATCAATAAATCCAACTTTTAGTCTGACAACAAGAACAAGCACAATGTCACATCTTTTGACGTCTTGTTTTGTCTGGTCAAAGGTCCAAAACCCAAAAAGATTCAGTGCACTGTTAAATAGATCAGCGGTCTCCAGCACTAACGGTTAAATCTTCTGGATGACCAGAAGAAAGTCAACAGACCAGCAGCTCCTGATAAGATGAGGCTAAATTCGACCTGATATTGTTGCTCTTTCATAAACATTTCTTCAGACTCAGCACTTTCCACTGGTTTTGGTCTCAATGATTTTCCCTCGTTGGACTTTTTCTTTGGGATTAATTGTGCAGCACATGTGGGGGAGGGGTCGGGTTGTGTTTTTGAAGGGAGACGCCAAGGAGCAAAGTGAGCGCTCCACCTCCCCATGGGAACACACAAAGCAGCAGCTTCGATAAGGAGGAGGGGGGGCTGGAGCCAGCAGCCACTTTCACCCCCATCAGAGGAAGTGTGCCTGGGCTGGGGGCAGAGAGGTAGGTGGGGGTCTGTTTCCTGTGCTGGCTGACTGGGGTCCTTGTCCTGGCACGGCGGGCAGACGGGCAGGGCCCCCTGGACTCAGGTGGGGCCAAGTGTTGGGTTTGGTGTGGCCGCTGCAGCTGCTTCCTTCTCTGGACAGCCTCAAACATCCAGAAGAAGAAGAAGAAGAAGAAGGAGAAGAAGAAGAAGAAGAAGACGACTGCAGCTCATTTACAGACGCTTCACATGTGGTTCAGCTGATCTTTGCAATTTTGCATCTTGTGGATGTTGATGTTAGTTTGCACCGTTGACCAAAAGCAAACCATGAAAGTGCACATAAAAAGCCTTTCTGGAGCTTTTGTCTGAGTGTTACTGTAGAGCACATTGTCCCTTGTCATGTCCACCCCCAAGTATCATCCTCGTGTCTCCCAGCAGGCCCTTCAGCTGCTGTGATGGATCGAGTCTTTGTGCTAATCGACAGTTAATTGAATGAAGTGTTTGTTGGTGTGGTGGAGGCTGACAGACTCAGGCGGTGCTGCAGAGACTAATCAGATTGGATGGCAGGTCAAATGTAGTTTGGTTTAACCAGCAGAAGGTTATCTGCAGGTCCTCAGTAAACTGTCAATAAATCAGAGTCAGTCCACAGTCTGTCCAGACTCGTCTTCCCCCGTCTGTTTTTCAGATTTCCCTTCTTTGATGTTATATCCTTGAACTGTATCTGTCTAGTTTTAACAGATGCATTTTCAGCCTGAACAACTTTAAGAAAGTTAAAAGTATACTTGAATATCTGTGTTCAAACATGCTTCCAGGGCTCAGGAATCATTAAACCAAGTCAAGGCTTTCTAACCATATTGTGGGGACTCCCTGGAGTCCCACAACCACTGGAGGCCCCACGTCCTCAGTCTGGGGGACCGCTAGACTAAATGATCTAAATTGTCTGCACCATAACCACATTTGTCACTGCAGCAAGCATCACTGAGCTCTGAAAGCCAAATTCAACCAGAACAACTGCGAGCCTCTCAGTGACTGTGTGGTGAAGTGTGTGAGAGATGAATGGAGGATGTGTGTGTGCTGATCACACTCCTCTTCCTCCTCCTTTGTCCTTCACAGAGAGAGGCTAAGAGAAGCCAGACAAAGCAAAGACGAGTGCCCGGTGTCAGTCCTTTCATTCAGCCTCCAGATGCTCTTGCGGGGCCCTGTGGCCCCCAGATCATCCATCAAAACACAAGACTCACTGTCAGAAGAGCAACATGCTAACAGTGATACTGTCAGGGATTCAACTGTCTGTTTGGCTTCAAAGGACAGTTTGCATCACATTATTCATGTATTACTGTCTGATGGATGAAACTATGAAAATAAGATCCAGGTTGTAATTAAGTGGAATGATCAAGGTGCAAAGCAGAATTTCTAAGTAGAATTTTTTTCGAAAGTTTCAGTGAACTGCCGTCAGCATCATGATGCTCATGTTCACACTCCTCAGGCACAAGTGAGCATCATTCATACACAAGACTGAACACTGGAAAGTAAAGTACACTCATATTTAAAATGACGTTAACATCTGAAATGTTCCTCTATTTTATTTGGACCATTGGCTCCATGATACTGACTAGCTTGATGTTTGCAAATCACCCCATCAGCCAACACCACAATCCATGCCCCATAGCTAAGTTACAGCTAAGTGGCTAACCTTAGTGTAGCTAATAGTCCATCCCTGCCTTGAATCACTCTTGGCCTGTAGAAAGCAAACGTTAGACCAAGTGCTTTGTGTCATAATATCATTTATTGTTGTTGGACCAAGGTGAGTGACACCTAGTTGGTGGTATGTTAATGAAAACTGGTCCTCCTCATGCATCACTGTCCATGTTTACTGATGTTGGTGAGGCAGTAACCATCATTTTCTCAGTCAGGACTTCAAATTAAATCAAGAAAATATGTGTCTACTTTAATCCAACTACTTCAAAGTCAGTCTTGGAAACAATCGACTATCATCTGACGACAATTTAGCTTCTGGGGGCCACAGCCAATGTTTTGGTGCTTCCAGTATTGCCAGCAGATATCTGGGCCAAGACTTCCTCTTCTGTGCACCAGTCATTGTTCAGTCTGATTAGCAACTTAAGACATGAGACTGGAGTTGGAAATTAGAGACAATGTCTGCAACCGGATTGTTTCACAAGTGGGAGTAAAGATACATTTTTGAAAAGCAAATAAAGAGCTCAATCATCATCAGACAGTAGGCTGTGGGTTATAAGATTGCATTTTGGCCAAAACTTTCTCTCTACACGGGCTGCTTACCCACATGCAACCAAAGCCCGCTGAAACAGGATTGGTCAATACTACAAAAGAAACCAGAACACTTCAGATACCAAAATCTTGTCCCTTGTCTATAGATTGTGCACTCAGATATCTGTTTACAGAGATTACTTGAGTCTTATTGGATTTGAGCTGAAAAACATAGTCTGTAGCCTTGTGGACTGTAATGTTGCCGTGTTGCTAAATGAGTGCAGAACTGTTCATCGTGTGCCAGCAGGAGTTTCTGGATCCTCCCCTGAAAAACCAACAACACTAAACACACTGATGGTCCTTCACGGGTAATTTGGGCACAAAGTTTCCATTAAAACAACATGTGCTGTTTTTCTCTGAGATAAAACTCAGATTAGCTCCAACTGAAAGGAGACAAAGCGACAAACAGTGAATAATGATGTTGGTCCCTCGCTGGATAAAAGGAGCCATATGTTGGCAGAAGAGCTCTGAGCCAAGAGGCCGAAAGGGAATCAAACCAGCGACGGATCGAGCAGCCTGAAGATCAGTATCACTGCTGATGGTCGCACTTTATCTGTTGCTTTATGAGTTCAGGGTGTTTCAGACAGTATTTTGTCTTTTTCCGCTGCATGTTGGCCTGCAGACCAGTTCATGCTGCACAACACACACACACAGGTAATCACACAGAAATGAGCAGGACTCAGCGGTTAGCCAAAAAGCTTAAGTCCAACCACAGAGTAAACACAGGCCGGAGGAGCTCAAACAAAACTGAGCACAACTGAATTTGTTATTTCAGTGACAGAAAAGGTTTAGAAGTTTATAATCTGTTGCAGCTGAAAGAAAACAGTGAAAATGGTCAAAAATGTAAGATCTTGAAATGTTCTAAAATTCATGGATTTGCATCAAACCTTCATCAGGGGAAACCTTCCACCACGTCTGACTGAAATCTGAATAAGTTTTTGAGATGTCTTCCAGACAAACAAACAGGACTGAATACTGAACCACATTTATTTATAACTTCTGAGTTAAATTTGGTCAAACCCTGTTGGTTGAAGCTTTTCATTTAGAGAATCAGGTTGTACAAACAAATAGACATATTGTCACTTAAATCTGATGAAACTTACTGAGACATCAAAGAAGCTTTACTGTTCAACCAGTTTCAACCAGTTTCACCAAATCTGAGGCTCTTAGTGGTTTGTGAACAGCACTGAAAATTAACAAGGCAATGATAGTCCAGGTTGGGAGTGAAGCGATGCCACATGCAAAGGAGTTGAAGTATTTCAGGATGTTGTTCATGAGTGAGGGTAAACTGGAGCTTGAGATGAACAGGCAGATTGGTGTGGTATCAGCAGTAGTGTGGGTGTTTTACTGGACTGTTGTGGTGAAGAGGAAATTGAGCTCAAAGGCAATTTACCAGTTGATCTACGTTCCAACCCTCACCCATGGTCATGAGCTTTGGGTAGTGACCGGAAGAACTGCAGATAAAAAGCGGCTAAAATGTATTTCCTTTGAAGGGCTCAGCCCTAGAGATAAGGTGAGGAGCTCAAACATCTGGATGGAGCTTAGAGCAAAGCTGCTGCTCCTTTGTGTCCAGAGGAGCCAGATGAGGTGTAGGTCAGTGTAGGTCAGCTGGGTCTGGCTAACATGTGGATGATCCAACTGTAACTTTTACCTTCAGTAAGGTGAAAACTGATTTTCTGGTTTCGGACAAACCTTGTCTCAGTTTAAACTGTAGATTGCTCATTCTCTATGAACTCATAGAACATTTGATTTATGTATTTATAGACATGTTTCACTGCTGTGGTGTCAGTGGTGTTTATGTTGCTTATTGGTCTTTTTTTTTGTTTCCATGCATACTGTAACTTCTGTGCTCTTTTCTGATGAAATCTGTCAAGGCTTTACTTATGAAAACATTTGTATATTTATAAGTGCGCTGCTGTGTGTGGCTGCAAAGTCTATAGACAAAAAGTAGTTAGGACAAAAGGCCTTCAAGTGCAGTTCACACCCGAGCTCAACATGACATTGTTTTACTGGTGCTGTTACGTCAAACATCATATCTGATAGAAATGATTGCCAAAGAAGAAAGAATAATGAAAAACCCCTGACCTTTACTTTAAGTGCAGACAGTCTGCCAACTGAAACAGGCTTTCAATGAGTCACCAGATGCCCTCTAATTGTTGGAATTCACTCATTTAAAAGGAAACTCAGACTCCTTACTCTTTCTTCTTCTGTCCTGTTTGAATCCTTCAACTGTTTCATAAGAACAAAGTTTTTCTTGTTGTCCTGAAAACGTGATTAAAGAGCTTCAGATCAGCCGTAAACACGTTCAGAGTCCTTCAAGTTCATCTAAGAGGAAAACAAGAGAAAGGACTGTTTGTTTGAGAGCAGGTTAACACTCCCTGAGCTCTAACAGCTCTCAGTGGTTCGTACCAGCTCGGTTTGTCCTCAGAGGTCACAGCCTGCAGCCGCTGAGCCTCAGAGGAATGTGAAAGCTTTTACAGTAAACTCACCGAAGTGAACAAAGTATTTCAAAGACAAACTGTGCAGCAGTTGTTGTTTGTGGGCTGAGCGCCTCGTGCAGAGTCGTGGAAATGATCCTGATCTGACAGAGCAGCCGGACTGAGGCTGAGAAAACACCTCTGACACCGATGAGGACCAAAGAGAAGCCGACTGGAATTCTACTGAGCCGAGTCTTTGTGCAGGAGTGACAGGATTACTGCAGATGTTTGCAGATGTTGCACACAGCTGAGCCTGAACGGCACAGGTGTTCAAACAAAGGAACCTGTAGAAAAGGTTTATTTTGTCCTGTTAGCTGGCTGAAGATGATCAACTCACACTCAGTGACAGGTGGATGACCGACCAACAGGACATTTAGATCTGTTAATTCTGGCTGTTTGTGTTCATGCTGACTTCTTACGGTGCCATGCTATTGTTCTGACAGCCCATTATTCTGAAACCCCAGTGGTTCAAAAAATGCCTCAGCTGTGGCGCAGCAGGTAGAGCAGACTGTCCATTAATCTGAAGATTGGTGGTTCGATTGGCGGTTTGATCCCTGGCTCTTCCAGTCCATATGTTGAAGTTTCCCTGGGCAAGACACTGTTCCCCAAATCGCCCCTGATGGCTGTTCTATAGGTGTCTGAATGTGTAAGCAAATGTGGGCGAATGTGACGAGTAGCAGTGCTTTGAGTCGTGGATGGACCAGAAAAGTGCTGTCTACATTTAAGTCTGTTTACTATTTAGTGTTGTACAACAGGCCCTTTGAACTTTACACTGACAGACAACTGACAGAGTTATAAACAGCTGATCAACTGACAGTGGAGGACTGGTCGTCACTTGTTATTATCAATTTGCAAGGTTGTGCGCATCCTGCACTCCTACTGCAGCCATGTCTGGGGAGGAGGAGGTGGCGGGAAATGGTTCGTTTCAACCATAGATTGTATGTTAACTCGGACTGGAACCTATTTATGACACGGTCTGTGGCTTCAACTCCGTATTTGGACTGCTGTACTCACTTTTTCTCGTGCAATGGCTACTTGTTGCTCCCTCAATGTTGTGAAATGATTGCAGTTTGGATTGGTGTTGGCACCAAAAATACTTGGTTTTGTTTAGGAAACGATCATGGTTTTGGTTCAAATTAGTGTCAGCGTTAGTTACGTCAGTTAAAGGATAACTTCGGTATTTTTCAAACTGGGCCCTATTTCCCCATGTGTATGTGTGTGTATGATTGATAGGTACAACTCGTTTTAAAATTGGTTCAGTATTTAGGGAGGTGGATGCAGCCGGCAGCCGCAAAACGAGTTATAACAGTAGATATGAGGGCAAATACATCCCATAAAAGTTTGTGCATTAAAAGTGCTTTTTTTCACCACAGAACGGATCAGATCACCAGTGTAATCTGTCAACAGCATACAAAGCGTCTCTCTTACCCTTCACTTCCTCTGGGCTGTGTGTGACCAAATCTTGCGGGATCTTTGCTTGTTGATGGAACGAACTTTTACGGGACGTATTTGCACTCATATCTACCGTTTTAACTCATTTCACAGCTGCCGGCCGCATCCGCCTCCCTCAATACTGAACCAATTTTAAAACGAGTTGTACCTATCAATCATACACACACATACACATGGGGAAATAGGGCCCAGGTTGAAAAATACCGAAGTTATTCTTTAAGTTATGTAAGCAAGTTTGGAGCAGTAGCCATTTCTTTTAGGGATAACTGGCTGTCGGACAAATGGACCTACTGTTCAATAGGACATTTTTTTTTACTTTTGGCGTTTCAGAATGGTGGGCTGTTGGACCAATTGCACCATAAAAATTCAGCATGAATGTACTTATGTTAGACAAACCCCTGATCTTTCCCTAAACCAAGGCAACTGGTTTGTTTCTTCTTCTTTGAGATTTATTGACGGCTGGCAAACAACTGGTTTTGTTTCCAGTTCATAACCTCTACTTCTTCTATTCTGTTTATTAATGTAGCCTATACCGCCACGCTGTGATGAGTGTCCTTGTACCACCAGTGGGCCACTAAGGTCTTCTGACCTGGGCTTACTGGGTGTCCCTCACAATCAGCTAAAAACCTTTTTTTTTTTTTTTTTTTTGTGGCATTTGAAAACTTGACAATGAGAATGTTCAGAAAAGTTCAGAAAATTGTATCTCTGTAAAACCAAGAAACACAATTTTTAAATTAAAAAATGTTTGGAAAAAAAAACTAATAAAAATGATGCTGACAAGGATTTTTTATTGTATTTCTTTTTTAACCATCCAGTTGGGATGTCGGCTTCTAGCCAAACTGTCCTGGAGACAAACTGCAGCAACATCTGGCTGCTGCAGGAATTTCCCATCCTGGTTGTAAACAACATGACGTCAACAACACACACACACACACACACACTGATTTCCTCTGAGCTGTGTTTGATACAAACACCTCTGAGGGGTCAAACATCCCGTCGCACACTTCCTGTCCTGCTGTCACTGTACAGACACAATGACCAATGAGCAGGAAAGCCCAAATGAAGTTTCCACATGTGAGGAACACAGCTGGATCAAAGTCACACCTGGATTTTCATGTTTTAGCTCATCATCTACCAAATCACATGACCTATTTTCCAAAGCATCCACCACTTTTTAGATTTATTTCCTTCCTTTCTTACAGTTTCACTTTATTTCTATGAAAATGAACATGCATGATGTTTAATTTGCAGTTAAATTCAAGAATGTGTTGTTTGCTGGAACTTCAGCTACAGAACCGCTGTCACATAAAAGCATACCAACAACCTTAAGTCTTGTCATCTTACATAAGAGCTGCTCCCCAGCATCAAGAGGGCGAGAGTCATCACAAACCACAGGACTTCTTGGAGAAACTCAGGCTTGAAACAATGAGAACAGAGAGGAGGAGAAGGAGAGGCTGCTGTGAAGAAACAATGGAATAAACTGAGCCACACGGGAAATATGACAGACATGTTGGACATGTCAGGAACCAGATTAAAGCCTTTGACATGACATAGTTTCATGGGTTCAACACTCAGTGGGGAAAACAAACTTCCAATGAAGCTGCTCCTCTCTTTGCATTAAAACTTTTCATCTTAAGAGGAATTTACTCCCACACTTCTGCCTGCAGGCTACACACTGTAACAAGGCTGTCACCACCTCTCCAGACATCTGTCTGTCCTGCTGTTTCCTTTGTGTTAATATTACTAAGCACACTGTCACCATCCTATAACAGTTTTGAGTTCTGTTACAATACTGACGATCTAAAAATCTAAAAATCACCATGCCATCACACACACAAAAAAAATCAACCAACTGGTTCTCACCTTCATCTTTTTAGCATCCCAACTTTTACTGTCAGCCAATATCAACACTGACATTTGGGGCTCTAACTGACACATGGCTCACAGCTCAACTGTCAGTGCTCCATTTCAACCAATGTAGTTGTCATTTAAACTTCCTGCACCCACATTGTGCGAGTGCTGAGCCCAACTGTGCGCTCATGGGTGTGCTGGTTTACAGTGAGGTGAGGTCAGACACATTATTGGCTCATTACTATCTTGAGGCGGCAGAATGTGTTTGTGCTATTGCCCAACAAAAACCTAATCTTGTATAGCCAGACGTTTCTCCACAGCATTCAGCGCTGGAGAAAGGTCTGGCACCACGCATACACATTCTGTAAAACAAGAAAAAATGCACTGCCTTGTTTGCATTTCTGTAAACCAATCACAAACATCTTGGGCGGCGCTAAGCCCTGGATGCAGCGATGGTGCTGCTGCAAAATAGTGTCGAGGGGGAACTTGTTTTGGTGGAACATCTGCATGTCTGGAGGCGAGCTCTGAAATTAAAATGACTACGTCACTGCAAAAGAAAAGCTAACAGCTGTTCGCTTGTTTGCATTTGTACCATTAACGTCCCAGCTGCTAATTTGCCATTTTCAGTGTAGGTTGCAACTAAGAGGTTGTTCTCTCATTTCCCGGGAACTTTAAAAATGTGTAGATAGCGGACGTCACAATGCTGCTTGAGGCAAGTGACCACTGGCAGGACTTATACCACCAGTACGCATCCATTAAGTCAGACTAACAAAAACCTGGTCTAAAGTTAGTGATGCATTATTTTCCTAATATTTAAAAGACACATTATTCAGACAGTGAGAACCCAGGGATGTGCAGCGGTGCTACTAGTGCACTGATCATTATCAAACTCAAGCCATCTTGTCATATGAACCCTGGATATTCTCCTGAGAATAAAGTACAAACATTATAAAGAGTTCTTCCTCACAATAGAACATGGCAGACATGTTCTTACCTACTGAAAATACTGAAATAACTGGCAAGGTAAAGTCTGTTTAATGTCGGGTCCATATTATTTGGGCATTTGCGTTCTCACATACAGGTCCTCGGGGTAATGTCTACATGAGTTCAGGGTTGCAGAGCATATGTGAAAGGGACTTCAGTGTTTCCACTATCAGTCAGTCACAGTCAGTTCTTAGAGCCTCAGAAATCCCTGACCTCCCTGACAGGAAAACCAGCAGATACTATCCTCAAATATATACTTCTCTGAGTATTTATTGTGGAAACTCACACTAACAATAAAAATACACTGCAGCTCTGGTGTCTCCATCTCAGCATCATCAGCATCTTTTAGTTTTTCCACTGCAGAGCTGTTTGGTGAACCAGAGCCAGAAACGTCTGGGAGCTTCACCAGTCAGCTTCAAGTGTACCGTTACCAAAACCCACTGAGCAAAGACGGAAAAACTCCCCGAACAGAGCCAGCAGGACGACAACACGCAGCTCTAATGCAGTGGAAATAAAAACCTCAACATATCAGGGGTGATTTTCCCCTGAGGAATCAAAGCTAGAGGGACGGACGGATGGATGGAAGCACAGACGGAGAGATGGCAAGATGTGCCCAGGATATGGGAAATAGGAAAACTGGATATGTTTTCCAAAACTGAACAAATCCACTGCAGGAAGGTGAGGAGGCTTTTTTTTAATATTGTGAAGTTACAGAAGAAAAAGTCCTCAAGATGTCCTCAAATGTCTTTCACAAAAGGAGTCGTACTTCCTTAAATAGATATGACAATAAAGAAAAAAGTCTTAAAGTTAAGTTGATTATATTAGAATAACAACTGATCTTTATTTAATAGAAATATTAGAATGAAAAGGTTTAAAATCACAACTAAATACATTGCGACTTCGTGCCATCAGTGAAGATGTAGTTTTAGTCCTGAGCTGAACACTGAATATCTGTTCTGAAAAAATGAATGTGTCTTTTCATTTTCTCACACACACACACATTGACGACACACAGTTTCACTTGTATGACTGTGGACATGGAGGGCAAGCGAGGGGGTTTATTATGATGTGGGAAACAGAGAGAGAGTATTATGTGAGTAATTGGAAGCAGCTGCAGAGGGAAACACTGAAACACTGATCCTGGTTGGTTGTCGGTCGGGTTGGAAGCTGCTCTGAGAACAGCAGCAGAGTGACGCAACACACTGACAGTCGAGCTGATACACACTGAACTCACACACATACACATCAGTCCACATCCAGTATTAGAGACACATACTGGTTTGAGATTTTCAGCATCCGTGGCTCTTTAAAATGCTGATTTTGCATGTAAGACCTAACAGCTACAAGCAGAGGTGTCGCCTCGAGCAATATGACTTGGACTCAAGTCACAAATTTGATGACTTTAGACTTGACAAAATCACAAAAGACTTGCAACTCCACTTGGACTTTAACACCAATGACTATTTGGACTTTAAGTCTGGTTTGTCTACAATATGCACATAAATGCAAGGTTGCTGCCCAGTGAAAAGGCACTGAAAACAGTTTATGCACACTTTGTAATCTAGAGACAGAGCAGAGTGTGCTCCAGAGTGTGTTTCTCACCTGGCAGCTGAGAAACAAGATATGGAACCTCTTCTGCAGGGTTTATTCAGAGACAAACTGTACATTTACTGCCACTAGACAACCTTGTTGAAAAACACTACCATAGCACAAATCAATGGCAGAGTCACCCTCACCCAGAGAACCCAGAAGTAGCACATCCTGACAGGTAGCTTTTGCTCAATACGCACGCACACACACTACCATGCTTATGCTGCAATCATGCATTGTGTTGATGGAAAAATATATCAGGAATATTCACATATTAAAGGAAAACTCACAAGAAAGTTTGGCTGCTCATTTGCTGCTGGTCGCTTTGAAATACGTCAACAAGTCGGATCCTATACTGATGCTTTAGTGTACTTTTCTTTTTTTTTTTTTTTTTGCAGTTAATGAAGTGCAGAGGTGTTCCTGAAATTGTTGGGTCTTTAGTCTTTTCTTGAAGACTAAAATCAGACAGCAGAGAACAATGAAGAACTAACATCACAGCTCCAGTTGGAAAATATGATAATTTCGTTTACGTACAAAAATTACAGGGTGGTCAACAAAAAATGCATTCCAATATGAAAAATATGCAGGTCGAGAATTACAGACAATATCCAACATTGTTTAACGTTTGTGGCTACACAAAGAATGGTGAGTCGAGGCTAATATTAGCATAGTTAGCAAGTTCAATCAGATTACTTTGACATAGAAGTTAGTTATTGAATACAAACTACACTGCAATTTTTGTTTTTTTTCAAGTTTTGTGCAGACATTCATGGTTCCCAGAAGTTGAATCCTACTGTTTGCAACATGAGCATGGATGTAAAGACTAGATTACTTAGATACTGAAGAAAAACGTGATGATTCTCAGATTCTCAGTTCTGCAGTTCTAAGGACATTTTCTACAATTTCTCAGCAGATTTATGGACATTTACTTGTGATAAGTCCAATCAATAAAGTGTTACATTATTTAACAGCAGAGACAAATCAAACATCAGTAAAACAGTAACAACACTTCATGTTCGTGATGCAGCCCACGATCATTACAGAATCCTTCTGTACTTCCAGTAATCAAATGCACCATAATGGCAGCTGAGGTTCCTAGTACATTTCATGGTCATGTTGAGCTTTTTCCACCACCGTCTGCAGAATGCCCCTCACCCTCCCTCACCCCTCCAACATGCTAACCAAAGCCTTTCAGTCCTGTGGACAGATGAGTCCTGAAATTACAGCTGCAGGCACCAAATAAACCTCGTTATGATGAGCTGTAGGGTTACAGTTCCCTTCATCCTCTGAGTAATCACAGCACAATGTGTGTATGTGTGTCTGTGTGTGTTTCTAATGGCTTCATTTATTCACTGGGAGATTGCTCTATTATTTAGATGCTTCCTCTGCTTGTTTGAAGAAAATTGCTGAATTACAGAATCAAAACTGCATCTCTTGTCATTATGTTTTTGCTGCTTCATTAAAGACATTTTAAACCTCATTTTCACTTGAACGGACTGAAATCGGAGGTGTTTGGAGTCTTTAAATTTAGCAGTGAGCCCTGCCTGAAGCTCAGCTGAGTCCACAACAACCCTGTCCAAACCACAAAGTGGGGAAAAAAAGAAACAGCAGCGGTTTTTGCCAAGAACAGTGTTGGCCTTGTTAAATTTGGGTTAAGGTATGCTGCTCGACAGCTCTGTCCACTTCCTGTGTTGACGTTGAGGACCGTGGAGCTCAAAGAGGCTTTAATTCACCTGCACGTGAGTCTGAACTGAGGCTGCAGAGGCAAATTTTACAGAGATACATTTTTCTAAAAATTTGGCTCAGGCATGCTCTCACTGAACTGAATGGGCACCATCTTTGTAATCACTATCTAGTTCATTAAAATTTATCTACGGTGCTTTGTCTGTTAATCTCTTTTCTCTGAAATTACCACACTGGTCATTTATTCCTGAGAGGGGAGTAAATATCTTTGTGTGCTTGCTCATCTGCCTGGTGCTAGCACTGTTTGAATGTTTAGAAAGCAGGTGCTCTTGGCCAGTAACAGTAACACAGACGTGCCACAGGAATTTCAAAATAAAGGCATGTCCTAAAGATGATGATATGGATCAATGTTTTCACTTTGCATCAATGACACTGGATGTCTGCAAATATAAGACTTTAAAGTCGGAGTTAAGTTAGCATCTGTGACACTAAGGGTATGTCGTTATCTTTTCTTTTGAAGTGATGTAGTCATTTTAATTTCAGAGCTCACCTCCCAACATGCAAATATTCCACCAAAACAAGTTCCCTCTCAACACTATTTTGCAGCAGCACCATTGCTGCATCCTGGGCTTAGCTCCGCCCAAGACATTTATGATTGGTTTACAGAAATGCAAACAAGGCAGGGCGTTCTTTGTTTTATAGCAGAATGTGTATTCCTGACCTTTCTCCAGTGCTAAGCGCTGTGGAGAGAGGTCTGGCTATGAGAAACTAAGTTACTCTTGAAATAGCGCAACCAGCCTGTGACAATCCCGTCTGTGTCTGCCGCTCAACAAGTGTGTTTGCGAGATGTCAGTGAGACCACAGACAACATTGTTAAAAGTGTCTGTGCTCTGAGTACTTTTTCTGTGACTTGAAGTTTAGTTTCTCTCCCGCGATGCTGTTTGTACTTTCAGGTATCTGCTTTATTTTCCTGTTTCATGTTCACTTTCAGCTGATTTTGCTGCTTCGTAATTTGTTTAGCCGCCATTTTACAGCTGCTCCACTCATGAAAAGCATGTATCCGTTAAGACAAGCCTTCATGGGGCACCCCTATAGCTCAGTCAGTGGAGCGCGCGCCCCATGTACTGAGGCTGTTGGTCCTCTTTAGCGTCCACCAGATCGACTCCTGCCTGTGGCCTATTTGCTGCATGTCATCCCCTCTCTCCGTGTCCCCTTTCCTGTCATATCTTCAGCTGTCTCTGTCAAAAATAAAGGCAAAAACCCCAAAAAATAATCTTAAAAAAAAAGAAAGAAAAGACAAGCCTTCATGCAGGTAGCACTCTTGTAATAGAGATGCAAATCCCTGCAGGGATGGACAGGTGTAAGAAAAGACTTTCTGTTCATGTTCATTCTCTTTAGGACTCAAAGTTAATACTGACTAAATAAAATATCTTGTGTTTTTAAGCAGAAACTCTTTATACTAATCATGTCACTTGGCTCTGACCTTTGACCTCCTTATAAACTGTTGTTGAGCCATAATCTGAGACTTACTGCAGGTTTGTGAATTTGATTGTAAAATGAGTTTTAAAGGTCCAGTTTAACCTCCCAACAGTACGAGGTGATAACTAAACTCCATCATGGTGAAAATGAGATCCAATTAGGTTTATTATCCAGAAGCACATTGTGTAGTAATTGAGTTCAGCTCTGCTGAGTCAGATCTTATCAGCTCGGCCTTAAACACACACACACAGACACACACACACAGACACACACACACACACACACACAACACAGACACAGCACACACACACACACAGACACAGACACAGACACGCACACGCATGCACGCGCACGCGCACGCACAGCACACGCACACGCACACGCACACACACACACACACACACACACACACACACACACAAAGCCTCTTCATTGTTGGATCAGACAGCTTAAAGTCAGGACAGGCCGGCCGAGCCTATCGCCTTCTTCCATCATGCAGAAAGCGGCGGTCTCGCACGACAACACGGAGGTTAATTAGGTAGAAAATTCACAGCAAATTCCAGCTGAACACAAACGCCCTTCTTCTTCTACTGCTGCTGCTGCAGCCGCTGACCACACGCTGGGCCGCCCGCCCGCCGTGACGAGAGGAAAAACAAACCGCTGGTCTCACCTCCACAGTGGTGTGTGTGGTGTGTGTGTGTGTCTGTCAGGTGTTTCACTGCACTGACACTGACAGTCACTGACAGTTTTACTCTGTTTCTGGTTTACAATGAGGTCAAAGTTACCTGTTTCATTCTCTGACGTGGCGTTTAACAATAAACAAAAATCACAGTGCAATCCTCACCAAATCAAGTCATTTCACCTTTTTTACTTTCTGTGCATTATTTCAGGCCACTTCAGACCTTTGCACAACATATTTTTGTGTAATTTTTTAAAAGCCATCACCTGATCAAAATAATTGTGCACAGAAACCTTGCACACCAAGTTTGATGTATTTTATTATTGTATGTGTTGCAAAAATTCACAATGTGAGAAAAAATGAAATCTAGCAGTGACTTCTAGGATACTTTCTGTGGGGTGAGTCTCATGACAAGCATGTCATCAGTTCGTCTTCAGTTAAAGAAACACCTTTATGTAGGTAACGGGGATGGAGATCCTCATGGTGCCAAATCGAGTCAAACTGAGTCAAGCCAGCACATGTGACAGGAAAAACAGTAAAATACTGACATATTGTCAATAAGAACAAAATAAATTTAAAAAAATGTCAGTAAAGCTCCATCATCAAGACCCTGAACTGTAATCTGTAATCAGTAATCTGTAATCCCTGAATAACTGCAGCTCAGTGGTTTGTTCAAGTGGATGCCACAGGTCAACAAACGTCCCACAGTCCTCAGTCCCAGAGCTGAAGTGAGGGTGTAAAGCGACTCTCATTATCTCTCAGCAGACACTAATGAGCTGCACTCAGTATTCATCAACATGCTGTTTAACTGGGAGGTGACATCTGGAGAGCTCGGAGCGAACGCTCGGCTGACGGAGCGTCACTCTCACTGACACCCAACAAAGAGATCAGGAGGATCTCTGCTCTGCCACATGTCGCCCTGATCACTGAGGTGTTCCTCTTATTGATCACTGAAGCCTCCGTCACATTTGACTGATGCCTTCTCTGCTTTTTTATGAGAGATAATCAATCACGGTCAATGTTCTTTATCTTGAAATCCCAAACTCGGTATGTACTGCATACTGCCTACAACCAGCAGGCTGTTCACGAGCATCTCTGCATCACATGACTTTCATTACAACATTACTGCTCCAAGTTACTTTTATACAAATGTAAATCAACAGTATTTCTTCCACTCAATCTAATATTTTCTGGTATTATTTTGAGGCAGAATAAATTAATGGAAAGATGTTTTCACTCTTCTCCTGACCGGCTTCAGCACGAGTTTGATCTGATTGGTTGTAGTTAGCCTGTGTTATACGCAATCGACTGATGGTTGATCTAAAAGCGAAGAGGCCTAGAAACCAGCCTGCCTGAACAGACACATTTTGAACTGGCACTGGATAAAACAAGGAGAGCCTGGAGGACAGTCTTTGAACATTTTTGACACTTTAGTTCCAGTCCAACAAAGACACAGTTTGTGTTTAGTGTTGCTGCTCTCAAACATCAGAGTCAAACTCCACAAACAGACCAACATGACAGACGGAGTTGAGCGTTTAGCTTCAGGTTTCCTCTGAATGTTTATTTCTCCTTGAGTTAAATGCTCTCCAAACATTCTTGTGTGTTCATTTCTACACAGAAACAACAACAGCAACACGACTGTGGGCCCGCAGCACCGCACGGCTTCCAGCTCAAAGCAAACACAGCGACACAGGCGAGCAGTGTTCGACCCACCGCCGCCACCGCCGCCGGGGCGTTTCCACATCACCACCTGAGCTGCTCGCCTTACAACACAAACAACCAGGTCAAACCACGGCAGAGAGGTGACAGATGGTTAGTAGGGCAGGAAAATAAACACAGCTTCAGGATTTGTTTACACTTTTACCTGTTTTACACCACAGGAAATACTGCTTTCTGATTGGTCAGCAGTTGATTGCTCAAGGTGTATTTAACTGTAGGTAGCCATAGCAACAGGATCGACGTTTCAGGCTCCTTCAGTGTGCAACTAACCAAACCATGACGTTAAACTGATGCTACGACATGCAATGGTATTTTAGACAAATAGTGCACGAAAGAAATGTGTCCACAAACTTTTGGCCACTCTATGACGCCACAAACAATAAAAGCCGTGTGTGTGTGTGTGTGTGTGGTGCTGAGTAAAGAGCAGACACATTAGAAGCTAAGTGGAGTCCTGCAGAGCCCCAGAAACCTCCAGGGAGGAGAGTTCAAGGCCTGAAGCCCCGACCGACACCGACACACACACACACACACACACACACACACACACACACACACACACACACACACACACACACACACACACACACACACACAAAAGAACAAAGACACTACAGGGGCCTGCTGGAGGTTATTTAACAGGGTTTCCCCTAATAGAGACGCAGCTGCTGGATTTTTTCATGCTCAGGTTCTTGCTGTGAGATTCGGGGAAACACCGACTGAAGAAACTCAGGAATTTACAGTTAACTGTTTGCCACATCAGAAAAAAAATAATAAAAATAAGGCTAAATATGCTGTTTGTGTCTCCTACAGACGTCCTGATGATCCATATTCTTGGAGTCTGAAGCAAAGATTTAACTCCTGAGGACATCCAGAACGGGTGGAGGTCTGTCTGAGCGGGACGGTGGCCAGACAAATCTGCCAGAGCAAATGAAACATGAGCTCATAGTTTCATCTGCTTCCCAGCCAGTATCTCATTATTATTGTTTTAGAAACATTCAAATATCCACATCAGTCACAAAAAATCCACTATCAGTTGGCCTGTAATACTCAACAAAACAAGTAAAAAGTCAAGGCACCTACAAACATTTTGGATTCTGCAAGCTAACAGTTCAGCAGCATCAGGAAGTGAATAAACTGTTAACAAAAGTAGTAGTTTTGGGAAAAGGAGCAGGGTTGGACATTAAACATGACCTGATGACCCTCGTCCACAAAAGGTTACTCTGTGGCCACCAAATATTCCACGTAGGAGGCCACCAAGTTTTATCTCCACACCGTGAGACTTCACCAAACCAACGTTACAGTCCCACAAACATCCTGATCCCTTCACACACTTTAGTCTAACTACAAAAACAGTGAACAGAACTTGTGTCCGGCAGCTTCAGACAGAGACATTTAAGACCCGCCATCTGCTAGCAAACAACAGAAAAATGTTTAATAGCTGCTGTGTAGTGGGATGTTAAAGAACCCCAAACTAAGTTTTTATAAACTGGCAAACCAAAAAAACAAGCTGGTTTCAGGTGCTGTCGGCGCACCTGAAACCACTCCTATAGCTGCCCGCTGTCCCTCCCGAGGACACTGATTGGCTCGCACCACCCTGAACAGATTGGAGCCTGGCAAGAGCCTGGTGGCCTGTGGGACCAGAGAGTGGGAGAATCTGTGTCTATCCCTGAAACAGTAAGAGGTGGAGGTCAGCACCATCAAAATGTTACCCAAATGTTAATAAAAGTCAGTCTTAAAAAAGGGGTGGAACATTTCTTTCTTTGTATCTTCAGGCTGTTTACACCTCAAAATCAAACTCAAAATGCTAAATGTGACTTTAGAAAGTTGATCTTTGTGTTTCACGTCATGCTTTAGAGCTGATGTGTCCTCACGTGTCCACAAAAAAAAACTTGAAACCCAAACAGGAAGCGTCTCCTTCCAGCTGCAGCAGGTTTCATTCAGCAGCTCTCAGCCGTACGTCCTGCATCTGGAGGCTGAAGGAGAACATGATCATCTCTCTGCTCGTGTTACGTAATCAGCTGTAGTCTGCTGCCAACTCACTGAAACAAACAGACGAGGCTCCATCCTCGGCACCACAAAAATCCTCCACCGACTGAAATAAACATACTACAGGATCTGATGTGTGGTTATTCTCTCTCTACACTCACATTACAGAGGACCCACTCATCTTCTCAGAGGAACACTGCAGGATTATCGTGATGAGGACCAGAAAAAGGTTGTTAAAATCACAATAAACTGACGGTGAACACCACAGCAACATTATGTGGAAACCGCAGAAAGATAGAGAAGATAAAACTATCACAAAGTCAAACAAAGTCCTTATGAAAACACTGTTGAACACTGCACAAACAGAAAATTAATGATTTAACCGTTTTCTGGGACAGTGAAGGCATCATGATGCCTTTCTCACATCTGGACAAACACACTCCTGACTCACAGCTTCATTAACTTCACCACAGACGAGAAAAGAGACTCACCTGCAGTCGAGTCCTGCAAAGTTTAAAAAGCTTCTTGTTGAAACGTCTCTGTTTTGTGTATTTTCCTCTGCTGCGTTCGCTTGTTGTGTTGAATCCGCGTGTTTGAGTCTCGTGTTTCCCGTCCTGACAGCAGGAGGGCGGGGTCCCTCAGCTGGACCAGGACCAGCAGGAGGAAGAGGAGGATTTGTTTCACCAAACCACACCTCAGTGACACAGTGGTGGAGAGGAAGGAATGCATACAGTACACACTACAAACTGTGCATATACACACAACGTTGAGGTACTTAGTTTTTCATTTTTTGGCAACTTTATACTTATTTTCCACTGTGTCGCTGTGTTGAATATTGTACTTTTCACTTCGTTACATTTTAGTTAACACATTAAGTTCCTTGTTTTTGGCAGAATAAGATTTTAAATTCAAAGGCTGTCCCTGACTGAGATTTTTATCAGTCAAATCAGATTTCAAGGACTAACAGACATCTTTTTATAAAACTCAACACAGGGTTTTACAACAAAATGAAGTTGCAGTTTCTTCATAATACACAAAATACAATAACATAGATAATTTTGCCATTCAGTATGAATATGAGTATGTTTTGCCAGTAAAAGTCGCATTTCTTTATCTGTGATGTAAAAACATGAGGTTTTCACAGTCAGAGAAATTCAAAGTGTGCATCCTCCTGTAGTTCAGTTTTAAAATCAGTGGACCTGTGGAGCTTCTCTCTCGAGGCTGCAGCTGCTGTCCAGCATCACCTGCGCTGTACGACGTAAATTAAAGACTTATCTGGACCAAACCAGAGTTGGTGATTTTTGGGACAGTGGAAAAACAAACAAAGAGGTTTTTGTTCAGTTTTATTGAGTTTCTGTCAAGTTTGAATGAAGCTGATGATGATGACATTAAAAATCACAGTTTTGAAAACGGAGTCTGGTGAGTTTGATGAGAGAAAGAAAACAGCTGCTTCTGGTTCAACAGAGGTGGCAAAAGTCCACAGTCTTTACTGCAGTACAAGTACAGATACGTGTGTAAAAGTACTGATTCAACTTGTTTACTGCAGGAAAAGTGAAAAAGTGCAGCCGCTGAAATGTCAATGCATCTAATTTGAATGTCATTTTCTTATTTTATGTATTTATTGTCCCATTGCATCTGTTATGCTTGATATACACTGATGGGTATATCGAAATCAGTCTTGATGTTGGAAGGCGGCGCACAATGATGCAAAATAACAATAATCAATAATTCACCTCAAAGTCATTAAAACTAAAGTAACGAGGCTGTTCTGAAAATGTGAGGAGAAGAAAGTTGAGATATTTGCGTTGAGGGAGTAAAAGTAAAGTACAGTACAGTGACAGTCTTCATTGTAGGTGGATTGTTTTAATTTGATGTGTGTGTTTGCGTGTCTGTCGTCATGGACACCATATAGCTGGCTCCATCGTGTTGTTGCGAGGACAGTTTGATGGGACATCAAAGACCCATGATGGAAATAAGTCTTGGACTTTGTCTTATCCAGGACAGTCTCATATATACTGGCACTGTATTTGATTCTTTGTCGAATAAACTAAACAGATACCAGAAGTATTTGTACTTCTTTACTTTTCTGTGATGCACACTGACTGACTAAAAGGGAAAAAAACGAGTTTCAGTGAATCTCACTGAGGCATTTGAAGTTCAGGGTGAAGCCCAACTAGAAAGGCAAATCCAAACCCTTCTTGACTGTAAAACACCTTCCTGGACTGGTGTTGCGCTCTTCTACTGTGCAGAGACACCTGAGCTTCATGGAAGAGTCTTTAGAAGAAAACCTCCTCCTGCATCAGGAGGTTTACAGAGAAACATCTCAACCAGCTGGATGCATTTTGGGAACAAAGATAAAAAAGACCTCTCTGAGCAGAGGTGTGTTTGGAGAAAAACAGGTGCAGAGTGTCATGAAAAGAGCAGCCCTCCCTCTGTTGAGCACCGTGGTGACTCTCTCATGGTTTGGGTTCCTGTTGTAGCCACAAGTATTTTCATTATGTGATTTTACTTCTTCTGAAGTAAAGAATCTGAACTGTTCTGCCCGACCAAATGAATAATAATAAATCATTCTAATTATTAATCAGATTATTCCTGAAGTGGCTTCTGCAGCAACATCCTTTAAGTTTTGTACAACAGAGACTTCACAGCCTTCTGCTGCCCCCTGCAGGCTGCACCAGGTACTACAGGACATCTCAGAGGAACATTAACTCCAACATACCAAACCAAACCAACATAAAGTCTCATTACAACAGAAACAAGTGTCAACATCTGTCTCTGATCTTTACTACAAACACAAGAAACTTCAACTGTGGCAGAAACACAAACACAGACAATAAAATAAAAATTAAAAACACAATATTAACACACTCACAGTCATGTCTTCTTCTTGCAGCTCGTCTCATTTGCTGTATCCATTGTTGTGTTAAATCCTTATTTATCTTTTTATAAAAATCTAAAAGTTTATGCTCCCACTGGTGAGTAAATTTTTCCCTCCGTTATCGTAAATAATATTGTGTATTGATATTTTTTGAGGTATTGTATTGAAATTAGAAATTTCAGTGTCGTGACACTAATTTGTATAAGAAAAATGCAAAAGTGAATATTTATTGATAAATCCCACAGAGATGTTCTGTTTTAGCTGTTTTGAAACCTTTGTGGGTTTTTGTTTTTTTTTGGTGCTTTGAGCACCACAAGAGTGTCATTTTATGACTCACAACTCACACCAGAACAGTGCAGCTGGATAAACAGCACTACAGGCTGGAGGGTAAATATGTATTTTTGATTTTGGGGCGAACCGTCCCTTTAATGTGTAAAATAAAAAGTAATGAAGTGAAAAGCACAACATTTACCTCTGAAACGCAGCGAGGTTGAAGTATAAAATAGCATAAAAATGAAAGATTAGTGCATTTTCCTGATTATCCATAGATATTCTGAATACTTCCTCCTGAGATCTCTGCTTTCTTCCCATTGGCTCACCTGGAGTCTAACAGTTGGATCCACCTCACCTGGTAAAGTAGAGGACAGTCTGAGTCCTGCTCAGGGACACTCCAGCAGAGTGTGACGTTTGAAACCATCAGCAAGAAATCATCCCCCGTCATATACGAGTTCATGTTTTATTGATCCAAACGTGTGTATATCCAAAATACAAAAACAAAAACAGGAAAATATTTTACAGAAAATGTCCCTCTGGACAAGAGGACATAAAACACAAAGGCACAGCTGTGTGCTGCATCATCGCTCCTCTTCATCACTACTCATACAAAAATAAAGCTTCATCATCCTCACCTTCACCGTGTTTGTGATTTCTCGTCTCAGCAGAGCGACTGGTTTTACTGGAGCAGATGAAAATGACCCAGTGCTGCTGAGTCATGATTCAGTGACAGTCAGCAGAAACGTTCCTTCATGTGTGCTGAGCTGTTCAGTGTTTGACTCTTTGGTACCTGCACACGATCCGAAGCGGCGTCTCCTCTTGTTTCCAGGTTTGTGTGTGAACCCCGAGGACAGCTGGCGCCTCCTGGTGGTCAGCTGCTGGTTACACACTCTGAGGACCTGAGGATGAACAAACAACAACAACAACAACACGGTGAGATACAACAAGAGAAATAAACCCAGAGATTGTAGCTCATCACTGAAACACTGTATTGGTCCACACTGACACACCGTCTCCTGCTGCACCTCTAAATACAACAAGAAAATAAAATATCACCAGGCTTCCTTTTTCACTTCAGACTCTCATTTCTTGACCTCTCTGTAGTTTGATTTCTCTCACCATATTTGACATTTCAGAACAAATATTTAGAATCTATCATGTTAATAAATGGATTTAAAAACTAACTGATGACATGTGTGCATTTAGTCTTTGAGGCAGTGATTCCCAAACTTTCTCTGGCATGCCCCCCTTTTAGAAGCAGAGACAAGTTTGGAACATTTTGTATCAATCATTAACAATGATTGGGGAAGGAACTGATAAAAAAGGATTAAAAAGTTGAAGGTTAACAGGTTGAAGTTTCCTGTGAAACTCCAGCAGTGTTTTGATCTTTTACAGGTCCAGTGTGTAAGACTGGCAGCTCTGTTGGTAGAATACGGCAGAAACTGAACATAATATCCATCTGGGCCACTGTAGTTTCTCCTGCACCCTTGAAGAGGTGCAGGAGAGTTTTCATTTTATTTATTAGGGCCTGAGCACCAAATGGTGCGAGGATCCTCTTAAAATAGCTCGTATTATTATTTTTTTCTTTGCTGCCTTCAATCATATTTTTGAGGGGCTAAGGGGGTGGGGACGGATGAAACTTGGGACAAAATTCTATCGTGGTGAAAATGTATGTGTGATACAGTTTTCGGCAGTGGGATAATATTTTTTGTTACCTGTGGGCAGTGGGGTCGTTCTGACCCGACTCTCCTCCAGTGTTAAAAAGAAGCTGCCTTTCTCTGTGGGGTCAGAGGTCACAGCGCCTCTTGAGCCCACATCACAGCTCAGCACCATGATGGGACTACTCGCCGCCTTCAGGTGGACCTGGATGCTCTCCTGCAACAACACACGCACACTCATTCTGACAACGGTTTCATCAGCTCCAAGACAAAATCTACACATCTTTGGCGGACGTTTGGCTCAGTTGGTAGAGCGTCCGACCCATGTATGGAGGCTGTGAGTCCTCTGCAGCGGCCGCTGGTTTGACTCCCGCCTGCCGCCCTTTGCTGCATGTCATCCCCCTCTCTCTGCCCCCTTTCCTGTCTACTCTTCAGCTGCACTATCTAATAAAGGCAAAAATGGCCAAAAAAAAAAAATCTACACATCTTTTAATCGTGTCTCATGATGGGCAGAGGTGGAGGAAATACTAGATTCTTAGAGGCATCGCGATGCAGACGTGGAAGATCCTGAATCGATTCAAAAATGTCAAAATCGATTTCTAAATGTCAACTAACACGATGCAGATGGAGTGAAAAAGACAGAACAAAGCTGTGAGGGCACAGCGCGAATTCTGAAAGAAACCCAACAAACAGTATTTGTTCATTTACTGTCACAGTTGCTCCAGTTTTCAGGCATGTATGTACAGACTCTTACAGGTCATAAACAACAAGCAAGCTGCACGCGCAGGTTGACAGCTTGTGAACAGGGAGCTGCAAACACGAGCAGTTTTGATCCTCAGTCCAGTCAACATGTTTAATAGCTGGCAGCCACAGACATCGCTGTTTGCTCTGAAACTCTTGTGATCCTGACAGAATTCTGTTCACCTTAAGCTGACCAGTGAAGTACTGATTCTGACATATCGTATACGCAGCAGCCAGACATTTTGGTGATTTTGGTGCAGGTATAACGTTTATTTCCACATTTGCAGCTCGATAACTCGTCTGGATGACTGGGGGAGAACGATACTTCTGTTGCTTTTCGATGATATCGGCTGTTAAAGGGTCTCTACCAGGTCTAAGGCATTAATGTAGTGCCCTCTATGGGTTATGTATCAGAATACAACCTAAGGCTGGGATTAACTCCGACTGAATTTGTGTTTGTCAGAGTCTGATGAAGACGTAGAGTCGACGTTGGGTGGATTTGGTCTTTTAAAACCGTTTGTGTGTCTGTGTGTGGTTTTACCTCAGTGGGAGCAGGAATCTCCAGTTTAGTTTCCTCCGGAGCTTTGACGACGACCAACGTCTGGTCCCGGAAGACTCGGAGTCTGCTGACGTCCTCGTGAGTCACGTAGGCCCACGTAGAGAAAGGTTAAAGAAAACTGCCTTCGTTTTTTTTTTACAAATATTCACAACAAGAGATTTTATTCACTTAAAGGGACAGTTCACCCCAAAAATCAAACATATATTTTTCTCTGGACTGTAGTGTTGTTTCATGTAATGTCATCAAACTGCTCACAACAACATCTGAGGACGCACAAAGACGTACGTTGTGCTCTGCTGTGAAAGGATATGCAGAGTCTGCCTCATCGTCTGTCATGTCAAAGAGCTGCTGGGAGCAGCTTTTGATGAGTCCGTCCAGCGTGTCCTCCACCTGCTTCAGGTTCTGAAGCTCTCTCAGGAACGCGTGGTGGTTCTTCCTCAGGAAGCTGGAGATGGGATACCTTCCTCTGCACACAGAACCACAGTCAGAGAGTCAGAGAGCAACGGCGGTCGGGTCTTATTTTAAAAAAGGACTATTCCTGCTTTTTTTAATTTTTGAGACGATTTACAATACAACTCCGACATATTCCCCATAACTGATTTTAGTTTAGATTTTTATATAAAAAATAAATGAAAACAAGCTGCTTGCAGGGAAGAAGTCAAAATGATTAAAGGAAAACACAACAAAGTTTCATGTTTCAAAGTGTGTCAGCTGTCTGTAAGTAAACTTGGTATCTTATATAACGCTGACGTCCTCATGAACAGGAGGCGTCATCAGGCTGAAACGACTGATTTATGTTTGTACAGTTACGAGTTTAGTGACTTGGACGACTCTATGAACAAACAGAGAAGTTTAAGATAATTCTTTAAAAATGCAAAATCAATAAAAGGAAACAGAGACTAACACAGAACATGCAGAGTGAATGAAACCACAAGCTGAAACCTCCTCTGATTAAATCTTTTCTCGACTCACATCCACTTGATCCTGTTGACCGACTCCTTCTGGATGAGTTTGAGCCCCTTCAGGGTGTTGGTGATGTCATACACTCGCCGTTTGCGGGTCCCCAGGCTCCTCACCACCTGCCGGAGGTCCAGAGGGGCCATCCGGAGCTGTCACCAGCAGCGCCATGAAACGGCGAGTCAGCAGACCCAAAGACACGTCTGGACACATGATCAGAGATCAGTCAGCTGATTGTTGATGAGCTGAGTGGCAGAAAGCTGGTTGGTTTCATTTAAACTCGTCCTCACCGTGTCTGCTAACTTTGTTGGACTCAACTGGTTGTTTCCTGTGCTGCAGAGGAGGACTGGAAACAAAATATTTGACTAATCCATCGGTTTAATTTGTCAGTTGTGCTAAAGTGATTAAACTGTGCAGGAACACCTCAGATGTCCTCTCAGAAGACTAAAATAAAACATGACAAAAATGCAAAATATTAACCATCTTCCATGAATAAAACAGAAAAAAATCAGAAATAAAACTAAAAAAACTAAACCCTTTTCACAGATTTAAAATGAAACATTAAAACCAGGAGCAGAAACGTTTGTTACCTGGTCCTCCTCAGAATTCTCCAAACCTCCACCTGGATCCTGGAAATCACAAAAAACAAACAAATAAACAAATAAACTAAATTCTACTCTTGTTTTTATACAATCATTTATTTCATTATGACAAACACTGACTGTCGAGACAGACGGCTTGTTAACTTCAGAGATGAAACCTTCATTTTGTCTTGGAGAAAAACTCGTGACTGTGTTAATGATGACTCGCTACGTTGTCGGGTTTGTCAGAAGTACCCGACAAAGTCTGATGAGTCAGGACTGCTTCTAAAGGGGGCCAGAAGAAGTTTTGTTGGGGTCGGGGCTTCTTGATCCACTTGCCTCACCTTGGTGATTTTGCATCCTAACATTTTGATCATACAACCAGAGTTGCAACCACCCATTAGTTTCATCTTCTTGATTAATTGGTTAATTGTTTTTGATAATAGTTTGGTCGATAAATGTCAGAAAATCTTGAAAAAAGTCCAAGATGACGTCCTCAAACGTCTTGTTTTTTTCCAAAACCCAAAGATGTTCAGTTTTATGGTAAGAGGGGAGTAAAGAAACCAGAAAATATTCACATTTGAAGGGGCCAAAATCAGAGAACTGGAACATTATTTTAATTGAGAAATGAGTAATCAATCATCAAAACAGGCAATAAATTATTCAGCATGTATCTAATCCACCAACCAGCACATTTTACTGAGAAATGTTTTTTTTTTAACAGTTCTCCTCTCAGTCCCTCACTCTTCTCCCACTAGAGCAGCTCAGCTAACCAACAGAGGCTGGAGGAGCTGAGACAACAAAAGCCAAAATATAAAGTTTGTACAGAAATACAGTTTATATTTATGGATTATATAGAAGCCGAATTAACAAGAAGACTGTTGACATGTGACGCCTTTTATCTTGTGTTTCTACAATTATTTGTTTTTACAGACATATAAGGAAATGTCTTGTTGTTAAAATGTCATATTTCTTAAATGGAGTTTGGTGGGATATTTGATCAGAGGGGCTCTATACTGCAGGAAATGGACAGTCTGTCTATGTGTAATGTTTAAGAACATACAGAGACATGAAAGAAAATCTAACTGAAGAAAAACAGTCTCCAGACCTGCTGCGATGGATCTCCACCTTCATCCTCCTCCTCCTCCTCCTCCCCTTCTTCGTCAGGGGATTCTGCTTCCCAGGGGCTGATCAGGCCCAGCGGCACATCCAGGCAGGGGGGCATGATGGGAATGGCATCGCTGATGACCCCATCGGCGGTGATGTCCTTGGGCAGGAAGTGGTCCTCGCAAATTAAGTGCGGCTCCGTCGAGTCCTGCTTGTCCATCTCCCTCAGAGCCGCCAGCCAAACCTGAACAAAGTCACCAGTGTGACTAGAGCTGCAGCAATTAATCTCCAACTGTTCTGATAATCAATCGATTAATTAATCCTGTCACAATCCTGTCAGTTGAAAAACAGGTGTAAATAGGTGCTCCACATGTTTGCACCTCTTTTTGAAGTTTTCCTGTAATTATGATTTTCATTTTCTTCATTAATTAATTAGTCGTTTGGTCCATAAAATGGTGATAAATGTTGTTATTCAGTTTACTGTCAGAGAGGAGTAAAGAAACCAGAAAATATTCACATTTAAGAAGCTGAAATCAGAGAATTTGGACTTTTATTAATTGAAAAATGACTCAAAACCATTAATCAATCACCAAAATAGATGGAGATTAATTTAATAATCAACTGACAGCTGATTGATTGTTGCAACTCTAACCCCTACTGGACATGGAAAGTTAAGTTACTTGTTTTTTCAGTTAGTACTTTTGTACTCGAGTACTACTCATATTACTACTCGAGTACTTTTTGGTCACTCTGTGATAGTTTGACGAATATTCGTCGAACTAACTGCAGCTCAGTTAGTCTGCTTCTGTGGACCGAGGCTAACATTTAACATGCTGCATTTAGACATGTTAGCATCGTTAGCCGGTAGACAGAGAGGACAGACAGAGGGGACAGACAGAGGGACAGACAGAGGGGACAGACAGAGGGACAGACAGAGAGGACAGACAGAGAGGACAGACAGAGGGACAGACAGAGAGGACAGACAGAGGGGACAGACAGAGGGGACAGACAGAGAGGACAGACAGAGGGGAAGACAGAGGGACAGACAGAGGGGACAGACAGAGAGGACAGACAGAGGGACAGACAGAGGGACAGACAGAGAGGACAGACAGAGGGGACAGACAGAGAGGACAGACAGAGGGGACAGACAGAGGGGACAGACAGAGAGGACAGACAGAGGGGAGAGACAGAGAGGACAGACAGAGGGGACAGACAGAGAGGACAGACAGAGGGACAGACAGAGGGGACAGACAGAGGGGACAGACAGGACAGACAGAGGGACAGACAGAGGGACAGACAGAGGGGACAGACAGAGAGGACAGACAGAGGGAAGACAGAGGGACAGACAGGGGACAGAGAGGACAGACAGAGGGGACAGACAGAGAGGACAGACAGAGAGGACAGACAGAGGGGACAGACGAGGGACAGACAGAGAGGACAGACAGAGGGGACAGACAGAGAGGGACAGACAGAGAGGACAGACAGAGGGAAGACAGAGGGGACAGACAGGGACAGACAGGGGACAGACAGAGGGGACAGACAGAGGTGAAGACAGACAGAGGGACAGACAGAGAGGGACAGACAGAGGGGACAGACAGAGAGGACAGACAGAGGGGACAGACAGAGGGGACAGACAGAGGGGACAGACAGAGGGGACAGACAGAGGGGACAGACAGAGAGGACAGACAGAGGGGACAGACAGAGAGGACAGACAGGGGACAGACAGAGAGGACAGACAGAGAGGACAGACAGAGGGGACAGACAGAGAGGACAGACAGAGGGGACAGGACAGACAGAGGGACAGACAGGGGACAGACAGATGAGGACAGACAGAGGGGACAGACAGAGGGACAGACAGAGGGGACAGACAGAGGGGACAGACAGAGGGACAGACAGAGGGGACAGACAGAGAGGACAGACAGAGGGGACAGACAGAGGGACAGACAGGGGACAGACAGAGGGACAGACAGGGGGACAGACAAGAGGACAGACAGAGGGACAGACAGGTGACAGACAGAGGGACAGACGGGTGCAGACAGGGACAGACAGGGACAGACAGAGGGGACAGACAGAGAGGACAGACAGAGAGGACAGACAGGTGACAGACAGGGGACAGACAGAGGGACAGACAGGGACAGACAGAGGGACAGACAGAGGAGGACAGGGACGACAGAGAGGACAGACAGGTGACAGACAGGTGACAGACAGGGACAGACAAAGAGGACAGACAGGGGACAGACAGGTGACAGACAGGTGACAGACAGGGGACAGACAGGTGACAGGACAGAAGGGACAGACAGAGAGGACAGACAGGTGACAGACAGGTGACAGACAGGGGACAGACAGGTGACAGACAGGGGACAGACAGGGGACAGACAGGTGACAGACAGGGGACAGACAGAGAGGACAGACAGGTGACAGACAGGTGACAGACAGGGACAGACAGGTGACAGACAGGGGACAGACAGGGGACAGACAGAGGGACAGACAGGGGACAGACAGATGACAGACAGGTGACAGACAGGTGACAGACAGGTGACAGACAGGTGACAGACAGGGACAGACAGGTGACAGACAGGGGACAGACAGGGACAGACAGATGACAGACAGGGGACAGACAGGGGACAGACAGGTGACAGACAGGGGACAGACAGGTGACAGACAGGGGACAGACAGGGACAGACAGGTGACAGACAGGGGACAGACAGGGGACAGACAGGGACAGACAGAGAGGACAGACAGGGGACAGACAGGGGACAGACAGGTGACAGACAGGTGACAGACAGGGGACAGACAGGACAGAAGGTGACAGACAGGGGACAGACAGGGGACAGACAGAGAGGACAGACAGGGGACAGACAGGGACAGACGGGTGACAGACAGGGGACAGACAGGGGACAGACAGGTGACAGACAGGGGACAGACAGGGACAGACAGGTGACAGACAGGGGACAGACAGGTGACAGACAGGGGACAGACAGGGGACAGACAGGTGACAGACAGGTGACAGACAGGGACAGACAGGAGGACAGACAGGGGACAGACAGGGGACAGACAGGGGACAGTACCTTGACCCGGGTCTGGTCTGTGGGAAAGCTGAAGAACCTCTTCGGTGTTCGGTTGAAGGTCCCTCCTGTTCGGCTAACGTTCGCCATCCGGTTCGGACAACCAGAGACGACACACTTCACCATGGCAACCGAGGGACACGCTGTTGTCACCTACAGCGAAACAACGAACCGGGACAACGGCGACAATGTGTCCCGGTCACAAATCACGAGAAATAAACCGACAGAGACAAGCGAGCGGTTTGTTTACGGCGCGGTGGCTTCTCACACCGGAAGTAGATGTGAGTGACCCGGATGTACAAGAATAGAACGAAGAACTTTTTTTTTTCTTTTCCCCCTTTCTTTTCTTTTTCTTTTTCTTTTTCTTTTCTTTTTCTTTTCTTTTTCTTTTATTTATTTATATATATTTTTTTTTTTACAAAAAATGTAAAAAGAAAAGTAATTCCACCTGAAAAAGATATTCAATTCAGTCCCTCCAGAAGTTACAATGTTGTGATCGCAACAATTCACGCAAATTCAACCAATCCCCGCAATTTTGTCCAAACTCCGCAACTTTTCTGCAAAATGGACAAATCATCCTTGCTTCCCGTGAGTTCCACCAATCACAGTAGTCCCCTGTGCAAACGTCATACATGTGGTTTGTTTTATTTATTTATTTTTTTAATTGATTTTTTTGTGTGTGGTAATTTTGTGTTGTTTTGACTGAGTTTAAGCTCTGAAATGAGTTTTGCTTTTTTGTGGAATATGTCAGAAGTGCACTTCTTCATCTACAAATAAAGCTTGAATTTATTTTTTTAAGTTTAGTTTTTGTAATCATGAGCCTTCTGGTAAAGTTACTGAGAACTTTTAATGAATTATACAAAAAAAAACCAAAAACAAAAAAAAAAAAACACCCACAACTTGCAATTTTCACTTGCCTCTGCAATTTAATTGCGCATAAATGCTTAAAAACATTGCAACATGCATCACTTTTTTTTCTTTTTTTTTAGAAAAGCTGCTGTGAAATCAGACATTTTAGATCACAACAATCCCAAAAATAGCCCATGAAATCCTGGAGGGATGTAAATCATCTCTATTGATGTGTTAAAATACCATCTGCAAATGGAAATCGTATTTATAACTAAAATAAAACAGTAACAGGTTTTACAGAGTTCTGGTTCTGAAAATGACAGACTGAGTTGGTGTCTGTTCAGATGCCATATAACTCAAATGATATATTCAGACACATGTTCTGACTGGAATCTTCATTTTGACATGAAGTCAGCATAGGAAATACTGCCAAGAACATTTAAGCATTTCAAAACAGAAAAGCAGAAAATTGACAACAGTTTTCACACCTGAACCTACTTTAAAAAGTGCAGTCCTCATGAATGGAACAACACAAGGCAGCTTTACACATGCAAAGAAAAAACATTACAACAACATTCAAAAACAACAAGCAATAAAAGCCAAAATTAAACCCCCACCCTGCTGGAGATGGAGACATGAATAAGTTTCTTTACTTCTGTCTCTTAATTTGAGATAATAAAATGTGGATTTAGTTATGTTAAGTTTAGTTTCTGTCTTTACAGCTCAGGAATAAAACTGAGAAATAACTTTCATTCTTTCTTCCTTGTTGCCAATACAATATTTTCTGTCTCGTCTTTATTTAATTGAAGAAAATTCAATTGCATCCAGCTACTTGCTCTCAGCATTGATCGAGGGAGCCTATGGGACCACAGTTATTCAGGTAAGAAAATCTGAGTGTCATCTGCATAGCTGCGATAAGCAACATTATTGTCACGTACAAAGGAAACAAAATCTAAAGAAAACAACCACACAGAAGATAATTCTTTCATGGTACTGAAAAACCAACTGTTCCCACAGACAACACTGTGTTTATCCACACTGAATAAATCTCAGTGCACAAATGAACATTTCCCATCCTGCCAAAACCCAAATAATGTCAAGATCCAAAATAATTCTGTCACATTGTCACCAGCCGTTTCAAATTGTTTTCCAGAAAGAGACAAACTCTGAAATATGATTAAAAATGCCAGAGAATACCTGCAAAAACCATTTTTTGTCACTGTTGGGCCAGATCATGACATAAACTGACATGAAGATCAACACACATAATGAAAGCACTTAAACTGTTTTGACTTCATGGCAACTTTAAATGTTGACTCATATGAAAGTTTCCAAAAAAATCTGTCTGCATAAGACAACAGCTCTTGAAACAGATAACTTGATAACTTGCTTTTCTTTTTGTTTCTCTGCAGAACGTACAGCAGGAACAGCCCATTTTCCTCAGCTGCTGACGGCTGGAGCTCAGTACCATTATTATTTTATTATTACTACTATTATTACTATTTACAGAACAAGTTTTAAAGCATGACGGCTTCGACTGACAAGACGAGACACTCTTTCTTTCTTCAGTGCGGAGGTTTGCAACCTGCAGCTGCATGCTAGCTTTAGCTTAAGTCAGACGGCACAGAGACACTGAGGAACCACACTTCAAGATCCCAAACCCAGGGTAGAGGAGGTCAGTAAATGTGGTGTTGATGGTGTGCAGGTGGGTCAGTGTGTCAGAGGAGACGCTGTAGAAGGACAGAGTGCCAGCAGGACAGTCCACATACACTGCTACTCTTTTGGAGATGGAGGACGACAGAGGGACATTTGTTGTCATGTTATTGTGCCAGACAGAGTAACGGTTATCAGAGCAGAACAGACCCCAGGACTGAACGTTCCCTCCAAACCTGCCGTCGTGTCCGTCTCCTTTCCTTCTGATTCCTCTGTAAGTCACTGCAATGTGAACGTTTCCTTCCAGCTCGACCTCCCAGTAACAGCGACCGGTCAGGCCATTTCTGCACAGCAGCTGAGGCCAGTGGTCAAATCTCTCTGGATGATCAGGATACGGTTGCTCCTTTCTCACCCATGTGACCTTCCTGTTGTTGTCAGACAGTTTGAGGTATCGGTTTGCTGTGTCCGGGAGCAGCGTCAGTTCACTGAAGTCTGATCGAGAGAGAGAAATAAGGGCATCAAAAAGGTTATTTCTGAAGGACTGAAGCTTCTGAAGAACCCTTTTGTGAAGAAGTCCAGAGTTCATCAATGGGTTTTTGTAAGACTTAAGGCCTTTACACACCAGCAACAACACAAATAAACAACACAAAGTTGCAAATATTTTGATTGGTCAGATGTGTTCATGTTAGAAGTGAAACAAAAAATAAAAGCTGCAATATCGTTCATCAAAAGTCAGCTGTTGATGTGAAAGCTTAAATTTGATTCATACAAATAAAAATATTATGATGCATGTAAGAAAATGTGTCTGGTTGTGAAAAAGGCCTTAAGGGTTCCATTAAGAACCCTTTCTGGAACCCTTTTCATCAAGGGTTCTTTGTACCATAATATAAAAGATTTCTCGCTACAACTCCCTGGGTGGGTCCTCAGTGGAACTACTACACCGTAGAACAGTTCTCTGTAGAGCCTCTCATGAGGGATTCTGTGTGAAATATTTCACAAACGGTTCTAGGAATAATCCTTTATGTTGGGTTCTAGGTAGAACTGAAATGGTTTGAAGTCAAGTCAAGTCAACTATATTTATATAGCTAGTGGTTAAAGTGGGATTTGACAGGTGGGGGAGCCCTAAAATTCGGTGCTGAGGCGCAATAGGGAAAATGACGTAAATGATTGCAAAAAAACTATATTGGCTTTATTCTCAACTAGACTTGCACCGATTACAATTTTTTGGGCCGATCCTGATTTCTGATTTGCAGAGTGCTTGGATGGCTGATACTGATTTCGGCCGATTCCGATTTCATTTTTTCCAAACCACTTTACAGCACACAAGATATTGCAAAATTTTCAAATTTTCCTTTATTAGAACATTTTAACCAAGATACAACCAGCTTTTCAATAATCATGTCTTTGCTAAAACACACTCTACATTAATAAATAATATGTAACTTTTTGTCTATATCATCATCATATCATAGCATGTGCTATATTATTCTTAAGATTTTATTTTCATTCAGGGTAGTGTGTGTTTTCTGGCTCCAATTTGCTACCAGCTGAGTACACAGGGTGCTTTTATTAACTGGTTAACGATCACAAATCGCCATTAATTCAAGCATGTCTGATTATGAATGCACTTAATACAATAACTTTTGTCTCTACCATCTTAATGAGACACATAACACACTGTCTGCCACCAGCTTTGTGTGGAAATACTTCAAAATATTAAACAATGAAGATGCAAAACTGTTGCTGCAACTTTTAGAATCTCAGATAAAATTCCCGGTGAAGCTCGAAGCTTCAAGGTCACTGGATTTATATTTTATCCAAAACACGTCGGGGTGAAATGCATGTGATGGAATTACCATCAGCAGCTGGCTGTGGCAAAAAGCACCCCTCACTGAAGAAAGACACCAACATCTCCAGGAAATGCGTACAAAGCCCTAGAGTTTTGCTTTTTAACTTTCAGTGATAATTAACTTTATTAAGTCTGCGATGTTGAACATCGCAGTGTGCGCGGTGTGTGAGCCGTCTGCTCCGCTCAGCAGCAGCCTGTGAATGCGAACGAAGTCTAGAACCTGTTTCAGCTCAATATCATGACTTTGAAAACACCAACTGACTTTTTTAAACGAATTTCATTAGATTAAAATATGTAGAAGTGTAAAATATCACTTCCATGAGGTTGTTCAGTCAGACAGTAACAGATCACAGGCTGAACTTGGCATTTCATCCGCCTGTGCTTCTGCAGCAAACGTCAAGTTGCACGCAGCCTGCAGTTTATAATGTTGATTAATATTGAAATGGCGGTCTTCTTCCTCAATAATAATTATTGATATCAGCAGAAAATACACTAAAGTTGTCAGGTTGGGAACCTACATACATCGGGATATATAGCGCCTCTGTTTCCAGGACAGAAAATGTAATTTTCGGGAAAATATTCATCCCGACGCCCCCAAAAGGCTCTGTCAAACTACGAAGTACGAAATTGTGCAAAAACAACTACAGAGAATAACAGTAAAACAGTACCGAGCAAACAAATAAATCAACAAAGTCAGGATCAGCACCTTGGAAAGCGCCGCGGCATCCGCGCCTTGTGAGAGCGCAGCGGGTACCAAACACCTGAGGCAAAGCATGTTATAGCACGTTATAACAAGCATGTTATAGCGTGTTATAACATGGTGTGTTTGGTTTTTGTTTTTTTGTTTCTTTTGCTGCCGCAGCGCGATGGGAATTTGACCGGCGCTTTAGACCGTCAAATTTAGACTGACCGGCCGGTCGCAGGTCATGGATGACCACGTGAAAACCTGCCCGAATCCGAGCACTGCCGATAAATCCGTGCAAGTCTATTCTCAACAGAAAAATACAGGCCGGATTAACAGGTAAAACACACACATAGCAATCTAACATGGCTAACAAACAGAGAAACACAGCAAACTAACAGCTACTGGCTACTGCCAGTTTGAATTGAAAAATTTATTTATTTGAATAAGGTGGCGGAGCTGAGCTCCGGGGTGGCGGAGCTCAGCTCTGACGTGGCGGAGCTCAGCTCCGGAGGGCTCCGGCCCACTTTAACCCCTGTATATAGCACATTTCATCTGACAAGTGTAAACTCAATGTGCTTCCAGTGGAACCTTTATAAAGGACTCTACCAGGAACCAAAAAGGGTTCCTCTATGGGGGCTAGTAAGCACTTTTAGTAAGCAGCAGTTTAATCATCCAACACAAGTGAAGGGTTAATTGTTTTACTTGTACTGTACATCAACTATCAGAATAATTATCACATTATAAATCAAACTGAATCCACACTTACACTTTCTCACACCAGGTCTCAGTCTCTGCTCTCCACCATGGTCCAGACTGGAAGAAGGAACACAGACAGATATTGTCCTTTAATAAACTCTTACTCTTACTCATACTCGTTGCCTCCGTTGGATAGGTTGGTTATACAGGTGTGCATTTAGATTTTGGCTTGCCTTTTGGTGTGCTTGTTGGAAAACCACGCCTCTAGACTGGTGGTTTTCAAACTTTTTCTTCCCGAGACAAACCAACAGTCAGGAACATGTTGGAACTTTCATGTAGTGGCATGAATTTGCAGTCTGGAGTGACCACACAGGAATTTAAAGAAATAAGCTAAAAACTAAGTACCAAGCTGAGTCAGCAGGTCTGCACAAAGAAACCAATGAACAGATGTCAAGTGCCCAAGTACCCTCACATACAGAGTTTTGAGTGTGACAGACTAAACTCTGCCAGTGTTGCCTCTTGTCTGTCCATACCTGAGAGTTTTCAGTCTCCAGTGTGGATCCTTCAGTCCAGCAGACAGAAGCTCCTGTCCATGGTCTCCTGGATGATTGTAGCTCAGGTCCAGCTCTCTCAGATGGGAGGGGTTGGTCTTCAAAGCTGAGGCCAGAGCAGCACAACCTTCCTCTGTGACCTGACAGCCTGACAGCCTGAATATGTATGAAAATACTTTCAGTCAAATACAAGTCATTAACACAGACAGAACATTTTCTTAGTTCATTTTGTTTGTTAAAAAAAAAATTAACAATAACCGGCTACTGAATCTTAAAAATCTTTGTATTCAAGGCAATGAACCAAAGTGTCTAAGGTTTAGGCAACAAAAATACTTAGTTAGCTTCAGTCTAGGAAAAGATCATTGTTTGGGTTAAATGTTATGTTCCGAAAGTCCATTGACCTTAAACATGTGGCAGTGGGTTAACATTGTCAAATGGTTAGGTTTATGGCTGAAACCTAACCAAAGTTAAAACAAGTATGTTATGTTTTGTAAAACACGTACTTAGCTTTGCAAAGTGTTTTTTCTGTAAGTGCAGTTTGGTTTGGTTGAAAACCTCAACCTTACCAAACTGCTTCAGGTTTAGGCACCAAAACTTCTTGGTTTGGTCTAGGCAGCATGGTTTAGGTTAAAATAAGTTTGTTACTTTCTGTATGTCACATGACATTAAAACACATCGTCAACATTGTCAAATGGTTGCAAACCTTACCTTACAAAACTTAAACGGCAGTTTGTTTAGGTTTCGGCCGTGAATCTAGCCAAAGATCAGGGTTTGGGTAGCATAAGTGATATTAAACTTTTTATATAACTCAATGTTGACAACACACAGAACCTCAAGGACCTCAAGAACCACAATCTTCAAGGGGTGAGTCCTGTGTTTGACCCATCCATCCACTCCAGTGTCTTCCTTTGTGGACTTCCTTGCTCTTTACACTGCTCCTGTCAGAATAACTACAGCCACAAGAGGTCGCCACATATCACTAAACGTAAATACGGTTCATAATAAGTTGCCTGGACGACAACCTGTATGGCCCTGTTTCAGTCGTGGGCGGGTTGTCTATTCAGCATTTATAAACAGTATACAACATTTCATGAATTGTTTATAACTATACCTGTATGAAGATATAAGAACATTTTAAGTGTTGCACAGTGTCATTACTTGTTAAACAGTGTTATGATAGTGTTATATTTTGTTTAGCAAAAAGTCTGAATCCTGACCTGAGAGTTTTCAATCTACAGTGTGGACTCTGAAGTCCAGCGGACAACATCTTCACTCCTGACTCTTGCAGGTCGTTGTTACTGAGGTCCAGCTCTCTCAGACTGGAGGACTGGGAGCTGAGAACTGAAGACAGAGCTTCACAGCTTCTCTCTGAGAGGTTACAGCCACTCAGCCTGGTGAAGAATTAACGATTGACACAAACAAAATGACTTGATTTTCATCTATAGCTTGTAAAACATATTTGGCTGAATTAATAGATCCAGTGATCCATCCACTTACAGAGCTTTCTTGGAGGCTCTGACCACTGGCAGCAGCCTCAGAAGAGCCTCCTCTGAAGCAGAGTATTTCTTCAGGTCAAACACATCCAGATCTTTTTCTGATGACAGTAAGATGAAGACCAGAGCTGACCACTGAGCAGGAGACAGTTCATCTGTGGAGAGGCTTCCTGAACTCAAGTGCCACTGAATCTCCTCCACTAGAGAACGATCATTCAGTTCATTCAGACAGTGGAACAGATTGATGCTTCTCTCTGGAGACAGATTCTCACTGATTTTCCTCTTGATGTACTCAGCTGTCACCTGATTGGCCTCAAAGATTCTTTCTGTGTGTGCCAACAGACCTTGTATGAGAGTCTGATTGGTCTCCAGTGAAAGACCGAGGAGGAAGCGGAGAAAACAAGTCCAGATGTCCATTTGGGCTCTGCAAGGCCTTGTCAACAGCACTCTGGTGGAGATATGTTAGGTTAGGGTCATCTCTAATTACTACTGACAACAGCGAGGTCAAAAGTCCAGCCAAGGTCGATGTTTCTGACATCAGATTGACTCCAGAGTTGATGAATGTCAGATGAACATGAAGAGCAGCCAGAAACTCCTGAACACTCAGATGGACGAAGCAGAACACCTTGTCCTGGTACAGTCCACTCTCCTCTTTAAAGATCTGTGTGAACACTCCTGAGTACACTGAGGCTGCTCTGATATCGATGCCACACTCTGTCAGGTCTGATTCATAGAAGATCAGGTTGCCTTTCTGCAGCTGCTCAAAAGCCAGTTTTCCCAGAGACTCAATCATCTTCTTGGTCTCTGGATTCCAGTGTGAATCTGTCTCAAGTAATCCATCATACTTGACGCTCTTCAGTTTGGACTGAACCACCAGGAAGTGGATGTACATCTCAGTCAGGGTCTTGGGCAGCTCTCCTCCCTCTCTGGTCTTCAACACTTTCTCCAGAACTGTAGCAGTGATCCAGCAGAAGACTGGGATGTGACACATGATGTGGAGGCTTCGTGATGTCTTGATGTGAGAGATGATTCTGCTAGCCTGTCTCTTTCTGAATCTCTTCCTAAAGTACTCCTCCTTCTGTGGGTCAGTGAACCCTCTGACCTCTGTTACCCTGTCAACACACTCAGGAGGGATCTGATTGGCTGCTGCAGGTCGTGTGGTTATCCAGAGGTGAGCAGAGGGAAGCAGTTTCCCCCTGATGAGGTTTGTCAGCAGCACGTCCACTGAGCTGGACTCTGTAACATCAGTCAGGATCTCATTGTTGTGGAAGTCCAGAGGAAGTCGACACTCATCCAGACCGTCAAAGATGAACACAACCTGGAACTCTTCAAACCTGCAGATTCCTGCTTCTTCGGTTTCAGTAAAGAAGTGATGAACAAGTTCCACCAAGCTGAACTTTTTCTCTTTCAGCACATTCAGCTCTCTGAAGGTGAATGGAAATATAAACTGTATGTCCTGGTTGACTTTGTCTTCAGCCCAGTCCAGAGTGAACTTCTGTGTTAAGACTGTTTTCCCAATGCCAGCCACTCCCTTTGTCATCACTCTTCTGATTGCTTCAAGTCTTCCTTGTGAGGGTTTAAAAATGTCTTCTTGTCGGATTGTTGTTTCTTTTTTACCTTGTTTCCTGGATGTTGTTTCAATCTGTCTGATCTCATGTTCACCATTGACCTCTGCAGTCCCTCCCTCTGTGATGTAGAGCTCTGTGTAGATCTGATTCAAAAGGGTTCGGTTTCCTGCTTTGGCAATCCCCTCAAACACACACTGGAACTTCGTCTTCAGAGTATACTTTAGTTTACGCTGGCAGCGTGTAGTTTGAGTGTCTGAAAAAGCACAACAAATTGAAATAATGAGTGGACGCTACTGAAAATTTAATCACACCACCTGTGTTTATCAACCCTGACTTTCCTCCCACTCATGGCCAGATTCTTGTCTCTGCCACTGTAGTGCATATGTTCAGGCCTCAAGTTGGTTTTATCTAAACTCTGGTTAACTGTGTCACTGTAACTGAAATGAATGCTTGCTTGTCTCCTCTGCTTCAGTATCTCTCCCTGCCTGTCTGATAACCTCCTCTCTCGCTTCTTGCGCTGGCCACACTGTCTTGCTATGCTTCATTACTCCACTACCCTCTGCTGTTACCAGCCATTCCACCTCCTCAATATCTCTAGCAGCAGCAACTTCACATCTGCCTCCTAGTCTGTGTTCTGCACTTGGGTCCTATTATAAACTAAACCTGACAGTCTGTTCATCTCTTTCCAGACAAACATGGGACCTAGGTGTGCTGACACCTGGCAGGAACATGGAACATCACTTTTCTGGTGGGGAGGAAACAGAGCTAGAGCAGAAAGTGGAGCAATACCAACTAAATATAGTTAGTGCCCAATACAGTGCCCAGACCCAGACACTCCAAGTGGCCAGATACTCTCAAACTGCTGTTTGGTGCGTGGGCAAAGACATCTTCCCTCAGTCCCTCAAAAGTGACTCTCTCATTCTCAAAAGGAAATGGCAATACAGCATTGCTAAGCTGTTAGCCTTCCACCGTGAGCAATCCAAACCCCTGCATAGCTGTATTGTATCTGTTATTGTCATGTAAATGATCTTATCACAATGTAAAAGGGTCACGTGATGCATAGGTGTGTCACAAAAAGCTACATGCACTAAGCTTTGTAACGTAATTCCAAACAATGCTGCTCTGCCATTCCTGGTCTGTTTGTTTAATTTGTGCTAGTCAGCTTGCAGATCCTGATAGCATCAATGTTGAGACCATTTCAACATGAGTATACACAGGACAGTGTTCAAAATGGGACAGTTTCAAAAACAGGGGAGGGAATACTTAGAGCACTGCTGTGTAGCACTTTGTACATACAGGAACATACGGGATAATTTCACCATCTCCTCTCATTCTAAGATCTGTAGCAGACAATTTATCACTAATTAACTCGCTTGTTGTAGGTGCTGTACCGACACACAGTTGAACCACCACTAGACAGTGTGTGGGAGAGAGTAAAGGGCCCATTGAAGCAGCCCCTCCTGAGGAGAAAGAAGTGCACATCGCTGTCACAAATCATCATCACAAGTACTGCTCAGTCCCTGAACTGGCTGCAATGGACATGTCTGCATCAGCTGCAGAAGATGCGTCCAAAAAAGTAGAAGAGCTGAGAAAGAAGTACAGGGGTTATGTCTGCAGCAAGAGTTTGGATTACAGCAGTTTTCTGGCTCTGACACAGAGATCTGATTCTATAACAGGTGAGCTGACGGTCGAGCAGCATTAAGCTGAACCTGGAAGTGTTTGTGCAAACAGCTTGTTTCAATATTAATTAAAATTGATCAATATGAGCTTTCAGTTTCAATAATAACAATCAAAGGCAGATTCGTATGTGTTTTTTCTCTCCTTCAAAGACAACACAGTGTAGATACCATGTGAACTATTTTTCCTAAAGAAGAATTTGAAAATCTCATGACTTACCTGTAGGTTCTGGTGTGATGCCCATTAAATTCCCCACTAGATCATTCCTTTTGATCTTTTTCAAAACTATTATGGTCACATTAAGAGTGTTTGTAGTGTAGGTTTGCACCATCAGATCCACTGTGTCAGTCCTGTCAGCGTTCTCCAGTCGACTCCTCGGGATCGCTGGGAGACATTCTGGGTTGTTCTTCTGCAGGTACCACTTGAATTTTTTAAAGTCTTCTTCATTCAGATTTTCCAGAGTTTGTAAGAGGACCTCTTTATGTATTGCCATCTGTCCACTCTGTCAAGATCAAGAAGATACCAAAAGAAAATCTTTACTTTAGAGTGACTGTAAGGAGTTGTTAACTGGTTATGAAACCGTCTCAGTTTAATACTGGTGCCTCTAAATGAGCCAACAAGGCAATCTGTTGAGAAGACTAGCTATTTCTGTATAGTTATTCTTAATACCTGGTGATTCTTCATGAAATCAAACAAGCCTGTATACACTGTATATATGGCATAGGAAACACTCCTGCTTTTGTCCACAGGGGGCTCTAGAATCAACACAACATGAAAGCTCCTTGTAGAAACTTTAAACAAAATATTGTATTAGTGACACTCAGGCTGTAATAACTGAATACAAGGACACTTCTTTTTATTATTTTGTAAATTTTAAATTTTACACTTTACAACTGCTGGTGCTACAAAACATTCTGGACAGGTGTTTCATTGTTAATTACTTTCATAAAAGGATACATAGCTCTATCTCTGGATACAAAAATAAAACAGCTGATAATAATCTGACACTTCTGTAGTTAAAGGGAGCTGTAATATTCTATGATATGATGTCCCTGACTTCAGACTTTTCTCAGTCAGTGTAAAAAACGTTTCTGAATCCTTAGCTTTATCATGTGTATGTTGATATGGGCTAATTGGAGTAATCAGTACACTGCAACCATATTTTTTCGTTCATAGAGCTATTGGTGCCTCGAGGTTGGAATCAGAGAGTCACTGACTCGGTGCTGTCCGGTGCTGAACTGCAAACGGAGATGAAGAGACCCTAATTAGGCGTTTTGCTTCTGTAAAGGAATAAATATTTGCTTGCCACAACACAATTTGGTAAAATGCCAAGGAATGAAATACAGTTTTCCCTCCAAACCCTCCAAATATGAAACTGCTGTGCGCTTGCATACAAACAGACAAGAGGATACCAGATTTACAATGACGGCAAATAGTTAGATTACTCATCTAAAATGTAAAAAAAAGCTACAAGATTTAGATATAATTAACAGTACTGTGGGCTTTAATCGTCTCCTATTGCTTTTTAAATTATGTCGAGAGCGAGCGCGCTGGTGATGTCTTTAATTGTGTGTTCTGATTCATTTCCAAAATAAAGTTTTAGCTTCTGAAATCAGATTTTTAAACAGTTCTAATGGAGCTCAATGTTTATCTGGATGATGCGGCTTCATTCCGAACCATTTCACTGTAAACCTGGACGACCCGCGGCGTGTCTGGAGATAAAAAATAATATTCAATGTAATGCCGGTTTTACACACCCTCCCCTACTGTACAACATGAAGGAGACTGGACATCATTCACACTTTTAAAAAGTTAAGTATGCATGTTCGGATATAGGCTTTTTAACCCTCCGGGACCCCTAGGCGCATTTTACGCACTTTTCATTCTTTATTTTTTGATAATTTTGGCTGAGTTCATGCATATGGCATGAATTTTGGCAAGATTGTGTATTTTTATGTGATCTTGATATTTCCAGCTCAGCTCCTAAAATAAGTGTAAAATATTAATATATTAATATAATATTATTAATATATATATTATTAATGTTGCATATGATGCCAGCGTGCATGAAGACGCACGGGCTCTGTGGAGAGCTCTGCTCCAGCTGGCTGCTGTGACAGGTGACTGACACTGTATTTCTGCTTACAGTCAGTGATCCCTGAGATTCAGACATGAATCTAACATGTTTCAGACTAGCCCGAGTTACATTAATACGTGTAGGCATATTATGATTGTATAATTCTTAGGACTTAGGATGCTCTGGTTTCAGGATTTAATCAACTCAGTGGTGTGTCGGTTAGGACAGATAAGCACAGGCAGGATGTTCCATTCCTTTTATTATGATGTCGTTTGAGCTGGCTTTATCTGACAACAAAGGAGAAGGATAAAGACTAGACATAATTCCGACTTCTATAATTCATTTCACAATTAATAATCCAAAAGGTAATTCAACTTCAAATATAACACCATAGATCTAATAATCAAAAATAAACATTACAGGAAATGAATCACCACAGAAAACTGAATTGTACTCAACTAAGGTCATTTTAAATGCATTAAATCAAAGTAACTCACATCAGGTACACAGTTCAAACATTTCCATAGGAAGGCTGTGGCATCCATGTGCTTCTTTGTTCTCTGTGGCCTGGCTACTATATAGCCTCTGGGCTCCACCCATCCAGGAAGGGGAAGGCAGGTAGGAGTGGTTTGGGGATTTTCCATCCAGGTAGAGGGAAACAGGTAGAGGGAGAGAGCTTGGGGGATTTTCCACAATGATATTTCCCGTTTCAGGAGATTTTAATAATAGATTATTAAGTTGGTTTGCGAGGTTGTGGAGTCCATCTGCTTTAAAATCACGTAAAAAATCTGAGGCTTTGATGTCTGCCGTTTTCATTATCTGACCTCTGTGTTTTAATGTGGATATGCACTGGAAACAGCTCCACTTATATATTCACTCCCAAAAATAGGGAAACTGCTATCTTGCGCATATCATAGAGATAGGCTTTTAAAGGAATTGTCGGAATGGCGGGATGTTTTTTTTTTTTTTTTAATACCGTCTATCTGACCATAGGACTCAAAAATTGTCGGAATGATGAGACGTTTGAAAGAAATTTAAATGTTGCCATTTAGACAATTGGGGGCCCATGTCGGAGTGGAGGGATGTCGGAATGGCGGTTGCCTCCCCAATTTAACTGCTATAGGCTAGGGTGGTGATAACATGGCAACATGGGCTTGCCTGCAATGCATCCTGGTACATGTAGGCTCATCTCCTTGACTTTTCCCATCAACACTGACTGGAAAGTGAATTGCAGAAAAAGTGCGGAAAGTTGTTCCCAACTCCTTCTATTTTATTGGTCCAGTTGGATTTGGCTGTTCAAAACAAATATTCAACTATTTGTTCCCGTTTTCATGTAAGTGAAGGTAACAGGAAGTCTAGCAGGCAAAGGGGCGGAGTCTATAAAAGGGGGTGAAAAGCTCACCTGGGCAGCTGAGAGCAGCCTTTGTTGTTTGATTTGGTTTGATCACTTTCAAAAATGTCTTAAAATGGTAAAAGTATAATTTTAAAAGTGAATCTGTAGAACCATGAAATATTTGTTTCCTCTCATAGTATAAAAGATTTAATAAATAATGATTAAAAATGTGTCATCTGTGCGATCCTAACCCTAACCCTTCTTTTCGTTTAATTCATATTAACATAGTTGTCTAAATAGATTCCAGTCACCTGCATGTCTCCAGCTGGGGGAGGAGACTGTGTTCCAGTCTTTTATAGTTCATATGTTTTTGTAAAATGTTTGTTCTGTTATTTCTTTTAGTTTGCAAGCAAAGACAACATTAAAGGAGCCAACCACTGTTTTCCCCAGACTTATTAGATTCAGTGTGCCTTTATAATTAATTAATTTATACAGGATATTTTCCTGTTATTTTCTCTTGGTTTTTTGTGCTTTATTTAAGAAGAGGACTGACTGGCAGCTAGCTTGCTTTGAAGAGGCAAATATGAGTGTTACAAAACAATTTGAGCTGCCTGAAATTTAAGTGTTTAGTGGTGATTTATTCATAATCTGCCTTCGTATTTTGTGACAGTTTCATCTTTTTAATGCAGAACTCTACATGTTGCTCCACAGTGGTTATTTTCTTTGTTGGTTAATTTAAGTTTTAATTAATTAATTGTACAGTTTTCCCCATCAGTGTTTTATGGAAGCCGTCATGAGAGTTGACCAGGTCACTTATACAGCATATAAGCAACATTTTATTGGATTGTCACACATGATGACAGTGACTCACATGTAATATAGTTAACAAGCCAAGTTAGTCTGGATTATATTCCCAAAGAGACGCCCTCCACACTGGAGCTGCAGTACACTGTAAACCCAAATAAATTAACAGTACTCAAAAAAATCAAGGCAATCAGTTGCCACAACTTTCTTGAGTTAACAAACTGAAAAGCTGGACGGTATCAGAGCTGAAATATTTGAGTTAGTGTTGCATGTACTCTTTGATTATTGTTTAATTAAAATTATTGATGAAACCAACTCAAATACTTTGAGAACATGCAGCTCAGAATTTTCAGTCACCTCCTCTCATTGCAATAATTTAACAGAAGTAAATAAATTAGTTTAATACAGTATACAGTATGTCAGTAAACTCAATATAGCAACAAATAAAATCTTTTTTTTCCCTTAAAATAATTGTGTTTTAGGGACCTAATTTCCCTCATTAATCAGAAATGAGTTTAAGAAAGAAAATGCTGCTGGCACTCAACATTTTTAAGTTTGTAGAAGCTCTAAACAAGTTTAAAGTTTTCACTACTTACTAAAAATAATTCATTTGAGCCTTCAGTTTTACAGTGTACTCAAGATCGTTCTCAGTCTCAGACAAACAGAACTCACAACGTTATGTCAACACTGGTGAAGACCACAACTGCAGGGACATGACTAAACTGCCTGTGCATTGTCTGATTGATTTGTTCACACGATTACTGTCATCAGATGTCAAACTTCCTGCTTTAAATGCAGCCAGTAACTTCTCATTTAAAGTTATTGTTATCGTTTCGTTGTGTCAGCCCTCCCTGCAGCCACAGGGGACGAAGCTGTGCAACTAGATTAAATTATCATTATTATTAAATTATTAAGAAATTTGATTCTTTTGTCGAACCAACAGTCAAAGAGTCAAAGAAAAGCAACAGATCATCACATTTAAGAAGCAGGAACCCACACATATTCAAATTTTGTGTTTAGAAAATGATTGAAATGATTAATTGGAATGTCCCCAGAAGACTCTGCACACTGATAAGGGACATTCCCGGGCATCACGTCAACCATCAGTTAATAATAAGTTTAAACTTTCCACTTTCTTACTGAGGTCGGCTAAACGCTACAGTAGGCTGTGTGTGGTAATAATTTGTGTTGGAACAGAGGATTTATTTATCACATTTATCATCATGTGTATTAGTTCATTCTTCTCGTTACTGCAACACGGATGCAGAGAGAGAGAGAAGGAGGAAGGAGGAGAAGAGGAAGTGTGTATTAGTGAAAATGTGTGAACCGACCACAGACCGCTTGCTAACAGAGTGACAGTTATCTCCAGGGTGTGATTTGTGAAAAAACAAAGGAGGGGACGTTTTCGAAACATTTTTATTCAGTGAGTCTGTAGATTATGAAGCTTGTGTCTTTCAGATGTTACATTTATAGAATATTTAGGAAACTTAATAAAACAGGAACTGTGGTCGTAGTACAATATTTCTATATGCATGCCGTGTGCTTTCCTCATGCAGACACACAGATGATGTGATAATACACACAGCACAACAACAAAAGGTTAAATGCTGATCTAACGTCAGAATTAAATCCCCCTTTCCAGAACTTATTTTTTGCTGGATCCTGCCCGAACAGGATCAGGGAGCTCCCAGACTGAGATCAGCACATATTTAATTGGATCCAGTTCCTCCTTTGTCGCAGTGAAAATCTTTACACAAAGTTTGTGTAATATTTAATGTTATCTGATGATTACTGCGAGCCCTATATTGAGTAAGTGGGTATTTGTTTCCTGTATGAAAACACTGTTCTCACTGTGCTCCTAACATTTAATCTGTCAGATTCATGTACATGGACATTTATTTCTTTTTGTGGCACATTATCCACATTGTCAACACTAAATGTAACTCTGCAAATCTGCTGGTGCTGCACATTAATAATCATTAATGAACTGAGTCATGATGAGTCACATCTTTCATCACGTGTCTGTTTCATTTTCTCTGTTGCAGCTCATCGTTCAGTGCAGCTGACGTGGCTGTTTGTCCGTGACACCTCTGAAAACTGTTGTTAATAACTCTCAGATATGTATTTACCTGCCTATTTAAATAAATACAAAATAAATGATGTCATGCAGTATTTGTAATGTTATTATTCAGACTTCTTTGACTTCTTTTATCAGCACATATTTTGGGACGGGGACACAGGTTTGATTTTGAGGAGACATAAAAGGCTTTTTTGCATTTATGATCAACTTCTGATCACAATTTCATGTCACCTTGAGCCTTTATAACTGAGGTGGAATGTAACTAAATACAAAATTTCACACACAAACTTCAAGATGAATGAAATAAATGAATGAATTTTGTTAGAATGATTTCTAACAAAAAGTCAGGAAACATCAGGGGGTGAATTTCTTCAGTATCAAATTAAAATGAACAAGAACACAGCAGCTGTCACATTACTGACACGAACTGACTAAATCTACACTCACTGCTCCTCTTGTATCCCTGCTGGAGTCACTGAGCTCAGTCATCACTCACAACAAGTTTTACTGACACAGCAAATAACAAAACAGCGTCTCAAAAGAAAAGTTTACGAGCGGAAACAACAGTTTCATACCTCTGATTTGTCTTTATTCCAGAATCACAGGCATCATCATCACAGGCTGCAAGTGACAGACGCTGCGTTTCATCAGTCGTCCAACAAACCCTCGCTGACTTCCTGACTTCAGCGCTCGCCCTCAAGGAAACCCCCTGCCGTCACAAGTGTGGCTGCATTTGTCTGAAAAAACAGAAGTGAACATGATGATATCGACCCTCAGAAGGCTGAGGAGACGAGTCAACATTCACATTGCAGTCATGCATTTGGTGCAAAACATATTTATTTACCAGTGACAACACATATCAGCATTTCACAAAAATGCTGTTTTGCATGATGTTCTAAACCTGCAGCAATAACAGTGACTCAGCAACAAAACGGCCGAACGTGACCTGCCGCTTTGTCGCTTAATTGCAAGTGAAGTGCTGCTCAGTGTGCTAATGCACAATGAGCACTTGTGTGTAAAGTCAGTGAACATGGATCATCAAGGCACATTTGTTTTAGGTTTATGTCACAGTAAGAAAAAGGGCGGGATAAATAAAACTGGAAACTGGCTAATGGCAAAAAAGGCTTTTGTTTACACATAACAGGAGTTGTGGGGAGACGGGAGACATGTCATTGCAGCACCGGAAAAAGTTGTGTAGTTTAGTTTTTTGTGAAGTTGCTACATCTCTCGTCTGGTCACCAACATAAATTAGACTTGTTGGTTGTGTGATTCCATCCTGATACAAGAACACAGAGACATCGTAGCCTCAGCGGCTAACGTTAGCTGTGTCGTCTTTCTAATCATGTATCCTCACAGTCTGATACTTCAACAGTTTTATGATAAACTGCAACTTTCATGACCTGAAAAATGATCTTTTGAATTGACAATCATCATATGTGTGATATGGATGTGGTTTGCAATCGCTTGAACTATAATTTGTTTTGGTTCCTCTGGACCCTAATTTCACTAAGCAACACCTAATCCTTATGTTTCTCTTTTATTGTCTCTACATGTCATTTTATGTTTGATCTTGTACTGGTACCTGTGTTGGTGTGTAAGTAAAATATAGTATTGTGATAAAAGACAAATGAATCTTTCAGTCCTCAGAGTGAATAAAAACAGCTGTAAAACTAAAAAGGTTGACTGCTGCTGCCTCTGTTCTCTGTTCTCATCAGTCTGATTCCTGTTCTGAGTCTCATTTCAGTAAAAAAAAAGCAAATAAGTGAAAATGTTTGTGATTCTTCCCACAGCTGCAGTGATGCAGGTTGTCCACTGGGTGGCGATGTTGTAAAGGAATCAGACCAGTCTGATGAAACCAGCTGACAGCCTCAGTCCATCCTGTCATTGTTTCATTCTATTGGCCTCAGTAAATACACACATTCACTGACCTCTGTGGCTTTTTATTCTCTGTTCCTGTTTTTATTGTTGTCTTTGGGTTTCATCTCTTTTTTTTTTCTATTAAAGCACTTTGTTAAGAAAAGTTCAATACAAATAAAATAGAATATTATTTTACTGGCCGTAAATCATTTCTGGTGAGCGTCATACTCGAGCCAAAAAGGCAATTTATTTTCATAAATCATAATACAAGCATATGACGACCATCATTCATCTTTCTTATTCGCTCCCATTAAAATAATCATTTATTTCCCTCGATGTGCAGGGAGAGCCTCAGTCAGATGAATTACTGAATTATTACAAGAATCTTAATTTTTGAATAGATACCAGAAGTTTAACAAGTAACAATTACACAAGGTAAAAATACTCAATTATAGCTTAAAATTCCATTTGGAAGTATTAACAGGAACATGTACTTAAAGTATCAGATATAAAAGTGCTCACAGCGACAGAAAGGTTCCTGTCAGTATGTTATTATTTTATTAATGTATTATTACTATTTATGAATTAACCTGTACACAGCATTGTAGCACAATGTTGAATAGTTTAATCAATGACATTGCATCATAATTTAAGCTAATATTTTTGTATGGAAAATGTTCATTTGTAAAATAAGTTGTTTAAGCAACATTGCTTTTGTATTATTGAGCAACAATTCCATAACAGTCTTTCAGCATATTGTAAATCAAGTATTCTGAGACAGAACTAGACTTCTGCACCTCCTCTTGGCTCTAATAGTACATTTAAACCAATCACAAGTCATCTAAAGACCGGGCGTTCCTATTGGCTGTTCTACTGGTCCAGCTGCACATGCACGTTCCTTCAGTGAGACCCTGAATCAATGTCGGAAACTCCTGCAGAATCGCTATAAAACTGAATTATCAGACAGAGAATCTTAAAAAAGAGTCCAGCTAATGAGCAACATGCTCAGACCAGGAGTTTGTCAGCTCACTCAGTTACATTTGGCTTCACCTCAGTTGTGTTCATTCACGTCTATCACAGGGTTTTGCCGAGGACCGAGAGGACTGGGCAGAACTGAGACACAGAACCAACAGACTGCTGCTCAGAGGAGCTCTGCAGGAGAGGGTCAGTGGCAGACTGGAGCTTCTGGAGGAAGAAACACCGGAGTCACTCTGATATTGACTCCTCCATTGGCAGGAGGGGAGCTCAGAGTGTATGTTTTAAACTTTTGGGATTAAAAAGAGGATTTATTTTAAATCCTGCCTCTCAACCCTCTGCAGCAGCGACCAACGGAGAAATCGCGGAACCGCGGACCAGCCAGATGAAAGCTCAGCGTCTGTTTGTTAAACTTGTGGGATTAAAAAGTGGATTTATCTTCACGTTGTAAACCTGTGTGCAGCAGCAACCACAGAGGAGCCGACTGCACTGTTTGCAGTAAGATAATTAGTCTGTCTGTCCATGTTGACTGTTGACTGGAGGAGAAATGTATTTGAAAATTATAGCTGCTGCGCAGCAATGGTCGGGGCCGGGCAATTTTAGGCAAAATTAGGCAATTCTGAGCAACAAGCAGAGTGTAGGAAGATGAAAAAAAGGTGGCATTCTAATGTGCATTTTACATCAGTTGAGGCTTGAACTCACAATTTCTGGCACAAGAGACTCTGCATATTGACTGATAGCTAAGCCAAATAAACAGGGAAAAGAGACAAGGGATAACAGGGAAACGTGTTGATAAAGAGTATTTGTCTCTTCCCAAAACTCCCTGAATCATAATTATTTAAATCTTAGCAGTCTCTAATCCACATAGCATGATACCTGAACTTAAGGCTTTTACATTTGAAAGTCCATCCTGCCTTAGCTGAGGCTTGAACTCACGACTTCTGACAATGAAGTCCGTCTTTTATTTCACTGAGCTAATTGGCAAGTGACAGTTCATGTGTGGCTTCACAAATTGACTAAGCCAAGGATCAGGGTGCCAGGCAGCAGCCATCCATGCCATGGAAAAGAACATTTCAAAGTGAAAGTTCCAAAGCTGTAGCACATATGGTTGATTTGTTGTGAATTTTCAAAGTTTTGAAATTTAGAGGCTTGCTGTAGCGCCACCATCAGGACTATTGTCTTGTGTTTCCAGTTGAGGACATCTGGCATGGGACTGGACCTTTGTGAAAAGTTTGGGTAGATTTCTCATATGGAAATGTTGCACGAGCTGAGGCTTGAACTCACAACCTTCAACACCAAGAACCATCCTCTATCTCACTGAGCTAATTGGCAAATGGAAACACCACTTGTAGCTTCACAAATTGACTAAGCCAGTCACCTGTGTGCAAGACAGCAGCTGTTAGCATGTAAAGGCAGATTTCAAATGGCTGTCAAAAATTCAGTTATTGAGACAAAAATCCCAAAATACACAAATTGCATCTAGACAGCATGGAGATGTTGGTGATTAGTTTTTAACAATGATTTATTGGCTCCAAAAGTGAAAAACTGATGTTTAAAAATGCCATTTTTGCATTGACTCCAATTGTTCACATGAGAGTGAAATTCAAAATGCTGTAAAAAATTCAGTTTTTGAGATAAAATTCTGATATTTTCCAAACATCATCTACCATGACTCCAAAATTTGGTCATTTTTTTTCATGAACATTGAAAATGTATTTAGCAAGAATTTGCAAGTATATGTTTATAATACCGTTTACAGTCAAACATTTTGATGCACTGTAGGCTCAATTTTCAATAAATCAAAAATCTGTGTGGATTGTTTGTGTAGGACAGTCTGAAGATGCTCTGTAGCAAGTTTGGTGTCAATTGAGCAAAAATTGTGGGAGGAGATAGGTTTAATAAGTTTTACAGTTTTTGAAAAAAACAGAGTGATGGACTTCATAATTTGCAATAGGTTTAAATGTACAAAAGTTTCTTCAGTATTGGGGCTACATTGTGGTGAAAGTTGTAAATCTGTAGCACATATGGTTGATTTGTTATGAATTTTCAAAATTTTGAACTTTAGAGGCTTGCTGTAGCGCCACCATCAGGACTATTGGCCTGTTTTTGCAGCTGAGGCAATCTGACATGGGACTGGACCTTTGTGCAAAGTTTGGTCATTTTTCGTGCATGGGAAGTAGGATTTCCTCAGAAGAAGAAGAAAGAAAGAAAGAAAGAAAGAAAGGAAGAAAGAAAGAAGAACATGCAGGATTACAATAGGGTCCTGGCAGCTTAGGCTGCCCGGCCCCTAATTACATCATGAGAGTAAAGAGAGAAGGGATGTAATGGAAAGAATCGAATTCTCTGGTGAGTACTGACACACAATCACACGTATGGGGCGCTGAGTCAAAGCGTGTCATGCTGATTTACATTTCCATTGCCACCAGGCTGTGCCTGAGATTGACTATGGAGCAGGGCCAAAGTGGGCCTGATTCGCCTCCAAGTGGGCTGCAGTCATGTCTGGCCACCTGTAGACAAACCATGACGAGCCTCCTTTTCTCCCCCTCAAGCAAGCGAGTGTCGAGATACAGAACTTGTGTGTGCAGGAGAGCAGAGAGATGACGCTGTTTGTGTTGTTGCACACAGTTCATGTCTGTCGGTCCATGCTCGCTGTTGCATGCATGAAGCACTTGCTGCTGGTCTGGTAGGAGGAACTCATGGTGGAGAAACTGAGACCTAACTCAGATGAGACTCAACAATCAGCTGTTTTCAGGCTTTCTACCTACTGCAGCTTTAAACGCTTGTGGTGTAAAGTAACCAGAAATGGAAAACTGTACTTTCTTTTAATGGTTTTCTGGAAATCTGGTTTAAATTGGTACTAAATTTGAAACCCTGGCTACTGCCAAACCTCAGTGGATTATAGAATAGAATAGAATAGAACAGAATAGAACAGAATAGAACAGAATAGAATAGAATTCCTTGCACTGCACATTGTACAACAATATTTGCTCTTGCTTTGTACATTGTTCCAAATACTGTTATTTTCACCATGAACAACCACATCTGTAAATAGAGTCACACGATGTCTGTACAGCACTTATTCCAGTATTCTTTGCACTAACATTGCAGTCTTGCTCTGTGTACCACAACCCTGCACATCAGTACTGCAAATAAAACATGAATTCAGTAAAATCTTATTTGGTTGTCTCTTATCATGAAATTTTCTGACTTATTGATTAAAGACTTGATTTGACAGCACGATCAGATCAGTATTTGTTAGTGTTTTCTTCCTTTGATGGTTCATCAAACTGCTCCATGGATGTATGAAAGATGCAGATTCTTGAGAAAGATGATTGATTGCTGAGTCTCATCTCAGGTCATGAAATCCGACTCAACATTCAACTGTCTTACTGATATCTGATCATCAGTTTTCTGTCACTGGCTAGATTTTTATAAAGCCTGAAAACAGAGCCAAGAGGAGAAGCAGAAGTCTAGTTTTCTCGTGGTGATGGAATTTCCCCTCAGGTTATTCGGTTTGGCTCAACAGTGCAGTGTGCAATACATTAACACCATCCTTTAGTTTGTTCTTGCAAATTACTTCATTTATGATAAATGAAGTGTAACTTTATCTGTGGATCTCACCTCACTGCCCTGCAGGAAACTTTATGTTCTGAAGCTAGCTCCTGGGTGATAATCACAGTTACACAACGCTGCTAATGAATTCCTGCAGGTTGCTCAGTTCTTTTTTCACATGCAGGTATATTTTTACCTTCAGGGTATCAACTACATTTACATACAGCAGCAACACTAGCACACACACACACACACCTGAAATCAATCACTGATCAGAACTGGTTGGCTTCCGTACAACAACAAAGCTAACACAGCTCTGCAGTTTACACTTTAACAAAAAGCAACATGAAAAAACAAAAATCTGTCTAATGTGCATAAAAGTATTTCATTGTTTCAAGACTTTGCAAATGTTACTGGAACAAGAGGATCAAATCCTGATGGTCTCTCTGCAGGAGTTTCAATAAAAATGAGACACTGTTTTACAGACACTTCTTTCACAATGTAAGTCTATGGGAAAAAGTATTGAGAAGTAAGCCGCAGAGTATCGTGTGACTGTCATTACATGCTGTGACCTCTATGTCAAATTGGCTTCAGAGCAGAGGACCAAGAAAGTTGGTATTTTGCCCAGATGGGACGTGGTCTAGCAGGATGTACCAGTGCACGCTTTGCCAAGCTCATGGGTGAGCTCCGTGAGCGCCTCAGCCTCGTGCTCTGAGTCTAGTTCTATAATAAGTCTACAGTCCTTTCAGAGCACAGCGCGCTTGGACAGCTCTCAAAAACCAGGATGTCCTCCTGGTGTAACGGGGGTAGTTTTGGACCCAATTGCAGTACACCGTACAACAGAGTGCGTTGGTAATGATCTTTATTGTTCAGAGGCTAAATAAGAACCCGGGCAGAAGAAAACACAGGTACAGTTCAACTTCGGGCTGAGAGCCCACACAAAGTCTCTGGAGTTCAGGCTCAGGGATTGGGTAGAGCTGAACTGAGGGACAGAGGGAGCAGACTGACCAGGCAGGTGAGCTGACAAGGGATGAGCCACGGGGTAGTGGGGACCAGACGGAGAAGTTGGGACCAGGCGGGTAGACAGACCAGGCAGTGAAGTTGGGACCAGGCGAGCAGAGGCAGACCAGGCGAGCAGAGGCAGACCAGGCGAGCAGACAGACCAGACACGCGAAGTTGGGGCCAGGCAGCGAAGTTGGGACCAGGTGAGCAGACAGACCAGACAAGCAGAGGCAGACCAGGCGAGCAGACAGACCAGACAGGCGAGCAGAGGCAGACCAGGTGAGCAGAGGCAGACCAGGCCAGGCAGCGAGTGGGGACCAGGTGAGCAGACAGACCAGACAGGCGAAGTTGGGACCAGGTGAGCAGACAGACCAGACACACTGCCACGTCACAGGATGGAAACACCAAACAGCCACAGGGACAGGCAGACGAATATCAGGAACACAGAGGCAGATGGCTGTGGTGGTTTCCCAGAGAACAGATGAGGCAGGTGAGTCCAATGTAGGCAGGGTAGGCAACCGGAGATCAGACAGGACAGGAGTGTAGCAAAGTACTCCATGAAGGTAGGGAACGATCTGACAAGGAGTGATTGTGCTGGAGGGACTGATATGCTGGGCTGATTGGAGATGAGCTGCAGCTGGGCTTGCAGGTGAGTGGAGTTGGGCTGATTAGGTGGGAGTGGCTGGCAGGTAGAGTGGAGCAGAGGCAGGCAGAGTGGAAAATCACTGAAGCAGAGAAACAGGAGGGAAACTGGGAGAATGAGAGAACTCTGGGGCAGAGGGATAGGAGGGGAGACAGGGAGGATGAAACTGTGACACCTGGTGGCTGTCTGCAGTAGCGAGAATAAGCCCCGCCCCCTCCATGTTAGCAGATGGGACACAGACCAAGTTAAAAAAGTTCTTATCACACTGATGTTTGTTCACCACAACAAGATGGCAACGTTCAGTGAGGGAGAAAGAGCAGATGTGACGTCCATCTTTATTTACAGTCAACAAACCAGCTTCATTTGCTGTTTGTCTTCTGTCAACAATATGGCCGCCATTGTTGTTCCAGGAGATGATTTTTTTCTTGATCCAACAGCTTCTTGTCTGATGACTAATTCGTCCTGTTTTGAGAACCTGGAGGAGATTTAGATCTGGCAGAACGATGTGCGGTTACATTTGAAGGTTATGTTTCAGATTTCAACACAACAGATGTGTTGTTTGTTTGTTTTATAGCATCAGGCTACTCTCGAGCGCTCAGCTCTCTCACATGTGGACAACAAATTCGAGTTTGGCTCGCTCAGACACAGTTTGTTGTTGTTGTTGTTGTTTGAAGAAAAGCGGTTTTGGCTCCAGGTAGATATTTGAAGAGTGAGGTCACACTGATTTTTGAAAACCACAAATATCAAATGTTTTTAATCATTACAATGCAGCACACTAATTATTTGTTCTGCCCCTATTCTGTCCATATAATTATCCAATAATCAATATATCCATTCTGGCTTCGCTGATTTAACTCTCAATGTTTGGAAACCAGGTGCTGAATAAACTATTTCATTAGGAAAAATCATGATGGGGCTGTAATGATTAATTTCATTATTGATGAATCTTCTGATTACTTTATTGATTAATCTTCAAATCAGATACTTATATATGACATAAGTATATGATATGATATATGATATACTCTCAGGGTATAATAATCGTCCTCTGAAGGACATTTCTACTGACTGTTTCTGTGCAAAGTTACATCTTTGTAAGGTTTTACGTCGTTTTCATCTTTCTGTTTCTTTTACATCATTTTTTTGTTTTGTTACGTTTATTACGCCATTTTTCATCTTTAATGTCATTTTTCATCTTGTTAGATCTTTTTCATCTTTTTACATCATCTACGTTGTTTTTTTGTCTTTCTATGTCTTACGTTGCTTATGTCACGTCTTTTCCATCGCATGTTGTTTTTGTCTGGTTACGTCTTGTACATTGACCTATTCTCTTGTGTAGAATGTGTTGTTGTACACAGGTGTAAATAATAATATTTTTAACACACTGTATTTGGATTGGTACTCAGTATCAGCTGATACTATCAGGAAATTAAAAATGGTACCTGAACATCTCTAAATCCATCTTATCATTGTTGGAATATGAATGTCTGGACCAAAATGATGGACTGACAAACGGACATCATGGTCCATTAGCAGACTAAAGACAATGAACTGATCCAAATGCAGCCTCCATGTTATCTCTTGATGCCTTTCATTTATGTCTGCTCAGGTTGTTTTCATAGACGTGCCCTCAGACGTCTGACAGGCCTGTGACTGATTCTCATTAATACGATAATTTACAATAGTTCAACACCCGCAGCCATCAGCAGCAGGATCACAGCCAGCACATTACACACACGTCTGTACGGCGACTCGACTTGCCCGTGAACTCAATCAACCTGGTGACGTTCGGAGGTTCCAGACTCACAAATGTGTGCGAGTGTGTTATTCAGACTTTTCATTCTTGTGCAACATGAGGTTCAGTTTCTGTTCATATCTCTGTCAGGCTCATGTTCATTAATGATTTTGTGGAAAACAAAAATTAGTCCACCATCAGCCAGGCCAATAATGGCAGGTCAATAATTTCATTCATATTGGAGATATGTGACAGTTTTAAGGGTTTCCCTCTGGATCACCTTGAAACCGTCTGTAAATTTCCCTCTTGTGGTCAGTCTGGCAACAACTTTATCGCACGTTGGAGCCAAAGTATTCAGTCTGTTTGCTTAAACATGTTATACACAGAAAATTAGATTAAGTTTGAAACAATCAGACAGCATTCAAGGATTGTTTTTAATGTGTTAAAGTAATTTAAAATTCTGTAACAAAATAAATATCCTGCAATAAAATAATCAACATACGTACATACAGTATATGATGCTAAACATTTAAAAGGTCTGTGATCAGAACATCTTACAAAAGCTATTTTACAGGTGGAGTTTTGTGGCTGAAGACGTGAAAATCAGGACAAAATGAAACCAAGAGTTCTGTTCCATGACTCACAATGAAGACTGGTTTCAGATTAATAATATGATGAAAATTATAGATCTTTAATGCTGTTTTTATGTCAGCCAAGACTGTCATCTGCTGCTCTTTGGGAGGAAAAAAACAGCATGATGTGTTTTTAATTAAATGATATCAATCATTTCTTTTCTGAGATGAACTCCTGCGTATGTAATCCTGTGAATAAAGATGTTTAATGCTTCATTCAGGAACAAAACTCTTTGAATGTTTCACTTGGCACCTGATAATAAAAGAAACTTCACTGATCTGTTTCAGTGTGAGGAGGTTGAGTAACAGCCTTTGTCAGGTTCATCGTTTTCTTTCTAACACGAGTGCAGATTTAACAGAAGATAACATGAATGAAACATGTCGGATTTCATTGAGAGACTCATGACTTTAAAATAACTCTGGCTGATGAAACGAGGCTCAAAGTCTTTCAACATCCCGCCTTTATCTGGCTGAAGAGAATCTTTATCAGCTCACTGTGACCTCTGACCTCACCGTGGAGATCAACCAGGCATCAGGGAGTGAAGGGAACTTATTTCTGTCTCTTTATAAAAAAATGTTTTTTTTTTAAAACTTGTATTTCTCCCCTAGAATTATAATATGTAATTATTTGTGCAAATGTCTGTTTTGTTCAGGTGGCTCTCACCCCATGTCTCAACTGTAAGCGAGTCACGTTTTTCACTCACATGTCTCATGCAACAGAAACACTCCGCAGCTGTCTGCACCAGCTCCGAGCGTCCTGTGTCTCAGCTACGTCTGATGGTTGTAGACGTGTTTATTTTGACTTCAAGTCTATTTTTTGGACAATACGCAGGAAAATGTGAGGCTGGTACCCAGTAAAAAGGTATTTTATCCACACTTTGTAACTTACATAGAGCAGCGTGCGCTCAACTGCCCAGATTTGTCCCACAGACTGATTTTCACATCACTCAGCAGCTGAGAAATAAGCCATGAGGACTTCTTGGACTTTTTCTGCAGTGTTTTTGTGGACAAACTGTACATTTACTGTCACAAGACAACTTCACCACTAATCTTTAATCTCTGCTCTGATCACCAACACCTGTCCCTCTCAGCACAGCCACTAACACTCTCTTTTCCTTTGTTTCTTTTGCTCATCCACACCCACTACACACACACACACACACCACACGCACGCACGCACGCACGCACACACACACACACGTAGCACGCACGCACGCACGCACCACGCACACACACACCCACACACACACGCACGCACGCACACACAAACACGTAGCACGCACGCACGCACACACACCACCGCACGCACGCACACACACACACACACACACACCACACACACACACCACAGACTGCTGTCCTCTTCAGTCCCTCCTGAAACTTGCCATTGCAACAATTAATGCGAATTCAACCAGTCCCCTTGAACTCTGAATGACCTTGCAATTTTGACTATTTTTGACCAATTATCTCAGCTTTCAGTGAGTTACACCAATCACAGCAGCCGCCCACACACGTCATACATAGACGTCTCAGTGGATATTTAATTTCTTACGATTTTTATTACATTTTCATTTTGCCACGGGTACTGAAAAGAACACAAATTTTGTCATTGTTACTGACATATATCAACATTCTTCAGACTGCACAGAAAGTTTGGCTGCTTATTTGCTGCTGGACACAAATGTGAGGACAATACAGATCCTCTGACAGATGTTTCAGTGTGGCATGAACGAGGTTGTCACACCAGCATGATGCTGACGTGATGTTTGTCAGGTGTAAACACAAAGGCAGGATCAGATTGTTTGCTATCCGATAACATATCTGGATACACACTGCATTTTAATACCATGTGTAGTCCAGGCTGAAGGACTTGTAGGTGAATCTGAAGATGAAAAATCATTCATGAACTTCCCAGCAACAACTACGACTCCCATCAGCCTTTTGTTTAATACAATGTACACTGTGTTATTACAGAAAACCTCAGTCCAAAAGGACAAGATGAAATCTCAGATGAGTCAAATTCGTTTTTCTTCTTTCATTTGACCCGAGAAACTACAGGTACTTTTTTTTCCTGCATAAAAAAACTGAGACGGAGTCGAGTGTTCTGTAGTTGTACGGTGGGTGTAAAGGAGCTGTGTAACCTGGTCACGAGCTCCTCAGGTGATCACTGTCAGCATTTCAAGTCACCAACGGGCCACTGCGACCACTGATGACAGACTGAGCTGTTCTACTGAGGAGAAAACACAGAGCTGTTCAGAGGTCCATGTATTTAAATGTTATTTTGATTATAATCCACATGCACAGAGGAAGGTTACACACTGTGAGTATATTTCAGTTTACAGTAAATAAATATTTCTGTTATAGTCCTCTGTCTCTGTGTCATTTTCAGGTACGTTTGACATGTTGCAGGAATAAGTAAGGCATAAATAAAACTGCTAAGACTCTCACCACAATAATGACATTATCATGGTGTTGATGCATCATGAAAATAAACATTTCTTCTTCACACACTGTAAAACTGACACAGATATATTATTGTTATTATTATTCACATTCAGAAAAAGATTTCTGAAGAAAAGAAGGACTGACCGACAGCTACAGGACACTATTGTTATGTGAAAACCTCACAACTCCAGTTCAAACGTGTATAAACTATTCAGGCTGAAAAAAGAGAGGTGGAACTTTTTTAAATTTTGTATTTTGAGAATAAAGTTGAGTTTTCAGAATGAGGGCGAGATATCAGACAAAAGCCAGATGTGTTTTTCACTCGTACGTCTCACACAATAGAAATGCTCTCATTTTAATCTGTGCAGCCGTCTGAACCAGCGTCTCATGAGTCTAAACTGAGTCTCATCCGCGTAAACACATTCTGATGCATTTATTTCTTTTTCAAGGTTATTTTTTGACAATACATACGTAAACACGAGGTTGATGCCCAATAAAAAGACACTGAATAAATACATAACCCTGTTCAGTCCCACAGACTCTCCCTTCACTTTAACTGTACATTTACTGCCACTAGACAACTTCACTGTCGAGGCATAAATCTTGTTTGTTGCAGTTACGTCATCAGAGCACTGATGCAGGCATACGACCCAGTAATAACAGGACAGAAGCTTCTCTTTTCTAATCACTGGTTGATTTCTCGTTTTCTCAAGATAATCAACTTGTGATGTTGAAATAACAGCATTTTAAAAAGAAATCATAAGTGTGGCCATGCTGGGCTTCTGTAGTTATCGTACTGTAACGCAGCACAGTTAGTTTAGAGTCAGTGACTGTAACAGTGAAATCTTTTCTCATGACTTTATTCTTGTAATGTGAGATAATAACCTACGACTTTATCTCATAATATCACAACTACCTCCTGATATTTTAACTCGTTCCAGTAAAATTACATCTTTATTATCTGATGTTACAGTATTATGACCTTTTCTTGTAGAAGAATTATAACTTTGTTCTCTCATCGTGACTTGTAGCTCAAAATGACTTTTTCTTCAAATCTCAGTGACACTTATTATATATATTAAGGTGTTTGTCATAAGTATTGGTTTATAGGTAACTGTGTTGTTAGATTATAAGACATTTATGAGCAGTCTTATAAGAATCTAATAAGGCTTTTATTAAGATTCTTAACTGTTAGCAAGTTTCTTATAATTATTTAAAATATCAGTATAAACACATTTATTGGGTTTAACAAACTCACCTACTATATTATATATACATATATTGTTAAACCTTTTATAAGCTTTATTAAGATTTCAACACATTTTATTATACATTTATTAGCAGAGAAAAAATCCTCAAATAGTATTATTTAAAAAAATCATGGGTAACTGTGTATAAACAAGGATTAATTAACCTTAATAAGCACTGGTCATACTTAAGCTCAGGTACCCTCAAAATGAATAGTTAACTTTTAATAAGTGCATAATTAACTGCTAATAAATGCATACTAAAGTAGGTAAGTCAGCTGATCTAAATAAATGTTTGTAATGCTATTATAAAGAATTATAAGAATCTCATTAGGCTTTTATTAACATTCTCAGTCTATAAAATGTGAACAAGTTTCTCATAAGACTGCTTATAAATGTCTTATAATCTAACAATAAACATGTTTATTATTAGCACTTACATAGTCTCATTAACACATATTGGTTTTATTTCCTGTTAACTAACACTTATTACCAGCACTTGAATATGAAGCGTTCTGTTCCAATTCTGTTTTTGTTTTTTTGTTTCTCTGACACTCAGTCGAGGTTTTAGTGATGCTTTCTGATGCTTTCTCAAATATTGTACGTTAGATGTGAACGCAGAGATTTAAAGGTGTCCATACAACAGTTTGTCGTCTTTGTGGTCTACTTTAATTTTAAACGAACAAACGTGACGGAGCAGCTGCTAAAAACAAGCCTGGAGCTGTGAGGTTTTCAGCCCATAACAACGGAGCCGAGTGACACTTTACAGCAAAAACTGACCGTTAAAATACCAAAAGGTTGTAAATGTTCTCCCCGAGGCTGCGGTGGAACGTCTGCCTGCAGCCTAGAGTCGCGTGTTTGTTTGTCCCTCAGTGTTTATAAAATCAGCTGAGATCATCCGGTAACAGAAAGGTCACAGGCTCAAGTCCCTCCCTGTGGTCAGTGGTCACACTCCTATCATCATTACATTAACATCACACACACTGTACACGTCCACGCTGTCATCAGGACACAAAGACGAACTAAAGGGTCCATTTGTGTTGTTTCTCGTGCATACAGGACTGTTGATCCTCCGCTCTCTCTCAGGTCTGGTGTTTGAGTGCGTGTCGGCTCCGTTTTTCCCAGAATGCACCTCTGTATCTCTTCAGCTGTTTGTCAGCCTTCCTCTTCACCACAGCGTTTTCCACTCTGAGGGAAAAAAACGGAAGAGAAACAGTAAGATTGTGTTTTATTAGTCTCAGAATGTGTTTTTCTGTATTTTTCTATGTGTGTGTCCTCACTCTGTGTGCGTCTGGGCGGAGCAGAACCTGAGACACTCGCCATCCTGAGTGTCCGTGCAGAGGCAGCGGCTCAGGTCCCTCCTGAACCGGACTGAACCAAAACCATAAGGAACCACGTGGCTGCAACACAAAGAGAGTCGCGTTTAATATTCACACCTTGTCCTCCTCAGTGGGACCATCTCTGTTCACCGCGGTGTGTTCAAAGCCCTCCTGGAATTATGAGTTCTGAGAATGTGTTCTGAGAATTATGAGAATGCGAGTTCTTCAAAGGTTTCAACAATCCTCTTTCTTCTGAAAAAGGATTCTTTGGATGAAAAGGATTCTTCATGGAACCTGTAGTCTTACAAAGGTAAGGCAAATGGTTCTGGGTAGAACCTCAGAAAGAACCTTTTTGGAACTCTTATTTCTAAGAGTGTAAAGCATACGATGTATTTTGAACTAAAATGTGATCGTTAATCTACAGAATTATATAAAAACCTCAAAAATGTTTTCAGAAACTTATTTAAAATATTTTAGTTACTGTTTATCTGTGATACAAGAAACTTTGTGACCAAGCAGACGGACGTATTTCCTGCTGAACCTAATGAGCCGAAGACAAGCACCGCCCCCGTCACAGTACAGCTCCCTGCTCTCGTCTGTACTGAGTATGCTCCGGCTGCAAAAAAAAAAAGAAAAAAAAAAGAACAAGATGGCGACCCCCGTAATGCCAAACTTGAGTTTATCATCAGTGGGTTCAAACACACGGACCATGGATCAGTACTTCATACAACCACACTGTCCCATGTTGACACATGACTCTGGCGTGCTGTCATCAGCCGCGCTTCCTTCCTGAGGTGACGATTGTTAAAGGAATAGTTTGTGAAATATTCTCAGTGAACTCTTTAACTGCAGTGAATCACAGAGCTGCTGATCCATGTGGAGCCGGCGTGACCGCTGAGCCGACTGTCAGCAGGCTGCAGGTCTGAGGGGCGAATCCACCGCTGGATTAGTGGTGGGGTTAACTACACCACAGACACAACTGCCAGCAGATGCCAACAGCTTAACTGCACCTCATTCATGTCAAAACAGGGATAAACTTCAAAATAAAAGTGAGGTTTTCGTCTTTATTGTTTGTAAAATGCATCATTTGAGTCACACATGGTAAAATCAGGATTCAGGCACGAGCAGTGAGATCAGATCTGAGCTGTGATAAATCATTTTAAAGTGATCCCACTGTTGAAAGTTTTGTGTTTTTGTCTTAATCAAACAGTGAAACATCTGGGAGTCATTTCCACTTTGTGTCCGGTGATAAAATGTGACCCTTTGATCTCAGAGCGTTCCCCGACTGTCCTCCATCAGCTCCTGTCTGTCTGCGCATTTCTGCGAACATCATTTATTCTCATTTTTTAACTCTTTTAAATTCACTTCTACTTTCAGTGAGTTCCACCTTTAGTTGCTGTTTGACTGTGTTTGAATGCAGGAATGAATAAATTCAGTGACCTGAACTCCTGAACTGGAGCTCAATGAGTTACGGCTCCTGTTGGAGTCCTCTCCTCCTCTTGTCTGTGGCTGTTTTTAAGCTGGGATAAACCCTGGAAAATCCTGGAATATGTTCTTGACTAAGTATTTTCATTTTCCGCCAGGTCGCCATTAAACCCCCCAAAACAAACATCAATATGAGGTTTCTGACAGGAATCTCCTGCACAGACGTCCTCCTCTAAACCTCCCTCAACCCAGCAGCAGAACCCTACATCAGGTCACACGGGAGAACTTTGACACCACATGCTTAGAAATAAAGATCTTAACTAGAAATACAAAGGGTTCTTCAGCTTATTGTCATGGAGAACCCTTCTTGGAAGTAGAAGTAGAGTTATACCTCGAAACCATCTGTGAAAGGTTTCACACAGAACCCCCGATGAGAGGTTCTACAGAGAACCCTTCTATGGTGTAATGATTCCATCCAGAACCCTCTTGGGAGGTTCTATCTAAAACTTTTCCACCTTCTAAGGGTGCCAACAAGAACCCACCCAGGGCCTTCAACTGGGGACCTTTTTATACTTTCAAGGGTTTTATCGAGAACGTTCAATGAGTTCTACTGAGAACCTTTTTAAATCTCAAGGGTTTTATCAAGGGTTTCTATTTAGAACAAATTCAGGGGTTCTAGTGAGAAACTTATTAAATTCCAACAAGATGACTATAATAATTAAAAGAGCGCCAGTCAAACCTCAACCAGTGGAAACCACGTAGAAAACAGGGTAAAGTCAGACATTTGTGTTAGTTTCATGTACTATGTGAGGAAGGTTCCATCAGATCTGTGTGGAGAACATCTTGGATTGAACATGGATAGAAGATCATGTATTAAAATGCCATGAGAAAACAGCTGCTCAGTCATGTGACCTAAATGTTCACTATGTCACAATTTTTTTTTCTCTGTTTTTGCTGTTTTCATCAAGCCTTTCTGACATGACGCTTCAAAAATATGATGATGAAAACAGGGCTAATGTCACAGACTGTGTTGAGTGTTTTCCTGAGTTCAGTGAACACATCACCGTTCATACTGATTCTTTGGTTCAGGAGGACTGTTTCTGGTTCAAACTGCCAGTTCAGTGCATAGCTAGATTTAAAAAGCACTGATTTCTTTGGTTGACAGCTCAGCAGTCAAGAATCTGCGACAGCTTCATCACATCGTGACTGTTTCTGTGGTTTTCACAGCTATTTGGCAGCTGCCTCTCATGTCTCATGCAATATGTGGGAGCTTCTGCCTGATATATGACTAATGACAGGACAATGTCTCATGACAATGTTGACTGGGCTCAAAAACACCAACTGTGATCACGCAGACTTTAGGTTTTACTGTTCAGACAGCAGTGAGAGTTGGAGCACTTTTTGAACAATGTAACAAATTGTTTCTATATAAATATGTAATTGAAAATACATATTTTATAGAAGCTGACTCAAATTCTAAAAACTAATTCACATGTAGACACAACACTGGTCTGAACTAGAACATTAAAACGAGCCTGAAAAGTTGAACCCAAAAAGGCCCAAGCCTGAATCTGTCTGACCCGACCTGAATCTGTCCCTGATTAGCATATTTCAGCCCCGACCCGACATAAGCCCGTAAGATATGTAAAAAATACAGGCCGACCCGACCAAACCCGCCGGGTCTTGTCAGGTCTGGGCACAGATCTTAAGCTCTAGTCTGAACCATTACTAAACTAATTGTTAATGTTTGAAAAGTTTATTCATTTTGACACTTTTGAGGGTAATTCTAGCATTTTTTTTTTTTTTTTTTTTTTCCCACACATTTTGGGGTCTAAATGACAAATAGGTAAACAAGACTTGCAGTTGGTTTGGAATTGCTTTGGACATGAACAGTGGTAGGTGTAAGGCCGGGGCAGCCCAGTACACCACCACTCAGATTAGAGCTCAAGTTTACAGCAATATTTCTAAAAAGCTGTTCAGTCCGTCTGGCTGGACGTTTCTTTGAATAAATCTGTCCATCAAATGTCAGATGTTATGGAAACTGTTTGTTTATCCTGGAGGAGGCTCACTGTTGTCCATTAGCTTGTCTTTGGTTTGGATCTCTGCCCTTTTGGATGGCTGGAGAATTCTGATATCAATGTTTAGTGTCACACTTGTGAGGGAGAAATTCAGCAAAAACAAATTCATAAAACTCACATCTGTGTGAAAATCAGATAACACTTAGACTTGTAGTTTAACTGCTTTTTTTTTTTTTCAGGTGCCTAATAAAAAGCACTTCCCCTAAAGAATAGGACTGGTTTTACTGTAAACTTTTGTTGTCAACAAATCCATAAAACTGTTTGGTTTCGGTTTTGGTCTTTTGCACAAGGGACTGTTGACAAGAAGAAAACTAGAGACCATCTTATGATGGGATCACACCAGCCCTGAATCTGTCTTGATCCAGTGTTGACGCCTACGTCAACATGTTGATGCTCCCATGAGCACTCAGTAGTCTACAGTACTACATTAGAACTACACACCTGTAAATGTTTTGTAACTGTGTCTTGTGTGGTTGTGATGCTATTGCCAATCCCTCTACAGTAGGTGGATCCAGACCACATTTTGCCAAGATAACACACACACACACAGACTCACAAGGTGAAATTGTACTAAATGCCTTAGAGTGGGCAGGAATGATTGAAACTGCGATATAATGAAATGTGGGACCCCCTAACTCTGGCGCCCGTGCTGGGACCACACCTGTCTTCAAACTGTGCGTTCATTATGATATGAAACTGTGAAGTTTTGGGACGGCATCTAGTACGGTTGTGATGCTATCACACTTTAAAAACCTGTCCACAGTCAGTGTAGCGTCCTGATGACGTGATTCTGCAGCGCCCTCCCGTCTTGTGTCCTGATGATTCTGTAGCGCCTTCCTGACCAGAAGTACAAGTTTTTCCTCATCACTGGTATTCTTAACTGGTCTGGTATATAATTTGGGGAATTTTTGGCAATCTACCTCTTCTGTCATTTATGTATGAGGACCTGTTGAAAATCACCAGACTTCTCACCATGTGAGGCACATGTTACCTATTTAAAACAGAGTGTTGTCTCAGCAGTATGTGCTGCAGAGGGAAATGCAGTCAGGAGCTCCGTGTCGCCCACAGCCTTTAGTGGTGTAGTTAGTGATGGTGGGAACTGCCAGTACTGTTTAAAAACGTCTTTATAATGAAGGCAGGAAGATTGCATTTTACCACACTGCTATGTTTAGACTAAACTAACAATCTGAGACTTAGTGAGAGGGTCCCACCGCTGCACGAACTGTTTTTGGCTCCTCTCTGGAAGCTATTTTGGTGACACCTTAATTAATTTCAAATGTGACTTATTGGCTTGGCATGGAACACACAGAACAGTCTGTCACAGGGACTATGTTTTTTGAAACATAATGAAAAAGGTTGGTTAAATTTGTTGAAATCCTTCACACACACACACACACAATGAGATTAAAAAAGGAACATAAAAAAAAAACAAAATCAAATTTACAGCTGAAATAAAGTAAATTTTAACAACCTTGTTATTATTATGATGAGTAATATATATCAACAAAAGTCTACCTTACACTTAAAATAAGAGACCCCAAAAGGGTTTCTTCAAGGATTGTTGGAAAATCCTTTGAGGAACTCTTTTGTCAATGATTTTTTCTACCTTAATACAAAAGGTTCTCAGTAGAACCCTCTGGATGGATTCTAGATAAAACCCTTGTAACATAGAAATGTCCCTGCAAAATCCCCTCAGTGTATTCGAGATAAAACCTTTGGAATATAGAAAGGGTCTTCTTAGAACCCCCTGAGTATGTTTTAGATAAAACCATCTATCCATCTTCAACTGCTTATCTGCAGTCGGGTCGTGGAGGTAACAGTTCCAGCAGGGAACCCCAAACTTTCCTTTCCCTGGCCCTTTACCCAGCTCTGACTGGGGGATCCCAAAGCGTTCCCAGGCCAGAGTGGAGATATAATCCCTCCACCTAGTCCTCGGTCTGCCCCGTGGCCTCCTCCCAGCTGGGCATGCCTGGAACACCTCCCTATGGAGACGACCAGGTGGCATCCTTATGAGATGCCTGAACCACCTCAACTGCCTTCTTTCTACACAAAGGAGCAGCGGATCTACTCCGAGTTCCTCACAGATGACTGAGCTTCTCACCCTATCCCTAAGGGAGATGCCAGCCACCATCCTGAAAAAAAAACAAAAAAACATTTCGTCTGCTTGTATCTGTGATCTTGTTCTCTTGGTCATGACTAGATAAAAACCATTGGAGTATAAATATGTTGTTGGTAAAATCCACTCTGTGTTCTAGATAAACACTTGGAATTTAGAAGGTTCACAGTAGAACCCCCTCAGTTCCTTATAAAACCTTTGGAACACAAAAGCTTCTCTGACCTGACAGACCTGGTAGACCTGACAGACCTGACAGACCTGGTAGACCTGACAGACTGACAGACCTGTAGACCTGACAGACCCGACAGACCTGACAGACCTGGTAGACCTGACAGACCGACAGACCGTAGACCTGACAGACCTGACAGACCTGACAGACCCGACAGACCCGGTAGACCTGACAGACCTGAAGACCTGACAGACCTGGTAGACCTGACAGACCCGACAACCTGACAGACCTGGTAGACCTGACAGACCTGACAGACCTGACAGACCTGACAGACCTGGTAGACCTGACAGACCTGACAAACCTGGCAGCAGGCTGTGAGGAGTTAAGTCCTTGTGGGCAGATGTGGCTCTGACCACAGTGATTTCAGACTCTCTGTGGTCTGCTCTGTGGCTTCATGTTAAAGGGTTAAAAGTGGCTCTTTAGAGGAAACATGGCAGAAATTACCCTTCGTTAGGAAAGGTGCTCTTTCTTATTAGCTCCACCACATCTAACTGCTCACTCATTGCTTGTGCATACTGAACTAAAATGAAGTTAATTGCTGCCAATTGTGAAGAGAGTCGAGCGCCTGGTTCCTGTTTGAGGGCAGCCAATTTAAAAATATGAACATCTGGACGAGGAAATGAGAAAAAAAAGTTTTTTGTGCTGATAAATAATGCTGAAGTGAATTTAGTTGATTTGATGTTATCAAAGTATATTTTTTCCGTCACCGTCTGTCTGAACTGCCTCATGGAAATGATAATTTACAATTCTTAATACTATAAACCAATGAAATTTGTTAAAGGGAGTCATTTGGAGTTTTCAAAGTCATGATATTGAGCTGAGGCTGATTCCATATTCTGTGTTTGCGTTCACAGGCATCTCCTGTGAAGATGCACGCCACCGTTTTAGTTATACTCGACCTAATAAAATCAGTGATTACTCAAAGTTAAAAAGCAAAACTCTAAAAAAGCTCTCACTCACTTGGTGTGAGGTTTGGAATGGCTCTTCAGGAGATTTTGACAGTCATTCTTCAGTGAATCACAGCCAACTGTTGATGGTAAATCTGTCTCATGCTGCCATCTCTGCCAGTATTTCACCAAGAAGTGTTTTGGGTGAAGGGTGAATCCAGTGTTCTTGCTCTCTTGGGCTTTCACTTGGAGTTTTGTCTGTAAGTAAGGGGCAAGGGGGTGCTCCGCTGCTTGAGCGACTCCTGACGTGCGGCTCATTTATGTGTCTTTTGTCGTTATCTGTGCACTTTTTGTGAGTATGTAACAACACAAAGCAAGATAAGAATGTCGACTCTTAATCTTGCAATCTGGGGAATCCTGATTCTCTTCGCAAGCCCTGCATTTGGATGTTGAGAAAGACGGGGAAATCTGGACACAACTGACCCAGGACGGCGTGTATACACACGCTGGGAACTGATAGAGCTCAAGCCGGCCAGCATTAATGTGGACCTAAGATCTACTTCCCTCCTTGCTGAGATCCCCCACCACTTCCTGCGGGGATATTACAACAAACGGATCCGGAGGAAAAGAAGGTCCAGAGGAGGGATCAGAAATCGGCTACGAAGGAGAGGTAGCAGGCTGCCACTACCTGCCATCATGCTGTTAAATGTCCGGTCACTGAACAATAAAATGACTGAACTCTCTGCACTCATCCAGTACGATTCGGACTACAGGCATACTGGCCTATTTTGCTTTACAGAATCATGGCTGTCGGAGGGCACTGATATACACATTGATGGATTTAACATTAAACGACTTGACAGGGACACAGTAGGAACACGGAAGTCAGTCGGTGGCGGTCTCTGCCTGGCTGTCAACAACAGCTGGGCAACCAACTACACAGTGAGAGAGAGTGACAGCTGCAGACACTATGAGCTCCTAACTGTGTCTTTCAGACCCCATTATCTGCCCCGAGAATTCACACAAATAACAATAATACTGGCATATGTTCCTGGACCTGACTTCAACCTGGCAGCAGACCGCATCGTGGACTTTTATCACAGCGCTGTCACCCGAACCGGTGAACAGCTGGTGCTCCTGCTCGGGGATTTCAACAGGTGTGATGTCACCACCGTGTTGCCAAATCTGGAACAATACGTGACATCCCCCACCAGATTTGACAAGATATTGGATCTCTGCTATGGAAACATACCAAGTGCATATATTTCCAAAGCCCGCCCACCCCTTGGTCGTTCAGATCATAATGACATCCTCCTACTTCCAAAGTACAGGCAAAAACTGAAAATAGACAAAATACAGACAAAAACCATCAAAATATGGGACAACAACTCTACTACATTGAGGAACTCAGGGGCTGTATAGAACTGACTGACTGGGATGTGTTTCTCAAGAGCAATGATTCTGATCTGAACCAGCTAACGACTCAATCTCCTATTTGACTTTCTGTGCTGATTCTGTCATTCCATCTAACAGGGTTAGATTAATACCCAAATAACAAGCCCTGGGTGAAAAGACCTGAAAATATGCTGAACAAAAACGAAGCTGGTGAATCCCTGTGTGATGACCAGCACATACAACACCAAGGGGTTAAAACAAACCAGAGTCTGATTTAAACAGAATGAAAAGTGCTGGTGTGAAATCACCCTTGGATTAATTGACTACAGCACTTCTGTAGGCGGCCAAGTTTAAATGAAACACTGACCAACGAGCCATGTTTTTGTTTTGACGCCATCAGTTTGACTTATTCACAAAATGTAAATCCCAGCTGAAGTTGAGAAGTGTATAATTTGGGGTGTTTGGCCGTGCTGCTCCGGGTGTCCTGTGTCCACAACATGAGCTTCATACTGTAATTTAGAGTGGACGTGCCCAGAGACCAAACATAAAGAAACCAAATCTATTCTGACAGCTTTTGCATTAAATCTTACATTGAGCAGACATTGACTCAGGATCAAGCTGAGTTAAATTTCCTTAAAAAACAGATGAAATTTCAACCCTTCCAGTTTAAACACATTGGAGTGAAAATATTGAATGAATAAACTGGGACAAACAGGAAAACTGCAGAGGTCCAGTAAGAAACACTGGGATCAAAACACTTAAACCAAAGTCGAAATAAATAGATTTTTTTTATCTGTAAGTGAAACTTTCCAGTCACTGATGGTTGATTGTACTTGCATTCCTGTATCCTGTTATTTTCTCCTGACCCGACATAACACAGAGTTTATCTTAGTTTTGGACCTGAGCTGTGTGTGTGAACGCCTCCCATCCTCCCCCAGAAAACCTCCCGGCTACTGCTGCGGGGGGAAACCCTCGCACAGCCCTCAGACAGATTATTGATGGCTTCTTATCTGTTTTATTATCACATTTTAAACTGTAACATTGATCACCACACTGCAGCGTTCCATTACTGTGAAAACAAACTCCGTCTCCTCCTGCTGACGGCACACTCACCTCGGGGTGTTGACCCAGACGATGCCAATGTGGCAGAAAAAAATACACTCCTTGTCTTTCTGGTTCTCGCAAGAGCAGCGTTTCTCTCGCCGGTGGGCTGTGTGGGGGAGCTGCGTCAGGGGGCCCTCCTCCGCTGTGGGGCTCGTCACAGAGAGGGTAGATGCTGGAGGGAAGGAGAAGAGAAGGTGGTTAATAACTTATCATTATTGTTTTTGTATTAAATATTATCTATTGATTATACTGGTGCAGTGCCCGTCCAGAACAGGCTAATTTCCTGGAGGTACTTTGTTCTCTACGTTCTCAAGAACCACTCATCTGATAAACTTCACACTCAACACTGCGCTTCCTTGGGTTTTCAGCAATACATCCACCAAGTGTGAAGTTCTAACAGATAAATGGTTCATGAGATATGTGAAGGACAGTCATACACACAAACATATAGACATACATGCAGAGAGAGAGTTAGATAACACTGCTACAGCACCACATATTGGTCAAATTACATAATATCTACACGTCCACTTAATGTGGTTCCACTAGCACAGAACATTCAGGAGTTATGGCAATTCACAAATAATGCAGCATTTTGTTTACTTGACAGCAACAATGCATCACTCTTTTTTACTTTTGACTAATCAGCAAACATGGCAATGTTATATTAACTTTTTAGCAAGCTAGCAAACAATGCAATGATATGTTCAGAAATACAGAGCAGTTAATATTTTTACTTACTGGGTCCTGACAGCTCATTTATTTTAAATTGGGTAAAATTTCAGTTTGCATCACTAAACTTGGATTTACTCAACTGAGATTATTTTTTTGGTTAACAGAACTCCTGGATTTAGTCATTTTAAAACTAGTTTTGTTGAGATGAACTGAAACTTAATTTAATCTATGAGTGTCTTTTCCTTTTGATTTTGAGGTTTGGCCGTGTAGCCGACACTTCTCTGCCTCTTCCCACTTTACTGCACAACAACCACAGCATGAGCAGGGAAGATGTGACTGTAACTCTACACCTGAACACACACTTCACATACACGGAGGCACCATGTAGCATACATATTAAAAAGCACACACACACACACACACACACACGCAACAACACACAACATACACACACACACACACTCAGAGAGCTCATAAAGCCCTCAGAGGCCACAGACAGCCTTTGATCGTGCTCTCGGTGCACACAGGGGAATGTTTGGGCGTCTAAAGAGGGATTTAAACGATTTACACATAGGAACAAAATAACACCTCTCCTCACCATAAATGGTATAGGTCTGTTCTTTATATCGCTGTGTCCCGGAGAATCAAATATTTGAGGTTGTTATTCATGTAAAGTTTCCAAAGAAGCTGTTATTTTGTCCAAGACACTCACATCCAAACTTTCCCACTCTGACATCAGTGGAACACAATCCCAGGACGCTGAGCTGAATGTGGACACTTTGGGTCTTTGTCTTTTGGTTTCCAACATTATTAAAACAATATTACAAGTTTTATGAGCTCAGTTGCTCAATAAGTAAAGAAAGGTAAAGAAGCCAGGAGTCAGAGGTTGCAGTACGCTGGAACACATGGAACAAACCGTCCTGAAAGGCCCGGATAATAAAATGTTGGAATCAGAGAATAATCTAAACTCAAGGCCCTCTTACATGATTTTTGACTGGATTTCACAGACTTCATGAACAGCCAGTCCATACTTTTGGTTTGGTGTTCACAGACAGCTCATGATGTTTGCTTCCTGTGTCTATTTGCAGATGAAGACCATGAGATGTGTTGCAAGCTAAAAAAAAAGTGGACCTGCTGTAAGTGGACCTTGAGTTGAGGTTATTTTGACCAGAAAATGTTTGTGGTCCTGATTTTAAAAAGAAAAAGATAAAATAACTGCTGTCTTGTTCCAATCTGAAGCCCTTTTGACACTGGACAAAGAATTCAAATTTCTCTCTACTCGACACGCTAATTTTCAGCGATGAAAACTTTGTGCCTCCATCTGTAAATTCTGCGTGACTTCTGTTTGACTCAGTGTGTGTTTCTGAACAGTGGATAAACATTTAACTTCCTATAAATTCCTAAAAAATAAAGATCTAAATTATTATAGAGCCCATAGCACCTCAGAGCACACATTAACTGTTGTTTACAGACGTTTTAGTGCTACTTGGTGTTTTGTCTGTTGTTTTTATAAATAAATTGAATAAAACTTGGTCTGATAAGTTAAAAAATGACACATATTTGTTATCAAGGAGGAAGTAGATTTTTTTCAAATGACAATTCACATTCAAATGTGAATTTCTTTCTGTTTTTGCGATCAAGCTGTTTGTTTGAGTTGAAGAGGAAAATTCTCATTTAAGTGAGCAACATAATGGAATTCAGCTGTGGTCTAGAGCATTAAACGCTTTTATTCTGAAGATGCACAATCAGGAAACGTTGCATTTTCATGAGCAGTAACTGATCATGACTCCTATCAGCTGAAAGTGAACATGAAACAGTAAAATAAAGCAGAAACCTGAAAGTACAAACAGCGACGAGGAGAGAAACTAAACTTTAAACCACAGAGATTCAGTTAGAAGCTACAAAGGTCCTGAGAGCTGAACACAGAGACTTTTAAAAACCTCTTTCTTTCTGCTCTCCTGCACACATACGAGTTCAGTCTCAGCTTATCACCTATTTTTAGTGGGTTTACTCACCTTTTATATAAAACATTACTACAAAAAACTTTCATGTTCTCCTTTGAATAAACTGTAATAACTTGATCCTCTGAATTTTCATCTAGCACCATTGTCAGGTCAGCATTTTAATTTCTTGAGTACTTTAGTTTTAGGTATACCTGCCAGATGTGTGGGCTGACGTACATAATAATGAGAAATATCAGTTTCCATCAAATTATTCGTGGTTCCCTGAGGACCATACTCAGATTCAGGTGGACCTTTAATCAGATTAGAGCTAAGTGCTGCAGCAGGAGGTCTGAGACAAACCAGCTGTTACAGGTCAGGTGTCAGTGTTCACCTGCACCTGTGTGATACAGACACACACACTCACATCTGTCAGCACAGCAGCTTCCTGCCAGACTCACATCAGGACTGCATCACTAAGAACAAGAAGATGAGATGAGAGAATAACGGAGCTGCTGTTCTGCTCAGTGTTGTGACTCCAAAACGACTCCGACTCTTGTGTTTTCTAAAATCTAAATTTATAATGCTTATTTTTAGAGATGCACTGATTGTAATTTTCTTGGCCAATTTCCAGTTTTTTAAGGGTCTGATCTGCCGATTCTGATTTTATTTCTACAAACTATAACTGACAGAATACACAAACATTTTTGTAACTTTTTGACTATTAAATAACTTACATTTTCTTACATTTTGTCCAAAAGTGCTCCAGATTACAGCTTTATTAAATTATTATATTAAGATTATGGATTACATTAAGATTACTGTCTGTGTCGCTGCACGCATGACATGACTGGCACTGAATCGGATATGTGACACTGACCGGTCGCTCACCCATCAGGACTGACCATGCTGGGAAACGGCCGCTTCCGTTTGCTGGCTGGACAATCGGTGCATCCCTAATTATTGAAATCAGACATAAAATTTGACATTTTTTATTGAAAAAGACTCAAGACGGTGAATCCGTAGTCAGAATAGTTATTGTTGATTAAGTTTGTAAGTTGTAAACTCAGTATAGAAGTTAAACAAAAGTCTGAAATGTCTCTAAAAATGTTTTAAAGCAGATTTGCATGAGTATGAGATTATAGTATTCCAGGAAAAGACACCACATCCCAGGAATGAAACCTAAACTCCTGTGTAGTTTAAAGAGTCTTGATAAGGCTGATAATTAGCAGCTTCAGGCCTGACCCCGACCTGCTGTGGGGTCAAACATCACACAGATTCTCGTGAGGTCTGATGAACGGGCTGTTTGTCAGAGTAGGAATGTTACAAAAAGCACAAGAAAACTGTTCTTAATAAAAATTAAGATATTTTACTCTCCAGAGTCTCTGAGTCTGAGTTTGTCTTGCAGCCGAACACACAGAAAACAAACACGACCTTCCAGGCAGTTTGCACGGTCACTTTCTGCCCTGCCAAGCCAAACCAAGCCGAGCGGAGACGTTTTGTTCTGATGCTGAAGAGAATGTGACAGGGTTTTAAATCCATTTGGCACGCAGATGTCGCGCTCTTCATCCACGGTCATCATATATCCTCCAACAAACACACACAAAAACACAAAACCCTCTGTAATATCTTGGTAGGAGCCACCAGGTAGAGCAGAGACCTGATGTACAAGGTTAGACAAGCAGGCTGCAGCCAGTATGGAGCAGCTGCACATGCAAAAATGAGTCCAGCAGTCCAAATAGCAAGTTGGAGCCACTTACTGTACATTAAATAGGTTTATAATCGTGATTAATATACAATCTCTGGTTGATGTAAGTTGTTTCCCTCCGCCCCCTCCTCCCCAGACACAGCAGAGACAGGCAGGCTGCAGGAGCTCTGCAGGAACACAGCAGGAACACAGGATGAGTGCAACCTCGTAAATTGACTAGAGGTGAGGACAAGTCCTCCACTGTCAGTAGATAAACTGTTTATAACTCATGTCAGTTGTTCATGTTAAAGTTCAGCCTCTTAACCTGAAAACACAAGCCCAAAGATGAGTTGATTACTAAATTAAAAGTGGCTGACTGGAGTCCTGCCACTGACTGCGGTACTGCAGTGTCCACTATCTGCATTTTCAAAAAAGAACAAAAGCTGAGTTGCAAACTACACGCCGAAAACGTCAAATTAGTGCCTGGGACACTAACGGTACGAACGTCAACAAGCTAATAGCTGTTATCTTTTCTTTAGCAATGACATCGTCACTTTAATGCCAGAGCTCGTCTCCCAACATGCAAATGTTCCACTAAAACAAGTTCCCCCTCAACACTGTTTTGCAGCAGCACCGTCGCTGCATCCTGGGCTTAGCTCCGCCCAAGATGTTTGTGATTGGTTTAAAGAAATGCAAACAAGGCAGGGTGTTTTTTTCCCAGAATGTGTACGTGTGGAGCCAGACCTTTCTCCAGTGCTGAGCGCTGTGGAGAGACGTCTGGCTATGCAAGACCATCGCCAAAACCTATGTCAGATGAAATTTTTCACTGCGACTGAAGAAAGAAAGATGAACCTTGCACTGGTTGGTGCTCCTGCCTTAATAAAATCATCCTTAAGACTTTAAATTCATGAAATCCAGAAAATTCTTGTTTATTTAATGGTTTTGCTGCCCTTGCCTTTAGCCTTTGTGCCCTAAAAAGTTTACAACACCAAAGCCAAAAATGATGAAATTCCAGGCCTGCTTTGGACGGAGCCAGGCTGTTTTCCAGCCTTTATCCTAAACTAAGCTAACCAGCTGTTGGTTAGTTTCATGTTTATTTAACACACAGTGGAAACAATCCTCTCATCTGTCCACCAGAAAGTGATTTAGAGCATTTTTTGTGACTATGATCTTGAGTGCGAAAGTCTTCCCAAACTTTAATCGACACACTCCAACTTCTACTCCTACAGATGTTAAACATGCAGTTGTGTCTGAAGTTCCTTCACTTCAATGCGTCTAAAACTCCGTATTTCATAAATCAAACAGTGCACAGCTCATCATTTATCAGTCAGCAGGTTTGTCAGCAGAGAAAAGCTGAACTTTTCAGTCATCAGCTCTGAACATCTGCCATGTTATCCTCATCAACATCATGTAATTTCCTGATGGAGAGTTTAATATCTTGTCTGTCTTGTTTTTGGCAGGTCTTCACTCAGCTGTTAGTATCTGATAAGCTCTTTATTTTCTGGAGCTTCGGTCTGACAGTAACAGTAACCTGTGAACCTGTGAGGCAGCTTCTGTAATCACTTCCATCTCACCTGAGTCACCGCACGTGGAGCCGAGCAGCCGTTAACTCAACAAATGACTCCAGAAATGAGAAGCAGCAGTTTGACTTCAGAGACACATGACATCATTATAACCATGTGCAGGTGCTTGTGGCGAGCGTGTGCGTGTCTGCATGAGAGAACTGGATGTGTGGAACAAAGGAACACCCATGAAGCAGATTGAGGGATCAGGGAAGGAAGCACGTGGCTCATTGTTTTCAGATTTTTTAAAGGAGCAGATCAATTTAAACCGATTTTCATCTGGAAGTTCTGTTCTGATGCATCTGCAAGTTGTTTGATGTGTCACAGAAAGACAGAGTTTACTGTCAACGAGGTCATCTGAGGATGAACACAGCTCAGAAAATGCATCTGTTGATATGAGATGAAGAGAAATAATTTGATGAAAAGCTTTGCACCTGAACATTTTTAAAATCCAAACATTTTAAAACTTTCACCTGCTGTTTGGGGTATTATTAAATTACATTTTAGCATCTTTTTTAAAATCTAGATTATGAAAATAAGCCTGAAACAAGGCTGGATAGCCAAATAGGCAAAGTAACCAGGTTTATTGTGTACCAACTGATCTCTGATAATTTAATATTAGGATTAATAACAAATTTCTTATAGAGTTTGCACTACAATATCAAGGTGGGCAGGCATTATTTCTTAACCTCGAGGGCCTGTTGTAGAGGGGCCCAGAGTGAAAAACTTGTTGTAAAGTTCCCATGAAGTGTTTTTGATCTATACATCACCTATACATCAGGATCTGGCTCAACAATGAGAAAACAGTTTGTATTCTGTAACATGTTGTGTCTTTTACTGGAAAACAATTAAAATATCCTGCTCATCTTAATTTGTGTCCAATGAAGCTTTTCTTTCCTATGACGTGACTGGACTGCAGTGCTTCTGAGAGCATCACAGTACAAAATAACTTTTTTATAACTTTATTCATTTATTTGGGTGAAAATGCATCAGATTTTATAGAGGAAATATTTTGTGGTTTCCTCTCTGGCTGCTCAGCTTCTCCTTTTAGTGATTTAATCACAGCTTCCTGATGGACAGATAGCTTTAGCTTACTAGCTGCTATTTGCAGCTAAATGTGACTGTTAGCTGCTGTTAGCGGGCAACAGAACCTGGACCAGCACTGAAAACAGCTTCCGAGACCAACAGTACTGAGGTCATTTACAGGTGGAAAGATAGCTTTACTTGTTGCTAAAGTAACTAACTGCTAACTGCTGTTAGCTCAGTTAGATGTAACTCCCAGGTGCTGTATTCCAAACTGGACACCAGTGGTCTTGGAGATTGTTGGTTACTGTAAACACAAATCAATGTCCATGACAAGTCCTTAGTTTCCTGTTTTTACACGCATCATAAACACTTGATGAGCTGTTTCACAGGAATTTTTAGAGCTTTATTATTTGAGTCTATATTGTGCTCTAATGTTACATTTTCCTAAGAAAGTTGTTAATCTTTTGTCATTTCATCTTTTTTCATTTGACACATACGAAACATGGAGCCATGTTCTGTTATTTCTGTGCAGCAGTAGCTTGGTTCCAAACCTCGACCTCACTGCGCATTTCTCTGATTTTTCAGTAATTTAACAACAGAGACAATCAGAGCTTTGTGAGCAAGTTTAGGGATGCAGAAGTCACCTTAACGCCAGTGCAAGAAAAAAAGGTGACAGAAAAATGAGGAAAAAAAGGTCAGCAACAAGTGTGGGTGAGATATGCAAGTTGTTCCAGATCGCCAGACAGAAACTGACATATTTCTACATCTCCTGGATTGTAATATTGCTTTGATCTCTGTGAAAAATGACACCAGGAAATTGCTAATCCAGCTTTTGTGTTAGCTGAAAATATTCACCGTTTGAGTTTCCACTGGTGCTCTTTTCATTACTTTAATTATCATAATTTAATTATGTCATCTTGTTGAGCCCTCTCCTTCTGCAGTGGTGTCATGGTTTTGTGACTGGAGAACTGGCCACATCGACTGCATATCTCCTGATTATCACAAAACAGAATTTTCTTTGCCAATTTACTCAGAATTTTTTAAAATTTGCAACAGATTTAGATGGAAACAGCCACTGGCAAAAGCCACACTTGTTTAAAATCTGTGCAAAGTAATCGTCTCCTTCAAAACAGAAAACAGCTGATATGAACACGACGTCTGACTGATCAGATCAAGTGAACTGGAATAACAAGCTGCTTCATTTTCAGCTCACAACTGAAGACACAGTCGGGGTTCAGTTCTGTGCAGCTGAATGAGTCCTCTGCCTGCAGATCATGCTGCCTCTGGAAATGTCTGATACCACATGACCATCGTCTGCCACCAACAGACCACAGTGAGAACCGGAACAATGTGAACAACAATCGTGGTAAATGTTTAATTCTTTGCTCAGACCTGTCAGTGGTTTCGGTGTTGCTGCGGTCAGTTCTGCAGCGCTTTCCAGCAGCTGTGTGTGACAGCACAGATCAAGAGAAGAGAGACGTTAAAACAAACACCACAGACTCTTAACTTCATGTTGACAGTCTGCTGATGGACGTCAGGAGGAGAGAAACCACATTTAACAGCACTGTTCCTCTGGTTATAGAAGCCACTTCGTGTTTGACCAAATAATGAAGGAATTTAATGTTCACTGAAGCCAGCGAGAAAAAACATAAGTCCTGACAGGAATTTGGGGAAACTGGAGCTGGAGTTAAATTGTTTTGCAACAACTTAAAAAACTTACAAATATTATTCATTTCACTCTCTATTTTAAACAGTTTGGACCCACTGGTACAACAACTGCCATTATTTTCCATTTTCTGCAAATGTCCCAAATCAAAATGACTCAATAAATAAATTAACATGCCATTAAGTGCACCAAATATAATATTAAAAGTAATTGTGGGCATTGATTAATTTCTAAAATGTGACATGAATTGATATTTCTTTGCATCAAACATACAGCCCTCGTTAGCAGAATGAAACAGAAATTCTTAAAGAAGTAAAAAGTAGATTTTAAGAGGTCCAAGCAGGCTGCAAAAATCGCACAATTTTACAATTTTAGAGCAGAAGACCAGACGCAGATGACTTGAGAGGTAAAAATAATGAAAGAATGTTGAGTTTTGGCCAATACAGCATCAGTGAGTGTCACTACATGTGCTGGAGAAGTGGGTGGAATTTGCAACCTGTCTGCTATCTGGTGCTGCCAACTTTGGGACTCTAATCCTTGACTTTATGGCTACAGAGGACATGTTTAAACCAGCAGACCATCAGGTTAACACAGTCAGGAGACTAAACATTACCTCATCTCTGCTTACAATTAGTCGAGTATTGCATTGAAGTCAATGAGAGCAAATAATTTAATTTAACAATGATAAAATATTTTGCTGGTCATCAGAGCGTCGTAGTGACTTTGTTAAAAAAGGTGAGGTGTTATAGCAGCTTCTTAAGTCTTTACAATAAGAGAAAGAGGTCAACGTGGTCCAAATAGGCTGAAGCCTAAATCAATCAGGAATAAATACTTTCCTGCTGTCCTCTCTGACCCCGCCCACAAACCAGAGAGAGAAAAAATTCACAACAATTTAACTCTTGAGGATAAGATTCAGAAAAAAAAACCATCACACACCAACCTGCTTTTCTAGAGTATTCAGCCAAAGGTTTAGGTGAAGTTGTTTAAAAATGATATGAAATTGAAAATGTTCATAATGGTAAAAATTATAGCAATATAGTGAATATTCCTGCAGACTCACAGTCTGAGTGATCTGAGCACCATTCGAAACACTTGATATCAACCATCTAGAGAGTCTGTCAGTTTTGGGGCAATAAAAGTCTGTGAAAGTTGTGTAACGCTCCAAAACAGCTGTTTGTTACATTCCACAGGTAAACAGGTGAGTTGGTAACAGGTGACAGGATCATGATTGGGTATTAAAGGGGCGTCCTGGAAAGACTCAGTGGTTCACCAGCATGGACGGGGTGAGGTTCAACACTTTGTTAAAAACTGTTTAAGAAGGTTTGTCAACACAAAACTGCAGGAATTTATAGATTTCACCATCTACAATCCATAATATCATGAAAAGATTCAGAGAATCCAGAGAAATCTCTGCACGTAAGGAACAAGACTGAAAACCAACACTGAATGTCTGTGACCTTTGACCCCTCAGGCAGCACTGCATTAAAAACTGCATTAAAAACCCACATCATTGTATAAAGGACACTACATGGGCTCAGGAACATTTTGGAAAACCATTGTCAGTAAACAGTTTGTCTCTGCATCTACAAATGCAAGTTGAACCACAATAAACATGAGAAGTCCCTGAGAATACAGTCCTAAATGTGCACAAAAATATCAGGCTGGTGGGTTCAGTAATACGGGAGATTATCTGTGGACATGGACAGTAGATCCTGGGCAGAGGTAATACGTTTGGGCAAATAGCTGATTTTGATTTTGGCAGTTTCGATCCTCCATATTTATGAAAACCCTAACTTGGACTTGTGCCATGCTCCCTCTGTGTGGGAGTGAATGTGACATAAGATTGAAAGTTGGCAGTTTATTGTTTCCTTGCTAACGGCGATGAATCATACTTTATGGATGTTAGGTTCCCTTCTCCTTTTTTGGCACCAGTTCAGTCCTGTCAGCAGCCCTCATAGCGCTGCATGCTTCCTCCTCTCATAACTTCATTGAGTGTTTTCTGGCCTCTCAGTGCAGGTATTTGAGCACCGGCGCCTGTAAGCTTGCATACTTTGTGTACATGTGCAAGTATTCATGCAAATGTCTGTTAGTGTGCATCTGTGGCTCCAGAAAAAAATGTGGGAAACTTCAAGAGGGCAGAGCCCCACACTGCCCAGGCTCCTACAGTGTTTGGAGACTGCCAAGGCAAAGTTTAATTTCTGTTCAGTTATGAGAGAGTCTGCCCGGCTCCACAGGGTTTGACAATATCTGACAATATACAGGCGGATGAGCTGCCTAATCCAGGAGCTGGCCGTTTGGATTGGCAGGAGTCGCTCTGCAGGTACAACCCTCACGGATTCAGTGTGAGCGTGTGGAAGCAGTTAAAGAACTCAGTCTGGAGTTTAAACACGCCACTGAGCATTGTGTTGTTCTAGCCTTGGTGGACTCAAGTTTCTTGGGAGGTAATAAAGGTGCTGAGGCCAACATGACAGCCAATGTAAACTCTCGACCTAATTTGGAGCTTTTCAAACCCAAATGTCTCCAGTTTGATTCTCCAGCCAGACTGGAAACATCTACATCTACATCTACATACTGAGCTGAAGGAAGAAAGATGTACTCTCCATCAACAGTCCTTGATGAGCCACTGAGGGGCTGGTCAGTGGACCCTCTGCAGTGCGGAGAACCATGTCTGACCTCCAGAATTGGCACAATTTATTACTTTATTTGACAGGGACAGTGCATAAAGCACAAACTTTAAGAGTATAAGAATTGAAAATACAATCAACGACAAAAGCAGCCAAAATTATGCAGATACAAGAAAAGCCTACACTACAGAGACAAAAGAGACTTCTTGTGACTCACAAAATCAACAAATAGCGTGACAAGGGAGCGCAGTTTTGCACAGTTAAGACTACAGGAAGACATTTTAGGGTGAGGTTAAAATATAGTTTCTCAAAGTGTGCCCTGAGGGCCAGTGGAGAATCATTTTCTGCATCTCCTGAACCTAACATGAGATGCATAATCATTGAGAGCAGCCATACGTCACTTCCTTCGACCGCTGCATTTTGGGTGAAAATAAGTTAAAGTGTGAGTCCCAGATAGAGAAGACTTGTGTCATTTTCATGCATGTTAATGTAGGCAGTGTAATTAGTTTACCATAATGCCACAGTGGACAGATGATTTAAACAGCAAAATAATGTCTTAAAAAGTGACGGATGTCAGAAATACATCACCTGCAGATTCAATAAGCTACCTGTATACGTCAGGATATACCACCTCCGACCCATGGTGAAGTCGTTCCATTTTGATGCAGGTCAACACTCACTGACCACCATGTCTGTCATTTTCTATGTAATGACACAGATTGTTGATCAACAAAGACATAGCATGACTATTCAAAAGTGGTGCAGTTTTTATTCTCTTGCGAGTTTCCTTTGTCCTGTCAAGTTTGTAGCTGCAGTCTTTATTTTTGCTGCTTAAATCTTCACAATACTTTCTGCAGTAACATTACTGCACGCACGGAAACAAAACTGTAAGTAGCCTCTCTAATCATTAATAAATCATCAAAGAAAACACTCAGACATCAACACAATAAAGAAATCCCCTGGAAAGCTTGTGCTTCTCATTTAAAGGGTAATATAGTCTACAGAGATGAGTAGAGTTGCAGGCAGGAAGTAGCCCCCCCCCAACGCCCAGTAAGACAGAGGCTATGTGTGCATTACACACAAAGCAGAGCAGCGCAGCGTCATTGATTATTTCATTCTGTTTCCTCTGGAGAGTCCCCTCTGTCCTGTCAAGTTTATAACTACAGTTTTTAGTTTTGCTGCTAAAATCTTCACAATACTTGCTGCAGTGACATTACTGCACGCAGGAAACAAAACTGTAAGCAGCTTCTCTAATCATCAAAGACTGTTAAAGAGAATGCAATAAAGAAATCAACTGGATGCTTGCAGTGCTTGACATCTTTAAATGGTAATGTAGCCTCCGTCCCATGATTTGCTGCAGTGCCACACAGTCCGTCCCACATGTAAATGACATTGAAAGCAGCCTCTCTAATGGTAATATAGCCTGTAGTTTGAATGTAGTTTGAATGGATGGTTCTAAGATGATTTATGCAGACGTGCAGACTCCGATCTCTAGTGAAGATGATGTCTGAGTGAACAGCAACCCTGCTAAGGACAATGAATCAATCATTTCTGTGCACATGCATTAAACCCATCTGTAGATTTGAAAGCCTGGCATGACACAGTGGTAAAAGCACAGCAGTCAAAGCTGATCAGTATTGTTGAAGCATCACAACTGTCCTCAACACTCTCTTCCCAAACCAGAGATTTTTTTCTTTGCAAATTACAAGTGAAACAAGTTACAAGTGTCATGTCTTAACTCTGAAATGTGAGCAGCCTTCATAGAAATCAAGCAATGGCATCGTTACATTCTCCAACTCCAATTTTTGGATCAAAAATGAGTTAAATGGAAGGGAAAAGACAATAAATTATTTTTTTCTCCAGTGAAACAGTGAAAGTACAGAGAATCAGTCTCTGAGTAAAGTGTTTACAGGTCACAGAAATATGCAACCAGAGCAAGCAGCTGCAAGCAAACACTGATGCATTTTGTTCTGCCAAACTATTTGGGAACCACTGAGGTTAGAAGAGACGTAATGACGTCTTAATTCAGCGTGACTCACAGACTGTAGCTCTTACACAACGAGGCAAACATGGCTGTGATGGAAAAAAAACACCTTAAAGAGACAAGTACCTGCTACCACAGACAACATTGTTTTTTCTTATGGATTATAATTCTGGTTGATCATCAGTGAAATTGTCAACTTCTTCATGGATTGCCATGAATGATGATTCCTAAATTTTGAAATCTAGTCATGGGTTAGGGTTATACTCCTCCAACGTCACTTCAGCTTCACTTCACATACACCAAAATGATGAAATTCCCAGCTTAATAAAATAAATAAGTCCTGGTCAAAATCGCACATGTATGTGAAGCCTTGGGACTCAAACAAAATGAAAGATATGGTGGTTAAACTGAAGCTGGGTTCAACCAAAGATTCATGATGGGAGCAACGTGCTGGTCTTCAATGTGCTGCCAGTTTACACCAACATTACTAGACTAGACATCTTAATTATCTTCTTGATGAAGATGTAGCAGTTGTATTTCTAGCATTGAAGTAAGGGCAAAAACAAAAATCAAAAACAAAAAAACAACAACAACAAAAACAAAAAATGAGAGGGTTAAGAATTTGGAGCCGTCCCTGGAGGATAGAAATATTATTGAATGAATTTGTCTAAAAATAGAAAGTTTACCAGTGTTTGAGCAGTATTCTCACCTTTTTTAAACCAGGAAGTGAGACAGGGGTCCTTAGGGTATAGCTGACCCTTTTTATGCCTGATTAAATCAGGTTTTTGTTGATGGAAATCTGGAACACACCTATGTTATCAGTAGGTATTGTTAGTTTTAGATTTTGAAGGTTTTTAACACATTTTTAAATTGTTTGAAGTTGTGAGTTCTAGTCTGACAAAAAATCAAACAATTTTTAAATTATACATATTTTTATATATATATATAAATTCTTAAAGAATAAGTTTTCACCAAAAAAATAAATAAATAATTAGAGTTGGTATTATATTTCATACGTTTTTAAAGTAGGACATGATTTTTCCCAGTATATCAAATATCTGTGTTCAGTTTTGTGTGATGTGTCGCCACAGTTCGAAGCTTTCCGTACAGTTTTCACTGGACTGCCTGCGTCGCCATGTTTGGACTCTTGAGTGGAACAAACCATTTTGACTGAAGGCTTCCGGTTAAAGACCGTTTTAAAAGGTGACAGCATCAAGACACAGACACTGTGTTTGAGGATGTATTTGCTCGGCTCAGTCAGCCGTTCCTGTGGTTACACGAGCTATTAGGTTTTATTTGGTGTCAAAGGTATTTAAAGAAAGAGACTCTGGTGTCGTCTTGTGATTTAAAAGCTCTGTTTTCTGAAGCAAACCCTAACAGGCCTCAGATGTCTGTCTGTGGGACATGACGGACACGGAACAGGCAGCGGAGGAAGAGGAACAGAGAGATGGAGCAGGAATGAGAATGAATGGACGGTGAAAGCATCTGTTGACAGAGGGCTGCTGGGAGATTCCTCCAGGACTCTGAAAATATTTCTTTAACATGATGGAGGTGACGTGTTGCAAATGTTGCACAAAAATGTGAGTATTTCAGTGGTGAGAAGTGTCTCCTGTGACAGTAATGAGTGTGCAGAGAGTTGAACAAGAGGAAATGAGTGGATTTAAGGCTGCTCAGGGCTCTGAAACCACAAACCCTGTTTCATAATGACAAGGTCAAGTTAAGTAGCAGCACAGCTCTCCTCAGGCGACAGGCCCGTCTGCCGAGACACTTCATCCCCGATTCTTCTCAACTCCTAAAAAACCTACACCATATTTCTTTACGACAAACATCTTCTTCAGGCATGTTTCCTCTCTAACAAGAGGCAGTTGTTTTTTAGAGATTTAAACCATGTGGCATTTCAGGTTCTCATTTCATCTGCTCACTGTCACTGCTCGAGTTCATCAGACATGGTTCCCACACAGGCCCTAATGTGACCCAAAAGTGTTCTTTTAACAAGACTTATGGAGACAGATTATCACAGGCGCAAAAAATATTGTGTCAATTTAAGGCAATTTTTCAATTTAGTTGAGGATTTACTAAGATTAGACACACTCTGCATAATTTACATGAAGTGTCACTAAATAAAACAGGATACCAGACTGCTTCAGTGTGTGTTGACTGGAAAGTCAAAGTATTTCCGGCTGTTGAGAAGATATTTTTGAGACTGCATGAGTGGATTCATCCTGCAAGAAGAAGGATGCATGAAATGTGTTGTCAGCTCTACAAAAACAGCTGTGATTGATATTTTTTTTGGGCCGATCACCGATCGCTGCAAGCAGGATCAGCTGACACTTATCCCAGGATCAATTGAAACCTTGAAATTATCGTTATTTATTTGTTTCTATTATAACTTTTCTTCTTCATTAACAATTCTTAGAAACACTTTATATTAAAGGGATAGTTCACCCAAAAATCATGCTGGTTGAGGATCGGGTTTATTTTGTTAAACCACAAACAATGGAAGTGAATGGTGACCAGTTTCCAAACATAAAAAAACAACAGGAAAAAAAAGTGCCTCCATGCTGCTCGTCTGGTGTAATCCAGGTCTCCTAAAGGCCCAACATGCCAAGTTGACTTAAAAAATGTTATTTCCACCATGTTTTTAATCTTCACTGAATGTTCTGAATCTTCACTGTAGATCTTCAGCTTGGAGCCACATTCACATGTGCATGCACACTGTCTGAACTGTGTGTTTGGTGTGACGGTGTGCAAACGGCATGTCGGGGCTTTAGGAGACTTGGATTACACCAGACGAGCAGCATGGAGGCATTTTCTGTTTTTTTTTTCCTGTTGTTTTTTACATTTGAAAACTGGTCACCATTCACTTCCATTGTTTGTGAGATTGTGCAACACTGTTTTCCTGTGAAGCTCCAGCAGAGTTTTGTGGACTAAAAAACTAAACCTGACCTTCAGTTGGCATGAGGGTGAGCAGATAATGACTGAATTTTCATGTTTGAGTGAACTATCCCTTTAAGTATAAGTATGAAAGAACTTCAGAATGATCACTGAGGTACTTTGGGACCTGGTGAACAAGAACATGGTTGAATTTGCTGATAAATCGATTAGATTTCTTCTGTAGAATTTTGTAGAAATGAACAGGATATTGTTGTGAATTCAGCATCTAATTATCAGAGAAGGAAAGTAACTAAGTACAAATACTTTGTTACTGTACTTAAATAGAGTTCTCAGGTATCTGTGCTTTAATCAAGTATTTATTTGACATTTGAACACAAATATCTGTATTTTCTAAACAGACTCGTTACTTTAGTTTTAATGACTTTGAGGTGAATTATTGATTATTTTTATTTTGTATCATTGTGGGCTGCCTTCCAACATCAAGACTGATTTCAACCTGAATGAAACAATGAGACAGAAAAGACAATTCACTGGTGGATCCATCAGAGTTTATCACAGAGGACAGACGGGACGAGACAAGATGTCAAAGACGTAAAAAGATGAAAAACAACAAAAGACTAAACAAGACAAAAAGACTTCTCTCTAATCTGATGGAACAAGATGTAATTCAGCTTGTGGTGCTCAAACCACTAAAAAAAATTAAAAAACTTTTTAAAAAAAACAGCAACGTCTCTTTCCAGAAATCATGGTTACTCAACATAATCCACTGACCTTGTTGTAAGCAGTTTCATGGAGGAACTATTTTCTTTCTATGGCAGAAAAAAAGTAGTTTCAAGTTTTTTAAAATATATTTTTGAGCACCACAAGGTGAGCACCATCTACTTCCATTATATTGGAGAGAAGACAGACATCTTCAAATCTCTGCAACTCACAACAAAAACTGTCTAGATGAATAAACAGCACAACAGGTAAGAGGAAAAATGTGCACTGTTGTTTTTGGGGTGACCTGTCACTTTAACAGGGGTTTATGAATGTCTGTACAGAATGACATGGCAATCAGTTAAATACATTCCCAGGAGAAGTCGGACATCCACCACTGAGATCCCAGGCAATGACGAGGGCGAGGAAATTAAATAAAAATCATTTCAGGCAGCAATGTTTGCTCAAACTTACAGACTCAAGAAAGCATGTATATTTAAACAGTTTCTACTCTGTAAAAACAAGATGTTACATGTTTGTCTTGTAGCTTCAGTAACTGTCTTTTTGAACCCTAAGTGGAGCTTCAGAGCTATAGAGATATTAAAGATGTGCTTCTTACCTTGATGCTGGTGGATCAACATCAGAGTGGCTGCGATGAGCCAAACGTAAGTGAAGTCCATCCTGCTTTGCCTCCTCAGCGTCCAGGTGAGAAATCTGCCTTCAGCGCCTCAGTCCTCACATAAAATTCCTCACAGCAGCTCCGTCCTTCAGTAATAAACAGCCAAGAGGAGCCCGGAGATATTTACAACACCTCTCATGCACCTGAGCTTCTGAAGGTTCCCAGTCAGCACGCAGAAAAATGAAAACGTTCCTGAAGATTACAGCAAAAATGTCCAGTTGATCCAGTCAGGTGCTGAAGTAGCCCTGGTTCAGGGCGTAGCGCTGTATCCTGAGGGGCTGCTGACGGAGGAGGATAGTGTGAGCACAGCTGTATCAGGACAGATGGAGAGAAGTGAACTGCATGAGAGAAAGGAGGAGGAGGAGGAGGATACACAGGGGAGGCTGGATCAGCAGTGAGACACCTCCACAGCTTTCAGCGTCATAAATCACAGCCTCCTCCGCCCGCCGCTGACCTGTGTCAGGCTCTCACCAGTGCTCCCACTGTGGTCTGGATCTGTCTCAATGAGCGTCTCACTGCTCTTTCTGTAATCTTTAATCGTGCCGTCTTCCCTCCGGGGATCTCCCTGCAGAGTCGTCCACACATGGGGAACAGCCCTGTCTGTTTTGTATGTACACATCTTTACCGCATGCACAAATGTACTCCTGCCAGTGTAGAAAATATTGCAACAGCACAAATGAATCTTTGACCCGACCAACAATTGTGACGCTAAGAGAGATAAACTCAGTTAAGTCTGAGATAAAACTGAGCGCTTGACTGTACGTCTGCGATAATTGAAGTCTGATGGATAATTCATTGTTCACAAATGGTGTCTTCATGCTGGGGAACCCCCTTTTTAAACTGTGTTTGCAGTGCATGAACCAGGAAAGATCATAGTCCTAACCTGCCATCCTGACCACCAGCAAGTCAGAACAGAAACCCTCTTATTCTGAACAGTAAAAACAGCCTTATTTCTGGAAAATAAGTCCAATTTTTTGTTTAAAACTAAAAATAATCTTGCCAAGCAAGTTTTGCATTAGAAAAGTAATCACATTTTAAGAAAATACAGTATATATTGATCTATATTTAACCAATCACAAGCTACAACAATGGTTTGCAAAATATTTTGGCAGAGAACAAGATTGTTTTTTTTATTTTAAGAATAAAAACACTTCCACACCTTCTCAATTCAAGAATCTCATGAAATGAAAGTTTGAATTAATATATTTTTATTCATCTTCAGTGTGTGAGTACATCAGACTGTATGGAGAACCTGCAGCTGGGTTGTCCCTTACAGTTTTCAACTGTAAAATAAGAATGCTACTGGTGCATTCATTTAAGACAAAGGCACAGTTTAAGGTCCAGATTCTTAAAGTCAGCTTAATCAAGAAACCATAATATTCTGTTTCTTATAAGCTGTTTTTTTTGCTAACTGTGAATCCTAGCAGAATTCTAGCCAAGCAAAATTAGCTTGACAAGACAATTTGATTACATTTCAGAACATTCAGCTTCTTTCTAGCAGTGCTGTTTCTGCAGACTCTCCCTTCACTTCACTCAGCAGCTGGGAAACAAGACACAGGAGCTTCTTTAAATTTCTCTGCAGTGTTTTCATGGGTAAACTGTACATTTACTGCCACAAGACAACTTTCCTGCTAAACTTTAATCCCTCTGCTCTGAGCACAGACAGACACTCTTTATTCCCTCTTCTCTTTTTCTCATCCACACACACTGTCAACAGGCACTGCAGTGTTTATGCATCGTGTTGATGGAAAATAGATCAGAAATATTCACACATATTGAAGGAAAACTGCACACAGCACAGAAAGTTTGGCTGCTCATTTACTGCTGGACGCTTTAAAATGGAGCCGAGATAAGATTAGATTAGAAAGATGCTCCAGTGTGTCCAGCCAGTGTGCTGCTGACATGATGTTTGTGGTTTAGATGCTGTTTTCAGGGATTTTTCTAGCTTCTACTTTAGATCAGGTCCACTCTAGTGACGTAATGAACATTGTGTGACATAACAAATCTTGTGTGATGTAATTGTACAATGATTGGTCGAACATATGTACCAATGCAGCAGTGTTTTGTTTTGAAATGTGTAAACAACAACTCATAACGGTAGCCTTAAAAGAATGTAACAAAACACCAACAAATGTACTGAAAGTGACTGTTGACATACGTCACACAGAAGTGACGCTGCTACCAGAAGGCCTATGTCGCCAGAGTGAATGCAACGACAACCCCAAACCTGAAAGAGCTGGTAAGTTGTGTTAAACTTAAAAAAATACATTGATTGAATAAAGTACAAATACAAACTAATGAACTTATTTGTTTTTGTAAATATACAGTTATTCTGAATGAAGCCTGTGAAAGTTGTGGAACGCTCCAAAACAGCTGTTTGTAACATTCCACAAGTGAACAGATGAGTTGGTAACAGGTGACAGGATCATGATCGGGTATTAAAGGGGCGTCCTGGAAAGGCTCAGTGGTTCACCAGCATGGATGGGGTGAGGTTCACCACAGTTTAAGAACGTTTGTCAACACAAAACTGCAGGAATTTATAGATTTCACCATCTACAATCCATAATATCATTAAAAGATTCAGAGAATCCAGAGAAATCTCTGCACGTAAGGAACAAGGCTGAAAACCAACACTGAATGTCTGTGACCTTTGACCCCTCAGGCAGCACTGCATTAAAAACTGCATTAAAAACCCACATCATTGTATAAAGGATACTACATGGGCTCAGGAACACTTTGGAAAACCGTTGTCAGTAAACACAGTTTGTCTCTGCATCTACAAATGCAAGTTAAGACTCTACCATGCAAAGAGAAAGACATATATCAGTGGAGCCCTTGAAAGCATGTGGTTCTCGGGGGAGTTCCTCACTGAGCGGTTCCTCTCAGGGAGTCCCCTGAACTGTAAAAGGTTCTGTTTGAACTGTGGCGTGAGTGCTTAAGGAGAGAGAATTTGGAGATTAAAACTGAAAAGGGTTTCAAGAATGTCCTGGCTGCTGCTGAACTCTGGTATGGATATTTTGGGACCCTGAAAGAATGATTCCTAAAGTGGTGATCTTTCTTTCTCTTTCCTCAAAGTTTTCACTCTAAAGCCCTATTCACACGGGACTCCTGTTGCCTGGGGACCTCATATGATTTAGAAATTACTCCCCATGTTTGTGTTTGATGTGGAGTATTCACACAGGAAAAGCAAAGTCTGTATTTTCCTCAGATTTACTGACATTATTATCAGGCTCTGTTGAAAGACAGAGAAATGTTCCTCATCGCTGTGTAACGAGATGAATCTTGTGACTTTGCTCACTGCAATGTCAGAACTTTCATTTACAGCTGCCAACACAGCCTCCATACCTCTCGACTGGAAAAGAGACTGAAAAAAGATGCAGAGAAAACACAAAAGGTAGGTAATTTGCTGTGGGATTTTTACTTTACAAATTACAGATGACAGATCTGCAAGTGATTAAGAGCAGAGACTCTGCAATTATCACACCTGAATAAAAGTCCCCTGGTTTCGTGCAAATAGAATGGCAACGTCCCTGATGGAACCGAACTTTGGAAAAACTATGATTGATAGTCTATGGTGAGAGATATTTTTTGTCTCCATGTTTGAACTGTGCCATGAATCACACATATCATGTTTTTCAATTTAAAATCTAATTTTACAAGTCAAGAAAGTCTGATTTTGTTGTAGTTTTTGCATGAAACAGCTCAGTGACCCACATCTCTCATCTCGTGCAGTACACATCGCTAAAATGCTAACATCCTAACGTTATCTTACCTTTAGTTTTTTATCAGCAACTTCTGGTCCTTTTATCAGCCGTGAAGAGACAGAATGAGTGAGACCTGTTGATCATGTGACTACATCCCGGTACAAAAACACACAGGTGTTGTAGCTTCAGCAGCTAACGTTAGCTTGTGGAGGGACAAAGTCATGACATCATTCACATGACTTCTGGGTGTGAAGTCTTTCTAATTACGCAACTTTACAGTCTGATACCTCAACGGTTTTATGACAAACTGTCCTGAAAAATTATATTTTAAAATGACAAGCATCATAAGTGGAATTCATAGCACAATTTAAACAGGGTAAAAAAAAAGTCTTTTGCTGTTGGCTGCTATGAAGATGTTTTTCTGAAGTGAGGTCCCATGGTGGTCGTGACATCACCTCTCCTCTCCACAGGGATTTTGATGAACTGAACGGTAACTTTCCTCCATTAAATCCACTGTTTCCCGCATCAACACATGAAGGATGGAACTGGTGAGTTTTGTTTAATTACAAAGACAAATGACACAAAGAAAAGCCACAAGATTTGTGCCTGCTAATCATCACAGTTTTTAGCTACAGGTCACAAGCTAGCTACTAATGTAAGCTAGCTTGCAGTTTGCAGCTAGCAGCAGTGGTATTTGTAAGAAGTCTTGCACAATGTGTGTGTGTGTGTGTGTATATATACATATATATATATTTCAATATATATTTCACAGTACTTTATCACTTAAATGTGGTGGAGGTGGTCCGTTTTTTCTCTTCTTCATTATCCATGTCCGGCCATTGTCACAACCAACATCTAACTACTATGTAACATTGGAATAACATTAATAAAAGGAACCTTCACCAGTTACTGAGGGCTGCTGTCAATCCAATTATCCGTCCTGTCACTATGAGCAAATAACAGCAGCCACGGTGTCTAGAGGGGAACCCCAGATCCACGAGATGTCACGAGAGTGAAGATTTGGACCGAAGACATGAAAAATCTTGTGAGAGTCTCGCAAATTTGGGATTCCTTTCTTGACCGAACTACTGAGAGTGATGGCCACGACGAGCCACCGTAGTTTTAGGTTTGATTGGAGCCACTTTATCACCACCACTTTACCTGAGAGTCCCCACATAGTGTTCTAGTCTGTGTCATAAAATGTTCCACAGTGTCGAAGGTCGCAGAAAGGTTCAATAACACAAGGACCAGTTTTTTCTTTCTTGGTATTAAGACATATGTCGTTTATAACCTCAATGAAGGTTTCTGTGCTGTGATTAGACAGAAGTCTGACTGGAAAATCATCAAAATACCTGTTTACTGTTCAGAAAGCAGTTAGTTGATAAAAAAAACTACTTTATTCTGTGAGTTTGCCAACAAATGGTAGACTGGCTCTGGGCCGGCTGCCACTAAAACTATTGTTTCTACCTGCTCAAATAAGAAAGGTGATTTTTGTTGAAACTATTTTAGTTACTAGCAAATAAGATTTAAAAATGAATTCAGAGGCATTCAGAGTCTGTAACTGGATTTGAATTTGATGAAATGCTGAAGAACCCCAGATAATAAAAAACATTTGAATGTTGTGTCTTTAATATTCTAACATAATTAATAATATTTCCCTCCCTGGAGAAGTTGATAGGAGACTCTGAAGTGAATTAAACGTTGTAGTATTTCTGTCCACCATCGATCATTGTCATGTGTGGTTCTCAGCTTCCCTACTACTTTGGCAGATAGTAGTTCTACTCTCAGTGTATTTATTTTGGACTGAATTGCTGAGGAGTTGCCTGAAGTCTTTAAAAATCTATTCTGAGGTCATCTGGAACAAAATGCATTACGCTGAGCAGGGAAATGACAGAACCGCAAAAGGTGGACCCGTTTGTGTCGGTCTTTTATCTTTTTTTGGCCCCATTTAGGGGAAGCTGTCTCGCTGTCTCTGTGTCGGTCTGACCGAGGAGAGGCCGTTGCGGTAAACCAAGATTCATAAAGACATTAACGAGGACGATCCAAACATCTGGGACGCAGATAATGATGGTGAGCTCCAGAAAAGAGCCTTTTTGGTTGGGTTTCCCCAAAATTGCTCCACCAGATCTCGTGAAATGTTCTGAAATGAGTACCGTGTCCTGAAGTGTAAATAGCACTGAGCTCTGCAGAGGAAGTGAGTTTTCACCACCATGAGAGGAAGGAGGCGCAGCACAAACAGGCAGCATGGGAACAACAGTCTGACTTCTTTACTTTAAAGTCTTAGTACTCAGGTTTAGGGCTGCAAAGAGTCATTCTTTAACTGATCATTAGTAACATTAACAATCAATTAATCGATTAATTGTTATTAAAGAAATAAAAGTCTTAAAATGTCTTAAATTCTCATTTACTAATAAAAAAAACTTTACAAAGTATTAAATAGTCTTAAACTTTCCCTCACCACAGTCACCACAGTGCTTGCTCTTGGTGGGAAAAATTTCATCTTTGTTATGATTATTAACTTTACAAATAAGATGAAATTGAAGTGAATTAAATATTTATTGGTCTAAAATTCACTCCAGCTGCAACAGTTGAATTCCAGCACCTCTGTTATTATGTTATAAGGTTCTTTAGGTTGTGTTGACAATAAATGACAAATATGTATTTCCTTGAATTTAATTCAACACTGGCATTAAAAAATCTGTAAAAACAGACACCCTGTAAAAACAGTCTGTTATTGATTTGTTATTTATTTGGATTAATTTTTTTTTTTTTTTTTTTTTTTTTTTTTTTTTGATGATCTAACTTCAGAATTTAAGTTCAGGTTCACTTATTTTTGTTCGCAGGTTAAAACTAGGCTGTGTTGATAGGTATAATTTTTAACTTTGGAAGAAGCCATGCTAGCTGTTTCCATCCACTTCCAGTCTTTATGCTAAGCTAGGCTAACCATATCCTGACTCTGTTTAATTTTTATAGTGTAAAAAATTGCTTTTTATATATATATTTAAATGAGACAAAATGGCCCATCCAGGTTTGTGTTCACAAAAACTTTTTTTACACTTATCCTCACAGTAATTGTACTTTTTAACATTATAGCTAGTACACAATTCTTTGTGAGTTTGTTGCTGAAGTAGAAAAACGGGTTTTGTCATTTGTCCAACATGTCAGCTCTGTATTGATGGGAGTTGCTCCAAGCTGCAGACACAGACGTGTGTGTAACACTCGTCTTAATTAAATTCTGTGGGCACAAATAAACAATTTAAAATGTGTGCTTGTTATATGTTTGTGCGAATGTCTGCATGTCATTTAGCCGTTTGACTCCTCATCAGGTCTTCAGGTGAGGTAATTAGAGAGCAGAAGGAAACAACAGCCCGTCGTGCTCCCATCGCCCCGAGATATGGGACCATTATAGAGGAGGAGGTGAGATAATGGGGGAGAGGAGGGGAGGAGAAAGGGAGGGCAATGGGGAGAAATAATGAAGTTATATTCTCAGTGACAGCAGAGAAAGAGTAAGAGAAGAAGAAGTGACTGACTGGAGTCAAAAACAACCCAGGCATTCTGCAAAAGACCGAACACCAACCTGACAGAACAGCTGGAGATAAAACCACACAGACCGACCAGAAAGTAGAAATTCACAACACAGAACTCACACTCAAACAACAAAAGCCGGGACTTTTTTGGTGTATTTCATTAAGAATAAAAGGCAACTTGTTCCAGGGACAATAAAACTGCTCTATGTTCTGAGTGTTCTAACTAATCAAAAAGGCTCACAGTTACAAAAAAATATATAAAAATCTGCTCTATGCACCAGGGAGGTATTCCACAAAGAAGCAGGAGCTCAAACTCAGTAAAAACAGCACAAGATTATAAAATAAAAGTGCACAGACTGTTGATAAATGTCAGTAACAATGACAAATGAGTTACTTTCAGTACCTGTGACAAAATAAAAAAAAAATGTAAGTGCAAAAAATAGTGACTAATAAATCAAAACACAGAGTCGGTTCATTGAGATGAGGAGCGTGTCTGTGTTCCCACATTTCTAAGTAATCTAACTGTATAATAGAGAAAGGTGTGTGTGTGTGTATGTGTGTGTGTGTGTGTGGGGGGGGGGGGGGGGGGGTGTCTCTGTGTCTAACCCTAACCCTAATTTTGGAAAAAAAAAAAAAAAAAAAAAGTGGGAACACAGGGATGACCCTATTGATGATGAATATACCAGTGCTGTTGTCTGTGAGTGGTCAGTGATGGTCAACACACCAAATCATACAGAATGCTGAGTGAGATTTTTAATATATGTATATATATATATATATATATATATATATATATATACATAATATAATATATATATAATATACATATATATATATATATATATATATATATACATATATATATATGTATATATATATGTATATAACACAGTACTTAGTCACTTAAAGGTGGCGGAGGTGGTGCATTTTTTCTCTTCTCTAGAACTTGAAGAACATTAATATCTCCGTTCTAAAAGGAACCTTCATCAGTTACTGAGGGCTGCTGTTTAATGTTGTTAATCCAAATATCCAGACACAGTGTCTAGAGAGAAACCTCAGACCCGCAAGGTCTTGCAAGAGTGAACATTTTGCCCGAAACCGTGAAAAATCAGCCTCACAAATCTGGGGTTCCCTTCAAGACACAACCAGCAGCTGCTGAGAGCTGCCACCACAGCAATGGCAGCGCCAAAAGATGGTGGAACACACAAAGTGCTCACCAGATTTATCTATATGAGCAATCCCCCTGTCAGTTGTCTGTTGACGTAAAATTCAGCCTATTATCCTGAAAACAAAATCCCAATGATGAGTTCAGTGACTGTCTCACTGCTGCCAAACTCCATCAACATTTTCATGAATTCAAGAGTTATAAACATCTACTCCTTCTACAAGATTGTTAATGATTTCTTTTGACTCATACACAGACACAAACTCATTTGGCCAAAATTCAGCATCAATTTGAATTCTGATTAATGTGAAACAGACATACAAAACACTTATTCTGGTTTGGAATTGAGATTTCAGAGCGTTCATGTGAGTGTTTCAACTTAACATGTTTCCTTGATCAATAATATCACAGATATTCCCTTTAATTCATCTGATCCATGTTGCTTGAACCAATCACACAGCAGAGAACCCTGGAGGACTGATGTTACGTTGCTGAGCTCCAGCTGGGAAAAATGAAAAATAATTTTGTTCATGTACAAAAACTACGAGGTCGTCGACAAAAAATGAACTGCGGCTTGAAAAACATGCAGGTCAAAAATTACAGATGGAGACGCAACAACTTTCAGCTTCATTCAAGTACATGGAGGCTCTGGAACTTGACTTGAGACTTGAGACTTACTCGAGACCTGCACAACAATGACTCGGTCCCACCTCTGCATAATAATACAACAACTCCACAAAACCATGAAGAGCATCACACAGCCACGGTGCATATGATCTCTTTCTCTGTTGCCAATAAATCTTTTTTTTTTTTTTGGACATTTTTCAGCCTCAGCCAGCAGATCTTTCTTTGATTTTGATTCAAAAAGGTTAAGAGAGGGGCAGAGAGAAAAAAAGAAAAAAGAAAGAAAAAAATTGTAATTTTTTTTAATCAGTGCAAAGATGACCCTTCCTGCGCGTCTCAAGTCGTCCTCCTGACATTTGACCAATTTCCAGATGGTCAATCCGTCACTCGTAAGGGAACGTTTAAACCTACACACCAAACAAATTAACTGTTTTCGATGAAAAGTCCAAATATATCAGGAGTATCTGAACACATTGAAAGAAAGAAAACTGAAGTTCAGATTTATATTTGTGTTGGAGGAGCACAGCACAACCCACAATAAAAACAGTCAAAGGTATGTATGGATTGCACAACAGAGCGCTGAAAAGATCAAGTATAAAATATGGTTGATAAAGAACAGCAGGCAGTCAGTGGTTTGAATTTTCCCCCGCGGTCACTGTTCAAACTCAAACCAGCAGCGATTCAGCCTGCAGAGCCAACACATATTGGCATGTTTCACTTTCCACGACTCACAGAACTTTGAAAACGTATAGCTCATAAATTCAAAAGCACATATTCATTGACTGATGGGATCTTATATGCAGAGTGTCACAAAGGGATAATTCAGAATAAGTGATGAGCACCAAACATTATTTGAGACTTGAGGACTGAAAATCCATATGAGCAACAACAACAAGACAAAAAACCTCAGAGAAATTATAAAAGTGTCTTGTTATGAACTCCGGGGTCAGCCGGACTGAAATATCTTAAAAATGTTTAAAAAGACAATCGTGGAGTTTTCTTCAGATATAGAGGATGAATCTGAATTACTCTGGTGCCATCGTCAGGTCAACACCTTAATTAGTTTATGACCACATTCCTGCAGGACTGAGGGTGTTCCCATCACCCTCAGCTGCAGGAAACATTGTTAAAGGCACTGATCAAGTTTAAACTGCACAGAAATGACAACCAGTACCCCACATATCAGAAATAATTCATGCTGTCTGCATTTATGTGCAACTATGAAATTGTGTGCAGTGCTTATGGTGAAGTCCAGTTTCCCGTGCAGGTGATACAACAGTCCTTCCCATTAAAAAAATGTCAGGTGACGCAGTATAAAGAGTTAAAAAGTTCTCATGTGGAGGAGGCGGGGTCGATGGATGGCTCAGACAACACAGGAGACCAGAGTTCATGTTCCTTGTGAAACCAAAAGTAAATGTTGACTTGTTTTAACGTACAAAAGTTGGCAAAAGTAATGTTCTGAACAAAAGATACGCAAGTATGTAACTAACCAACTTATTTCACCCAAAACCATGAAAAGAGCCGGTTGAGTAAATAAACTCACTGAGGACAAAAAAAACCAAAACAAAACGCGGACAGTGTTGACAGCATTCAACTGTTTTGTAAGGATGAAAGAACGAGTTAGTCATCAATCTGAACAGAAGAAATGTCAGCCCACCTGCCGCTCTGCTGTCACTCTGCTGCTCATTTGTTCATTACAAAGACAGAGAAATGTCCCTTAGGCCGGTCGGCAGGTCACTTGACCTCAACCCCAGTCAACATTCATGAGGGCACTTGTGGGACAAGTGAAGTTTTCAGTGAAGGTCTTTGGGACATTGTCAAATCTGGGATAACACGGGTCATCAGGAGAAGAGTAAAAATCAAAACTCCTTCAAAATGTGCTCTCAGACTTTTGGGAGCTGACTGCCGATGACTAATAGAAATGGAGCGAGAGGGTCGTTTGCATTCTGACTGACTCGACAAAGGACGGACCGAGGACCCCTGAACACTACAAAGGCCTGATGGTGAGCTGCACAGTCGGCCAGCTTCAGATCAGCAGAGCAAAACTGTGACTTAAGATGACTGTGATAAGCAGCAGAAACTGGATGAGACTGTCCTGCCAAGAAAAACAAGAGTATGAGTCACTGAAACAAATGCCCAAGAAGGACACATGTTTATGGTCAAGTGACAGAGATCTCAAACAGCCGTGGGAGTTACGTGTAACTCTTGTCCATCTGGAGCAAAGGAGGAGTAGGAGGAGGTGTGATGTTGTTTTAAAGCCACAGAGGGAGGAGGTCAGGGTGGATGGATGGTTCAACAAAACTTTAACAGAGGAGATGCTGTTTGTTTTACCATGACAGTAAATAAGTTTGGAGAAGCAGCAGGAGTATCAGTGTAGGAAGCTAAGCAATGTCCTGCTGTGGACAGGATCAGCAGCAAAATGTATTTTAGACAAAAACCAATATCTCTTTATTCCTTGACCTATCAAAATCCATTGACAACATTGATAATTTCTCTGCTTTTTTTTAAAAACATAGACTGTTAAGTATTGGCTGTGAGCCTGATGCTTCTCGACAGCAGTGTGTTAAAGCAGGTGATGTCCAATATGCATTTTTATAGAAAACTAGAAGAATGCACTCAGTAGACCCGAAAAGATATCTGGATCCCATCCCTTTGTAATCAACAATATTTTGGTTGATTTTGTTATAACTGGTGTAAGAATTTGTGAGATATGGCAAAAAAACATGTTTTGTGAAGTCAAAGTGATCTTTGATCTTTGATCACCAAAATTGAATTAGTTCATCTTTGAGTCCAAGTGGACATTTGTGTCACGTTTGAAGAAATTCCCTGAAGGCATTCTTGAAATAGTGTATTCATGAGAATGGGACAGACATAAGGTCACAGTGACCTTTGATGAAGAAAATCTAATTAGTTAGCTAGTGTCCTTGAGCCCAAGTGGTAATTTTTGCAAAGTTTGAAGAAATTCCCTCAAGGTGTTCTTGAGATATTGCGTTCACAAGAAAGGAATGACCCAAAAATACCTCTGGCCATGGCTGTTGCTGCTGTGGAGGCATTAAAAAAAAGGCAGTTTCTCAGTTACAAATCACAGAGGTCCTTCAGCATACAGTCATGAATGTGGACAAAGAACAATTAGGCAGACAGGTCCAGTAAAATGTGAGATTGGTCGTGGCCAAGCTCCAGGTCTGCAGGCACACACAGATATGAGCGACTGCACGATTCCCTCCATGTTTACGCCTGGCAGAGACAACAAAAAGTGTCCTTCATTGTTCTATTTTAGGATCGGTCCTTTCCACAGTCTTTATCAACGATCCAGGTCCAGACTTTAAAAGAAAACTGCAGCTTGTCAGTGGCTGATTAAATAAAGTCAGCCAACAATACAAAATAGTATCATCAGCATAGAAATTAACATTGCAGGTTATTAATACTCCTAAAATACTGATTAATGTCAAACCTGTTTTAAATTCTGACAAAACAAAATACATGCTACTCACAAGAGCTAAGAAAACTGATTATAGCCAATTTCAGACCAGCACTTCACTTGAAAGAGTTCCCCCACTATAAATATCTAAACATCTGGACTGACAATAAATTCATTTTTAAAGTTCATGTTCATGCCTAAACAGCTGTGGACAAAACCTAGAAATACAATCTGCTTTCCCATGTTTAGTAGGAAAAGAATTGTTTGAATGGCATCACTCCCTGTAGAGGATTATGGTGATGTAGTATATTGACATACAGCTGCTACACCCTGAAACTCCTGAATGCTGTTCGTCACTCTGCTCTTTGATTCATTACTGGTGACACCTACAGAATCCACCATTGTTCTCTCTTTAAAAAAGTCTGCTGGCCCTTCTCTCTGCGAGGTGGGACCAACACTGGTATATATTTATTTGGGGTGCTTTCATATTAGGTGCGATTGCTTTGCACCATGCCTGAGTACAGGTACAAGCACTGCAGTGTGCATGTGTGTGTGTGTGTATGTACAAAAGAGAGAAAGAAAAAAGACAGAGCTGGTGTTGCCAATCAGAGCAGAGGGATTAATGTTTCACAGTTGTCTTGTGGCAGTAAATGTATAGTTTGCCCACAAAAACACGGCAGAAAAAGTCAAAGAAGTTCCCGTGTCTTGTTTTCCAGCTGCTGTATGAAGTGAAGGAGAGTCTGTGGGGTGAAACCGGATCAGAGTGAGCTGCTCTGGAGCACACTCTGCTCTGCCTGGGTGACAAAATATGGATAAAATATTTATTTGGTGCCTTTTTACTGGGGACCAACCTTGAGTGTCTTGTCGAAAAATTCATGATTTGATTTGAAGTCTAAATAAATTCATCAGGTTTCCTTTATGTACTTCAGACGCAGCTTGGACACGATATGCATGGAGTTGCAGACAATTAAAACTTGCAGTCGAGACTGGGGGTAAGCGATTGAAGCAGTAGTACGCAGGCAAATCCTGTGTTCTGCAAGCTAAAATGAATTAAAGTTTTTGTGACAGGAGTCTGGTTGCTTTGGAGAGAGCGATTTTGAGAGCAAATTGTTTTAGTAGCGCTTATTAAATAACCACAAAGACTAAAGTTAATTGTCATGTTTAATTTAGGGCTGCAGTGTCTATAAAATTGCTAAAAAATGTCCATCCCAGTTTTTCAAAATCCAGGGTGATGTCTAAAATCCAAAAATATTAATATGATAAACAGAGAAAAGCAGGAAATTAATTTGAAAGGCTGAAAACAGCATTTTCTGCTATTTTGCATGAAAAATAAGAATTAACCAATTATCAAAATAGTTTAATAGTCTAATGTTTTTGACTGAGTTGCCAGATTTACTTGCCTGAAATGGCATGTCATTGCCCAGGGCAAGTGGGAAACCCTTAATGTTGAGCTCTGTTGTTGTTAATTTTGAGGATTTGTTGAAACTGATCAATTTGCCTGATTGACAAACAAATACAGAAGCAGACTTCACAGTTTGAACTGCTCTCAAGTGTAGGAAAAGCCTATAAAAAGCCTTTAGAACCCTTCTGACTGTCTTTTGTCGGTCTCTTTTCCATGTCAAACAGTCTGCAGGCAGAAGTTGGGAGGAAAAATCTTTATGTAAATGCTGGCGCTCCTTCTAGTTTATGTTTTTCCTAAATTTCTCAAAATGGGCTCATTGTGAACTCACTGTCTGTGTGTGTGTATCTATAGGATGATAGATCTCCAGGTGTGTAGTGATGTATGATCCCTCCTCAGTGTGAGCTTACACATGTCAGTATGGATAACTCCGGCGGGAACAGGTCCCACAGTTCACAGTATGGTTTTAATAGAATAAAGACACTGTGATAATGTTAGTTACATACATCTCGTGGTATTTCTTCTCCGTATAGCAGTGATGATAAATGGTCACATCGTATATTTCTTCCAGAGAGCAAGAGTTCAAGCACGTTTGATTTCCACAGTGGTGGTGTTGACAGTTCTCCTGCAGGAGTGAGACAGACATGAACTCTGACTGCACACGGAGACGGGACACATTGTCCAAAAGCTGATAAAATATTGTTATTTAAAAATGTCATTATGATTAAAGCAGCACTGCACTGGTAAAAATCCATTTATTTTAATTCAGAGGCGTCGTGTCTTGAAGAGAACCCTTGATATGTGAGAGCTGCAAAATTTGTATGTGCTGTTTCAGCAACATTTTATTTGAAGGGTTTGCGCCTAAGACTACCATTAACCTGTCATAACCATGTCATGAACATGGAAGAGTCTTTATGACTGTTTCATTAAGTGTCATTTGGTCAGTTGTCATACTTACTGCAGAGTTGACATTGTTTGAGACGTCTGTTATGACAACCTGACATTATCAAACTACAAGATTATATTCATATATATTGATTATAGTCAGATTTTGCAGTGTAACAGCAAAACAGCTCTTTGTTTTCTGTTTTTCTTCATCTTCCTTCTTCATCTGATCAGCTGTCGTACTGTCCCTGGAGGGGTTGAGGGCGGGGTGAGGAGGGAGGGTCCGGGGGGGGTGAGAGAGTTAAGGGGTCAGGGTGGGAAACTTTCAGCCAATAATTACCACCTCCTCATCATTATTATCTCCTTGTGTTACACTGACTAAACGCTTCAGTTACACCCTGCAATTAAACACGTGTCCGTCCCTGCAGGTCATTTTCACGTGAGGACACAGAGACATGATTCAACTCAGACACAATGACACAACTCTGGCTGTAACAGCACAGTCAGCTGTAAATACATCAACAGGAATTTATACCCGGCTACTAAAGCTGAAGGAGGTGACTCTCATCAGAATGACCGGATTAACCCGTGACAGGGCCCCCGAGGCAAAGATTTACTGTTTGGCCCCTAATGACACCCCACTTCTCTCCCTTTATTGCCTCCATGTTACCATTAGAGCTCACAGAGACTATACAGGACAACTTCATTAAGAACCCAACCAACCAGAACACTTGCAGGCCTGGAATTAGGTTATTTATGGGACAAAGACACTTTAGAATTTGATTAATACGAATTTATTGGATTATTGTGGCCAAAATTTTGGAAACTTCCACCAAAATCAATAATGCAATGACAATAAATGATAATTACATTATATAAAGACCATGTTTGTACAATAACGTGATAATTAGATAGCTACTATATTATACTATACTCAAGTACAAGTACTGTTACAGTGCTAAAATATTACTCAATTACAAATAAAACTTCTGGTGTTAGAAATATACTTAAGTAAAAGTACAGAGTACTCATCTCAAAAACCTCTCAGAGTATTAGTTACTTTTCAACTGTTTTTTAACCTCTGTTCTGTTCTGCAAACTAGGCCTGCAAATTTCATGCATTTTCCTTAATAACTGAAAATGCATTTTTAGTTTCCTTGTGGTGGGACTTGATTAGTGCAGGTCACCCAGTCAGATCAGCCACTGTGATCGCTGAAGACAGCTGAGATAAGAGCTAAGCTAAACCATCTCAGACCTGAGACAGTGAGCCAGAGAGAGATGCATCGTCATCGACCCATTTTGATTCTTCATCAGCCCACATCCTCCTCCTCAAACCCACACAGAACAAATGCAGATGCAGTGGATCTAACAAGTTTGTCTGGAGGTAAAGTTACTGCAGCTAATAAGCTAGTGTTAGTTAGCCGGACATGCTAACATTCGCAGCTTTTGTTGGAGCAGATGAAGACAGAGTTTAATCCATTCACCACACGTGTGATCTTGTGTTTCACATTTTTGAGAGACAACAAAAAAGACGTCACCGTCCAGACTCGTGAAACACAGAGTATCTCTCTTCTCAGAGCCTCCTGCACACCTTCAACATGGAGAGAAATGGAAAAGCTTGTCATCTCTGGTTACAGTTGCTGTAACCCTGTTATGATAAAATCTATGTCATGTGCACCCTATGAGAGTTTGATGTAGGCCTGCTTGTGGACACAGAATGTAAAAGTTCATCTTTCTGACCTTTTCTGGACAATCAGACATATAAAGAGTATAAACTGATCAGCTTGTCCAGTTTGAAGTAAACAGATTATGAAAAACTACAGTCAGGGATTGTTTTGAATTTGTTTGCATGAACTGCATGGTTTTTACTAAGAACATCAAAGCTCTTTTATTTGTAATAAAAAGACAATGGGAGGTGGATAAAAATCAAATTCCCACAGAGGCAACAAGCCACACAGTCCAACCTGCTGGCAGTTCTGTCAGAAAGAAATGCTCTTCAGACAGATGGACAGACAGACAGACAGGTGAAACAACTGCAGGCTGATTTGTTTTTAAGGACAAAAGAAGACAAAGACAGATGGTATGAACTCCCCCAAACAGAGCGTCCTGATTGGTCTGAATATGAAAACCACCTAATTCTGTCTGTAAATCCACCTCATATTTACTGTCCACCACTCAAAGACTGGATCAACATTCCTTAGAGAGCGAGGGAGGCGGGGGAACACGGAAAAGGAGAAAAATGTACAATTAACTCACAATCCTTCACATCTACTCATATAAACACACTTTTCATTCCTCTTGTCTTATTTCCTGGATCATTCTGAAACTCCTCAGAGAAAGACGGTGGATCTACAGCAGCCGGGACATTAAAACTCAAACTTTGATCACAACACAACAACTTTTGTCAGTGAGGATTTAACTGAGAGGTAAAGACCTGTGTGTCGTTGCGTAATGATGCATCACAGAACCTCAGATGTGCCCCAGTCATGCTGCACAGTAGAATATCTAACATTTTCCATGAGAGGACGAAGGCTGAAACAACTGTGCTAAGAAAGCACAGACAAAGGTTACGCACCAACAGTCCAGCAAAGAAAAACGCAGTTCCCCATGCGTCGACAGAAAGGACGGAGAGCGGAGCGCACAACTAAATCACCTGATATCACAAAACACTCGGTACAGACATTCTTCAGATAAAATCAAATGAAAGAGCGGCAGAAGACCAAGAGGCTGCCGTCATTTCTCTGTGCAAAGTGGGACAGATTAAATTATTTTACAGTCATGGCAAAGCAGCGCTTTCTGCGCACAAGTGTGCCAAACAAACACTCAGTCAACTTCGCAAAATAGCAAGTTAACGTCATACAGCTGATCATCCTGAGCCAAACATGTTCGTTAACCGTCCACAAGCGCTAACATTAACTTTCACATTAACTCTCACATTAACTTACAAAAAGATGCATCATCCAGGTGCGCTGTCGGGGATCTGAAGTTTGATGAGGTTCTAGAGAAATCAAGAGTTTACCACAGTGTCGATGATAATAAAGGTCAGATGATAATAAACCTTAGTCCTAAACTGTCCACTGATTTCATGTAAAATGATAGCAGGAGACTTACAGTAATGCGTTACTTGGTTCTTAGCACAGAGATGTGCTGCAGACTGCATATCTGTCTTGTCTTGTCTTATCACTGCAACTCTGCATTAAGGATCAGGGAATTATTACTTGAAGAAGTTAAAGTGACAGTAAAACCGTGTTTCACAGTGTGATGACCAAAATAAGGTCATGGTTTGTTTCACAGAACCATCTGGGAAGCTGTCCATGTTTGGAAAAATATGTTTCAAAATGTAAATGTTTCAAAAAAATACTTGGCAGGTGATTGGATGAGCCATCTGTCACATCTAACACAGGCTAATTTCAACCAATCAGATCAACTCAACGAATGGAAGCTGAAGCCAGCCGGAAGAAGAGCGAAGCACATTTTCAACCATTAGAAGTCTTCAGTGTCGTTCTTTGACCTTCTTTCAGTGAAGAAATTCTCTCCAGTTCTGATATAAGCGATGCTATCACAGGATCTACGCTAACATCTTCAGGAGCTGCCATTGTTTGTTCGAGGCGAGTCGTTTCCATGGACACCTCTCGCTGTTGGCGCACCTAAAACCACACCTGTAGCTGCCAGTAGTCGGTCTGTTGACACTAACTGTCTCACACCACCTCTGGTGGGAACATAAATAGACAGATTGGAGCCTGGCAAGATGGATTTTTGTGTGATCTTGCAAATCCAGCTGCCTTGCAAGGTAAAGCACAAAGAGAACTACAACTCGTTACACAACCTTGTGTTGTAAAACGTCACTTTAGTCGATGGCACATCAAAACTTTATTTTAGAGTGACGTCAGACGGGTACCTACAGTGTCACACTTTAAAGCAGAGGGCCTCTGACAGAGCTGCTGTATTCGAGGCTTTGGGAGTGAGAGTAGGCTTGCAGTAGTTGAAATGTCATTTTGTCTCTCACTGTCTTCTGCTGTTTGTGGATCTGTGTTTCTCTCTCAAAGTATGAAAGTGTTTTCTCTCTATAGCCTGAGATGAGGGAGGTGTATTAGGAGGATGAAATACTGCTAATTCTTCTGCACTGATGAATGTTCCATCTGCATGATGGACTACAGTGAGCCTCCAACAGATGGCCTTCTCTGTACAAAATGTCTCTCAGCTACTGAACCGTATGAAGATCTCATCTTTTCATTTGAATAATTGGAAACACAGATTCACACAGAAACACGCGCCACAGTGTTCAAAACAGATCTGTGGTCGTCTGGCCAGGTTGACTGCTCCATCTGGACTCGTATAATTACCCCTCAGTGTTTAAGCGAGGCCGCCTCGGTACCAGGAAGTGTTCCTGCCCGCTCTCCGGCTTTGTTGTTGCTGCGTTTCATTCGCGAGCCGGTGGGATTCTGCTGGAGAACACACCACATCTTACAGTCTGAGGCCGGGAGCAGATGCTGCTGGTCTGAAGGCTCCCCACCTACACACCTCCTGCCCTCTGAACGCCAAACGCCCACCGAAACCCTCAACCCACAACCCCCGCCCTGAACTTCCCCAAACACCTCCAACTCCCCTCAGTACGTGAGGTATCACAGCATCAGAGCAAGTGTTAGCAGAGTCTCTTAAACCCTGTCAACACAAGCACAGCAGCAGCACTCAGCCCACACAGAGCCAACGTTGTCACTCATGTAACAGAAGAAAATCAGAAGAAAATCCACTTTAAGGGGCAACATGTAAGAAGTGAACACCTGTCGAATGCATACTCTGAACAAACAGGGTGCAGCACATCACCAGACAGTTGGGGCGTCGATTCCTATTAACAAACATACTGTTTATTAAGATATTAAGATTGTCAGTAATGTTGTTCAAACCCCAGTTTCAATAAAGTTTGAATGTTGTGTAAAAGGTACATAAAACTAAAATGCAATGATTTGCAAAGACTTTACAATCTATTTTGAATTTAAAACAGTTCAAAGACAAGATATGTAATCTTCAAATGGATTACCTTTATTTTTTTTATTTTTTGTAAATATACACTCAATCTGTATTTGACACCTGCAACAAATTTTTAAAAGTTGTGACAGGAGCAGTCCATCTCAGATGAGCTGGGGCCCAGAGAAATCTGCAGTGTTTCTGGATGTTACTGACGACGGATTTTCCAAAGTGTTCCTGAGCCCATGTAGTATCCTTTATACAATGATGTGGGTTTTTAATGCAGTTTTTAATGCAGTGCTGCCTGAGGGGTATGTGCAGAGACGTGCAGAGATTTCTCTGGATTCTCTGAATCTTTTCATGATATTATAGATTGTAGATGGTGAAATCTATAAACTCCAGTTTTGTGCTGACAAACGTTCTTAAACTGTTGGACTGTCTGCAGTTTTACACAAAGTGGTGAACTTCACCCCATCCATGCTGGTGAACCACTGAGTCTTTCCGGGACGTCCCTTTAATACCCAATCATGATACTGTCACCTGTTACCAACTCACCTGTTTACCTGTGGGATGTTCCACAGCTTTCACAGTCTTTTGTTGCTCCTGTCACAACTTTACTGGAACAGCTGACACTCTTGTTATTGTTCATTTACAGGTGTTGCATGTGTCCTGCAGAGCTCTGCAGCCCACCTGTTTCTGCTGTGTCTAGGAAAAAACGTATTGTATATTAAACAGGATTATGGCCCATTTAACCTTCAGTCTATGGCTCCAGCTTGTTCCATCCAGGCCTCAGCTGAACTACCTCAGAGAAAGTGAGGACGAAAAGTTAGCGTGAGAAAAAGCATGTCTGGCGTGACAGTGTGAGGTTTGTGTCAATTATGCGAGTCTCATGAATGAATCGCATGTCGGGCGTCTGTACATGGTTTTTCATCATAAGCTCAGTGGTTGGTGTGTCTGGCTGGATTTGTTTTGTGTGGATTAGTTTGTAATCTGTTTCATGGAGCAGAAACACAACACATGTATTTAACCAAGCAGGACACGGTGTAATGATGTGTGTATGATGTAACACAAAAGCACAAACTCCTCCAGTTTAATCGCTTCAGTTCAGGCTGTACCGTGGAGTATCGTGGCAAAGCATCCAGCGAAGGATTTCTGAGGTATTTCTCAGGTTGTATTATTGCTGGAGCCAAGAAATCACCCAGAGCTGTTTCTGATTTAGTTTGTTCCGATCCGTTTGGTTCTGTTTGACGCAGCGTTTAAGGTCCATTAAGAGGGAAACTGCTCAGAGACAAAGAATGAACCACACACACAGAGTGAGTAAAACCCCAAAAGCAGAACATAAATTTTACACATACACAAATTTGTTTTGTTGTGCTTGAGTTCCACACAGCTTCAGGTTTTTATTAATGAGGAAAAGCTGCAACTGTGACGCACACCAGGTGCACATGAAGGACTGTTTAGAACAAGAAGCACAGACGGGACGGGGACGAGAAAATATGATGGAATTTTCTCCCAATTTGTTTGTTTTATGGCAAAGGAAAACAGAGGTTACAGGGCTTGTTTGATAAAACAGCGAACCGGATGTCATCATCATAAAGAAGACATGAAATGATGAAAGTCTCGTAACGGGTGAGACCTGAGGGAAACACCTGACTGATCCAGAACTACGAGCAGCTGGTGTGAACACCACTGGACGCACTAACAGGAAGCAGGAGTTGTTTTCTTTGAAAGTATCAAGTATCCAACAGCCAGTTTCATCATCTCATTAAACTAGTTTGTGCCGTTTCCTCCTACAAACACAGAAAACCGTCTCTCTTGTTTGTTCTGAGAATTTAAATAAGATTTAGACACAAATATGTTGCATTTTCACAAGTTTTAAAGCAACATCATGTAAGATTTATATTTTTTTTATGATTTGACGCCCCCTAGTTCACTGGTGGTGAGTATCGTACAGCTGAACATGTGCGTTTGTCCTGATTACATCACTTATTACCACAAAACAGTGAGTTGACAATTTTCAGAAGGTGCAACAATTAGAGCTTGAGATCTGAGCCTGAACCCGACAGAACCTGATGGGTCGGGGGGGGCGGGCCGCATTTCTCACATATTTCATAGGCTTATATCGGGTTTGGGCTGTACTATTATTATTATTATTATTATATTTTAGTTTTTTTCATTTTTCTTACCAATTTAGTTGTTGCCAATTCAAACTCCCTTCATGTATTGTCCCTGTCACTGCTAACTCCTACTGTTTGGTACGTAGCGGGAAGCTTGTCTAGAAAAATGTCAAGCTGTAATTGGGTTCAGGCTGAAATATGCTAATGAGGAACAGGTTCGGGTCGGGCTCAGACAAAATTTTGTCAGGCTTGGGCCTTTTCGGGCTCAACTTTTCAGGCCCGATTAAAGTTCTAGCAACAACACAAGACACAGCAAGCAGCTCGCTCAGTCTTGAGAATCAGGACAAAAATCAAACTCTTGGCTATTAAACCTTGTAACATGCTAACCTCCCACTGATTACATTTTTTTTAATTAAATGAAAACGTCAGTTCCATCAGATGGAAAATCAACGACGAGGTGAGCAGACATTTTATTTTTTAAAGTGTCTCAGAGTCTCTTAATGTTCATCAAAATACACATTTTTAATCCATAATTCTTATTTAGCTTTAGAAGGGCTGACATGTTAATGTTGAGACACATCTGATAGAAATATTATCTCATGAATTTGTCTAAAAAGTTTTCCAGTGTCCTGAGGATATAGCTGACCCTTTTTATGCCCGATTAAATCATGTTTTCATGAAGATGACTATAAAAGCACATTTTACACCTCTGTAATCAGTAAGTATTGTTAGTTTGAGATTTTGAAGGATTTTAACACATTTTTAAATGAGTTGTGAATTCTTGTCTGGGACGAGGCTGTTTTCTGACACAAAGACAGTTTAGAAGTGAAAAACCAAAACATTTCATAAGTGACATATACAGTTAGGAGCAGTTTGCTTCACTGTCCATCAGGGAATCACTGAGTTGTGGCGGAGCAGCCAGAGGACATCAGACAGAGGCCGGATTCACCCTGTTATAAATCAGTGGAGCGCCACAGTGATTTTTGAACTGTTATTTCAGTGTAGAATAGTTATATAATGTTGCTTTAAGGACTTCATTAAGGATTTCTGAGTAAATCTCTTGCAGGTCTGTTTGCTGGTGAAGTCATTTGTTAGAGCAGGTGCCAGATCCATAAAGCTCTGCAGATTTAGTACTAAACTATGTTTACACACGAAGAAATACAAATACACTGTTTTCATCAGATTTATAAAACCAAGCGTCTGATTTATGGACACAAACCTGACATCCAGCATACAGTCAGACATAAATTATATTTAGATATGTCTTTAATCAGCTGTTAGTATGATAATATTAACTGTTGTTGTTGATCCTCCAAAACACCATAGCAGCATTTGTTATGTGCAGCCATTATTCACAGATCGTTTTATTGTGTCATTAATTAATTAATCACATATAGATTCACTAGTTAAAGCTCCATCAGCATCATTAAACATCAGAGAGGAAAACAACAATGCTGACCAGAATGAACCACAGTGGAAATATCCTCTTAGCTTTTTAAATAATCTGATGTAAGTAATTCCAACAGTTTGTGTTCCAGCACTTGTGGATCTTCTGTTGTGTTAAAAGTATGAAAAATATGGTGAGTTTGAAGGATTTATTGTTTGATTATTAACTGAGTGTTTCACTGTGATGAGAATTAAAATGTTGTCCAGGTACCATCCACTGATGGTGGATGGTACCTATAATTTATAGTGATGTATTCTTTCTGATTGCTCTGACCCGGCTAACAATCTGAAACACTGCTAGATTTTATCTCCCGGGTTTTATTTTCATCTCGTCAGTCTTCAGTAGGGATGGGCATTGAGACCGGTTCCAAAATTAGAAATCTATCCATTTTCGATTCTGCTATTGGTTCCTGCGCTGATTAAATTCACGCACTTGCGTGTATTATTGCTTCACACATACATTCACTACGTTTCTCCTCAAAATATTGCCTTAATGTCGTACAGTGTGTGCTATGTACTGGTAACACAACTCCTCGCCTCTTTCATAGAAACTCCAGCTCGTGAAATGTACAAAGACCCCTCACTCATTGTGTCGAGTAAAATGTCTCTAAAACAGCACAAAAATGACAATTACCAACATAAACCATGGTTTTCTGCACAAACACGTCACAAACACCAACAGAAAGTAACAACTGTATATTAAAAACACCAAGAAAACCTAACATTTATACTTTGGAACATAAAATAGTAAACTTAGCATTGTATCTGCAGCACATGTGAAGTCTGAATCCTACAGCACCACACAGTGGTCGTAGGAAGCCATGAACATTAAATATGAAGTCCAAGTCCATCAACATCAACTGAGCTTTTCACCACTTAAGTTCAGTTTCAGCCTCATGTAAGCTTACACACAATACCAGTAATAATAATATTAATGGTAATAATGAGGCCGACTTTTTTCCACACAGAAAATCCACAGGAATCAATAATGAATTGGATCAATAAGCAGAACTGATGATGCAATTGGTATCAATAAAATCTTATCAATTCCCATCCCTAGTGTTGAGAAAGTGACTTGAAAGAGCTAAAACCTGCACAGGTGGTGGATTCAGTCATTTTAAATAAAATAAAATAAGAAAGAAAGATATATTATAGCTACATTGTTAGTTGCTAGTGAGCTTTATCCAGCTGCTCCGTCCTCTCAGTCCCATCATGGCTGATTCAACTCACCACAGGCAGTTTGTGTTGCTATTTATATTAACTTAAACAGAAAATGTGTAATGAAATCAACTTCCTGTATTGAGCTCCTCTTTATGGTCACTTTTGTTCTGACACGTCTTCCAACACACACCGAACTGCTGATAAACAACTTTTTTAACACGCAGCTTCGCCCTGGTCAGGTCGGGTTGGACCAGCAGACCTCCGCTCAGTCACTGGGGCATGTCTCGTGGCTACGCTAACCCTGAACCATGGTCAACAAGTCAACAGCTGCACTGATGGGGAAGGAGTCAATGTGATTTATAAAAACACCAACTCAGAGCAACTCCTTTCACTCCCATCCCACTCCCACAAAAATACTCCTTTCCTGTCCCAGTCCTGGAAGAATGACTCCCATCCTGCGCCTGTCAATCCACAGTCCACACACTGATGGCCATTTGAGCACCCAAAGCATAATTGCGTCTTTTCCCCCCTTCTTGTCTCTAAGCTGTTATTTATTTGTCTTTATTGCTGAAACACCTATGACACACTCTCACAGGCTTTGGAAAAGGAAACGTGAGATTTAGAGTAAAGAGCGGTGGACCTTGAGATGACTGACTGGATGCACCACCGCAGACCACCCCAGGAGGAGAGAGGGGTGAGCAGATAAGAGCCGTGCTAACCCACTCAGAGTGAAGACTCCTCCTGAATAATATTCATGTTAGGAAATCCTAAATACTCAATCCAACGTCGCCTATCAACTATTATGTCTTTGTATGTGCTGGCATTTCTCAGTGAAACTGACTCAAACATTCACTGAAACATACAGAAGAATGAACCAACGCTGGGCACCAACCATCAGGACAGATGAGTCAGAGGTTTTGACAACATCAGAACGCCATCATATAGAAATCCAAAGCAGCCTACAGATTAAACAAGTCAGCAGACACTGTCGTTAGCTACCATTAGCTGGTAAGCTAGCTATGTTACTGCTACCACTACTGATGGAAAAGTGAAAGTTAGGACGGTTTAACAATTATCTTAAAGTTAGGAGAGTTTATTTATTTTGAGAAGTTCGGATGCCTGTGTAACACACTGTTCCCACAAGTATCCAAAGTTAAAATAGTAACATTGACTCAGGAACCATCTATACTGGCTTTTCTTCCTAAATCAGGTCCTGACCCTCGTTACCATGATGACCAGATTTTGAAATCTGGTTGCATCACACACATCAGGAGAAACGTCACAGATTGTCTTCTCTCTAATCTCAAACATCCACTCAGTGCAACATTTCAAAGTAATGGCACACCACAGGATGTTCTCAAGATTATCGTACTGGAGGAGAGAACATGATCTTAAACGATTTAACGGGAAACGTGATCTCATGTCGTCTCGGCGTAAAAATGAAATGCTTTGCAAAAGTTAAACAAGTCTGGATTAGAAAATGTTTGTGGAGATGTGGTCAACACTGCCTGTTCTTTAGCGAGAACTGGAGATGAGATTTTAATTGTCTGGGTTAATATCTTAGAACAGTAGCATGCAAGCTAACGTTAGTCACAGGGGCCAGAAAGTTCTCTTACTTACATACAGATGTAATCTAGATTTTAAATCATGAATATCAAACGTGTTTGAAAATTACAGAGGGTTCTAGGAGCAGTTGGTGGAGTTAAGATTGGATCTGTAAACCTCTCACATTATCAGATAATCTGAGCCAAACTTCGAGACCAAAGGAGGTCTGGCCAAGATTTCTCCTCTGATTTTCAGGAGAGGATCTGAGGAAAATCAGCCCAAAACTCAAGCAGTGTGGGGCCGGTATAGGGTTACCACCCGTCCCGTATAAAATAAAATACACTGTTTCTTATTGAATCAATACAGGACACGATTTGTCCCATATTTTCACTTGACTCTAACACACTACTCTACATTTTCATATGCTTGAAATGACATGAGAAATAATAAAACATTTCACAAGACATAGCGTAGAAATATTTAATCAGACTTCGAAGAAGAGAATGACACTAATGACAAGGAAGTTGCCTGTCACTCAGCGTCATTGTTGCCCTGGTTACGGAGACTCAGTCAGCCAATAGGCCTGAATCTCCAGCTCAAGTCCACTTGTAAAGACAGAAAGAAAGAGGCTGTCCAAATACAACTTTGAAAGGCAGACGGACCCCAAATGGATCAGCCTGTCAGTGGGAATGAGGATCAATGTTTCCTGTTGGCCGACCTGAAGCAACATTCAGCAGGAGTCTGAACAGCATGAAGGGCAGAGGACAGAGTGGAGTCATTCTGACGGACCAAATATTTGATTGTGTATGATCTGATGTTTCAATAGTTACTACAACTGATGCAACTCCCTTCCTTTACATTCATGATGAGAGCAGCAGAGGACTGATGCATAAAAAGCACAAACGAAATGCAGGAAAAAGCTAAAAGAAGCTGCACGGCTGAACTTTCTGGTGACATGCTCCTGTTTGTTTATGAACAAACGTCTTTAACCTTATAACACTTAAATCATTTGACCTCATTCATCTCAGGTTTCTCCATCAGTTTAGCTTTTTGTCTCTCTTCTCTCCACTTTTCTTCTCCTGAGTTTCGGTGGTGAAAAACTGCGTTCAGTCTCATCTAATCTGAGGAATGGACTCAAATGGTCTGTAAGTGTAACCCCGTCCTCCCTCCTCCCTCCCCCCGTGTCTCCCCTTCCTTCCGACCACACTTTATATCGACAGTATATAGCTGCGGGTTTATGAGGAGGTCTGATGTTTGGTGAACCTCACCCCTCCTCCCTCCTCTCCCTCCCCTTCATCCCCGTTTTATGAGAAGTGAGAAGGCAGCTCGGTTTTCTGTTTTGAACTCTGAATTCAAAACAGAAAACTCAACGTATCACGCCGACGGTCGGCTGGCCGTGCCTGTTTTTCATCAGCGTCTCATCTTTTTTTTTTTTGTTTCATCAAAGAAAACAAGAGAAGAAAAGGAGATGAGAGGAGAGGATACGTGATGATGGGCGAGGAGAGACGAGGAGGTGATTTCTGGAGAAACATTGCTCCTCCGGTTCCAGATTCCTGTGGTTTATTATATATTGAATATACACTCCTCTGGCCTGACATCCAATGAATACACACCACATCTGGTTCAGCAGCTGGAACACGCCAGTGTTGAGCCGCCTGTATTTGCCTTCCTCTCATCTGATATGGGAGTGTAAATTATTTAAGTGTAAAGATATCAGACAGATGATGAGAGAGGATGAAGATGAGACGAGATCAAAGGAGAAAAGGTGAATTTTAATGGAATTAGATAAACACAAACAAAGCGAAGAGTCGACAGTCATGCTAGCAGCTCTGTTACAGTGTTTTAACTGAACACGAGCGTCCAACTCTGTCCACACTCAACCAGTTAAAGGGATAGTTCATCCAAAAATGAAAATTCAGTCATTATTTACTCACCCTAATGCCATTTTTCACAGGAAAACAGTGTCGCAGAATCTCCTCAACAATGGAAGTGAATGGTAACCACTTTTCAAACATAAAAAAAACAACAGAATAAAAACATAAAATGCTCGTCTGGTGTAATCCACGTCTCCTAAAGCCCCAACATGCAAAGCTGAATCTTCACTGTAGATCCTTAGGTTCCTTTGGAGCCACGTTCACGTGCACATGCACACTGAACTGTGTGTGTGTGTGTGTGTGTTGTGACGGTGTGTAAACAGCATGTTGGGGCTTTAGGAGACCTGCATTACAGCAGACGAGCAGCATGGAGGCATTTTATATATTTTTTTAGTTGTTTTTTTTTACATCTGATGTTTGTTTTGGAGATTTTGCAAAACTATTTTCCTGTGAAACTGTTTTGTGGACTACCAAAATAAAGCTGACCTTCCATCAGCATGAGGGTGAGTAGATAATGACTGACTTTTCATTTTTAGGTGAACTATCCCTTTAAGCCTCATGCCCCTGTAGACAACACAGGGACGTGTTGTTCATTGCAGTATTCTCTGAAACACCAGAGGGCGCTCAGACAAAATATTCAACCAGAGGAACAAAGCTCATCACTGCTGAGAAGAATTTATCTGCTTCAAAACTCTAAAATCTGTTGAATGCAACTTTTTTACAGTCCAGAACTAATTAAATTTGAGAATAAAAACAATTTAACGTTCAGTAAAGTTCCTATTAATCAAAAATTATGAGTTTAAGTTTTACTTTTTGATGACTTATTTCAATTAATTCATCAGAGCATTTGGTTTTACAGCGCAGATATTTGAACTTCATCAGTTTGAATAAAATGAGGATGAAGATGATCACAAACAACAAACAGACCTTCTGCTCAGACCCACACAGTGTCTGTCTGAGTCTGTGTAAACAACAACAACAACAACAACAGCTTCAGCGTGCAGGGGTCCGTTTCACAAAGCAGGTTTAGTGAAAACTCTGAGTTTGTTAACCCTGAAATGAGGGAAACTCGGAGTTTTCCGTTTCAGAAAGGAAGGTAACTCAAACCAGAGAAAGAGGGGTAACTCTAGCCTGTTTCACAAAGAGAGGTAACTTAAGCTCTCGGTCAGTTACCGTAGTAACAGACTCTATGAAACTAACCTGGTCGGGACCAGGTTTTTCTCAATGAACCTCGAGTTTCTCTCTGTGTCCGCCCCCTTTCAGCCACACACGCTATTTGATTTCCTCATTCATTCATACATTCGTAACCTTGTTCGTCTGTCAAAATGGCATGTCCTTTTCTCAACGACCCAGTGGATGAATGAGCAGCATTATTGCGCAGAGAATTAAATATTCGTCGGGAGATTGTCATCAGACCGCGCATAGATGTTCTTGCATTTCCAGACAGTTACCTTTTTGAGCGATACCGTTTCACGTCACAATCTATTATCTACATACACAACCTAATCCGTCCTTACATTTGCAACATCACCAGCCGCAGTCATGCTCTCACATCCCATCAGATATTGTGTGTTGCGCTGCGATTCTTTGCCAATGGAAGTTTTCTGTACAATGTTGGAGATGCAGAACATCTAAAATTCTGGCTTAGGGCCAGCTCCTCTGCCTCCGTTAGAGGTGGTGGTGTTAGGCCACCACCCGTTTTACGGGCATCGGATTTCTTTCTGTTGGCTGAGTAGAAGTCTGGGTTAATTTAAATAGGCTTAATAATTTAACAGAGCATGATATGGATGAAGACATTTAGGCTGTGTGGGATAAAACAACTGCACAGTCAAACAGCCACTTAAAATTAGGCTACTTTACAATGTAAAACATGATCAAAATGAGGTACCTCCATGAGATTATGCCGAGGTCTTACCTGTTTGAACAATGTTTTTATATTTCATCTTAAGCTGCTGCCATGTGCGCTTCTGCCCCGCGGGATTGCACCTAAATGAAATAACTTAATAGGCTACCATTCAAACGGTTTCCCCCTGTAATATTATTGTGATTGCAAAGGACTACATTTAAACTTACGCATTGACCCGGGCAGCAATGTTCTCCCACGCCGTCTCCCTCTCTTTGGCAGCTGCTGCGGTGTTGCACTTTTTTCTGAAAATGTGCTCAAACTCGCCATACGAGCGCATTAAGATTTCCATCTCATGTGGGGTGAAAAACGCAGCCCTCCGCTTCCCCGTTGCCATGGTGACTCGTCGAATCGGGGCTCCATTGATGCTGGCTTTTTATAGTTGTGGTGCACGCACTTAACTCCAGGTGAAACTACTCCGAGTTGAGTAAACCAACTCAAATCAGCTGTTCTGGAACCGAAAACTCAGAGTTTCTTATCTCAGAGTAGATCAACTCAGAGTTCAGAGTTACACTCAGGGTTTGTTGAACCTGCTTTGTGAAATGGACCCCAGACAAACTACACAGCACATTATGTAACCTCCATAATTACACTGCAGGTTAAACACACAGACAACCCCAGCAGCTCATTTCACCATCAGAAACCAGCAGACAGACAGACAGACTGTGTCCAACTCACACTGTTGATGTCAAAGTCCACTTTCTTGTCTTTAACGGAGACGAAGTCTTCACAGAACATCACTGTAGGAACAGGCTCCAGGATTCAGATTCCAGATCTCAGAGGGCAGAAGGTCTGATGAAGGGAAGTGGAAACAGGTGAGCAGGTGACTGGGACAGGTGGGGACATCTGAGGACATCTGGTGGACAGGTAGAGAATGACAATGAGGTGGCTTGTTGTCACAGTGAGGCTGCCTCCTGCATGAAGTATTATTATGATGTTATTTTATATTTACTTTATCTGTCTTCTGAAGTTGTTTCAACAGTCAGATTGTTTTTTAGTGTCACTGTGATAAAAACATTTTTCATGTTGTTGCTGTTACACTGACAATGGACAACAGTTGACCTACTCATTGATCTGCTCTTGAATGCAACATGATCTTTACATCATGACGTCAAAAAGACAAAATGAAATTAATTACATGATCAACTATTTATGTTTTAGATCAAAAGTTCAAAACTTAACTTTCTGTCTCTCTTCTCTCCACTTTTCTTCTTCACATTTCTTATTATGCAAGTTTAGCTGTTTTATGTTCTAATGCAAATGTTACTTGTTAGTGTCTGTTTTTGTTCAGAACACGGTGGTTTATGTCGATTCCACTCACCATTTTCTGTTTTGGTTATTGTTCTAACGAGCTGTATTTAACTCGTGTGTTTCTGTCTGCTGCACTGTGACTCACTGAGTAATCAGAGGGCAGTTGAAATAAAAGCCTTTCTCTAATACAGGCCTGATTCAAATAAAAGCCTGTTCCCCTCTGCAGTCGAGGTAAATAAAGGAACCTATCTATATCTGAGGTAATATGTTACCTATTCTTGCTGACACCAGTGTCCTTGAGCAAGACGCTGAAACCCGAGCAGACCGCTGCTCTGTAGCCGACCCTTTACAGTTTCTCTTCTGAAGGGAAAAGGAGAATTTCCTGTCACAAACTGAGAGAACGTTTCATTAATATTCATTATGATCAATTCACACAGCAACAGCGGCTCCTTTATGATAGAACGCATATCCATGATCCAAATATTTATCTGATCAGTTCTCGAGCAGGAAAAGGAAAGAGGAGAGGAAATGTTGAAACTAGAGGAGGAACAGAGGGAGAAGGAGACACTCGGGAGAGACGGAGAGAGTAACGCTGAGATCTCCTCAAACTCACCTCCTAAATTTAAAAGTATGTCAACACTTCTTCAGCTCCGTCCCAAGACGACTGAGAGTAAAATCATGTCTGTGGTCCAAACTGTACAGATTCTTTGACATGATGTTGGGAACAACAGCAGCACACTGAGAGTAAAGTTGGACGGTGGACATCTGTGTCCAACATAGAGCCAAAACGTGTCTTTCAGCTTGAAACACAATTTAAACTTCAAAGTGTTTCGTATCTTTCATACATTACGACTTTTATTCAACTTTTAAAACCCATTCATGATAATTAAACCATTTCCCACTTTTCCAACTCTTGGATTACATCTGCTATTCATAATCTCTTTTTCATTCAATAATTTTAGCATTCAAACCTAATGTTCCATCTTTCATAAGTGATGGGCATTGGTCAACTTTTAAAGCCAGTGGTTCAGTTTGGTGTCGGCTTTTGTACAAATGCTTGTCAAGCGGACCTGCTCTGCAAGTTTTTCCTCAAAGGCATCCATGTTGAAATAAGTTATAAAAGTTTGTTACAGACTTTTTGTAACGAAAGTTTGTTACAAAAATTCAGAGATGAAACATCTCAGGAGAATGGACATTTCATATTATGAGCTCATATTAAAATGACTGATCTGCAGCCTCGTGTGTGGCTGAAGAGAAACGAATCTTTCTGACATTTAAAATGTGTTTATTGCTGAAAGACAAACACGCAGCAGTGAACTCTCTTCTCGTTTGTGAGTCAGAATGCAAGTCAAAGAGACTCAAAGGGGTAAAAACAGAAAGAAATGTCTGATTTATGATATGACCTTTGTGAAAACCTAAAATTTCAGGGTCCAGGTCGTTGTGTCATCCCTGCGTCCTCTGTGCAGTTCAGCTTTACAAATGGTCTGTCAGTCAGTCACGGTAACTGTTTTTATTTATTGTTATCGCTTCCATGAGATGATATATGAGGGAATTTCAGAGTCGTGTTGTTGCCAAACCACAGAAATCTTTTGAAATGACTGTAGCAGCTTGAGTGTCACGTCTGACAGCCTGAATGAATAAATCACGACAGATGAGCCGGCCTGGCAAACGACACGTTTCTCTTTCCTCCAGTGTTCAGTAGCATCACATTTCTCAGTTAGGACAAAGTAACACTGTGCTCATCATGTTGCACCTCATCAAAGTGCTGTTTGACTTGAATTTCTTCTTTTCTAATTTCTTATTTTTGCTGAAAATATGTGTGATGTCATTAAAACATCAGTGTTTTATGTCTGAAAGTGTGAAGAGCAGCTTACAGAATGAAAATCAGCATTTTCTCTACATTTTTATGCATTTATATTACAAATATATATTTTTAATATTAATTACAGGATCATGAAATTGGTTGTCATTCTTTCCAAAAAACTACCTGTGTGAGTTCCGTCTGTTTTATGCCCCTAAACTGTGGAACTCACTCTGGATATTTGAAAGGAAATTAAATTATTATTAAATTATTAATTATTAGGGGCTGAGCACCAGCCTCTGTGTGAGGACCCTGTTGAAACTGAAGGAGTTATTATTTTTCTTCCCTCTTTGCTATTATTCCTTGAAATTAATCATATTTTTGGGAGCTTAAATATACACAAAAACTCAGCAGCCACACATGTATCATGCCCGAATGCACAAAAAAGTCTCTTGGAACCATCAACTAAACCCGACAGGAAGTTGGCCATTTTGAATTCCATGGTCATTTTTGGCGTTTTCCATGTGTTGTATTTTAACAAACTCCTCCCACAGAATTAATCGGATTGACTCCAAATTTGCTGTGTACCATCTACACTAGTTTTTGATCAAAAGTTATGAAAAGATTTAGCTGCTGTTGAAGGGCGTGGCCTTGCCCGTAATGGCGAATTTTGATGTCTCACCATGAAACACAAAATTGCTGTGGTGTTAATGGTCCGATCTGCACCAAACTGCACATGTTTGATAAGAGTGCTGGCCTGAACACATCTACACAACAATCAGGAGTTGTAGTCATAGCGCCACCTAGTGGAGACAGGAAGTGTCATCAAAATCCTTTCTGCCGTGTCTCAAATGCATGCAAATTCTGTGCCTTGTCGACCAGTCGGCGTCCGGCGACGTGGTCATGGTCACAACACACCCCAACAGGCGCAGGAGTGTGAGGACCCATCCAATGCTGCCTGCAGCTTTAATTTTTAAATAGTTTTTTAGTCTGGTATGTTATATTTGGTATGTTCATGTTGCAGCCTCAGTTTTTTCAGTTTTTTACGGAAGCATTTGGCTGCCAAACAGATCAGGAAGTTATATAACGAGAAACAACTGCCTGTTGTGCCATATTTTATTTGATTCTACCTTTATTTATTGATTTATTGTTGTAATTTTTATTTATTTTAATTTTTGATTTTATTTTGTTGTCTGTGTTGTTTCAGTTTTGTGTTGTGAAGCACTTTGGGCTGATGTGTGTCTGAGCTTCAAAGTTTCAAAAGCTCTCCCGCCTTTTAAAATCACAGTTAGTCTCTTGATAAAACCTGAGACATTATGACTTCCCGTTGTGTCAAAAAGAGAAAATATTATTGTCAAAACTTCCAAATCCAGCACTCAAATCTGTAATTTCCACGATAACTTAACAGATAAGTGGTTAGATTTGTTTTCGGGGTGAGGAGAGGTTATCAAAGCGTGACTGAATCTGAGTTTCACCTCTTTTTCTTAAACAGGCTTCGGTTCAGCTCAGGACCAACTGATAATCCTCCGTTATCCTCCTGCAGCCTCTCTGACCTCAGAACCACAGACTCTGCTGCCAAACCACAGACTTCATCCAGACACACACCAGTGAAACCAGAGCAATTTCTGGTTCGACTGCGTGTGTGTGTGTCTGTGTGTGTGTGTGTATGAAACCACCTTATCTCCATACACTGTGTGATAAATGATGTGGGAGTTCTCGTGTTTTCCCTCCCCTGACTCCTGGCACTGATGGACTTCTCACATTTTTCACTCTGTGTTTTGTGGATTTGCTCCTTCACCATGTACTTACGGAGAAATCCGAGTGTTGTGATTGGCTAACGAAGTGATGATAAGATGGTGTTAAGGTGGAAAGAAAGTTTGGGAAAACCACAACCGACTCTGTCCTGGAGGTCAGACAGAGACGCACTCACAGACTCAGTGTGTAAAAGACGGATGGTTTTAATTCTATTTATTTGTAATTTGTTTATTTTTTTTTAAATGTAATTTTGTTCATATATAATTTATATAAAATACACATTTTTCTTTTCTTTGTTGTGTTTATGTGTACCCACACATATATATGTGTGTGTATGTTTATTACATTTTTGAATCAGCACATTATCCTCTGATATCTGTGTATTCCTCCCATTAATATTTTGTATATCAGGATGCTGCTGAAATCCTCCACCCATTTTTTAGAGGTTATGACAGGATATACATATAAATAATAATAATTCTGTTGGACAGATACAGTTGAAAACCTCTGTTGTAAACATTCTTTAAAATGTTACCAAAGTTACAGCTGTTAAAAGCAGCAAACAATGTGATTTATCTGTCAGTCCTCACTCCAAGTTAATTTGGTTATTAAGTTCTGTCAATAATTCAGTGAATTTGAAAATAAAGAATTTAAAAGAAAAATGAGTTGTGAGACTGTTGATTCATTTGATCTGATTAATAAAGTTATTTTTAATGTTTGATTAACTGGCCTCCTGTTAAGTGGCCCAAAAGCAAAAAAGTGATTTATCCCTGTCAGAAAAGTATAAAATATATAATATATAACTATATATATATCATCCATACTGAGTTTGTAATACACAGCTGTTAAGGCTGCTGCTTTTAAAGAAACAATAATATACAGTAAATATGTTTTTTAAGGTATCAGAACATGTAAACATTTAGGATAATACAGGTACACAACTAAACACAGGTGTTTTATTTAAAGATTTTAATGTGAAAATGTTCTATATGAAGAATCAGTGAACAATGACTGAAACAAACTCAGCTCTTCTGTGTGAACGTCCTGACTTTGACTCGTCTTCTCCCTCCAAACTCTTTCTGTCCTTTTTAATTTGTTCGTTCGTCATGTTGAGCGCGTCAACATGCACAAATCAAAAGATCAAATGTCGTGACAATTTCATGAACTCCCATAATGCTGTGCTGCATGTCATGTCAAAGATACAGTGTCTCTGTGAAACAGGACATAAATCTTGAATCAACCTCCACGAAACATTTCAGAACGTTAAGTTCCCTTTGTTGTTATTACAGAATAATCAGAACAGGGGGTCCAAGTGGATGGTGAATATTTGGATGGTTGTAAGAAACAAGCAGTGATAAGACACAGAGGTTGTCACATGTGGATTTGAACTTTTGACCTTAGGATCTTCAGAGAAGGAGACTTACAGACTGAAGCACTGAGGAGACGAGGCTCCTACAAACCTTCTCATCACATCAGATGTGCAGAAGTGGAACATTTTTATCTGTTTAAACTTAAAAAGCTTACAAAAATCAAGGAGTTTTATACAGTTCATACAGTACAAATTACAGTCAGATATTAAATATCACTGCAGACTCACAATCTGAAACTCTTCATATCTTGGCTCATTTTAAATGAAAACTTGTGGAGATACAGAAGTTAATTGATTTTTCATATTTATAAAAACATAGAGTGATGAACTTTTGAATTGACCACCGGTTACAGTGAGGCAAACTTGATGTGTTGAAGAAATTTCAGCTCTGTAGGACTTACAGATAACTTTTACAAGTTTGGATTGTCAAATGTTGAGAAATTTAGATTTGTTGTGATAAGCCCCGCCCACTTCCCAATCAATTATTTTCAAAACTCATGCATTGGGTCATGACCTGAGATCATGCAAAAGGATATTTGTACAAATTCATTCAGTCAATTATGAGCTATACTTTTTTAAAACATTTGTGGTGCCCCCTAGAGGTGAAGTAAGTTAGTTTTGTGAAATTTTCCTGTTGATATCTCAGTGCGATCATGAGTTATTACAGAAAATGAGCTATTTTAATAAACCTTGATTGGTTCATAAAATCAGATCAAATTAAACAGATTGATGAATCAAAACTCCTTTGATAATTTGAGATCAGCAAAGTCTGTAGATGTAGATTTTGCTGACTGGCCCGATGATAAAACTGAGAAAAAGTCATAAAAGTTGAGATGTTTAAAGCAGACGACTAACTGAGAAAAGATGCAGGTGAATCGAACAATTAAAATGATGAAATAAATTTAGTCTACACCAAGTTGTTTTTAAGATAACTTACAAATAACAGCACCACCTTGAGGTCAGTGAGTGTCATTTTTGTTGCTTGAGTAGTGGATAGAATTTGCAACCCACCTGCCAATTTAAGTGAATTTTGTGAAAAACAGCGGAGAAAAACAAGAGGAAGAGAAAAGAAAGAATAATCAACAAGAGCAAACAAGAGCGATGCTGCTCGGACCACTAATAACACAAATACTGAACAACATAAAAAGCAACAGATCAATTACAAACTTCATCAGAACGTTTCCACATCTGATATAAAACTCATCAAGTCGACGGGGTTCAGAGTTAATGGAGAAGTATCTGGATTCATTTAAACAGCAGATACGACATGAAAGAAGAAAACAAAAGCCACATGACAGACTGGAAGATATTTGTCTGGTTAGAAAATAATTTATCCGACATAATCAGACGCAGACAGTTTGGCCAGAATGAAATAAACAGTTTTATAAGCGTACTCTTGAGATTTTTGACAGTTTGTGGAAGTGTTTGCTGCGGTGTGACCTCAGCACCACATTCACTCAACTGTCTGACCAGAAACTGACAAACTGAGTTTATTTAAGATGATTTCTGGTTATTTATGCAACCACACAGAGACCATAATGCTACCTGCTGTTTGAAAGAGATTCAGGCACGAGTGACACGACAGAAACTTTAAAACTCATCTATAAATGCAGTAAAGTCTGGCAATTTATCTGTTAATTTTGAGAAAAACAGTAAATATGTGATCACAGAGCCAACATGCTGTACTTCAACATGGAAATTCAACGCTGAGCTTTGAATATTAGCTGTGATTATTAGCTTTGAATATTAGCTGTGATTATTAGCTTTGAATATTAGCTGTGATTATTAGCTTTGAATATTAGCTGTGATTATTAGCTTTGAATATTAGCTGTGATTATTAGCTGTGAATATTAGCTGTGAATATTAGCTGTGATTATTAGCTTTGAATATTAGCTGTGATTATTAGCTTTGAATATTAGCTGTGATTATTAGCTGTGATTATTAGCTGTGAATATTAGCTTTGAATATTAGCTTTGAATATTAGCTGTGAATATTAGCTTTGAATATTAGCTTTGAATATTAGCTGTGAATATTAGCTTTGAATATTAGCTTTGAATATTAGCTGTGATTATTAGCTTTGAATATTAGCTGTGATTATTAGCTTTGAATATTAGCTGTGATTATTAGCTTTGAATATTAGCTGTGATTATTAGCTGTGAATATTAGCTGTGATTATTAGCTGTGATTATTAACTGTGAATATTAGCTGTGATTATTAGCTTTGAATATTAGCTGTGATTATTAGCTTTGAATATTAGCTGTGATTATTAACTGTGAATATTAGCTGTGATTATTAGCTGTGAATATTAACTGTGAATATTAGCTGTGATTATTAGCTGTGATTATTAGCTGTGAATATTAGCTGTGAATATTAGCTGTGATTATTAGCTTTGAATATTAGCTTTGAATATTAGCTTTGAATATTAGCTGTGATTATTAGCTTTGAATATTAGCTTTGAATATTAGCTTTGAATATTAGCTGTGATTATTAGCTTTGAATATTAGCTTTGAATATTAACTGTGAATATTAGCTGTGATTATTAGCTGTGAATATTAACTGTGATTATTAGCTGTGAATATTAACTGTGATTATTAGCTGTGATTATTAACTGTGAATATTAGCTGTGATTATTAGCTGTGATTATTAACTGTGAATATTAGCTGTGATTATTAGCTGTGAATATTAACTGTGAATATTAGCTGTGATTATTAGCTGTGATTATTAGCTGTGAATATTAGCTGTGAATATTAGCTGTGATTATTAGCTGTGATTATTAACTGTGAATATTAGCTGTGATTATTAGCTGTGAATATTAACTGTGAATATTAGCTGTGATTATTAGCTGTGATTATAACTGTGATAATTAGCTGTGATTATTAGCTTGTGATTATTAACTGGGAATATTAGCTGTGATTATTAGCGTGAATATTAACTGTGAATATTAGCTGTGATTATTAGCTGTGATTATTAGCTGTGAATATTAGCTGTGAATATTAGCTGTGAATATTAGCTGTGATATATAACTGTGAATATTAGCTGTGATTATTAGTGTGAAATATTAACTGTGAAATTAGCTGTGATTATTACTTGATTATTAGCTGTGAATATTAGCCTGAATATTAGCTGTGATTATTAGCTTTGAATATTAGCTTTGAATATTAGCTTTGAGATATTAGCTGTGATTATTAGCTTTGAATATTAGCTTTGAATATTAGCTGTGATTATTAGCTTTGAATATTAGCTGTGATTATTAGCTGTGATTATTAGCTGTGATTATTAGCTTTGAATATTAGCTTTGAATATTAGCTGTGATTATTAGCTGTGATTATTAGCATTTGAATATTAGCTGTGATTATTAGCTTTGAATATTAGCTGTGATTATTAGCTTTGAAATATTAGCTGTGATTATTACTTTGAATATTAGCTGTGAAATATTAGCTGTGATATTAGCTTGAATATTAGCTGTGATTATTAGCTTTGAAATATTAGCTGTGATTATTAGCTTTGAAAAATTAGCTGTGAATATTAGCTGTGATTATTAGCTTTGATTATTTAGCTTGATTATTAGCTGGATATTAGCTGTGAATATTAGCTTGAATATTAGCTTTGAATATTAGCTGTGAATATAGCTTTGAATATTAGCTTTGAATATTAGCTGTGATTATTAGCTTTGAATATTAGCTGTGATTATTAGCTTTGAATATTAGCTGTGAATATTAGCTGTGATTATTAGCTTTGAATATTAGCTGTGATTATTAGCTGTGAATATTAACTGTGAATATTAGCTGTGATTATTAGCTGTGAATATTAACTGTGATATATTAGCTGTGATTATTAACTGTGAATATTAGCTGTGATTATTAGCTGTGAATATTAACTGTGATTATTAGCTGTGATTATTAACTGTGAATATTAGCTGTGATTATTAGCTGTGATTATTAACTGTGAATATTAGCTGTGATTATTAGCTGTGAATATTAACTGTGAATATTAGCTGTGATTATTAGCTGTGATTATTAGCTGTGAATATTAGCTGTGAATATTAGCTGTGATTATTAGCTTTGAATATTAGCTTTGAATATTAGCTTGAATATTAGCTGTGATTATTAGCTTTGAATATTAGCTTTGAATATTAGCTGTGATTATTAGCTTTGAATATTAGCTGTGATTATTAGCTGTGATTATTAGCTGTGATTATTAGCTTTGAATATTAGCTTTGAATATTAGCTTTGAATATTAGCTGTGATTATTAGCTGTGATTATTAGCTTTGAATATTAGCTGTGATTATTAGCTTTGAATATTAGCTGTGATTATTAGCTGTGAATATTAGCTGTGATTATTAATTTGAATATTAGCTTTGAATATTAGCTTTGAATATTAGCTGTGATTATTAGCTGTGAATATTAGCTTTGAATATTAGCTGTGATTATTAGCTTTGAATATTAGCTGTGATTATTAGCTTTGAATATTAGCTGTGATTATTAGCTGTGAATATTAACTTGAATATTAGCTGTGAATATTAACTGTGAATATTAGCTGTGATTATTAGCTGTGAATATTAACTGTGATTATTAGCTGTGATATTAACTGTGATATTAGCTGTGATTATTAACTGTGAATATTAGCTGTGATTATTAGCTGTGAATATTAACTGTGAATATTAGCTTGATTATTAGCTGTGATTATTAGCTGTGAATATTAGCTGTGAATATTAGCTGTGATTATTAGCTTTGAATATTAGCTTTGAATATTAGCTTTGAATATTAGCTGTGATTATTAGCTTTGAATATTAGCTTTGAATATTAGCTGTGATTATTAGCTTTGAATATTAGCTGTGATTATTAGCTGTGAATATTAGCTGTGATTATTAACTTTGAATATTAGCTTTGAATATTAGCTTTGAAATATTAGCTGTGATTATTAGCTGTGAATATTAGCTTTGAATATTAGCTGTGATTATTAACTTATGAATATTAGCTGTGATTATTAACTGTGAATATTAGCTTTGAATATTAGCTTTGAATATTAGCTGTGATTATTAGCTGTGAATATTAGCTGTGATTATTAACTTTGAATATTAGCTTTGAATATTAGCTGTGATTATTAGCTTTGAATATTAGCTGTGAATATTAGCTGTGAATATTAGCTTTGAATATTAGCTGTGATTATTAGCTTTGAATATTAGCTTTGAATATTAGCTTTGAATATTAGCTTTGAATATTAGCTGTGAATATTAGCTTTGAATATTAGCTGTGATTATTAGCTGTGAATATTAGCTGTGATTATTAGCTTTGAATATTAGCTTTGAATATTAGCTTTGAATATTAGCTTTGAATATTAACTGTGAATATTAGCTTTGAATATTAGCTTATTTAACCAGTGGAGTTGAGTTGAGATTATTTTGTCACACAACTACTGTGAAGTTCACCAGTTTCTTCTTTTATTACTTATATTTTAGCTTATTTGTGTTTGCTCTCTACATTTCTTTTCATGTACAAACTTAACTATGATCCTCTCACCTAAACACAGAATAGGAGAAACATCGTCTGTACAAGCAGTTTGTTAACATAATATGTTAACAAACTGCTTGTACAGCTACAGCTACATGCATCATTTCTTCAGCAACTTCAGAGTTGGAGAAACAGACGTGGATCTTCATTGTGACAACTGCAATGGGCAAAACAAAAACAACTTCATGCTCTGGTACGGTGCCTGGCGGGTTGGACACAAGCTTCACTCAACACTTAACACCCACTTCCTCATTGCTGGCCACACCAAATTTGCCCCTGACTGTGGCTTTGGACTAATCAAGCAAGCATTCAAGAGGAGGACCAGAGTCAACACTTTGGCAGACATCGCCAGGGTTAGTTTATTTTATTTGACTACTGTAAATGTGTAAAACATGCATTTTTAAAAAATCATGAAAAGTAATAGAATATTTCCATTGCGGTCCTTGCTGTCAACAGGTAGTGGAAAACAGCTCTCTGAGAGTCAGCTCAATATCCCACAGCTTGTTGGAAGAATGGCAGATGGCAGAGTGATGGTCAAGACCTTCGACTGGCAGACGCATCTGAGTCCCTACTTCTGAAAGCTCCCACAGATCAAGAGTTATCAGCACCTCAGGTATTTATATTGAAACTTCCACATTGTGTACATATAAAAAATAATTTCATGGACATGATAGTGTTTTTTGAGAAAACAGTGAGCCATGTTTTAAATATCCTGTTATGTGCTTATGTTCTGTCACAGCTTTGATGCCAACAGACCAGGTGTGGTGCTTGCTAGAACTCACAGATGCAGAGCCTGTCGAATTTCAGCTACTGCGCAATCCAGGAGTTCTGCCCCCTGTTGACAGTCTTCCTGTCCTGGACTGAACATTGACAGGCAGACCTATCTTTTTGAAAAAATCAGGCCTTCCTGTGCTGACGAGGCAAAAGACATCACATGCCCAGCGCCAAGGGTCACAGCACAGAAGAGTACGCAAAAGAGGGCGCGGGTGTGATATCACCAAATATTGGACTCTCCTTCACACCCTCTCCACAATGTGCTGATCAGCTACAGGAGCTCATTCAGCAACAGACTGATCCATCCTACTGCACCACAGAGTGACTTAAATGTATTTTATTTTATTTAATATTTGAAATAAGTATCTACATTTGCTCCTTCTAACTCTTAAGTATATTACCTTTCTTGTTCTTCATTTTTATTCAGGGTTTTTGTAACAAAAGAATTTCCATTTCAATAAAGTAAATTCTGATTCTGATCAGTCCACTAAAGTGCTTAAGGAAAATAACACTACATCAACATTAACTACATTCATTCCTTTCTCTGGGAACCCCCTGGAACCTCTTCAAAGACCTCTCGGGGTCCCTAGACTTGCTTTAGATAACCATTGTTCAAACTGCTACAATAGTTTCTGTCCTGCGGGCTATGTAAATGAGATGCAAATGAGCAGCATTGTGTTACCTGGCTCCCCAGGTAGGTGAGAATTCAGAATCTTTCGGGCTGGATTTCTCACTAAACTAGTTTGAGGAGTGCCTACATTCAAATGGCCACATCTTCTTCAAATATTTTCAGATTTGCATGTGTTAGACATGGTTGGAAAGCTTAGAAACTACACTTTCAGAATCTGCGAACAACTCAAAATGCCCCTCGGGAGACTTGTTCCTGGTTTTTCCATGGCTGGGCACATATTTATAAGTGTTGGGTGGCGGCCTCTAGTGGCTGTAGTTATTATGTTGGAGTAAAGAATGAAGTCAGGTGGTGTGATATAAATGGTGACAAAGTCGATGTAAAGAGGACGTGTGTACGTAACATAGCTTATGTAGAAAACTTGAGACATGTTTGAGCCACTAGAGCCAGAGGACGGTGACAGGATGGCAAACGTGACAAACATTTTTTGACATTTTAATTTACCAAACAACTAATGGATTAGTGAAGAAAATGATTGACAAATTAATCGATATTGAAAATGATAATCATAGGAAAGACTTGACGATTAGCTCCAGACACGTGGAGCACGCTCCGAGCACAATGATCTCTGTGTATAAAGTAAAAGATAAAAGCTTATTTATTAATTTAGTGTAAGAATAAAAGAGCTATTTGTCCTGCTGTCTTCTCTCTGAAGTCAAAACATCTGTAATCACTGAAGCAAATAAACAATAAAAATGGACGTCATGGAGTCAACATGTGTCACATTAGACACAGTGATCCAAATGACGACAGTCCTTTTAATTTGTGAGATTTACTCCTCTGTTGCCCGTCGTTCGGTGCTTTATGTTCACTGGTCTTTGGTTCTGTTTCAGGGCCAAGAGAGGAAAACAAACAGGAAGTATCTTTTCCACCCTGACGATGAATCCAGGCCAGTGACTGACAGAGGAACCCAGCTCTGCCCCTGGATTTGTTTCTGAAGCCTGAATAATACATTCTTCCACCACTCTGGGCAAAAGAAAAGAGAAAAGTGGTTCACGCTGCCTGACAGTCAGTACAATATGTGCTTCACTGTACAATCACGCTTTGGTGTTCAACACTGTTGGCTCCATGTGGACGGTGGAAGTCTGGCCGGCCAACAGCTGACAAGTCGAGGTCCAAAGAGTCTAAACCTCACGACTGATCGCCTGAGAGATTCCTCTGTGTTTCCCCGCTCAGTACGATGGAGGCTCATTTCTGCCACTGAAAAGACAAAATATCCCCATGATGAGTCAAAATTATGAGATAAAAAGCTGAAATTCTGAGTTTGAAAAAAAACATTAAGTTTTATCTCATTATTTCTACTTTTTATCTCATAATTTGTGTTTTTTAGCTCATTACTTTGACTTTATCTACTTATTTTGACTTTTAATCTCATAATTATCACTTTTATCAAATATTTTTGACTTTTTATCTCTATATTTTGTTGTTCTATCTCATAATTATGACTTACCATGTGAATATTTTTTCTGAAATCTGTAGCTGCATTCAGCTACAAGCACAAACTGTGCATCCATAAAATAAATATAAGTATATCACACTGTAAAAATGTCTGGTTTGCTCGAAAGCTTGTAAAAAAAGACAACGTAAGAAGGAAAACACGTTCAGCTGTGACTGTTTGACACAAACAAATAGGAAAGAAATTGATTTTTTTTTTTTTACAGACAAAAAATGTGTGCATGTTTTCCCTTTCTACAAAAAATTCAAACACATCTTTTCAGTTTAATATCTGCATTAATCCTTTTTCCTCTTAACTTTTTGGAATAATTCACTAAACATATGGACAAAAAAAAAGTGTAAAAATGATGAATCGCCACCATGAAATTAAATTGACACAAATGATCAATTAATTCTCTTTCATGGCAACAACAAAGTGAAAGTGGAGGATGGATTTGATCAGTGAACCACGTGTTGAGCCTCCGGGGTCCAACATGTCTGTGACCAACATGTGTTTATTTAGATCATTTATCAAAAACAATATTTTTTGGCACAGAAATGAATATTTTCTGAACTCAGAAATAAATGCTCCTGACAAACTGACATTTCTTTGGGTATCTTGTTTATGCACCATTTTTCAAACACTGATGCTGCATCACATGTGTTGTATTTGAATATTAACATGGTCCAAATACACGGAGGGCAAAGTTTTTGGTCTTTTTCATGGAGAATCAAACTATTCTCCAAACAAGCAGATCACCAGAGGTACTGCTGCTGACTGTAGCTGCCATTAGCTCATCTGGAATAGGAGCTCAAAGCACCAGGAGAGTGTTGGTGTTTACCAGAACTAGAGCCAGATGAGTTCTGGAAAGTTCATGTCTGGAAAGATCTATGTTGTTTGGTTGTAATTATTGGTGATAAAACTCCACACAACTGACAATGTTGGAGAACTTCAGTCAGTCAGGAGTTTAGTTCCTACATACCTGCAAGACATCCTGGTTCATAAGAACTGGGTCATAATTGTACTAATTAAAGGTAAACTGCAGGTGATGTTCAGTTGGTACTCTGCCCGTGAATTAATGTCAGTGCTAAACTAGCATAGCATCAAGATTTAAACATACTAACAACAATATTTACAGAAATAAATCAATACATTTCTATTTGGGTTTAAAGCTTTTCTATAATGGAAGTTCCTCTGGAAGTGTTCTTAAACTCATCACACGTAGCTAAAAAAAAAAAAAAAAAGCATCATTACTCTCATTACTCTGCCTTTATTTTCCCCATAATTGGTACCAAACTGCAAAGTACTTTCCAAGAAGTTCTTAGAACATACTGGAACCATAAAACAGTGTGACCCACAACTGTTCTCCTTTGTGCTGCAAAAAAATAATCCATAAAGCAAAGCTAAATTAAAAGTTTTTAATGAGGCAGTGCAACAAATGGTCTGTCAATTTTTACAAATAACTCTTTCATCCAAATGAAGTTTAACCACAGCAGTACATCAAGTCAGTTTCAGTAATATAGCAACTAAGCATCTTGATGGCATCTACGATACAAATGAAACTGAACAGAATGTCCGACTGCAGGTCATCAAACACAAACTGCCAAATGTCAGTCTTAATGGGACAGGAACATTTTCCAAAAAGCTCTTTGCTGATGACTCAATGTTCTGCATCAGCCAAACAGTTAATGACTGGAAGAAACTCTTGTTTACGCATCAGTTCAAGTTTGGATTTCATACTTACAGTTGGAGGGGTTACATAAGGAGATGTCCATAGAGGATCTCATTATGTTCTGGAGAGGCACACCATCCTGTCTGGCTTCAAATTTATGGAAAAGGATTCACTTACAAACAGGATATTTAGCAATTATGCTTTAAGGCGTGTTGACAGGCTGATCTGAAGTCTAAGGAGGGGCAGGAAGTGTTGACTTCCATGGCATTCTACAATTCAGACCAAATGTAAATGTTGTAGCATTAGTGTGATCAAGTGGTGAAATAATTTAAGGGCTTTTCACACTGCATTTTTGGCTAAGAGTTGGCCCAGGGTTGACCTCAGCCTAAGGCTATACAATTAACTTCACTTCCCTGGGTTACATGTCAGCAGGAATAATAGAATGATCCATAACTACTCTTTGGCTTTCCACACTGCACTTAGTTCAGGGCTACAAGCATTCTTAGAACCACACTGCATATTCTTATCCCAGGGTTAAGAGTTAACCCTGGGATAACTTAGACCCAAAACACACACATTGCTTGCCCAGCATTAAACTAAGCCCAGGGCTACACACTCAAACTGCTTATCTTTTAGCCCAGGATTTAAGGTCCAATGGTACAGCAACTGATATCAACGTTCTAAAATGTTCTGCAACTGCTCTTTAACCTTTTAACCCTGTTTCACAGTGACACCTTTTAGCCCTGGGTTTAATTGATTTTGAGGCCATAACCCCATAAATCTGGGGATAACTCTGCTCCAGAGCAGCCAGGAAGCCTGAAGCTAAAGTTAGGGCTAGCCCACCTTGGAATGTGTGCCAGTGCGAAAGATTTCTTAGCCTGGGATTAAGTGCAGTGTGAAAAACCCTGAATAGTAGTCACAGATTATTCTAGGATGTAAACATTAGTCATATGTTCGAAACAGACCTTTAACCCAGGGCTAGCAGAGTGCAGTGTGAATGATACAGTCCAGGGCTTAGCTCAACCCTGGGCTAACAATTTGCATGTGAAAAGGGGCTAAGTTATCCCAGAGTTAGCTCTTAGTCCAGGACTAAGCATATGCAGTATGAAAAGCCTTTTTTAAGCATTTAGCTCTGTTTCACACTAGTACATTTTAGGCCTGTGTTGATTTTTGATTTTCAGGGGATAACCCCACGAACTCTGGGCTGACCCTGCTCCAAAGCAGGGTCAGCAAGCCCAAGGCTAAAGTCAAGCTTAGCCCAATTTGATTGTGCCAGGATTGTGCCAGTGTGAAAGGTTTCTTAGTCTCAGGTTAAGAGGATTCTAAGATTGCTTTTGGCCGTGGGCTAAGTGCAGTGTGAAAGGCTCCTGTGACAAACTTGATGACTGATATATTGATTCTGAGTTAATTTTAATAATATTTAATTAAAAAACATGGATGATTTTTGATAAATGATGAATTAAAAAAGCCCTGGATCGGGCTCATTGCTTTAGACGCCGCTCCATGTGTCATTAAAGGGTCAGTCCTCCAAATCACAAAAACAGATTTTCTTACTGTTTGAGGTTTTTTAGATCTTAACAGCTTTAAATACTTGCCACTGCTCCAGTACAGCTGACATGAAAAGAATCTCACTTGTGGTGCCAAGAAAATACAACAACGACACATAAAAAACTTAACTCCAATGCTGCTTTCCAGTAACAATGTTGTGATTTCTCAGGATAATCCACAGACATCACTGTTGACAGATTCCTGGGGACTATTTTCTGGGTAATAATTTATGAAATGTACATTGAGATGTCTGCAGAGTATTTTTTTAAATTACTGAAGCACCACAAGTGAATTTCTATTGGGTGGTTGCATGTGTTCTCAAATTCCACCTCAATTAAACCCAAAATATGTGCATAACTTGACATGAGGAAACCTTTTTCTTTTTTAAAAATACTTGGCTAAAGTGACCTAATAATAATAATAATAATAATAATAATAATGATAATAATAAAAATATCATCCTGGCAGTTGCATAGTAAGTATATTTCTTTATGCTTTGACTTCTTTAGTCTCATATAAACAAAGCTACTGCCAATTGTTGAATAAAAAAACATATTTTGAACACAAACAAGATTCCTCACTTGAACAGTAATGCTGGTGCCATAAATTACACCCTGTATGACTGCTCAACTTTGGCTGATGTGCACAGGGAGCAGAGCTTCAGTGGCCACTGGCATTGGCTCGGTTTTAATCATTTATCTTCAAACCACCAACCATCGAGCACATGGAAAAAAACATAAGTCTTTATAGGATAAAGTGTCAACTGAAGGGAGTCATTTTTACGATCATTGTGTGATTTTCTGAGGTCTAACAACACTCAAACATCAAGAACATTGTCTGGGATGAGTGACATTGAAAAGCTTGAAAATGTCTTCAAAGTTGAGATACATTATTTCCAATGTAAGGTCAAAATGTGCCTCAATGTGCTTCCATTGTTAGGGATTTGTTTTTCATGATAATATACATTATAATACAATATAAATATGTTCAAAAAACCTTGATCAACTGGTCTGTAGCTTTCAGGTGGAAGACGAATTGTTCTAATATATTCTGTTCTGTTCTAATTCATTCTTCCTCTGATTTCTAACCATCATTTCACCATGAATTGCACTGAGGTGAAAAGGGCAGTAGACTGTGTGCCTACACAGTGTGGGTAGCTGAAGTATGTTTGGGTTTGTATGTACAGTCCCGGTGACCCTTCCAGGACCCTGTGAAGGCATGAACAAAAGCAACCATCTGGACACATTATAACACTATAGAGTAAAGCACATAGAATAGATAGATCATCAATATTTACAAAGGATATGGCTCCACACACATGCACACGGCCAGTTTAAACAAACATCACAGTATTAAAAAAACACCAAGACATAACAGCCTACTTTTTGTCTACCAGAACTCTTTTTTTTCCCTCTTCTCTACCTTCCCCACCTTGTGTTTATCCTCCCCTTCATTTCCTCTTAGTCTCACGGTCTGGCAGCCAGGTCAGCCGATTCTGTAATTTGATATGATACAGTAGAATCGCATCAACGTCCTCTGACCACCCTGTAGCTGTCAGACACCCCTACCTTATCCAGGAGACCCTGGAATTTCAAACCATAATGTGCGACTTTGTCCATGATTATCGTTGCATGGTGTCTGGTTCACAGACTGCCTTTGGAACATTTTGCATGAAAAGGCAGATTTTTCTTGATTAGCAGGCATTTTCATATAAAGCAAAGACAGTGCATGAAGATGGTGGTTTTACTACAAACTATATATGCTTCATTGGTACTGAGGAAAATTGCTATTTTGTCACACAAACCAACAGGTTCTTCATGAATTCTGATGACTAGATCTGGACAGAAATCTTGTGTTCACAATGTTCACAAATGAATCCAATGAAAATTACAGTTAAAACTGGGGCTCCTAAAACAGCAACATCTGGCAACAGTGTACATGATGAAACACAATGAAACACTTTAAAATTAAACAAGGGTCTCTGATTCAAAGCTCCAGGGGTACGGGAGGATGATGGTAGGGATCCAAGGACTCCAGGAGAGAGACAGTGATGAGAAAAACGAAGGTTCTACAGCTGTGACAGGTCAGAAAGGTTCTAGCTTGTTGATCAAGGAGTTTCAGAAGCCTGGATGGTTGTAAAAAATTGGAGGGACTTCTGTAATGACCCTTGGGATTCTAGAACCGTCCAGAAGTTGGGGAAGAATTCTGCAATGCTTGGACAGGCTCCGGAAAACAGAGGATTCTAAACTGCTGATGTTGTCAGAGTTCTAGAATGTTGGAAGCAGTTCCAAAACGTGGAATGTCAAACAGGTTTTGGTAATGGCCCGTGGTATTCTAGAAAACTCTCCTTTGAGGCAGAGACCGTCACAGGGCTCTAGAATACTAAGGATAGTTCCAGATCATGACAGGATCCTAGAATGTTGGTCAGGGAGTTTCAGAAGCCTGAATGGTTCTAAAATGTAGGAGGGGCTTATGTAATGACCCTTGGAATTCTATAAACTCACCAGAATCTGGAGAAGAATTCTAGAATGCTTGGAGATGTTCCACAACACAGATCATTTTAAACTGCTTAGATTGCCAGAGAGTTCGAGAATGTTGGGAGTACCAAAACATCTAGAATGTCGGACCAGTTTTGGTAAAGGCTCTTGGAATTCTAGAACTCTCCTTTGTGGCGGACACTGTCACAGAGTTCTAGAATATTAAGGGTAGTTCCAGAACATGAACGGGTCTAGGATGTTGGCCAGGGAGTTTCAGAAGCCTGGATGGTTCTAAAATTTTGGAGGGGCTTCTGTAATGGCCCTTGGAAGCTGAGAAAGAATTCCAGAATGCTTGGAGAAGTTCCAGAACATAGAGGACTCTAAACTGTTGAGGCTGTCAGAGCAGTTCCAAAACATGTGGAATGTCAAAAACTCTCCTTTGTGGCTGAGGGAATCTGAGGGAGCTCTAGAAATTTTAGGTGTAGTTTTGTAACAAGAAGGGTTCTAGAATGATTGTCAGGGAGTTTCAGAAGCCTGGATGGTTCTGAATGTTGAATGGGCTTCTGCAATGACCTTTGGAATTCCAGAATTCTCTCCTTGGTGGCTGCGGCTGTCACAGAGTTCTAGAATATTAAGGGTAGTTCCATTCTAGAACACATGGAGCAATTCCAGAATACAGAGGTTTCTAAACTGTTGAGGCTGTCAGAGAGCTCTAGAATGGTGCGATGAGTTCCAGAATATTTAGAATGTCAAAAAGGTTTTGGTAATGGCTTTTGGAATTCTAGAACTCTTCTTTGTGGTAGAGGCTGTCACAAAGTTTTGGAATGTTAAGGTTAGTTCCAGAACACGAAAGGTTCCAAGAGGTTGGGCAGTAGTTCTAGAACAAAAGAGAAGCCTTAAATAATGTCATGGGCAGTTCCGGAGCAGAGGAATCTAAACTGCTGTGGCTGCCAGAGAGTTCTACAATGTTGGGAACAGTTCTAAAACATGTAGAATGTCAGCCAGGTTTCAATAATGGCCCATGGAATTCTAGAACTCTCCTTTGTGACTGAGGGAGTCACAGAATTCTACAAGTGTTAAGGGTAGGTCCAGAACACGAAAGGTTCTAAAATGTTGGGCAGCAGTTCCAGAGCAAAAGAGAAGCCTTAAATAACAATGTGGGCAGTTCCAGAACAGCGAGGCAGGTTCTTTTGTTCTCCTTCATATCAAAATCTTTAACGGAAGCCTTCCCTGTCACTGAGGCTGCCGGGAGGATGATGTCACAACATTTTCTAGAATAATTCGGGCAGTTCCAAAACACAGGAGGAGGCTCCAGAGGGTCTGCAGCAGAACACTGAGGAACATTCTAGAACCTGGTGCTGTGTGCGAAGCTGTCAGACATGATGATGTTCTTGTAGAAGTTGTCGGTGCGCGTGGAGCAGTAATCTTTCACCTTGTCGATCATCTGGCTGACGGGTAGGATGGAGGACGAGGACGAGGAGGAGTTAGGCTCCGCCTCTGAGGAGGAAGGGGATGAGGAGACGCACTTCGGACTGGTTTGGTTGGAGTAACATTTATCTGCATCCAGGGAACAAAAAGAGACAGGGGACACACAAGGATTATGACTTGAATCCATTTTTAGAGGGCTTTTTTATATCATTTAGGCCGTTCCTTGTTATATAACATGACCCATTTTACATGTGTATGTATAGGAGACTAATTGATCATAATTTCACAGAAAGAAAAGCATGACATGTTTAATTTACATAGGTATATATACACAGTATAGTTTAAATTAACCTTCCTAGAAAATAAAGCAAGTAGAGGAATGTGATTGGGGGTAAAATGTCCAAGATAAACAAATTGTATAATTCTGTATTCATCGTGTGTATCCAATCAAATCCAATGTATAACATTCATGATGGCCTGGAGCCAAAAGTAACGTCTACAAAATATGTTATTAGACAGAAAAGGGTTCATTAAATTTGACTTAGATATTTGTCTTAAACAGTTATAAAGCTCCAATTACAGACACCAAGTTGACTCAAGGTGAACATTTTGTCTCCAAGACACCTGACTGACTGGAGCATAAAGATTACGGTGCACAGGAAGGGGGAGGTGCAGAATGTCAAGGGGGAACTCTGTGCCAAAGGGTACAAGCAGAGGACAGAATCCCGCACAATTCAAGACTGAACAGACACTTCTAAGGTTGCTTTAACACGCTGGTTCTGATGATAGCCTGCCACAACTTCATGTAATTGGTCCAAAAGTCCAAACCATCCAAAAAGATGTTTTCGCCTAGAAAAAAAAATGAACCATGGTTCAATTTGATCCTGGCCAGGGTCACTCCTTTCAGTCAGACCAAGGTTTGGCTGTTTGGTCCAAACCATGGTCTGAGGGAGGTTTCACACCTGTAAGTTTGGTTTGGATCAAACCGGAATATCCTTTTTTGTGTACATGTGTCCCTGTCCAAAAAGCACCTCAAACAAGTGCTTTTTGAGTCCCGGAAGCACTTCTTTTTTGGAATATCCTTAAGCCTGGATCAAACTAAGTAGGTGTGAAAGCAACCTAACTCAGCAGGTAGCAAGAGAAAAAGACCACCAACCATTCAACACCCTGAGATGTCAGCTACTACAAATCCTTTGATAAAAGACTGCAGTAGTGTACTTCATCAGTCAAACAGCAAAGACCCTGATAAAAGCCTGAATGAACACTGGAAACAGACATCAGCTGCCTGTGAACAGCAGATAATAACTGGTCATGCCAATAACTGGGAAGAGGTCAAAGGTATTAAGGAAGGAGTCAGTGTACAGCTGGAGAAAATCCGAGATCTAATGCCAAAGACCACTTTGAACAGAAACACAAGTTGCCATTGCCTTCCAGTCACAGCCATTGTTATTATATGACCAACATTCCATCCTTAGGTCCCATGACAACCCTAACCCTAACCCTAACCAGCTCTATCTGTGGATGAAGGCTGCTGGTATTGGGATTTGGATGTGATCATGACTAAGTACTTCAGATTCAGAACTGATCAGAGCTGCAGCATGGAGAAGTCTGTGGATCCATGCATTATTCCATTTCTGACATAATCTGCCAATAAATCTCTGTAAATGTTGAACACTGGAGCTTTAAGGCCAAGGTCATCTTTGGTTTTCAGGGTCTGCTGTTGGAACTTTGGGTCAAATAGAAATTAACTCTCACTGCAACTGTCACCCAATTTTTGACCGATTTCATTGAATAAAAATAACAAAATACACTACCTCATGTTACTCTCCCGTGCATTCTCAAAGTAAGAAAACAGACTTAATGTTGTTAATTGCTGACCATCTGCACCAGGCCCTTGATTCTCACAGTGCAGTGTATATTTAAAGCTTGCCAGGCTTATCTGGTTGTTGTCTGGTATTTTTCTGTGTTTGTTCTTTTTTTTTTCTCTTACAAATGGGGTTGGCTGGTTTGGTGTTCTTCCCGCCCAAGGCCTTGCAGCTATAAAGGGTTTCGGAGCCAATGGACAGTACAGCAATGCCAAGTGCAGCCGTGCTAGAGCTTTGAACAGCAGTCTTATTTATGAAAGCATATTTGGATTTATTTTTCCACCTGATCCTGATCATAATATGTGTGATGTAGAAAGACAAATACTAACAGTGATATGTTTGGATATCATTATGCTACAGTGTTATTTGGACCTTGAAGGCTCTTGGCTATTCAGCATGGGTTTAGCTGGAGATATGTTTTGGTTGGACTTCAGAGAACAGGATAAGAAGCACGAGGACAGATGGGTGGTACCAGTAAACTTGCAGCAACTGAGGCACAAAACTTCATGGTCTGCTGAGGCTGCAAATAAAAATATTAACAAGCTGAATGTTGTTTTTAAAGAGGTCCCGTTTCTCCAAACTGTGATTGACTTGCTTCATATGAACAGTATTCTGCATCCCATGTAAATGAGGCCAGCTGGCATTAGTGGCAGATTCAGCGGCAAAGCTGAGAACCAGAACCGACCCGCAGTTATCTGTACGTCAAATCTGCACCCGCCCAGAACCATTAATATAAGCTCAGCAATCTGACCCACACCCATGATTAAACACACATACACACTCACTCACTAGTCACTCACTTGTGTTTTCAATTGGCACAGTGCCTGTGCTCCTACAGCTGTTGATATGTCTCCATAGTGACGACGAGCCTAGCTTGTGGCTATCAAAAGCTAACACTTTTTGAAACTTTCTACAAGCATCAAAGCCACTGACAAGATTATTCTCACAGTCTTTGAGGGCATTGAAATCCTCCTAAACGTCCAACTTGGCCTTTGATGATGTATTGTCCACAATTTAGTGTCCTCCGCTGGCTATTTTTTACCTTTATTTCATCTGCTTCCATCAAGGACTGCCAATGAGCAAGCTAGAACAGCATCATTCTGACCAATGAACAGTTGGTCAGTTCATTGATTGGACGGGCGCTCTAATATTAAGGGTGACCAGGTGTCACTGCACAGCATTTTTATGCCTTGTCCCATGTCCAACACGTTGAGACCATGTCACACATTTTGATTGGCTCTAGTTTTTCAACAGGACAGGCACTTTTCTAAAATCTGGCTTTTATCCAATGGTTGTGAATACATCAGGGAAGGCTGTCATCACTGGGCTATATTTTATGTCAAACTGGGCACATGTGGATCAGGTGCAGGTTAACCTGTCACCATCTTGGCGACCGCACACCCAACAGGAAATATCAAAAATCACCACAAAGTCACAAGCTCTGCAGACTTGATTGTTACTACTGAATCAACCAGAGGGCAAAGCATAGAGAAGAAGAAGAAGAAGAGGGGTAGAATAGAAATGTTTTATTTTTGCATATCAAAATGTCAGACTACACCTCTCAGCATTGGAGATGTGTCCCGTGTTGTCCCATACAAACTTACTCTTTTCCCACATTTTGTTTGTTGGGATCTGGTAGCATTTGCAACCCAATGCTAATGTACTTTTAGAGTCACTGCTACTAAGGTACGGATGTCTGATTAAAGAACATCCATTTATGGAAAGCTTATTCACAGACCCTTTTGGAGTTTCCTTTTGAATCCAATATTCTTTACAGGTGTTGCAGCTGTGAGCTGAGCTCAGGTATGAGATGAATAATTATGTCTACTTCTTGCAAATGTCATCCTAGATTTATATCATTTCAACACTAGAAGCCCTTGGAGTTTTACATCTTGGAACTTTCTAATGTAAACTGAGCCAAAGCATTCAGCAGAGCATAAATAATTTGGGCCAAATAAAGCATATACTGCTTGTGTGCAGGTCCTCTGGTACAGTCAGAAAGTTTACTGTGAATCAGGCATTAAGCTTCTGATGCTGTTCAGCCAAAGTCTCCCTTGGCTGGAACGGGGAGCTCAATCACTGCTCTTTGTCATTCCTGCAATCTGTGACCAATTAAACAAAGAATGAAGTTGTCTTGCTCAACATACAGTCATGATTCCCAACCCCTCTTCCAAAAGGTGTACCTATGCAACATGAAGCTACAGGGTCAGGAGCTAGTTGTCTGCTGGCGTAGGCCGCAGTCACGACTTCTCTGATTCCCGCATCACTGATTCTGCCCCTGGGTCCACACAGTAATTTCCAGCTGGTCCTGTCCAGAGATTCTGACTTTTGAAATGATGTCACATGATGATGTTTCTTTCTGCTCCTGTATCACCTTGGAAAAATCACCATCTCCCACTCAGATACACTCCAGAAGGCACTTTAGGACAGAGATGGAGACTCACTGGGGACAGTCACAGTCAAGACCTCTGGAAACATCAGGTCAGCCTCTGGTCATGAGTGCCATGTTTCGGGATGGAGGGATTCTCTGACTTCAAACATCTGGAAAGTATTCAGACTGAAACTGGAGCAGAAACTCTCAGATGTTGTTGACAGTCATTCTATCTACATGCATTACTTTTAGATTAGTTCATTTCTAGTATTTCTGAGATCATGCAAGAATCCATCTTGCCAGACTTCAACTTAATGCACTTGTGGCTGAATCAGAGTGATTCAAACCAATCAGCATCCAATGAAGAACTACTGATGGTTACAAGTGTAGTTTTAGTGTGGCAACAGCGAGAGCGCTTGACTACAACTATGGTGGCTCCTAAACACGTTAGCACAGATGCTGCTATAGCATCAGTCTTAGCAGAACTGAAGTGTATTTCTTCATTGAAAGAAGAGCAAAGAACAACACTGAAGGCTTTTCTAGATGGAAAAGATGTCAACTGGCTTTGGCAAGTCTTTCGTTTACCATCTGACTCCACTGGTAGCACTCTACTATTCTGTCATATTCTTTGTTGACCTGTTTGGTTGAAGTTATCCCATGATAGACGTTGATAAACAGATGGTTCATCCCATCACATGCAGAGTATTCTCTGAAAGTGCCCACCCTTTTCCAAACAGTTTCCAAGGATGACTTCCCAGACAGTTCTATGCACCAAACCATCTGGCATGTCAGGTTAGTATATAATGCAGCAACTCCCGAAAAACTTGGTATTTGACCTGGGGATGGTGCATCACGTCCTGCATCACACAGAGCGATGTGTGCCTGATGCTTGATCTTGAAGGCTCTCATTGGATGGTCTCATCACTTTTTTGATAAATTTGCAAACTTAAAAGTTGTTAATTGACCTAATCTTTGCCTTAACCCCAAGATTAAGAGAGATCAAGCTGGATTGCAACTTCAAACAACACCCGAACGCGTCCACCATTAATTTGTTAATTTTTATGAAACCACCCCACCGCAGGTATAATTGCAGCCTGTGCATCTCTAGTTTAAACGCTTTCAATAGATTAATAGAGTGGAGGAAAAAAAAACTGTAAAATTCACCCAGACTACTGTTTCTCTGACGTCTCTCCAAATAACACACATTTAGGCTGTTCTTTTCATGTAACTAATGTAATAACTAATATTTTAATGTAACTAATATTTTTTCACTTTCATTGACAGACCCACTCCGAAACTGTTTGGCAGCCTGTTTCCCACTGTGAGTGCTCTGAACTAAATATAACTGGGAGTTTTTTGATGCTGGTGAGGATTATTAACATTGATTTGCTTAAAAAAATATTATTTTTCACTGCTGACATTGTTTTGTACTTTACACCGGGGATAGCCTGAAGCGTCCTGGAGTCCAGATGACAATATCAGCAAATAGAAACAGCTTGTCTCATGGCAGAAAACAACCGGATTTACTGGAATGAAATCCAGTTATTCTGCTTGAAGTGAGGGTTAAACACTTCTTAGAGATTGGACCGTACAGATGGTCCCGCAAAACACACACGGAAAGCTTGTGGCAGCTTGTGTGAAACAGCGACCAACATCAACAGCAAATCAGGCTGAACATACTGCAGACACAGCCTCGTGAAACTCAATTTCCCCTGAACAGTTAATCCAAAATATCCATGTAAATGTTTGCAGGAAGAAGCAATTATGAGATGCATTGATGCAAAACTGAAGCACTGATCTGAAAGTCAGGAGTTGATGAGCCATGCCATCTTTATTTCTGTTCAGATTTCAGAATGACTCAATTAAACTGCAGACACTTTTTCTATGATAAATTAAACCCTTAAAAGTCTTAGAAACCCCCCAAAATACACAAAATGTATTTATTTGTAAACTCATTGAAGTGAGTGATGGTTAAACTTTAATATTTTCAATTAAAAAGTAAAATTAAAAAATGTACTTTTCAGGCGCCAACAAATCCGGTTCATAGCTCACTGTCAAATTTTTTAAATACATTTTTTTTTTAAAGATTATTTTTCGAGCTTTTTGCCTTTATTCTGATAGGACAGCTGAAGTTGTGACAGGAAGGGGGGCAGAGAGAGAGGGAATGACATGCAGCAAATGAGCCACAGGTGGGAGTCGAGCCTATGGCCACTGCAGAGGACTGACAGCCTCAGTACATGGGGCGTACGCCCTACCAACTGAGCTATAGGGGCACCCCTGAAATACATTTTTTAAATTGAGTTTCTAAAAAGTTTATCTGAAGAAGAAAAGTAAATTATCTCAACTAAAGATTATGTTCGGCAAAACAGTTTCAGTTGGGCTCAAAACTCAATGCGCTGCAGTACGCTGCCTCGAAATTTTGAGTTTTCTCAACTATTTTTTTTACAGTGTATAAAACATTTGCTATATTATGCGTTTAGTTTATGTGTGACTGTGCTAGTAGCCTGTAAAATACGTCCTGCTGTTAAACATGATGATCTGTACAAGAAAATCCGGATCATTTTTCTAATGTTAGCTCATGGTTTGTTTTTTAATTTTATTTTTTTACAGTGTTACATTCTGCCAAATGCTGATATAAGACTTCATAATAACAGCGCCTTAAGATTGTCTGGCAGCAGCAGTAACAAAAGGGAATTACTCTATATGCTTTAAGTTTTACACGATAACTATCGCCAACAAAATGAAAAAGATAAAGACTGGTCTCTCATGCTGGGAAGCAAATCAAGTGTTACATCCAGAACTGTCCAGCAGCGAGCCAAGGTGCTCATGTCTCTGCTCATAACTGCTGCGAGCTGATCGAATGATGGCAGGAGTTCCTGCTGCGGAGTCTCAACACTGTGGAGGTTCCCTATTTGTCAAATCTGTCTGGAAACGGTAACCCTGTCCTTCAGCAGCACCTCTCAGCTGCCTCCGTTAATGCAGCAGCTCCACACAGAACACTCTTACACAGAGGGTTCCACAAGGGATCAGGTTCTACCCAGAACCATTTGCTTTTGAGCAACTCTTTTTATGAAGAAAGGGTTTGTCAAGGGTTCTTTATAAGGCTAAAGTATCAGTTAAGAACATTTTAATTGCAAAGGGCCCTTTTTGGAGGAAAGAGTTCTCCAAGGATTGTTTAGATCCTTGAAGAACTATTTTATCAAGGGTTTTTTGTACCATGATATGAAAGTGTTCTCAGAAGAACCCCTGGGTGGGGTCTGGATAAAACCCTTGGAATATTAAAAGGTTCTCTGTAGAACCCCCTGAGTGTGTTCTAGATAAAATCCTTCAAATATACAAAGGTTCTCAGTAGAATCCTCTGGGTGTGTTCTTTCAGTAAACTCATGGACAACGAAAAGACCCCCTGTGTGGGTTCTTGTTGGCACCATTAGAAGGTGGAAAGGAGACAAACCCTTTATGGGGCACCTTTATTTCTGAGAGTGTCAGTCTGTGGCTCAGTGATCTGAGAGAAGACTGGGTGAGAGCTGAGTAACAACATCAGGAATGACAGAGAGGATCAGTCAGAGTTTTGGTGCTGAGTCTGATAAAATAATGGAATGCTTGTCGGGCAAAAAGAGAAATTCAAAGTTATTGAACAAAGGACGGCCTTCTATTGTCCAATGGAGGCTAAATTGGACAACAGAATTGTTTTCAGCATGTAAAGGTTGAGGTGTTGAGGTGCTGGTAATCAATTTCAGATCGAGGATGACTTGAAGACAATAGAGCGGAAACCTTCCTCTGTACAAGATCCACTACAGAGTCAAAAAGCCTGTTACCGGGTGTTCAGAAAGAATACAGCACTACGCTTAAAAAACAAATTGTCTTGGATTTTTTTTTTTTGTGAAGATCAGCCCATAGTCAGGATCATGCACATAGCAGACATACATCATCCATGATTACCAGGTAGTTACAAGCTAAACTGTGAGTGGAAAGATGGTACGTGGAGACGGAAAACCAATGGTTCACTGTAACTGTAAACACTGTAACCGTGGCTCTGAGCTGGAACTATTACGTAGAGAGATGCAGATCAGGAGGAGAATATTTTGAGCAGTGTTGAAAATGAAGTGGATGACAATGCAGTGAGCATAAGTGCTTGTGAATTGTAAAATGCGAAACAGTATGGAGATGTGATGTAGTTCCCTCAAATCTGGATTCAGTGATTACATGATGGGAAAAATATAATTACTATGGCAAAATTACAACTGTAAAAAAATAGTGTCTAAGTGAAGACATCCATGTTTTACTATAAATTATTCACTGGAATCACACATGTATATTGAAAAAATACAGTTAATATCTTCCATTAAATTCCTTGAGATTTAAAGGTCACATGATTGGTTGGTTGAGACATACAACAGTGAGGCGTTAATTCTAGTTTTTGACTTCTTACTTCTAACTTCTCACTCTTCTTATCCAGCCACTAGGGGCTGCAGGTGATCAACAACCGCTTCAGTTTGAAGTCTTGTTTCAGCTCGGGACAACATATGTGAGTTCATGTTCATGTTGGAGAAACTTTACAAATCTCTGCTGGCTGAATCGGGCAGTTGTGGTGTCATTGCAGTAGGTGCTTCACCATCTGTTGCCTGGTGGGGATTGCAATCTACTGAGGGACATCTCCTAGTTAGTCAATGAATTCCTGAGTTACAAACAAAAATGTGTTTTGTGAGGTCACAGTGACCTTTGACCACTAAATTCTAATGAGTTCATCCTTGAGGCCAAGTGGACGTTTGTGCCAAATTTGAAGAAAATGCCAAAGGTGTCTTGGCCGATCAGTCAGGAATTCTCCTCCCATTATGCTATCTGCACGTTACCATTTTCAAAATCTTGGTCACTACATGAAACAATAACAACTTCTGAGAACCAGCAGCCTACACGATGACAATGGCAAGTTGTCCGAAAGCAAACAAGTTAGCAGCTGTGACCTTTTCTTTTGCAGAGATTTTACCATTTTACTGCCATGTCTCGGATCCCTGCGTATAAATGTTCCACCAAAACGAGTTGCTGCATCCTAGGCTTAGCACCCCCAAGACGACTGTGATTACAACCAAGCCAGAGCGTTTTTCCCATTTTTCAGAATGATTATGTGTGGAGCCTGGCTGTATGAGACTTGTTTGGCAGCTGTAAGGCCAGCTAACCAGAGGTGAGATGACAGTTCCAAGTTGGAGCTGGTTAGTACAGTAACAGGACTTTTGGCAAGTAGGGAACTGCTTTGGATAATGTGTTTGCTGGTATCTCTGAAACACTCTACCAGAACTGTGCAACCCTTAGGCACTTCCCCCAACACCAAAAGAAAAACTGTGTCCAGTGCATTCTGAGTGAACACAGTTTGGTTTGGTGATGCTAATTCTTTCATTTTATGCAGGATGCAGGGATTGAAGTATATTCTGTGTTTGAGAAAAGACTGGATAACTTGATGGTTGGGGTTCTGGGAAGATACTTGCCTGTTCTGCCAGATTAGTTTCAAATTGTGATTGGAGATATTTGAGGAGAGGTTAATCTTCCACACTCAAGTCTTCCACAATCGAAAGGGGCTTTCAGGTGGCCTCATGTGAGATGGAATATATAGTGGAGACCAGTCTGCTGGGGCTGGTCAGAGCTGTGTGAAATGGATGTGTGAGGAGAGGTGTGTTCCAAGGTACACCATAAGTATGCATCACTACGTGGAGTTGGAGATGTCACCGAGAGTGTGCAGCTCTTTACTGCTCCACCGAGGAAATGAAATTGGTTGGCTTCCCAATCAGACGTTATTATTTAGGAAAACAGAAGAAGTAGAAGTAATCAGAAGAGGTTGTTAAAAGGGCTCATTTCCAGCTCTATATTTTCATTCTTGGACTCTACTAGAGTATCTCTGCATAGTTCAAAGTTCAAAAACATCCTTATTTATCCTATATTGGACTTTCATGCGGCCCATCATCATCATCCCATATCTGAGACAAGCTGTTTCCTGTCTCTTGACTGGAGAACTTCCTAGAAGCCTGCCAAGGTGTAGCATCCAGAGTTGGTCACATCAAAGAGGGAACCCAAGACCTGTGCGAAAGATCTTGCAAGAGTGATTCTTTCCCTAACACTATCCAAGTGTATTCTGTCTCTGAACCTAAATAGACTACATCGCAGTGTTGTCACATAAAGTTTGTACAAGTGCACAATGAAGAAACAATTACAATCTCACCAAGTTTACATTAGACATTAGGACAAAAAAACTTATTCACATTTTTGTTGAAACTGGGTCGTAATTTCTGGAGAAAATATTTTCTGGTTTCAGTCCTCTGGCTGCTCCGCCTCAACTTTCTGCGATTAACAGTTTTCTGACGGACAAATAGCTTACTTGTTATTAGTGTTTCGCTACTTTATCTGCTAACTACTGCGTATGGCTAGTTAGCATCAGCTAGAGGTCCTATTGGCTGACTCCATTTGGACTCTGTCCATAGAAAGAGGCCTTCAGGTGGCCTCATGTGAGATGAAATATATGGAGACCAGTCTGCTGGGGCTTGTCAGAGCTGTATGAAGTGGATGTGTGAGGAGAGGTGTGTTCCAAGGCACACCATAAGTACGCATCACTATGCAGAGTTGGAGATGTCACCGAGAGTGTAGCTCTTTACTGCTCCACTGAGGAAATGAAATTGGTTGGCTTCCCAATCAGAGGTTATTACTGGGACAATGAAGATACTAGAAGAGGTTGTTAAAGGGGCTCTTTTCCAGCTCTATATTTTTATTCTTGGACTCCTCAAGAGTATCTTGGCAAGATTCAGTTGAAAAACATCCTTAATTATCTTATATTGGCCCTTTATGCAGCCCATCTTCATCCCCTGACTGAAACAAGCCATTTCCTGTCTCTTTAATGCCCCCTTCCCTTGCAAGAGTTTCATTTTAATCCAAACCACGATCTTTCCCTCACCCTAACCACGTGTTTTCTGTCCTAAAAGCTAAGTAGATTTTAACCACGGCATCATCAGATTCTAATTATAATATAATAATAATTATGATTATAATAAGTTTGTGCAACATGGACAATGAACAAACAATACGTACAAATCTTACAAGAGTTTTCCAAATCTAAGGTTTCCTTCTAGACATGCTTCCCAGTGCTCGTGAGCACAGCAATGGTAGATGCTGCTGGAATTTCTGAGACTGATTTTGGTGAAACTGTGAAGATAATTTATGGAGAAAATATTTTCTGTTTTTCTCTCTGATGCCCTACTGCTGCTCTGCCTCAGCTTTTCTGTGATTTACTTTTGACAACAAGTCAACAACTCATCACAGGTTTATTTATACGGTCACCTGCTCCAGGGACAGTACATCCACAAAGTACAGGGATCGTCCACCTTCTGAGTCCGTCTTCATTTGGCCACTTTTTTTTGCTTGAGAAGGAAGACTGTTTCCCAATTTTTCCTTTGATGTCTTCTGTCTTCTTTGCCTCAACCCTCTGTGATTTACAGAGTTTCCCGATGGACAGATAGCTTCACCTGTTGTAGTAGTGAGTTGCTTTAGCTGCTAGCTACTACTTACTGCTTGTTAGCCATGCAGCTAACGGTCTCATTAGCTGACTCCACCTGGTTGAAAACCTAGCAGGAGTATTACACCTCTAGTACAGGAGCTTTGGAATGCCAGGAGTTCAGGTGCTCAAAAGCTCCCAGTTCGGGCAGATTCTAATCAGGTAATAATACAGGTAGCTGCACATCTAACTGAGCTACGTAGCAGTAGCTGTTAGCTGCTTTAGCAACTAGTAAAGCTATATGTCTATCATAACTTCATAAATCACAGAGAGGTAAGGCAGAGCAGATGGAGGACATCAAAGGGAAAACCAGAAAACACCTTCTCAAACGAAAAAGTGAGCAAATAAAGACAGACTAGGCAGGTGGATGGTCCCTGTACTTTGTACCACATAAAAAAAAAAAATCTGTGATGAGTTGATGCAGGCTTGCTGTCAAAAGTTAAAAGAAGAAGCATTCAGAGCAGTCTAAAACCTGAGCTTTTTGTTTATCTTTTATTTGAAACTTTGGCCACATCTGATATGAACATCCAGCACTGTAGCATTATATATAATACAGTAAATAAGGGAAAACATAATAGGTCCCCTTTAAGCACTTTTGACTGTAATGAACAGCCTCCCTCTCAGACTCATATCAGCCGTACAACTGGCTATGAAAAGTTGGAAATAAGTGTGTTTATGTGATGTTTCCCAAAGTTTAACCACATCTGTTTATTTGGAAATGCAGGAAGACTGTATAAACACTCAGGAGAGTTAAAAAATGTCCTACTTGGACTGTGCAGATACACATGATAAATTCTAAAAAGTGACAAGTGCATTCATTCCTGTGGCTCGACACAAAAAAGACTGTGTGTGGTCCACAGACTGAAGCCACGACCACACTTCAGTATTTACTGCATCAGTGACGACCAGATTCCTCTATGATGACATGACTTTGTTGACTGTCTCATCGACATGCCATAAAAGTTTGAGGATCACGAACTTTAGAACACTGAACCAGCTGATTTTTAATATCTAAAAACTTCAGGGAAATATATCCAGGTTGCCTTGAAAGTCAGCTATAATTGTCCTTTAGCTTCAATTTCTTCTACTGGTTTTTAGGGGACAACATTGTTGCCTGCATAATATATTTCTATGCAATTATTCTGCATTAGATATTTATGTTCATTTAGATGTTTAGTCTCTTCAACACTGACAGTTGACAGCAGATTGCAATATTTAAACATGGCCACAGTCTTTCCCTTAACCAGGTGGACTTGCAATAGATTGCAGCATTAGTTGCCCAAACTTCACGATGGTATTGTAGAAAAATGGCCACTTGACAGATGTGTACAAATGAAAGTTGTCTCAGAGCCATAAGAACAGTAAACAATGTTGGACATCGAGAACACACTAAAAAGTCTCACGCATTGAAATTCAGGGATGGATGGATGGATGGATGGATGGATGGATGGATGGATGGATGGATAGGTAGGTAGGTGGGTAGGTAAAAGCTTACTGATGTCCACACTAAGAGTTGGTGGAGACCAAAACAGAGCTAAAAGCAACTCGTCCTCACCAGAAAAACGGGCGTATAGGTCGATTGTGCAAGCAGGTTATTGCAACTCATATTTCCATTTACTGTTAGTCGCTGACCTCTACTGGCCGTAGTAATTATGAAGGGAGCAAAGGAGGGTGGCAACTACCAATTATTTCCATTATCAATCATTCTGTTGATCATTTTCTTGATTAATCAATTGTTGTCTGTCAGAGAACAGTGAAAAATGTTGAGCAGTGTTTCCCAAAACCCAAGATGACGTAAAATGTTAAATGTTTTGTCCACAACCCAAAAATTTTCAGTTAACTAGAATAGAGGACAAAAGAAACCAGGAACTATTCACATTTAAGAAGCTCAAAGAATTAAACAATAAAAAAATACTTAAAACTAAACCATGAAAGGACTAATTGTGAAGGTCTACAGTAAAAGAGGAATTCAGGTAGCCGCCTGTTTAGTCCAGCTAAACTTGATCTGCCTTTCCGAGCCCTGATAGTCAAATGGAATTTATTTTATTAAGGATTTATATATCGAAGGAGTGTTTACCTCGTTTAATCAATTATCAGAAAAATTTGCTCCAAGTCCATCTAACTTTTTTTCACTGTCTTCAGTCAGGGACTTTGTGAAGAAAGGTTACACTTCTTTTCCCAGTAAATCCCCATCTAGATGAACTTCTGTCCTTGAAACCGAACCAGAAAGGATCAGTTGCTCGGAGCTATTCGTTAATAAATAATCTGAACATACAACCTTTGGATAATTTAAGAACCCGCTGGGAACGAGCCATTTTTCTGAGGATGTGTGGGAGGCATGCTGAAGACAAAATCTCATCCAATTTTAGATACTCCATTGCTCCCACCTCTCTCAAACTAAAACCAGCAAGAATGGATGCTGGTCTTGAGCCCTCCTTTGAGAGGTGCAGGGCAAGTTTTGGGCTTTTGGGCTTTTTAAGAAGCAGAGTTTGGATCGCTACATGAAGCATATGGGATCACTATCACACCTTTTTGGGTGCAAAATGCGAAATAGTCATGCGACTACCAGGATGTGATCACATTCTCAATGATGCTTCATTCTTGGTCAACTGGAAAGGGACTAGACCCTCCTTGTCATGCCAGATGGCTGAAAAATGGACCGTTTCACTTCAGATTGGTGAAAATAAAATATGGTATAAGGGGAAATAAGTCCAAACTCTACAAGATATGGGGATCTTTTTTATGCTGTGATCCACACAACTCAGAACTTGAAAATTTTCAAACTCCTATTAAGAAAAAGCCCCTACTTGGGAAGCTAAATGCAAATGTTATTAAGTTCCATAAAATAAAACGTATAATGGCGTCTGTGTCATTTCTCCTCTTCTATGTCTTTTATGCAAGGAGGCTTCACTGATGAGGGTCCAACTATGTGAAGACTTGCCAAAGAAACTCATCACCTTGCGACTGTCAGCCATGTTTTTCATTTGTGTTTGGTGTCATGCACCTGGAATGTTCTGAGGTAGGAGGCTGGAAATCTCAAAGGGGAAATTCTGACCTCTGACTTTGCCTTGAGCGCAGCATCAGTCTGCCTTTGTGTATCTGTGCTGTGTCAGTTTCTTTGTCTCATCTTTTGAGGTGCAAGAGGAGCTGATTACAACAACTAACCAGATTGGGAGCACCTGGGCCCTCTTCTCTACACGACAGGATAGAAAAGTCCCAGCTGTCAGTGTGGCTCACGGTCTTCCCTGCCAGCGCCTGTATCTTTTTGTTTTCTTTTGCCTTAGTGTTATGTTTTACAACCTGGATTCCAAAAAGAGTTGAGACACAGCAAAAATGTAAATAAAACAAGAGTGCAATGATTTAGAGACAAGATACTTAATATTCAAACTGATGAACTTTATTGTTTGAGTGTAAATATACACTCATTCTGAATTTGATGTGATGTGTCGCTGCACCTACAAATGTAAGTTAAGACTCGACCATGCAAAGAGAAAGACATATATCATCCAGACAACATCCAGAAACACTGAGACTTCTCTGGGACCCGAGCTCATCTGAGATGGACTGACGCAAAGTGGAAAAGTGTGCTGTGGTCTGACGAGTCCACATTTCAGATTGTTTTCACAAATCATGGACATCGTGTCCTCCGGGCTAAAGAGGAAAAGGACCATCCAGACTGTCACCAGCACTAACTTCTAAAGACAGCAGCTGTGATGGTTTGGGGGGATTTGGAGCCACATATGCTGCCATCCCTGACGTCTGTCTCAGAGACGTCCCTGATTATTTCAGTGAGACACCACCAAGAGACATTGTGGACATGTTCCAACAGTGTGTCTTCGTAGTAAAAGAGTTCAGGTATTAGACTGACCTGCCTGCAGTCCAGACCTGTCTCCCATTGAAAATGTGTGGTGCATTATGAAGCACAAAATACGACAACAGAGACCAAACAGGACTGTTGAGCAGCTGAAGTCGTGTATCAAGTAAGAATGAGAAAGAATTTAACTTTCAAACTTCAACAATTAGTGTCTCAGTTCACAAACACTGACTGAGTGTTAAAAGAACAGCTGATGTATCACAGTGGGAAACATGATCCTGTCACAACTTTTATGGGATGTCCTGTAGGCATCAAATTCAGAACGTTAAATAGCTTGTCATTGTATTGTAATCAATTGAATGTAGGTTATAAAGAATTTGGAGCTGATTACACTCAGGTGATAGTCTGCAAATCCAGAGAATCAAACGTAGAAGGCAGAAGATGAACAAATCCTTTGCAGCTGTGGATGTTGGAGGATTGTTGAGCACTGGCAGAAATAGAATTATGTCACTTCTTTCATCTCTAACTGGCTGATAAAATAAATCCAAAGGATTTGTAATGGGCTCTTTGGCAATAGGAACAAAAAACCCGTTTTCAGGTTTGACTGACAAATTACTGCTCTCGAGGACGAAGTCTTATTTTGCTTCTTCTCCTTTCGCATGGAAACCTTCACAGAAAAACTGATTAAGATGGATTTTCACCCTAAAACCAAACACATAAATGTATGATGTCATTTGTACACAGTTCAAGTCCAACTGAAATTACAGTCACTCATTCCTTTAGGGTTTCCAACTCATGTTTGTGCCGTTTACATTCACTGTTAATGTGTTTTATATTATTAAGCAAAGGTATTTTAAAGAAATTACTTGGCATTAAATCTAAAATTTTCCATCCTACAGGCCTGAGTCAGGATGGTTGGTTTACACGTTTGATTGACAGCTGAGCCAACATGTGGCACAGACAGACAACTGCTGCGTTTCCGTCCAAATGTATTGCAAATTTCAACTGAATTTTGAGTAACTCGGCAAAAAGAAAATGTCTATTAATACTAGAGATAAGCAGTAGGTGGCACCAGTTCTCCAGACATGAAACCATTGAACTCTGAACTTATTTGAAAAAGTGTTTCCATCTTCCATCAACAGCATTAATTCTTTCTTATCTGAACGTTACTGTTTGCATCAACCTCTTAATGCAGCACTTTGAAATGCACATAAAAATATTTGATGGCTAATATAAATAAGCTTGTAAAGCTTATAAGCCATGGACAGACAGCATTTTTTCAGCATTGTTGTTGAAAAGAAAGAACTTTAGGGCCCTATTTGGGTGACCCATGACATCTGGTCTAAAGTGCGTGGTGCATTTAGGGTGTGTCCACATAAAAATTTGCTATTTAAACATACTTAATTTAGGTGCAAAGTAAGACAAAAAGTGGAAAGGGGTTGTATTTAGTCTCTTAATTAATCATAGGTCTGTTTTGGGAGTAACATGAATTAAACCGATCAGAGTGACATCTTCCATTCCCTTTAAGAGCCAACTGCACCTGCCTGTGGCGCATTGCTATTTAATTCATCAGATTCATCAGGTTGAAGAAGTGAACAGAGGTGCTGAAATGACCCAATAGTAGTGATACAGGTGCTGAAGTCAATCCGCGAGTCAGGCTGGCCGGGTCATATGTAAGAGAAATCACTACCAGAGAGGCTGTGTGCACATTTACGCACGATACACAGGAGTGTGCCTGCTGTGCCATTACTGCACGCATGGAAAAACTACTATGTTAATGACTGAAAGCAGCTGCTGTGATCATTAAAGTAAATCAATAAAGAAAACACTCAGACATCAATATAACACACAATAAAACACCTGGAAAGTTGGCACCACTAGACATAAATTAAAAGAAGCTGCTTTTAGTTTCGTTTCCATGTGTGCGGTAATGTCACTCCAGTAAATATCGTGAATATTTAAGCAGCAATAAATACATAATACTGTAGTCATAAACAGACGGGACTTTGGAAACTCTGCAGAGAAAACATTCTTTCAGACCACTCTGAGAAGTTCACTGTATGAACTTTGACTATTAGCTTTTAACTTTTTATCCTCTCCTACCTGCAATCTTCCACTGTTAACCAGAATATTAATTGGAGACACATCTTACTGTCAGATTCTCCATCTCATGGAGCTGACGTCTACGTTTTATGAAAAATTTAATCAGCAGGAGGTTGGTTGGTTTAATGGCCAGGAATTCAAAGTTTTAAAATATATTTTCCAGAATGACTGAAAAGCCCTTTAAAATCAACGAACTGATATATATATATATAATGAACGAACTGATATATATATATTTATACTGATCCAGTTTTAAAACTTAAAATATTTACTCAGTCTTAAAATCTGTTTCTTTATCAGTTCAGCCTGCTGAAGGATCTTTATTTTCCTGTTCTTGTTTTCAGGACACATTCAATTTGATCTGTCTAAAGCGTCTAATTAAGATACAAATTTTAAAATGTTGTATATCTCACTCTGTAAGTTAGAGAACAGATGTTGAATCTAACGAACACCAGAGAGAGATCCGTTTGGTCTCAGTGGGATTTTATGGCAGATTCTAATATCTGGACTCAGAACAAACAGTGTTTGACTTCATGATCCTGTCCGACAACATCATCCTAAACATTTGGTGTTAATTCTGTCGGGCAAACCCAAACCCTGCCTGTTCTAATGTGAACCACAGCGTTAGCCTGTTGTTACTCGGCTCTTATTAAAAAAACAAACAAATCACAGTTAAACGAGGCAGATGTTAGCTTGGATGCAGTCGGTCATGGCGTGCTTGTTTTCGCACCCTGGGGCACTCTGGGTGGGTGGAGTTGTAGTTTTAGTCATGAGCCAATGGATGGAAACGAACGCTCCTCCCACTCAGTGTGTCTCAGGCTGGGAATGACGTGAACTTGTGTGACATCACAGTGACCAGCCAACACAACACACAGTGGCTGCTTTCCCAAAATGCTCGCTGGCAAAGTCGTCGAGTTTGAGATTTTTTTTTTACTTCATCTTCTTCAGTTAAAATTAAACACAAAAGTAGAATTTGAGTCTCCGGATTCACTTTGACCACAAACACTTTGGGAAACACATAGCGGATCACATGATGCTGGAAGCAGGAAGGCAATCAGCCAGTCAGCTTTAGCTTTACCTCCGTCGGTCCTCCGCTCTTGCTATTGGTTGGAAGAGCTTTCTACACACCAAACACAGAGGTACATACATGAACATCACATGTGAGGAGATATTACAGAAGCTTCCACAGAGACAAACCTGGAATAATAATTACACAGAAACAGGAATCATGTTTACATGCAGACTCGTTGTTTGGTTTAATTCAGAGGCAACAATTCATGCAAATTCAACCAATCCCTGTGAATTCTGCACGGCCATGCAATTTTATCCAAACTCTGCACCTTTTCTGCAAATTGGACCAATCAGTTTCCACCGATCATCAGAGTTCCACCAATCACAGCGGTCCCCAGTGCAAACGTCATACATGTGCGTCTAAATGAACTCAATGTTTTGTTTTATTATTCCTTTTTTTCTTACATTTATATTTTTTTATTTTGTAACAGGTACTGAAAAGAACAGAAGGTTTATCATTGTTATTGACATTTAGCAACACTCAGTGTACTTTTATTTAATAATTTGTGCTGTTTTGACTGAGTTTGAGCTCTAAAAAGATGCCTTTTTGGTGCACTTCTTCATCAACAAATGAAGATTTAATTTTAGCTTTTGTAATCATGAGCCTTTTTGGTAAAGTTAATGGGAACTTTTAATGAATTACAAAAAAAAAAAAATTACAACTTTCTACTGCAATTTCACTTGCTTGCAAAAAAAAAAAAAAGCCTAAAAATATTGCAGCATGCATCGCAATTTTTTAGAAAAGCTGCTGTGAAATCAGACATTTTAGGTCACAACAATCCCACAAACAGCCTGAGAAATCCTGGAGGGACTGGTTTATGCTCTTGCCTGTATCTAAAGATGGACGACATGACAGCTCCTCCAAAAGCCAAAACACCTGCATGGCGCCCTGGTGGCTGGTTGCAGTATAGGTCATAAACCCTGCCCCCTCCATGTTAGCAGATGGGACATGGTCCAAACTGAAACAACAGTTCATGATGGTTTCTGTCATTTTAGGTAGTTCTTATCACACTGATGTTTGTTCAAGTGTTCATTTTTTTTTAGTTATTTGATGCTAGAGAAAAGTTCTGCTCGGGACCTCGATACCGCGGCTCTAACCCCGATCAATGGCGTCACCAGAACAAGATGGCAGTGCTCGTATCAGGCTTCAGTTTTGTATAAAGCCTATGTCCGACATTATATTTTTGAGTCTGCATGTAAACATGATTATTGCACATGTGACTGTTTTTTAAAATTTGCATTATGGCATAAACTTTATAGAGATAAAGAAACAGGGTAATTTACAGAATCATAAACTTGTCTTACAAGAGCAATGAAAAACAAATAGACCACATGCTGCACTGTTTTTCAAAGAAAACTGGAGAAATCTTCAGCTTCATCTTTTTCTTTTATCAAACTGATCTTAATTTCCACACTGGCCATTTTACATCTGTATCCTACTCAGATTCGATGATTTTTAGATATAATTTCCTCTGACTTGTGTTTGATTTTTATCCTCCCTGTCCCTGTTTCTGTGCTTCAGTGTGTCTTCCTGTGTCTCACCTGTGTTGCTGTGTCTCTTGGTGAATGGGTTGAGTGTAGCTTTAGCTTTGGACGTCCAGTTGGCGGTGCTAGAGCCAAAGGAGCTGGAGGACAGAGACTTGCCCAGGTTGTCTGAGCTCACCTTCTTTGTGTTGTTGGTGGCCGTCTTACTCCAGTCTGCAACACACACGCACACAATAATCAGCTGATACACTTGATATCAACTAACAGTCACTTCCCTCCTTCTTTCCTTCCTTCAGTTTCACCTCTCTGCTTCCTTCCACCCAACCTTCTCTCCAAATCTTTCCCTCCACCTCCTCTTCATTGTTCACTGACTCCTTCATTCTTTGTCCTGTCATGGATAATCACACCACAGACATCAGTAAAACAGAACAGATGTGCAGAAGTTGATTAAGTCGCTGATGTTCGCACACAAACTGTCCTGAATCAACAAAGTGCAGCTTCAGGACACTTTAAGGACTCAAATATAAATATTAAGGCTACAATCAGCATTGGATGGGCACTTGCACCCCGGCGCCAATCGACTGACGACACAAAAGAGAGAAGTCTGATGCCACTTCCTGTCTCCGTTAGGTGGCGCTATGACTCCTCATTGTCATGCAGATGTGTTCAGACCAGGACTCTTATCAAACATATGAAGTTTGGTGCAGATCAGACCATTTATACCAAAGCTATAGCAACATTGTGTTTCATGGCGAGACATCAAAATTCAATGCCATGTCACAGCCACGGCCTTCAACACGAGATAAATCTTTTGACCATAACTAAACATTTGATCACCAACTAGTCTAGATGGCACACAGTGATTTTGAAGTCAATCTGATGAATCCTACAGGAGTTTGTTAAAATACAACACGTGCAAAATGAAATTCAAAATGGCTGACTTCCTGTTGGGTTTAGGCTGTGGGTCCATGAGGCTTTTTTGTGCATCTGGGTATGATATATGTGTGTACCAAAAACCATATCACACATTTGGTGAGTTTTTGAGCATATTTAAGCTGCCAAAAATGTGATTTAATTTTTCCACTGATTGATTAGTTGTTTGGTCCATAACAAGTTAGAAAATAATGGAAATAATAAAATAATAAAATAAATAATTAATCCTGTCACAATCTTGTCAGAAAATAGGTTTTGGTAAAGTTTTGGTGAGTTATGGAAAGTTCGATCAATTGTTTGGTCCATAAAATGTCAAAAAACATTGATCAGCATTGTTTTGTCCATAACTCGATAACTCAAACTGATGAACTGATTGTAATTAATTAACTGATTCTTTTAATAATCATTTAATTAATCATTGCTTTGTCATTCTTTGACAGTGGCTCCCCAGGAAAAAGAGAAAAGACAGTTTGTGAAACACTGATGTAGACAGTGAAACATCAGTGAAGAGTGTGGATCCAGGAGGACGCTGAGCAGCTTTAGGTTTGTGATGTGAGTCCACGTGACAGCTGCTGAGATGTTTCAGCTGTGGAGCAGCTGACTGACATCCAGAGATCAAAATAAAAATGCACAGATGGAAACTGAATAAAATGTTACAGCTGTTTGTCTTGGCTTCACACTGATCACTTGTTACTTAGAGCTTGATGATGGAGAGATTGATAACTTTATAGAAACACTGGGTCGAATATTATCTTCAGGCTGAAACATGACGTCGACTGTCAGACTGAAGCTAAACTCAGTGTCTCTGTTGTCTTCATTCACTAAAGAACTGCTGGATCACACGTGGATATTTTAACAGTCAGTAAATATCTGATCATTATCAGCGACCTCACAGGTGACAGATATCACAGTTTTTTATGTTAAAGTTAAGTCTGAATCAAATTTTAAATTAATCTAGAATCACTCAGAGCGAGAAACTGTTAAATGTATTTTATAAGATTATAAACATGCTTTAACACAAAAAGGTGTTACAATGGTCCCTGGTCTCCCCTACTTTATTTTTAAATAGCTTCAGAAAACATTTCCAGAATTTTCTCAAACCTTCTAAATTGTTTGCAGGACTTTCCAAAACCTTCCTTAAACTTTCCAAAACTTTCATAACTCACCAAAACTTTACCAAAACCTTCTAAAACTGTTCCTAAACTTTCCAAAACTTCTCCAAACCCTCCAAAACATTTCCAAAATGTCCCAAGGCCCCTCATTTATTTTTAATTGAGTTTAATTAATGAATTATTTGTATTTTAATGTCGTGAAATCTCATGAAATCGCATCTCCAACTGTGCAAAAAGTAACAATGTAAAACCGTCCACCTGTGGCTGAAACAGGAAAAAATGATCAAATTTTCTTTGCCTTTTGTGTAATTTATGTAAAAAACATTATAAATGAAAATACAGATTTTTTTAATGAAAAGTCAGGTACCAGCAACATTGTAGGTTTTTTTTTTTACTTTTTAACAAAGTTATTGTACATATAAATTTGAAAATGGTCAAAATGACCAACTTGGCTGTTCTAGTGTTAAACTGTGGCAGAGAGCTCTTAAATGCATCTTTTCTGTCTCTGTCTTCATGTATACAACAACTGGTGGGAAATATTTCAGTGGTTCTCTGGGATCTATTGAAGGCACGTTCCCCCGACCCGGACCTGACACTCTGGGTGCTCAGAGACGACTTTGAACCGTACATCTGAGGGACCATCGGCGCTGACGCTCAGACTGGAAGCTGCCAAGAAGATGATTCTAACCAGCTGGAAATCGCCTACAGCTCCCAGGACGGACTCAACCAAGTGATCAATATCAGACAAATGGACAGAACACAGTCCGACTGTCCGCAGCAGCCAACAGAGTTCTGAGCACATGTGGGGTCCATTTATTGATTATTTCAAAGATCAATAATTGTCAAATCATCAAGGATTACTGAAATCATTGATTAATCCCCTGGGCGGGTTTTCGATAAAAATGAAATATAAAAAGGTTTTCAATAGAACCCCCTGAGTGTGTTCCTGTTAGCACCCTTAGAACATGGAGTGATTCTGGATACAACCCCCAGAGAGGGTTCTGGATGGAACCATTACACTGGAGTAGGGTTCTCTGTAGATCCTCTCATAGGGGATTCTAGGTGTTACTTTTCACAGATGGGTTCTAAGTTCAACCCTCTGAAAGGGTTCCAAGTGAAACCTTTATAAGAGGTCTCACTAGAAACCAAACAGGGTTCTCCTATGGAGAACTGTGGATAAGAACCTCATAGAACCACACTTTAAACACCCTGAACGGTCTCTTTAAGAATGCATGAACATGAACTTTTGTTCTGTGAGTTCTCCCTCTGATCCTGGTTTCAGAGAGGAATTCTCGGCTAAAATCTTTTTCACAGACGTTCACACAAGAACCTGAAGGTGGAATGAAAGCAGCTGCGGCACGCAGACCTGTCGGCCGGCTCACAAATGAGATGGCAGCCGTACAGTCGGTCCACGGGTGCACCTGGAGGACTTCCTGCTCTTTCAGGGACGACTCCGTTTTATCTTTTTTTATTAGCTGTAAAGCCGCGCTGTCTTCGGTTTTATATTTTTAATAAAGAGCCTCCTGTGTTTTTTTTTTCTGCTGCTGTGGGAACCTGGCACGAGTCCCGCAGACAGACATCTGACAGGACTCCTGTAGAGAGACCTGGACGAGATTTATTGTCCTGTCCTGAACCTTAGAGATCAGACAGACAGACGAGACAGATGGACAGACAGACAGGTACCTGAGTTGTCCGACAGTCTGAATCGTCCACAGCAGAGGTATCTCCTCCACTGCTTCTGGACGTTTTCTTTCAGGGCGCAGTGGAAGATAAATATGAACAGACCTGCAGAAAGAAACCAAAGACACACAATCAGTTTTATTATGTTTGTTAAAATCTGTGTCCAACTTGTAAATATAACAGCCAAGTTGTAATGAGGACTTTGTGCGTCAGACACGGTCTGGTGTTTGAGGTGATTATGGATTTAGAGTTATACTGGTGATTCACAATAATTTAACCTTCACACAACACCTCTGTTGTGCTTTTCCTGCATCATTTCACAGTTTTTAGTTTGTACTGATGTTTGCAGAGATGGCAGGTCATTTTATGAGAAAATGTCAGAGGAAAAAGTGTCATGTGACACAGTGTAAAGAGCAACACGGTCTGTGTATGGACGAGGTTGAGGTGGATGGATGGGTCAGACAGTGACAGGACTTTGACCCTGGAGACCAGCGTTTATGTAAAAAAAACTATTTTATTTCAATTTCAAATTTATTCATATTTTGCAAAATCATAATAGAATTATCTCAGAGCAGGTCCTGACTGTTCTCTTTATAGTGATATTTACAGTGACCCAAAACTTCCCATCATGAGTGAGCACTGCAGAGACAGCGGTGAGGTAAAAGCAAAACCTCAAGCAGAGCCAGACTGTAGGGTAGGCGGCTATCGCTGTGACTGGTTGGGTTTAATACGCAATTAACTCATGTAACACAGTGGTACCTAAACTCGGTGGGGGGGGGTTACCAGATAGATCTGTGTTTTAAAGCCTTTCTTCATCATCTGTGATGTAAAAGCATCAGATTTTCTCACAGTCAGAGAAATTGAAAGTGTGTGTCCTCCTGTAGTTCAGTTATAAAATCAGTGAACCTGCAGAGTTTCTCTTCCGAGACTGCAGCTGCTGTCCAGCATCACCTGTCCTGTACCAACCCTTAGATTGAGATTTAAAGATTTTTTTTCAACCAAACCAGAGCTGGTGATTGTTGGGACAGTGGAAAGACGAACCAAGAGGTTTCTACTGAGTTTTATTTAGTTTCTGTAAAGTTTGAATGAAGCTGATGGTGATACAAAAGGATCCTGTGAGTTTGTTGAGATCAATAAATCAGCCTTTCTGGTTAAACCAAACGTCTCTTCCTCTTTAAAAAAATCTCTCTGACTGTATTGATCCTTTCCATCATGTTGTCAGACACTAACAAGAACAATCTGAGCCTGTCAGAGACAAAAACAAGCATCAGCTGTCCTGCTCACTCCGTGGCCTCTGGTGAAGCGTCTGATGCAGGTCACGCCTGCGCCTCCACGTGGCTCTGAGCGTCTGCGTGTGTCAGCTGCACCTTTCTATCACTCTTCTCTGCTTCCATCACAGTTAGTTTTGTGGTTTGTGGTGATTTAGAGACTCAGTTTGTAAAGTTTCATGCTGTTGCATTGCTCTGTGCAATGACACAGATAAACCAGATAATATAAAGCTAATATATAAAAATATATTATATATTATTTAAAAATATATTAATGACTCCCTTCGATCCCTCATGTAAATGTTCTCCCTGTGCATGTTTGTAGCTTCTATCTGTTTTATCCTGTAACTGTGATGCACACTGACTGACAAAAAGGGAAAAACAACAACTGCTCGACTGTGAGAATTTCAGGTGACTACCAGAATGTCTGGTTCGTCTTTCCAGCATCCCAATAATCACCAGCTCTGGTTTGGTCCAAATAAATCCTTAATTCACGCTGTAAAGGAGTGCGGAGCGTGCAGTGCAGGTGATGCTGGATAGCAGCTGCAGCCTTGAGATAGTCCGCAGGTCCACTGATTTTATAAACTGAACTACGAGGATACCGTTTACATTTCTCTGACGTGAGAAAATCTGATATTTTCACAACACAGGTGATGAAGAAAGCATAAACAGAGTCTAATGGTAAACACATCATGTAGGCTCATACGGAATTTATGGGGCGCATGCACTGTAAAAAGGATTAAAACCTCAAACATTTTATTTAAACAGACAAATCTGATTCGACTCCTTCTTACATGGAATGAATCTTCCTCACTACCTTGCAGTGAGTTGAAGATGAGAAGAGGTACATGAAAGTGCCAGTGTTGACGGGCCCCCAGGCGAACAAGCGAAGCCCCACGTCATTCCCAGAGGAAGGTGAGGCGATGACGCTCCGCGGTTTCTGAAACTGGATCACAACAGAAGAAAGTGTCTTCTTATGAATATCTTCAGGTTGTCCTCCGTCTTTCTTTCCTTCCTCCTTCCTTTACTTTTCTTGCTTTGTGTGATTCGGCTCTTGGAACATGAATGTTTACCCATAAACCTGAGAAAAAGTGTTTAAGATTTGTGGACCTTTTATGGATCGTCGATTGTCGTGGCCATAAAGTGATATGAAGGTACATTCAGGTGAAATTCCGATAGTTAATGGAAACAGCTGTGGCATCTCTCAGAGATCACGCTCAATAACTCCCTGCCAGTTTGACTCAATGTTCTCCTCTGTTCTTGTCTTTCATCTGTTGTGGCTGATGTCCTCAGGGTTAACTCACTGATTGTACCCCAGATTCTCAACCTCTAGAATACTTTAAAGAATAAATGTAAATCGAATTTCACAACTTGAAATGAATTGCTGCATTAAAAAGTAAAGACATTTTGTATTGAATCAAAGTGATTTACCTCCCCTCAGTGGGATTGCTGCGTTTCCGTTGCGTCGCAGATCTGCAGCATCCCACGACAACATGCCACGTCGCAGAAACACAGACAGAAGACGACCAGGTGATGTAGAAGACGACTGAATTCTGGATCCAGCACTGAGGACAGAGCAACACACACACACATACAGTTATTGTATTTTTACTGTCAGTGGTGACTCCGATTAGTGCAGCGGACCTTGAGAGGTCACCATCAGACAGCGGGCCGCAATCACCAAGGAAGAGAAGGATAAGAGCTAACCGTTAGCCTGAGACAGAGCCAGAGAGAGATGCATCATGTCGACCCACTTTGATTCTTCACAGCCCACTCTCTCCTCAAACCCCACAGAACAAATGCAGATGCAGTGGCTCTAACAAGTTTGTCTGGAGGTAAAGTCACTGCAGCTAGTAAGCTAGCATTAGTTAGCCAGACATGCTAACATTTGCAGCTCATGTTAGAGCAGATGAAGACAGAGTTTAATCCATTCACCACACGTGTGCGCTTGTGTTTCACGTTCCTGAGAGACGACAAAAAGACGTCACTGTCCAGACTCATGAAACACCGAGAATCACTCTTCTCAGAGCCTCCTGCACACCTTCAACATGGAGAGAAATGAAAAGCTGGACAGGCCTGCGGCACCCTAGTTTCAGTTCCTAAGCTATCATTGGACAGTTGCTGTTTGGAGGTGGTGCTTAGCGAAGAGTCAGTTCTGAGACAAAAACATACCATGTGCACATATCATGGGATGCTTCAGTAACATGGTATTGAATGGGGTCCTTCAACTAAATTTTCTAACTGCCCAAAAAATCTAGATATGCTGTCACACTGGAGGACATAATGTATGAAGTTCCTGCTCTTTTAGAAACGCATGGATGAAAATAATAATTGCCATTTGCTAAAATAGATGCTTATAAAATTATACCTGTGGTATTTGTCAACATTATGCTTTTCCTTTAAATGTACACAAGTTGTAACTTACTGAATCATGCTTGTGTCAGACCGTAGGACCATTTTAAAAAAAGTTTTTATAACAACAGGTCCATGTAAAACAAAGACACCTTTAACCATTTATTCATTTTTATCTTGTGTGACCATGAAAATTCCATGTCATGTCAACAACCCACATAATAATCAGTGCATCCTGTGAAGTACTTCAAATGTTTTCCATGAGAAGTACATGCCACTAATACTTTGTACTTGACTGTATTGTCTCTATGAATGAGGAGTACTTACAACTCTGAGGATCCCTCTCCCGACTCTCCTCTGCCGTACTCCTGCAGACCGTAAGAGTTTTTATCCACAGCAACAACGATCCCCACCAACACTGCAGGCAGACCTGGAACAGAACACAGTCAGCTCAACATCTGAGTTCTTTATTCTTTTTATATGATTATATTTATATGAATAAAGTCATTTTTATTTCCAAGTGCTGCAGTGCTACAGAGACCTTCCTGAAAAAATATCCTTTGTAAAGTCTTTGAGCTGTCAATAAAGCTGCACATGACATCATTTCAAGTGTCGGGGAGGGAAATGTTGGCACAAAGTGATAAAATAAGACTCCAGTAAATGTAGCCCAGATATTTTCTCTTCTTTATAGTTTGAACCCCTCTCACCCCAGCCGACGATGCAGAACTTGAGGATGTATCTGCGTATGTAGGTGTTGAAGACTTTGACCAGAGCGATGTACATGTGGATGGACTCTAACCCCATCCAGGTGAAGGAGGTCAACAGGAAGTAGTGCAGGAAGACGGCCACGGACAGGCACAGCCAATCAGTTTCCAGACTGGCCAGCCAGCCGTCCAACAGAAAGACCATGTTGAGGAAGAGCAGAGATGTGCTGAGGTTCATCAGGATCTTAGAGGGGTAGTCACGCCGGAGTTTTCTGTGAGACGAAACAAGGAAAAAGATGAGATGTGACATGTGGTTGAAATTTGATTTTGTGAACAGCTTTATTTTCTGCAGTTTATGCTCATTTTCAGTTCCACACATTCACAGGCCCTGAGTCCCAACTACTTGAACAATTTGTTTTTTATGTCTTGACCAGTCTCCACATGTCACTGCTGAATGTTTTTGACAAACTTTTCCTGGTTCAGATTCTTCCAAATCATCTGAGGTTTTGAAATTCACCAGTGATTCATAAAGTTTGGTTTCCTGGGAGCTTTTTGAGGGAAGAAAAATATATAAATGCATGTATTTACTAATTGAATTTTCATCCAATTTCAGAAAAGCTAGACCACAGAAAGGACAGGATGTGGGGACAAGTGAAAAAACTTTTCCTGATCAGATTCCAATCTGAATTATTGGTCAGAAAATAGCATCGACAGCTGTGCTGCACTGTGTGCCGGTTTATGCTGCGAGTAAGATAGAGCCCTCTGTTTTCTTTACACTAATAAATGCAACACTGCCTCCTAGTGGACACATTTTATCCCCGATCGGTGTGACTCACTCAAAGGCGATGTAGGTGAGCAGCGTGGCAGCAGAGAAGATGGCGGAGATGCCACAGCCGATGTAGGTGATGAAGGTCAGAATCTTGTTGTTCTTCGGGTCGATGTGAGGTGAAGCTCCAGAAATGTCCTGCAGACATAGACAGAGAGACAACAGGGACACTTTTAGTAGGCAAAGTTTCTGCCTTTAGAGGAAGAGAATAATACTGTAATGGTTAGTGGTGCTTCTCGTATATATTGATTGTGTACATAAAAGTTTAAGTACATTGAGAGCAATGGAAAAACAGAGTCAAATTCCTTGTTCATGTACACATACTTGGCCAATAAAGTTGATTCTGAGTCTGATTAAAAATTGGCTTTTGGACGGACACACAGACAGATAGACCAGTCTGGCTTCACAGCAGTTTGTGAATTAGTCCAAAACTTCAATATCAATTAGTCAATATCAAGCAACAGATCTAGACACAATTTTTTGTGACACAAAAACGAACGTAATGTAAAGTCCACATGAGGAGAAGGTCAAGGTCAGTGGATCAAACACAGGACTTTTACACAGGAGACGGAGATCATTAGACCAGTGAGTCAGTGTTGATGGTTTTAAGGACGTAGATATTTTTAACCCAAACCGAGATATTTTCCTACAACTAACCAGGTAGTTTTGTTGTCTTAACCGAACCAAACTGGGAATGTCCTGAAATATTTCCAGAGATGGGAAGTAACTAAGTCCAAATACTTTGTGACTGTACTTCAATAGATTTGCTAGATATCTGTACTTTACTTGAGTATTTCTCTCTGACTACTTTTTACTTTTACTCCCTATATTTGAACACAAATATCTGAACTTTCTACTTCTTACATTTTCCAAACAGCCTTGTTACTTTAGTTTCAATGCGAGACGAAAACACAAAAACTCATTAACAAAATGAAAATGGTACAACAAGATGAAAACTACATAACAAGATGTAACAAGACAAAAACAACAGAGACAAAAATGACTAGAAGAGAGAACAAGACAAAAATATGTAAAAGGTGTAACAAGACAAAACAAGATGAAAACAATGTAATGACACATGACAAAGTGAAAGATGTAACAAGATGAATACAATATAAGAAGACAAAAAGGCCACAAAAGATGCAAAAACACAAAAATGTCCAAGCAAGATCTAACAATAAAAAAACAACGCAACAAGACGAAAACAACGTAAAAGACGTAACAAGACAAAAATTATGTAAAAGACACATCATGAAGAAAATCATGTAACAAGACAAAAACAAGATAAAAAATGTAACTGTGTGGAACAGGATGAAACAGAGAAGGAACCTCAACTAGTGAAGAAAAGCTGAGGTTCTGTTGTCTTTGCACACAAACAGAAATGTCCTTCAGAGGACACCTTTTATTATTTTTATACATTTCAGAGCCTGAACTTTTTCACTTTTACTGCAGTAAACAAGTTGAATCAGTACTTTTACTTTTACTCAAGTATCTGTACTTGTACTTGAGTACAGAATGTTTGGATTTTTGCCACCTCTGAATATTTCTCAGTAAGCTTTATTTTGAAAGTGTAACTGGATGTTGCATATTTATTAATGCTCATTAATGCTAACATGTCTGTGCAATGAGAACGACTTTGGATACACTAGTGTGAAAGTCAGGCTGAACATCTGCAGCCACTAAATTAAAATTAAAATGAAACAACGTGAAAGTAATTAGAGTTCAGTTATTACAGGGCCATAAGAATGATGCACATAAGAAGTAACTAATGAAACGGGCAAAACATTAAAGCAAAACCTGAAGAAAACATGTCATAAAACCTCCAATATCACATAAATGATATAAATATCACTTGTTAATCCATGTTTCACAGCTGCTTGTACAAAAGGCTTTGTGATTGGGTCTATCCTGATATCCATAACTGGTCACCTTCAAACTGAATCTGGTTAAAACCTTCTCTAATGAAAAGAGCATCAAACTGAGCTTTTAATGAACTTTTTAACTCTTTCCCAAACAATCGGCAGTGGTGCTGTGGAGAGAAAACTTCCTGCAGGCCTCAGATGACTTTTTTAATCAAACTCAGTCTCACAGATTCTTACCATGAGGATGCCGAAGTGTGTCAGGTGGTCACACAGCAGAGGGTTTTGTTGTTGCTGGATTCATTAGACACTCTGCAGCCTTTTTCATTCCAGCCTCCAGCACCACCTGGTGGCAGCACAGACATATTACTACAAATTTACAATCATCTACAGCCTCAAAAATGGAACGAGTTCTGAAAAGCACATACAGGTCATGATGTTCTTTAGTTCTTCACCACCACAACTTCTTTTCTTGCCAATCATGCTTTTATACCTGATAAACAGATTGTGGATGCAAGAATTCCTGCTCACTTTCTACATCTGAACAGTTATTTTACAGCAATAAAAATAATAAATAATAAAATAATATCATCTGGGAGCTTTTGGGCAGTGGTTTGCAGAGACATTTGAGGGCAGGTCCATACTGAACATAAAAGGAAAGGAAAACCAGTGTTTGTATTGAGATAAGACTGTGATTTCCAGCTGTGTCCTTAAAGGAGTCATTCTCAAACACTGGGTCGGGACCCACAGGTAGGTCACAAGAGATTTTATTTGGGTCCCCAAATAAATAAAAGACTACTAAGGAAATTTTACATATTCAAGATGGACTTATTTTGTTTTATGTCTTGTGTGATCAGGACTTTTTTTTACTGGGTTCTCTATGATTTCATGTCTGTCAGTTCATCTGATGCCCGCAGCACACTGAACGTGTCAAACAGACTCTGATCCACAGACTAAAGTGTCTAAATTGCTGCTTTTCTGCAGAGATGATCGAAGCGTCTCCGCTGCGTTTTGGCCTTTCAGAAACATTGTATGAAAAATATTAAATTGGATGTGTTCTGTGTTTTCTTTGGACTCGGTCTAGACTCAGTTTGGAAGCTACTCGGTGTCAGTTTGTCTTGGACTCGACTCAAGTGTGCTGCATTAATGCAAAAGAGCACGCAGAATGTTTTTTCTTAAATATGGAGGTTTATGTCTACGTACATGTGGACTGAAACACCGAAAAATGAACCAACAGGGTGAATTCAGGAGACGTTCAACTCAGGCACCGAGTTTTCTTACACAAACATCCGTCAGAGTCCCAGAGGATGAGACAGAGCTGATACACAGATGAAACTTTAACAGATGGGATGTTTTTCTTCAGAACACTTGAGGTAAATTGCTTCTTGGTTCCCTGTAGATCAGAGAACCTGTGATAAACCTGAGACGTTCAGACTGAGGAGGAGATGACAGACTTACTGTTCATGCTGAAGTCCCAGAACATACAGACTGGTTTCAAGGACGGCTGTCAGGAGACAAGAAGGAGAGTTTTTCAGAAGAGCTGCCACTCAGACACAATTTATTATCATCACTCATCACAGATGAACAACACCGTCTCACTGCAGGCTGTCAAACACTCACAACATTTAATCTAAAGATCGACACTCAACACGACTTTCAAACTAAACTTTTATCCACCATCGTTCTCATTAGTGGTCAAGTTAGCAGGAATAAATATGTAATGTCTGGTTAACCTTTCAAAATAAAGGCATCTGGGTAAGCTCAAGATCATAGTCTGGGTTAAAATAAGTACATTCTTAAAATCTGAGTGAAAGTCCTGCCAACAGGTTCTTTTACTGATTCTCTTTGTTCATCCTAACAATCGCGTTGACGGCTCCAAAGATGGGAGATTTTGTTTAGTTAAGTTTAATTCATTTGATTTATAAAAGGACAGTGTGCAATGACATTGATTATGATGTCACAGTGACCTTTGACCACAAAATTCTAATCAGTTCATTGCTGAGTCTAGTTGGATGTTTGTGCCAGATGCAATGAAATTCCCTCCAGGTGTTCTTGAGATTCACAAGAACAGGACTGACTCGAGGTCACAATAAACACACAACCATTGAAGCACCTGTACCTGTTCAGACAGGTGAGCGATCTCGATCTTTACTGGCTCCACCAGGTCACTGATGGAGAAGTTCCCCACGCTGCTCGCCACCACGTAGCTGTTCAGAGAGCGACCGTCCTGCTCTTTCTGAAAAATACACAAAGGACGACAAATATTCAGAAACACGTCTGGTATTTAGCTTCTTTCATCCAGATGACTGTGTGCAGGCTGGACCCACCTGGAACAGGTTGGTTCTGCTGAAGAACATGAAGTTGATCCTGGACAGAGACGATCTGTCGGCGTCGCTCAGGGAGACACTGGACAGCAGAGAGGCGGGAAGGGTCACCTGAGCTAAAGGGTTAATCCGCTCCGATTCAAAATCAATCTGAGGGAGGAGACAAGAGAAGAGGGAATGATTAATGCTCAAACTGTTGAGAGTTTTCTTTCACACTGTAAAAAGAAAAAAGTTTTAATTTTAAAAAGCTGGTGTCTGGGCTACATAAAGAAACTATATAGATAAACTATATTAATTCAGTTGCACTTGAAAAAAACATGTTATAAGAATAAGATAGAAGAAAATAAATAAATCACTAAATTTGTGTTTGATTTTTTTTACAGTGCAAATCGAATGTCTGAAATGAGGGTGGGTGTTTTGTGGTATTACTGTGGGTGGGTGGGTTGTGGGTGTGCCTGTTGGGTGGGGTTTGTGGGTGTTCCTGTAGTGGGTGGGGTTGTGGGTGTTCCTGTTAGGTGGGTGGGGTTTTGTGGGTGTTACCTGCAGGGGGGGGTTTTGTGGGTGTTACCTCAGGTGAGTTTTGTGGGTGTTACCTATGGGTAGGAGTTTTGTGGGTGTTATTTGCGGGTTGACGGGGTTTTGTGGGTGTTATTTGCGGTGTGCGGGGTTTTGTGGGTGTTACCTGGGTGGGTGGGGTTTTGTGGGTGTTACCTGCGGGTGGGTGGGGTTTTGTGGGTGTTACCTGGGGTGGGGTTTTGTGGGTGTTACCTGTTGGTGGGTGGGGTTTGTGTGGGTGTTACCTGCGGGTGGGTGGGGTTTTGTGGGGTGTTACCTGCGGGTGGGTGGGGTTTTGTGGGTGTTACCTGCGGTGGGTGGGGTTTTGTGGGTGTTACCTGTGGGTGGGTGGGGTTTTGTGGGTGTTACCTGTGGGTCAGGGGAGTTTGGAGCCATGAAGGCAATGAAGGACGTCCCGTTGAACATGGAGGCGTTGAGCGCTGATATCCCCACAGCCAGGTGTCTGGAGGTGATGTTGATGGACGGAGTTTCGAACTCGATCTTCTGAACCAACTCGTCAACGGTCTTCAGAGCTCTGAGGAGCAGAAACAAAGTGATAATTGAATTTAAAAAGTTATTAATCAAACTCTTATGACACTGAGGAGAACACAGAGGAGCGCACTTCTCTGAAGTGGCAGCGAGCGCCGTCTCTGAGCTCGTCATGACGTTGGAGATGATCTTGACGACAGTCGAGGCCAACGTAACGTTGATCTTCGCCACGTTCACCAGCTCCTTCACCTTCGTCACCACTTTAGATACCTTCAGAGAGATGAAGGGGAGAGGAAGAAGAAAAAGTGTTGATTTACTCTTGATTTATGCAGGATCTCTGTTCAGTCAAAGAGTGTGTGAATTCTCACCTCCTCATTGGACAGCTCGTTGTTGGTGATGTCAGCAAGTTGCACCGCCACCTCAGCTGCATTTTCTGCACAAAAAACACAGAAATAATGATTTAAACTGGAGAAAGGACACATATTTCATTTTAAATCTTAATGTTTTTGAGTCAAAATTAACCCTCAACACCACTGCAACTTTTTGCATTAAAAAAATAAACCACAGTTTAAAAAAAATCAATATCTCTGTGTCCTGATCAATCAGGATCTTTTGGCTAGTTACTAGGTAAAAACATGTCATGAGGCTCTGTGATTGGAGGTAATTTTCTTGAAGGCTTCCAATAGAGTTGCAAAGTGGGAGGAGCCACTTGGGGCCCTGACAAAACACTGCAAAATGTTTGTTCATACAGAAACAGTGGTTCAATGAACATCCTGTTGTGTTACTCAAGCATACTGTGCTGCATTTTCTAATACATTACATATATTCAGTACATCACTGCATATTGGTTAAAACCCACCAAACAAGACAAAACATACTGCAAAGTCTCACTTTTCATTTTTATTACCAACTGTGCAAAAAATGTTCTGGTTCTTTGATTGAAGGAGTAGAAGGTACAAGTTGGTGTGCATTTTAATTTCAGTATTTCAGAGCAGTTAACTACAACTCCCAAGGTGCATTTCAGCAACACTGATGTTGTTGAGAAAACAGATTTTATAATCTGCAGCTTGAGTCAGTTCACTTTTAATTTCTACTGCGATGCATCTGTATCTGATTGGCTGGAGGCTAAATGTACCTGCAGACACCTGGATGGTGTCGATGTCTGTGCAGTTACTGAGGTCTGCAGCCGACCAATAGGATGAGAAGTTCTGTGGGTTGATTAAACTGAGAGACAGATAGAGACAGACAAAGACAGACGGAGACAGACAGACAGAGACAGCGCATGAAGACATGCTACTTTATTGTCATTGGTCAATAATGATTAACAAATACCTCTTTTCTCAACATCTTTGCTGTCTTGTCTTGCGTAATATACTTAAATTACACCACTTAACTTACTACGCAGCGTAAACATATAATATGTAACATTTCTCGCAATAAAATAGTAGTAAAAACTACAGAACCTGTTATATATTTTATTATTTTCTTAATTGTTATTGTATTTGATGTTCAAACCCAGAGAAAGTTAGTTACTTAGTTGCTATGACTTCCAGGATTTGTTGGATAGTTCAGAGAGTGAGGAAGGAGGTGACTAAACATAACGTGAATAAAACTTTAATCCATGACCTCGTCCATGAACATGTGTTCTGTCTGAGTCATGTCAGATACATGTATGATGTTTGTGCAGGGGACTGCTGTGATTGGTGGAACTCACAGGAAGCTACGATGACTGGTCAAATTTGTGGAAAAGTTGGAGAGTTTGGACAGCTGGAGAGTTTCGTGCAGAATTCACAGGGATTGGTTGAATTTGCATGAATTGTTGCGATTGCAACTTCCTGGAGGGAATCATGGACAATCATGACATTGCAGGGACAGACTGCGTTTGTAGGGTGTGACAACAAAGGTCACCTGACTCCACAGGAGGTCATTTCTATGAACCGCACGCAGTTTGAAAATGTTGAAAATGCGTTATTTGGACGCAGATCGAAGAGACTTGGCTGCAACATGTTATACTAATAATAGACTATTTGAGAATTCACTATGAGACATTTTTGTCTGTGTTAAAGACCTGCAGACGTCCTGCACACTGCATAAATCACTTATAGATCGGTATCAGTTGTGTAATGTCTCATAAAGAAGAAAATAAAAGTTTAGAAGATGAATGAGTGTAATTTATCACCCTCAGACTGTGGGATGTAGTTTGTATTCACAGAGAATCGTCCTCTCTGTGAACACTCAGCCTCCAGCAGGACTTCTTGTGTTTCTCTGCTCTCACTGTGTTTTCTGTCAGAAGTGAAATTAACCATCTGTCAGTTCGGGCTGAGAGCAAACTGAGCCCGTGTTTGACTATCGATGATTAATGCAGAGTTACCTCGGTGTGTCATGCTACTCCTGAACACTCACAGAGAGAACTCAGAAAATTAAACCTCAGAGTTCTGGAAATGGCAGCGAGCAGAAGGATCTGATTAAAACTGCTGTTTGCTATAATCATCAGCAGATAAGAGACGGATTATCAGCGTGCAGGTTCTTAACAGCTAATTTTTATGAAGATGCTTCAGGATATTTTGTCCTCTTGAGTCATGGCACTTTATTAAAACACAAGAAGCCATTTTCATTTTCGAAAAGATCGACAAAACTTCAAATAGAATAATAAAATCTAGGCAGCATGCCAAGAACTGTGAAGAAATAAAAGAGTTTATGGATTTTGTCAAATTTTCTTTTTACTTGTGCTGATAATTTTTAAAGCTATATCACAAAATGTCTTCCTGTAAGGCATCTCTTTCTTTTCACTCACTTCAGTGAAATAATACTGAAAATCAACTAAAATACAATGTGAAGAAGCTCTACAAATTAAATTATGGCAAATTTTCTCAAGGTTTTCCTGCAGGATTAGAGGAAAAGATCTACTAGTATTACTGTATACTGTTAGGCTGGCTCTACACCATCAAACTTTCATGCAACTTTAGTTGGTTGAAGTGATGAAAACTGTGTGTGTGAGTGTGTTACCAGGTCCTGGAGGTGCTCTCCTCCTTGTTGGGGAAGCAGGGCAGGTACTGAGTCACGGTGGGTCGACTCTCAGGCCAGCGGTAGTGCAGCGGGTTCTCCTCCGGACAGTTTTCTGTTAGGATGGGAAAAAAAGGAGTACACATCTCCACATTTAAATGATGATGGGACGAAAAAGATTAATGAAACATGAGCTGAACATGAGCGCCAAACAAACCACCAGGCTCTGATAAAGACTGTACACCAATACAGCCACAGAAGGACGGAGACACAACAAGACAAATAACACAAGATCAGACAAAGGAAAGGTACAGATAACAGAACTCCAGACGCAGGAGAAATGAGACCAAACTCATGAATAACAAACAGAGATAATAAATCAAATGAGAAGCAGAAAAGAGTCTGTTTGTGTCCTGACTGAATTTTCTTTTTTCATGTCTCATATTAGGACCTTAAGAGGGAACAAGATGATTTCAGGGGGAGAAAAATGAAAAATGAAATTTTTTGCTCCTCACCAATCAGTCTGGCGTCAGTGGAGGCAGGTTGGACCTGCAGGCCGGACCCCATCAGTCCCTCTGTGCTGGACAGACGGGCGGTCACAGCAGCTTCTCCCAGACTCTGATTGGTGACGTAATGATAAACCAGCAGGGCCTGACAGAAATAACTGGACACAAGAGAAAAACATCAGCTGCTGAAAGTGAAGACTCAAAGGCTGAAAAACTCATCTGAGGAAGATAAAAACACTTCTTCCAGCTGATATGCACACAACAGACTCAATATAACAAACTCACAAAATGAGGTTAAATAAATGTTTTACCTGGTTGGGTTTCCTCCGCTCTGTGAAGCAGGCTGCACACTAAAGACAAACAATAGTAAAGAGGTGAGGTTTATCTTTATTTTCATTTATTTTAAACCATTCACCTCCCTCGCTGAGCACCGGAGAAAGGTCTGGCTATGCAAGACTATATTTTGCACAGATTTAGTGTCTGCAAAAAGCTGCACAATGCTTTGGTGAATTTACCCCTGAATGTTTTAAACTGGTGACAATCATCAGAAAGAAGTGAAAATTTGAATGCCAAATGTAAATGGTTCAAAGCACAGAGAACTGACTCACCTCCTGCAGGTTAAAACAAGCAGCAACAGTTATTTGAAGCACGCTGACATTAGCGTGTTCTGTGCAGACAAAGTGTTGCACTAAAGCTCCTTCCTGCACTGGTTTGTTTCAGATAAATCTTTGTTAAATTACCTGATGGAGTCGACGTAAACTGCATGGGTCCAGTTCACAAAAGTTTGATTCAGCTGGAAGAAGAAAACAGACCAAATCAGTCACTCAACAGATTAAAAAATATATTTTTTCTGTTATTTATATGTATGAATTGGACACCCTGCACTCCATTTGAAGGTTCCACATTAAATTCTGACACACTAACTTACAGGATTCCTACAACGATGGTGAAATGATCTGATTTTCCAGGTCTGTACTTTATAAAATTATACTTTTTATTTTTAACATCTTTCTCTGTTTTGAGTAAAATAGTCTCAGCAGTTTTGGACTGTTCCTCTCACCAATAATATTACATTTTTTACATAAAATTGAGCTTTATTGATATTTTAAACCTATCTGTGTATTTGTTTTGCATAATTAAATGTTTAATTTATTCTGTTTACAGTGGAATATTCATGAAGCTCAGTATAAACAGGAAGAAAAGCTGCTCTGATGATGTTTGGCACAAATATAATGTCTCATAAAAATAAATGCAGTGTGAAGGAAACTGTAAACGGAGGTCACAGTTCAGTTCAGTCCTCTGAGTGTGAGTTATAGAAGCAGCAGCTTTAATGCTCCTCCTGGCTGCTGGTTGTTTTGTGATTTAATTCAGACTGAAGACGAAGTCCGTTCTGTTTTATTGCTCCTAATTTGAAGGTTTAAAGGCTCCATATTTTAGTAAAAGTCTGTCTTCCTCTTTCTGATTAGCCGAATGAGCTGCTTCATTGATTAATTCTGTTCCTCATAAAGTCTGTCAGACACTGATAAAAGTTTGAGGGACTCAAATATCTGCTGCCGATTTCAAACTCACTTTTTGGTGAACCTGAGCAAAACCTGACCACCGTGCTGTGGACCCTCAGGGGCCCAAAAGACCAGAGATTTATTGTGACACCTAAAAAATCAATATCAGTTTAAAAGTACGCTATATTAAGAATATTTTCAGAACTTAACCTTGCTGTCAGACAGACTTTTCTTACAGGAAACCACTGTTATATAAACCAACTATCACTCTCTCCAAATCAACCAAACTCCATTGACAAAATCAGTAATTTTCAACTCACAGAACACAGGAGTTGCTGATCTACCTCTGCCTCGATCTGTTAGTTTGAATGTGTTCCTGTCTGACTTCTGTGTTTAATTACATTAGTTTGGATTCACTGAAGTCACAGAACATCACAAAAATACTAACAGATCAAGGCAGCAGCAGACCAACAACTCCTGTGTTCTCTAAAGTAAAATTAGTGATTTTGTGAATGGAGTTTGGTTGATTTGGAGAGACCAATTTTTGTCTTATATAACGGTGGTTTCCTGTCAAAAAAGCCTTTCTGGCAGCAAGGTAAAGAGGTGAAAATATTCTAAATATAGCATTAATCGATATTTATTTTTCTAGGTCTCTAAAATACATGTTGCCGTTGACCATGTTCTCAGAAGGGCACTGCAACTGGGGGCGTGTCGACCGCCATCTACTGTGGGTCATACACTGACTATGGAGAGGTACCTCACACAACCACACTTTAAATAATCTGAACTATCCCTTTAACACTTTGTCAGTATTAAAAAAGTACTGTCACATTTCAAATTCATGTTTTTTAGATTTTCAGTGCACTTTGTGTGAGCAGGGGAGCTTTTCAGGGTGCAATAAAAACAACTCTGACTTCCTGCTTCGAACACTGAGGTGGCTGCTGCTTTCTGGGGCCCACCAACTGTTGAACGTGCACAAATCACCAGTAAAAAACTGGACTCATCTTACCCAGAGTGCCACAGCTCGCTCCACATCAGACAGGCTCAGTGGCGTGGCGTTGCCATCATCCACCACGAAAGAGATCCGGTAGAACAACGCCTCTGCAGAAGAACGACAGGAGAGAAACAGAGAAATAATACTTCAGTCTCAGTTTGGCTCAGACTATTTCACACTTCTAATGGAACATTTTTTATGTGCCGGAGCCACATAGCAGGAGAAAAATGGAGCGGGTGGAGCTAATGGAGTTATGTAAAAATCCAATTTTACAGTGAAAAATGATGATGATGAGGAGGAGAAATGTTCTGTCTGACAGATAACTACAGCAGAGAGCAGAGCAGTCAGGAGGATTTCTTTTCATTTAGAATCAGAACAAGCTGCAGGAGAATAAGGGTTTCTGTCGGCTGCAGCCGGTTACAGCTTTTATTTCAACACATCAGTGTGTCTGCAGTCTGAGATTTCACACATTTACATCCACAAAGACCTTCACCCCCCAAAAAACACATACAACACATGCTACATATGAAAACATGAATTATTTAAGAGGTAACTGTCATTTTTCAACCTGGACTCTGTTTTCATATGTTTTTGTGTCTTAGTGACTGATGGCAACAACAGTTTTTGAAATGAGTTCAGAGATCTGGTGTTCTGAGTGAGAGAAAAAGGAATCGGTCTGAAGGAATCGCACCAAAATGCCCTTTTTGGTGCATCATTTTGTGAGAACACATACATTAAAACAGAAAATCTAGCAAATGCTGATTTCTCATAAATGTCTCCTCAATAACATAGAAGATTCTACACTGTAAAAAAGTATATTTCTGTTGCAGCTTCCTGCTTTAGTGACGACAGTCTTCTGTTTTTGGACCTGAAATTACACCCTGGTCCCTTGCTATTTCAGTTAAAATGCATCAGTTAGATGTCTCTCAGTGCTGGACGTCTAATGTCATGACGTCCATGTCTTTCATTGATTTTCCCACCAACAGTTCAGCCTCCGTTTTCTCCTGGTGACTCACAGAGAAGGTCTAATGCAAGACAAAATTATTAATTTTATTATCAAATAAAGTATTATATCCATCCATCCATTTTCTGTAACCGCTTATTTCCGTGAGGGTCGCGGGGAGCTGGAGCCTATCCCAGCTGACTTTGGGCGAGAGGCGGGGTACACCCTGGACAAGTCGCCAGTTCATCGCAGGGCTGACACACAGAGACAAACAACCACTCACACTCACATTCACACCTACGGGCAATTTAGAGTCACCAATTAACCTGCTGCATGTCTTTGGACTGTGGGAGGAAGCCGGAGTACCCGGAGAGAACCCACGCGGACACGAGGAGAACATGCAAACTCCACACAGAAAGGCCCTGCCGGCTCGGGGATTCGAACCCAGGACCTTCTTGCTGTGCGGCGGCAGCGCTAACCACTGCGCCATCGCGCCACCCATAAAGTATTATATCACATACAAAATGTAATTATATCATAAAATGACACTAAAGTCACTAAAAAACTTTTCCTGAAATCATATTAATACATAGTTAAGAAGCAGCATTTTACCTTTAGGTGAAGTAAATAATTGAGTTGGAAAACTGGAAACCTTTAAGTTGATTTGCCTTAATTTTAAATTGCATTAATGCAAACTGTTGATTTGAAAGCAATCAAATTATTGAGAACATCAGACTTAAAGAAACTGTGCTCCCGTCACTTGTTAACTTGATTTGAAAAAGCTTGAAACTTGATGTGGTGGTTCAATAATTATATTACATAATAACTCTTATTTTCCACTAAATTTGTTTTATTTTAACACAGAAAATAATCTCTTCTTTTTGCTTCTTTCTGTCCTGTTAACATGTAAATTGTTTTTGATCTGTAATGTGATTTCTCCAGCAGCAGACACACAGTGTGTTCAGTTGTCTTCATTAAATCTGTCAAACAGAAACTCTTTCCTCTGAGATAAAACATTTTAGAGACTCTGAGCTCTCCTGCTATGCTTCACACTGGCCACTAGGTGTCACCCTGGTATCTACACTTGTTAGTAAAATGCTACTGAAAAGACTTGTCCTCCATCAGCTCCGGTGGGAGACGCTGCGAGCTGCAGACCTTCAGTGAGATGCTGTTTTCTGGTTATTGCAAACATTTCGACTGGATTTCTCAGCAGAGTGTAAAAATCTCTGTGGGCATGAGGTGTTTATTATTTATTGTCTGAGAGTTTGAGCAGCAGAGCAGGACATCTCTACCAAGAGGCTGGACGGACGGAAAAACCAGGAAGGAAAAGAGAAAAAACACAAGTCAATAGTGTAAAAGACTGAGGTAGATAACACACAGAAATATGAGGTAGAGTGAATTCTTCACAGTGGATATTATAATGATGGACAGATTAAGAAAAGAAGTCAGCAGGACTACAAATACCAAACTAAATACTACAATCTGATTGGACAACTAGACTCCATTCTAATGTCCTACACAGGGCCCGGAATCATGTCAAACCAATCAGCAGCCTCCTGTACCTGAGGGATCCCACCCATCCACCTGATTGACAGATTTATATCTACCACGACATACAGGCAAAAAACCCAACAAACTTATTAATAAATTCCCCTAAAAATAAATTAATTAATAATAAAAAAAAAATCGTTCAGACACTACACTGTAAAACCCAGCCACCTTAAATCAGGTATTCAGTCTTAAAATCTTCTTTTTTAATGTGAAGAAACATTATCTGCCAAATGGGTCACTAATATCCATAACATCTCAATCAGCTTCAGTATTTTTCATTTTGAATCAAACAATAACACACTATATGGCCAAAAGTGTGTGGACACCTGAAGGTAACGGTCATATGTTAAAGTCAAACATGTGATTCCAAAAACACAGTCAATAATCTGCTGCAAAACAGTTTCCAGTCAGTTTCAGGTTTTCCAGCAGAGGTTAGAAGCTGCTGCAGGGATTTACTATCTTTCTGCACGAGGACTCACAACACTGAAGAATGCGTCCTTGTGACAAAGACAGTATCTCATTTTTGGGCTCAGCACCCGGTGCATGTGTTTTACACATGACTACGTTTAAATGCACAAAACATTCCAGTTTATACCCAAATTCCCCAGAAAAGACAATCTTACTAAGCTGTTTACATAATGAAAATGAAGATTCCACATATATTCCTCTTTGTAGGCAGCTGTGCATATTCCAGTCAAAGTAATGATGTACGTCCCAGAGCAAAACCAAAAACCCATCTTTCATAAAGTCACAGTGTTTCTCCTGTGCATGCATCTCTACTTTAGTCCTTCTATTTTTGCAAAGTTTCATGCCCTTCGGTTGTTTGGATATTTTTTTTGTTGTTGTTTGGTTGGTCAGTTGGTGGTTTGGATTGCTCAGTTGTTGAACTGGTCGGTTGGTTGGTTGGTCGGTTGGTTGTTGGGTTGGTTGACTAACCATAGATTCCACCATCAAACCAAACCACCGACTGACCAACCAAACAGATAAGGAAATGTACATAAGTTATGAATAAATCATTTAGACACTTAACTTACTGCTGCTGTGACAGCACTCACAGTATTTATGGACAGATTTCTGTGTTCCATCTGCAAGAATTTACTCACTTACTGTATGTTAGGAAAAGGTGTTAAACTTTCCCTTCATTCGAGCTCTGGGGTGTCCATAAACTTTTGGCCATAGCGTTTATATTGCAATCTGAATATGTCACTTTATTAAATATATTTCCTTAAGTTAAAACTCAAGTTACATGAAAAAAATAAAAATAGATAAATAGACTTTAAGACTTAATACAAGTTACTATGATTACATTTTTACAGCGCATGCTGCTGTCATTACAGATGATTGTGTTTTTGATTCTCTACATCTACAGTTTTTTGTTACTGCATGACATACTGTTCCCAGATGACAGTCCACACAGACATGTAAAATGAAAGCGTTGTTTACATTGACATGGCAATGTGGTCTTGGCTGCTAAATCCACGGTTGGGGAGCCGGGGTTTGGACGCGCCGTGGCCTTTTTGAGGCTGCCACTGCCGCCACCACTGGCTGACACACTGACAGCTCTGAATGGAGCCGTTGGAGAGGAGCTCTTTGTGGTTGTAACATGGTGGGCGACCACAAGTAGTGTTGGGGAAAGGTGGGGATCTTTCACTTCAGAGTCACTTTGGTTTGGATTCACAAAACCTCCTGAGCTCTGATTCCTGCTGTGATTTGACACGATTGGAGCTGAACTCAAACTAGGTTTTGAAATGGTTAAATTAACTGCATTCACACTTGGTTTGCTGCCTGTCATATTCCCCTGAGGTGCTTCCATACTTCCATTTTCTATCAGAGTTGTAGCATTTTTAGCCTTTGTGCTGTTCATCATTTCATTTGGCACTGAAGGAGAGTCTTTACGTGTTGTAACAGCAGTTGCATTTGACATGGAGGTGTATTTTAAGCCCGCTGTATTTGAGGTGTGGTTGTGACTCTCAGGAGGTGGGAGCTCTTCTAACCCAGAAATGACGCCTTGATATGGGGCATTGATAGAAGAGCCGGTGGGGGATCTGGAGACTGGCGTGGAGGAGGGGATATTAAGGCCAGAAGTGTGCGGGGGGTTCGGAATAACCGGAGCACCGGTGGGTTGTGCTGATACTGCAGAGCCAGGCTGATAACTGTGTTCAGAAGTGGGGCAGGGAGTTTGCATTTCAACATGAAATGATTGAGCATTCAGGGTAACTTCTGGATTAAGAGTTTCATTAAGCTGATGGCCTGTTGGAGCATTTAACAGTGCATCCAGAGATACACTGTCATTAGTGTTCACTGCTGTAGAAGGCAGCTCTACAATATCCTCAATATGTATTTTTGGAACGACATCTGCAGGGTCAAATAAAGCAGAGAGATGTGACAGTTTCCCAGCAGCAGTGAGATTATTTGAGGCTGATACTGGACTGCTGACAAACCTTGTTGAGTTGTTTGCAAGCAAAACCTTGTCTTTGTCAGCAGAATCAAGGGGTTTTGATTGGCTGGCTTTCAGTTCGTCATCAGGGTCAAGAGAAATTGACTGGCTAACCTGCTGGACTGACTCTGTTGACGGGCGAACAGGGTATGTGGTGGACGTTTGGAAGGACTGTAAATGGCTGTCCAGGGTTGCTGTGGGCTGGTGGAATCCAGCAATTGGCCGACTGGACAACGAGGAGCCAATTTCTGCCTCTTCCATGCTGGCAGACACAGCTGGCAATGCCATCCAGCTGGGGAGGACAGGAGACAGAGAGGGCGTGATGATAGATGAGAAATGAAACGAGGAGACAGTTATGTAAGGAGAAACTTGAAGAGACGGAAATGGAGGTGTGAGGGTTGCTACAAGAGAAAGAGAAGGTAAAAGGAAGGGTGAAAGACGTGATGGAGTGAGGGCTAAAGAAACTAATTGGGATGATCGCAGTGCCTCTACATTCTGTGTGTCCTGGCCTGGCCTCTGACTCAAGTTTAGCTCTTCACTTGAATCCAAAACCTTGCTTGCATGGACCTGTGTGTGCATCTGTGTGTGTGCTGAACTGTGTGTGTGGATCAGACGGCCGGTGTGTTCGGTGTTAGTTTGTGTCAAGCCTGACTGGTGCGTATAATCCAGCCCTGAAGCATGCTGGGGGGTAGCTGTGCCAAGCTGTGCACTCGAGCTGCTGTGGAGTGCCAGCGTCTGGGTTGTTGCCATGACAGATGGATTTGACAAAGGGGAAGTGGGGTGATTAAATGCATCGTCATGGCCATCGAGTGCTTGGAAACCCCTGGAGTTAGTGTGAGCACCGGCTGCGGTGTTTGTGTTCACCTGGTTGGAGACTGTTTGCTGCAGCCTCCATGGATGTGTGTTAAAGGTCAGGATGGAAGACTGTCTGTCTTGTGACCCAGATGAAGACGTCTGAGCTGAGACAGGAGAGTTCTCAACTACAGGATGAGGGGAGGGTGAGGACAAAGACACTGCAGTTTCCTCTCCCACCATCCATTCTGTCATTCTGGCAGCAGGACGGGTCTGTGAAGATAAAGTGAGTGACGGGTTGTCGAGGTGATAGAAGAGGTGACTTGAAGTTGAAAGGAAGGGATTTGAAGACGAAGAAGAAATGGTAGACAAAAAAGCAGAGTGCAAACTTTGCGTTGTGTCAGTATTTGCCTGGAGCAGAGCCGGGGTGCGTTCAGAGGCCTGGAGGCTGGCAGTTGTCTGTGATGTAAAGCCAATGGCACCCTGAAACACTGGACGTGACCCGTCTGTGTTGCTAAAATCCCTCTGATCAGAATATACCAAGAACTGGCTGACTGATGGAGAAGAAGGCCACAAAACTATTGATGAACCCAACTCGGGGTCTAGAAAATGCAACTGTGACTGAGCTGGATGTGATTGGGAGGGTAATTCTGATGCAAGTACCTCATCACTGGGTGTCCTACTATCCCCTGCAGGGGTTGGCTCAATTTGACTTAAGGAGGAGTCTAAAACTGAATGGACAAATAGACCTGATTGGGTACCAAGGAGATGATTACCCTCAGGGTAGGGCAATCGACCTCTGAAAGGTTCTGATCTATTGTTAAAGGATTCTTCTGCAGAGAGTATGCGGTATTCAGGGAGCAGTGCACCTCCAACAACTGGCATCTGAGACTCAGTTGGGACTTTAGAAAAGAGAGGAAGTGACAATGAGGATGCTGTGTCAACTCTTGTCACCACAAAGTCCCTTTGAAGGTTTGAGGACAGAGACGACAACACAGAAGGCTGAAAGTTCCTGCTAACTCCATCTGACTGCGGAACGTGAGCAGACTCAACAATGCTGTATGCTTCTGAAAGCATTTTTTTGGCCTGCTGGGAGGAAGAGGGGGGTAGAAACAGGGAGGGCTGCTGAGGATCAGCAGAGAGTGGAAGAGGAACAGTGGTGGACCAGCGGGGAGGGGAGGATGAGAGAGGAGTGAGGGTGTTGGAGGAGTTGAGGGGGGGCGCGGTAGGAATTCCTAAAGAGACAGTGATAGGGAAGACAGATGAGGAAACAGACAGAGAGGAGGTGGAGGGAATCAATTCTGAGAAAAAGGGAAGAGAAGGTAATAGGAGGATAGATGAAGAGTAGTGACGGGTGTCAAGAGGGAATGTAAAAATGTTTGAAGAGGAAGTTTTGGGAAAAACCGGCAGAGAGGAGATAGGAAATATGTCTGCACTACTTCTGGCCACTGCACTTCCAGTAATGTCTGTTTCATGCACACTGCCCTGGAGGTTTAGAGAAAGTGAGGGATATGGTATCTGGACCAGTTCTTCTTTCTGTGGCAGTGAAGACGAAACAATCTGCTCGGGGAAACTCTTAGAGCTTAGTTGTACCATGGGCAAAGAAGGTGCCGGCTGTATGAAGAGAAAGGATGAAGAGGGAGGGATACGGACAGATGGTGTTGGTTGAAAAATCGATGATTCCAGTTGCTGAGTTAGAGCTTGTGTGTAGGAAGTTTCCTCTTGCTTCTGTCCAATTGAACTAGTGTTGTTTGGAATCCCAGGGTGGGTTTGAGCTACTGTAAAAGCCTGAGAAACAGTCGGTGTAATGGTTTCTGGCATTAATTGATCTTGTGCATGGGTTAGAGAAAGCTCACTGCCTGCTGCTGAGCTGCTCACTAGGTTTTCCAAATCATAGTGAAAATATTCTTGAGCGAGGACTACACCTAAAGGAAGAAAAGCACCACCAGGGTCTGATCTGTTTAATGATTGCTGATTTTTGGTGTCAGGGCCAATCAAGGCCGGAGGGATGGTGGCAGGTTCATCCAAGGAGTAGGAAGCATCAAACTCATACAAGCTGAGTTCAGTCAGATCATACACAAATGACTCCGACCCTGATGAGTACTCATCGCCCAGCCGTTCTGGAGGATTCGTCCAGTTGGCAACCGTTTGGTTTTCCCTACCACTCGTGCTCTGCAGCGACCACTGTGGTGCTATGGGTTTGTTCTTTCTGTTGCTAAGTGCAGACGAGGATGACAGCAATGATGATGATGATGCTCCCACTGCTGAGGAAGATTCCTTTGCATCCGATGCCTTGTCTCCTGCCTGAGACAGGACTGAAACCCCAGATTCAGGAGGGAGTTTTGAATCTTGAGTGGTTACTGGGGTCTCCATGCTGGAGAGTGGTCGTGTTGTAGGTTGACTTGATGCATGTATGCGGGAAGTTGTGTGTGCATGTGTGTGTTTAAATCCAGCTTTTGGTGTCATGTATGTAGGCCTGCCCGTGTTTTTGAGTTTGGTTGGCAGTACAGCGGGTTTCGTAATGTGAACCACTGGTCTGGGCGGTGCTCTGGTGGCAGTTGGACGTCGTCCTCCAGTTGGCCTCTTCCTCCCCTGCCAGATCAAAGGGGTGGAGATGAAGCCCAGGGAGGTCTTGGAGCTGCGATGGCCTCGGGGCCTGGGGAGGGAGGCTGGAGGCCTAGGATGAGGGGGTTCGGGTGGAGCTGGGGGACCTGGGACTGGAGCTAAGAGTCTGGGTGTTTGGGTTGGAGGATCTGACTGACTGGATACCAGTGACCTACGATGAGAAGCTCCTCTAGGGATAGGGGAACAAAAGCAGGCCTAGTTTGTCTGATTGTGGCGCTGGAGGAGCTGGAGGTGCAGCAGTTAGTCCAAAAACATGCCTGCGTCTTCTGTTGTGAGCAGCTGGACCAGCAGCCAGAGGGTTGGACTGGGAGGGCAGGGGTTCAGGCTGCTGAAGAGTAACTACAGCAGCAGGAGAGAAGGAGTCCTTCGCTGTCAACAGGGCACGGCACATCAAACCAGACGCCATTAAGGTGAAAAAGCAGGTCATAATCAATAAATTCAAGTATTTTCAAGCAAAAACTCATAGCAGTTGTAAACACACTGGAAATTAAGACGCACCCGACACCTTTACACCAGATAATCCATCCCAAATAATCACAGGTGTGAATATAAAAAAACTACCTTGATTAGGTTTCTGATTTTCGACAGTTACAGGACTGGAAACCAAACAAAAATACTGAAGCATGAAAGGATCAAAGCATGAATGATGGAAAACAAGCTAAAGCAATAAAAGATTATGTAAATGTTTGTACCACATTAGAGGAAACCAAACCAGAAGAGCATTTGTATGATGAGTTCAGGTTGTTTTATGGATTCATTTGTTAGTGCCACAACAAGGGAAGCAGTGCTGATCATTGTGAAACAGAACCTGAACACAATTTAACTAAATCAGACATGTCACATCAAAAATCCAAACAAGAAAAGTAAATATGAAACACAGCAATGCTGAAAAAGAGTAAATATTAGTTTTCTGACACCTTCAGACTATGAGAGTAATGATTTTAAGAACAGAGATATAATTATACAAGAACGACAGGAGAAGAATGAACGACCTTTGTTGTCAAACTCTGCATACGAGTGTGTATCTTACCCCAGGTGGAGGCAGCAGTAACAGCTATGTTAGTGGTTGGTTGGTTAGTAGTTACTGACAGCAGTGGAGGAGTCGTACTTGGGACTGTTTGTGGAGATGAAATGTAGATTATCAGAAGAATGCAAAAAGATGTAAAGGTGTTATTCAAATAAAACTTCAAAATATCTAACATGTTCAGGATCACAAGTCAAGGATCAGACAGAGAGGACTAAATCAAAGAAATAATATTTAACTCATACAGGTAAAAGAAATTCTGGCAGAGGGAGAAGCATCAGATGATCTGTCTTATGATTACAACTGTATTAATAATTTTCTTTTCTTATCAGAGAAAATATACAAATAAAAGCCAAACAAAAAGCAAGAAAGGGTGTACAGAAAGCTAAAAGAATAAAGGATGAACCGTTAGAGAGGAAACCAAACCCGAAGAGTATTTGTATGATGAAGTTGGCTTGTTTTATGGATTTAATTGTTAGTACAACAAACCAGGGAAGCAGTTATTACTGATGATTCGTAAAGAAAGAATAACATTGATAATAATATATATTTAAATAATATAGAGAGATATCACGAGAAGCCACTTGTGAAAAAAACAAAACAAAAACAAAAACAAACAAACAGTCAGGCCTGTCATAATAACCGCTTTTCTTAGATGATGTATCGTCCCAGAAATAATTGCAATAAATAATATTATTGTCATTTACTGATGGTTATTTAATGATAATATAAGACCATAATAATGTGAGTAGACCCTTTCAAAGAGCAATGATCTTTTAATTCTTAGGAATATTCAGACATAGGCAGTAGAACGAAAAAAAAAATTAAAACATCCTAAATAAATGAATAAACCATAAATAAAACAAAACCACACAAATGAATGTGACTGTGAAACAAAGTGACTTATTCTTACAAACTCTGTCCAGAAGAGATTTTTTTTCTGTTCAGTTCATAATCAAGGTAAGTAAAAAATGTTGGAGGTCATGTCCGTATATATTGTATGATAAGTCAATAATGTAATTATCATGACAGGCCGAATGTTTAGTAAAATGTATGTCTGTTAGTCTAATCGTAACAAGTTCAAACAGAAGTAGAAGAAGTCCAAACTCTGTGGCCGAAGCCAAAAAAGAGCAACTTTCGTGGATCATTAAAAGCTAAAGAATATGATAGCAAAACATTTTTTTCTAATAAGAAAACAAGAAGGAGGGAACAAAGAACTAACCTTAATTTCCAAACTTGTCATGCAAGTGTGTGTCTTACCCCAAGAGGAGGCAGCAGTAACAGCTGTGTTAGTGGTTGGTTGGTTAGTAGTTACTAACACCAGTGGAGGAGTCGTACTTGAGACTGTTTGTGGAAACGAAACAAAGAGGGAGAGAAGAGAAGACGGGAGGCCAAAAGACAGAATGAGGCAGAAGGGATGATTGTATTCTTAAAGCGATATTCCACTCCTACATGATAACCCACTCAGTATGTCCTCACCTCTATGCTGATGTGATGATGGTGAAGATCTTCAGTTCACAAAACAATCCTGGAGTTTCAGCAGAAAACAGGGTTGCAGCCAAATCCAGTACAATGGCAGTGAATGGAGACCACGGATAAAATGTTAAAAAAAGAACACAAAACAAACACAAAATGTCTCCATCCTGCTCGTGTGGTGTAATCCAAGTGTCCGCGAGCCACGACATTAAAATTTAACCACAAAAGACGCCATGTTTACATCCTACCTGCTACATGCTGACATTTCAGCTAAAAAATGGCGTAAATGGTGTCTTTTGTGGTTAAATTTTAATGTCGCAGCTCACGGACACTTGGATTACACCACACGAGCAGGATGGAGACATTTTGTGTTTGTTTTGTGTTCTTTTTTTAACATTTTATCCATCGTCTCCATTCACTGCCATTGTACTGGATTTGGCTGCAACCCTGTTTTCTGCTGAAACTCCAGGATTGTTTTGTGAACTGAAGATCTTCACCATCATCACATCAGCATAGAGGTGAGTACATACTGAGTGGTTATCATGTAGGGGTGGAATATCCTTTTAAAGATGTAAAGGTGTTATAAGACATACGTTTGCACAAATGTCAAAAAGCTCCAGTTTAAGTATTAGAAAACTTGTTATGTCAGGCCTCTTAAAGAAACAAGTTTTTTTTTACAGCTGAAATTAGTTGATTAATTGGACAGAAAATGAATCAACAATTTTGATGATCTAATAAGCAAAAATTCTAAACATTCAAACAATGTAAGGAGTCATTCTACAGTCTGTCTTTGTCTTTCATCTTTAGATATTTTGAAATTTTAAAATAAAATAAAAACTTTGACATTTTGCACAAAAATAAGTCAAAATTATAATCAATGATGACACATATAGTTAGTTACAGCCTAAATTACAAGCATTTACTGATGTACTTTTGTTCCAAAAGCTGGTTATGCATTTGATTACCCAGGCTTGTAACCCTGTCGATAATACAACTTAAAACAGTCTAAATTTAAGTTATGTTTATGTCATGCATAAACATTACTTCAAACTCTAATAACTGATTTAATATTCAGTGAGAATCAGCCATGATACTTTTTAAGTTGCCGTTAAATGTCCAACATCATGACTGGGCTTTAATATTCAGACCATGAAAGGTCCAGCTGTACCCGTAATTATTTAACCAGGTTGGGAAATAAACTGAGTTGAATTTAATTTCCCTTGGTTTTAAATTACTGCAGTTTTACTACTCAGATTTATTGCTGTTTGGTTTTGTGAGGACTGTTTTTTCCACGACTGAGGGCACAGCACGAATGCCGGCCAACACAGTTATATAGGCACAGTTAGCTTATTTGGAAGAGAGGTTGTGTAATCAGTGACAGCAATAATTTAATCATTCCGACCATCTAAACATGAACTGGTACAGAGTCAAATCCTGTATGTTTTTGTACCTATACCCAGATTTAAGGAGGTGTTTTGTATGTAAAGCTCATCAGTCTGATCTGAGGAGTCACTGCAGTGCTGTTGCTCTTACCATGCGTGCTGGGGTTAGTATCTGGGTGGTTAGTGGGAGCAGATGATACAGTTGTCGTGCTGCTGGTTGTCTGTTGGGCTACAGGGGAAGTAAACAATCACAGATTATCAGTCTGTTCAGACCTGTGTGTATTTGTGTACTTGTATTCTTCACATTTTAGCGACAACATCGTGCTACAATGTGGTGCACCAGTCTGAAAAGACAACTGCTGTGTGTGAGGATAACAACCTGTTACACAGCTACATCAAACTGTGCAGACAGCCTGTAAGTGTGGTACAATCACTCTAAAACACATCTACATTGTGAGGACACCAACTTTAAAGAACATGTATGTGGGGATGACAGCTGTAAAAAGCTACAATACACTGTGCAGAAACACCCATAATAACCGGAAAGCACAGCTGCATATTAGCGAAAATAACCTGAAAACACAGCTACTTACTGACAGAAATGATCTGAAAACACACCTACATTGTGGGGACACCAACATTTAGGTGGGGGTGTCAGCTGTAAAAAGCTACAATACACTATGCAGACAAAAACTTACAAATAGAACTATTTTGTGTTGGTTCTCAACCTAAAAATACAGCTGCATATTCACAAAAATAACCTGAAAACACAGCTTCATATTGACGAAAATAACTTGACAAAACAGCTACACATCGACGAAAATAACCTGAATCACATATTGGCTTTGGGTGGGGACATTGGAACATTGAGGGGACATCAACTGATCAACGCAGTTCCACTGTAGGGACACCAACTATGTGTGCATAACAGCCTGTAAACAGCTCCAATACACTGTGCCAACAACAACCCGTCAGCAGAGCTAAAATGTGCTACAATCACACTAAAACACACCTATGTTAGGGGTACCTGAAAGTACACCACATTGTGGGGACACTGCTACATTGTGGGGACATCACTTAACAACACAACTACATTGTGGATATAGTTGAGAGCTTAAGTTCTGCCTCTTGATGGGCAAATATATTTTGATTTTTCAATGCAATTTACCCATATATGGTTTCTTTCATTTATCTTTTGTCTGAACCATGATATTAGGGTTTTCTGACTTTGCTATATGTGTAATTAAAATCTCATGACAGCAACATGTTTTATCTTTTATAATAAGATAAAATAATACTGTCCGTTATTGTAGCAAACACACATTTAACAGAAAAACTCATATTACATTTTTAGAAAGAAGGTGAAAGAAACCACTGATGATAAAAGGGTGAGCTAGCTTCTTTTCTGTGAGTGAGGATAATGGATGAATTATTCTCTCAATTATACTCTCTCAACGTAGGGAAATAAAAAGCAAAAGGAAACAAAATGATCATAAGTTATCAAAGACTGAAGAGGATGAAATCAGAAGCTTGATTCATGGCGCAAGTGATAACATATGGTTAGCTACCTTACCATGTGCGGTGCTGCTGGCTGAAGCAGCGTTAGCGGCAGCAGATGCAGGCGTAGCAGCGTTGGTGGTGATGATGATGATGGTAGTTGCAGGCAGAGCTGATCAGCACAATGAATCAGCATGTCAGTCACATAACACACAAGCACACTGCGTTAATGGGAAAAGCTCCTCGCCTGTTTGTTATCAGGACCAAGATCAAAAGTCTTTCTTGATTCATATCATTGACATATATAAAGATGGACAACATAACAGCTCCCCAAAAGCAAAGCCAAAACATCTGGATCGCCCCCTGGTGGCTCCTACAGTACGTTAGTCATTCCCAAACACTGGGTCGGGACCCTCAGGTTAGTCACAGGAGATTTTATTTGGGTTGCCAAATAAATAAAGAGTGTGGAAGAAATTTAGTGGTAACTTCGACTAAAATGTTCTATATTGTTTTCCAAATGAGATGAAATAAAACCAAAGAGAGTTCCTGTTAACTCAGACTAAATGCATTTATTTCTTCTTATTTATAAAGTCTTTGACATATGTATATGTTTGCAATAACATGCATCAAGATTAGGGCTGCAAATAATTTACTGTCGATCAATCTGTCCATTTTATTCACAATTGATCGATCCATTGTTGGTGAAAAATGGTGAATGGTGAAAAATATCAATCTGGCAATAATTTTTCCACCACTCAATTAGTTGTTTGGTCCATAAATGTCAAAAAATGTTGATCAAAGACCAAGATGACGTCATCAAATGCCTTGTTTTGTCCAGCAACTCAAAAATATTCAGTAAGAAGCTGAAATCAGAGAATTTTGATTTTTATTTTCTTTGAAAATGACTCAAACTGATTAACTGAGTATGAAAATAGTTGCCATTTAATTTAATAATTGATTAATCGTTGCAGCTTCAGTCAAGATAATATAAGGTGATATGGAAATGGAAGTACACGCACAAATTAAGTCTTACCAAAATTTATTAATACGGTCTTTTGTAGATTGGGTCATGATGGTAAAAGTGGGTCCCCAGGAAAAAAGTTTAGGAAACACTGCTCCATGTTAGCAGACGGGACATCTGCCAAACTAAAACATCAAAGTACACGTCAAAATAAATGTTTCCAAAAGATGGTTTCTGTCGTTTTAGGTAGTTCTTTATGTCAATTTTTCCTCATCAGTTTGGTTTTAAGTTGTGATTTGATGGTGTAAAAAAGGGGTTTCACATCATGATTGACAGCTGAGCTCTGCTCCAGGATATATCCAGGATATTTTGGCTTCAGTTTTGTACAGTTTGTACAGAGCTCATCTTTATTAATGTCAGTGATTCAGACAAAAAGACATTTTGAACCTTTTGACATTTGGTCCACAAACTGGGTTTTCCAAAAGCATCTTGGAGTCAGTGTTTCAATTTGGTTTGAAGCTTTTTGTTTTTGGCACACTCAATTTTAAACTCAATGAGAAGCTGCTGTCTGAAACCAAGGACCCCATAGATTGCTGCAGGGATGACATATTTTTGGAGGCTAATCCCAGGGTTAGCATTTCTCTGGTTTCTAATGGGACTTTTCCATTGGACTTTGGATTGGGTTAGAAAATAAGAAGTTTATGATAGTGACATGTTCATATTCAGTAAGATAATCTTCACTAATGAACACCACTTTTATGAATGTTGAAGTATAAATTCAATCAGAAATAAAAGTAAGTGACTTATTAGGATCTCCATTAGCTAACACCATGATGTCTGACAGTCTTCCTGGGGTCCAACACAGATATCGCTACACAGAGTTAGAGCAGAAATGTAATCGGGATTGGATATCGCTGACCCTGAGGAATGGAAGCAAAGGGTGTTGAGCTATGTTCTCAGACCTTATTCATTCATATTTCCCCTTTTTTGGATCTGCAAACCAATAGGCTAATTCTATAAGCTGTAGATGTGTTGGGTCTGACCTTATTTGGACACTGATTAATTATGACATAATATGTGAATGTTTAAAAACTATCTATAAAGACTATAAGGACTGAAACTCCACAATTGAGGGGAACATCCGGACAAAGCGGGCACTGATTATTCTTTCATATTCACATTCATATTCTTTCAGTGTAAGGCATATTGGACTCCTGTGTACTGTCTCCTTTTGATGTACAGGCAGAAGATAACATCTACAACATCCTGTGATGCCTCTGTAAATTACAGAAGATTTGAGGAGATCTGTCCTTGGTCCAGGTGAAGATATCCTCAACTGCCTACTCTAATCAAGTGGTTATGTCTCCTTCTGATGTACCCTACTTTGAAACAAACCAGAGATGCAAATATCTAACTCATCTGGGGGTTTTAGGACTCACTCCTGCAGCATTCTATTGTTCCTTTTTTCCTATAATAAATATGTCACATTAGGATGAGCATACCAGAATAATATCGCAAAATTGAAATTCACTGCCATGATGTTCAGGAACACATTCTCCAAAAGATTAAAAAATTTGTCTCCTGTTTACACACGTTTGAAGGCTTTTCAACCAATATAGTAAAATTTAGGAGGAAAACATTCAGTAAAGACTGTTTCTGTCCTAATTTGTTTGGAAAGTCTGGGGATGCTGATGGCAAACAATTAAGCAGCAAAGCAGATGAAGCCTTACCAGAGGAGGAGGAGCTGGTTGTGCTGCTGCTGCTGGTAGTGATGGTTGTGGTTAGTGGCATGCTAGTGGATGTGGGGATGGTGGATGGAGATGGAGTGATGGGAGGGAGAACTGGAGATGACAAATCAAAGGATACAGCAGAACGACACGGACCACACATGGAGAACAAAATTGTTTTAATGAGGCCGAGTGAAGCTCAGGAACATCCAACGCTCCTCCTCGTACTCTAATCTTCATACTTCCAACATGTATCAATTTTTTATACTGGCTGAGGTTCTACCCAGAACAACTGCTTCAGAAGAGCCTTTTTTTAAAGAAATGATTCATCAATGGCTCTTTGTAAGACTAAGGCTGGGTTGCACCACCAACAAATTGTGTTGCATCAAATTTAAAACTAGCATAAAAAGTAAAGATTTAATGCAAACCTCACTCCAAACCTCAGTTTAGTTTTTACTGTAAAAACAGAATTAAGTTTAGTTCTTTTACACCAAAACTTTAAACTCCAATTTAAACCAAATGCAGAGTTGACAGTAAACTTACAGTTCAGGAAGTTTAAGTATGCTAACTTCACTTTTAGCTAGCTAGCAAACAATATAATATTTTGTGAACTTTTTAGGTAGCTAGCAAACAATTTAATGTTTTGGTGACTTTTCAGCAGGCTGGCAAATAATGTAACATTTTGTTTAAGATAGTGAGCAAACAATTATAAGTTTTTCCCAACTTTTTAGCTTGCTAGCAAATAATATAATGTTTTGCTAAATTTTTAGCTAGCTAGCAAACAATGTAACATTTTGTGAAGGAATATACTTACTAGGTCGCAGTACTTGAGTTTGTTTTTTCTAAATTTTTATTTGGGTAAGCATCTCCATATTGATTAAACTCAATTTCATTTCAGTTTACATCAATAAACTCGGATTTATGAGACAAATTGTTTTTCAGTTGTGTAACAAAGCTCAGCTTGATTTAAAATCTGGATTTATTCATTTTAAACACAGTTTTGGTAGACTCTTATTAAAATTAATCTTAGATTAAATTATTTTTTTTTAAGTGCAACCCGGTCTGGGGGCTCTATTAATTCTTTTCATCCAAAGAACCCTCTTTGGAAGGATTCCTTAAACATCAATTATTTTAAAATGTTCATTAAGCATCATTTTATTTTGGAAGGACATATTGCAAAAAGAAATGATGACTTTAAAAAGCACAGGGAAAGCTGGGGAAGATTTATTGAAGTTGAAGGCTGGCAAGAACCTCAAGGGTAAATTTATTCTTTCCTATATATAATAATGAAATTATATTTAATTTAATTTCGTTACTTGTTGGAGTGTTAGGTGTGTTTTAATGTATTGGTTGTGAAGACATATGTTGTGTGTGTTTGTGTTTATATAGATATATTGTTTTGATTGTGTATTTGATTTATTTCTAGTGTGATTCTGGTGTAGTGTTTTTTGTTTGTTTGTCTGTTTGTTTGTTTTTGTTTGTGGATTGTTGTCTGTGTCTGCTGATGAATTGTGTCTGTTCTTGTTATTAAATAATAATAATTTAAAAAAAACTTTGGAAGAGAGAGCTCTACAAGGATTGTTAAAGTCTTGAAGAACTCCTCTGTCAAGGGTTCTCTCTACCATAATACACCCCTGGGTGGGTTCTAGGGAAAACCCTTGGAATATAATTGAGTTCTTGGTATAATCTCCTGGGTGGATTCTTGTTAGCACCCTAAGAGAGGGTATCGACCCACTGCACCATAAAAGAGGTTCTTCTTTAGAAACTCTCACCGGAGGTTCTGGGTGAAACCTTTCACAGATGGTTCTAGGTTTAACCCTTTGTGCTGGATTCTAGGTAGAATTTTCTGAAAGGTTCCAGGTGGAACCTTTACCAAAGTTTTTTTCAGGAACCAAAAAGGGTTCTCTTCTGAGGACAAGCCGAGGTACCCGTTATGGTTCTTGTTAACAACTTTATTTCTAACAGTGTATACTCATGTATCCCAGATGTTTCTATGCTACATTTTTAAATTCCACACTGAACTTCACGTTCCTTTGTTAAAACAAAAAAAATCATATTATCGTAATCAAAGAACAGGAGCTGATTCTTATAATTTCCTGGGAACATTTATTCACCGCTACACTACAACCCCTCAGATGGAGAAAGAATGACAGAAAGGTTCATTAACTAATGAAAAGAGTTGATGAACTTGTGTCTTAATGCAGCGGTAGATAATATTTATCTGGAGTCTTTTCCTGCGGAGTCGAACATGTTCATCAGAACAGAATTAGCTGAGTCGTCTCACAGGTAGATGATGAATAATGAAGAGAACAAATGAATAATGGAGCCTTTTACTCTTCAGAGGTGCATAAAAAGTAAAATTGCTCCGAGCAACTTTTCACAGGTCCTTGAAGGGTCAATCTGACTTTTATGAAGAAAGCCGCTTCAAAAACACATTAAGGATAATTGTTTCTTGGACTTAGATGGTGCCCTCAGATTTATCTTAAAGTTAAAGGCAAAGGGAACTAAACTATTGACAAGAGATCAAGAGGTAAACCACCAAAGATTATCAGCTGAACAACGCTTAAAAAAGAGGGAGGAAGGAGGCTGAAAAACTAAAGTAGGTGGAGGAATAAGAGAGTGACGGAAAAGCAAAAGGACAGTGCTGAAGTGAAAATGGATGTAAAGAAAGACAGAAGGCTTAAGAGGCTACAGATGATAAAAAAGAGGAGAGAGGAAGGATATAATGAGGAGGAGGAGGGCGAGGATGAGGGTTGCTTACCGTGGGTGGTGGCATTAGTAGCATGGATGGTGTTAGTGGAGTCAGTGGATGAAGTGGCAGGGGAGGAAGCAGCTGGTGGCAGTGACAAGGGGGTTGGGATGAGAGAGAGAAAGATGCAGAGGATGATGAATGTTTGAGAAGCTGCAGCAGAGCTCTGGACTCCAGTCACACATTTTGATGATTTTAGACTCAACAAAATAAAAATAAAAAAAAGACTTTAACACCAATGACTTGTGACTTCACTTGGATTTGAGCCGTCTGACCTAAAAAATACTTGATAACTCCAAGTCCAAAGATTCTGTTGAGTTATAACTAAAAATAAACCTGTTGAAATCTGTTCTGACAAAATTCCAGAGTTCAGTTGTGCTTTGTTTTAGTGACAAATGGCTTCAGAAATTGCAGTAACCACAAAATCTGGTCAGTGGAAACAACTTTAAAGCCCTTTACGCAGGCTTTGTAGACTTATACTTGCCAGTGTAGCATCTCTTCAAAAGTTAACACACCAACCACAAGTGTGGAATGGGTAATGATATTTTTATGATAATGAACCACAGACAGTCTGCTCTTGTAGAAGCCAAACGCAGAAGAAAAAATACTCCCTTAAATACCATCAGAACCACCTCTCTTGTGACTGGTGATTCTCTTTAAATTTCATGCATGTACACCTTTAATAAATAAATAGCATTTTCTTGAATGCTGTGACCTTGTTGAAGGCTTTTTTTTTTTTTTTTTTTTTTGCAGAAGCACACTTGTTCTCACCAGGTGTTCAGGTGTCCTGGTGACCCAGAAGCTTGAAGCCTGCCGTTCAATCCAAAGACTGAGACACTGACGTCCTAATAGCGCCAGGGGTGCTGCCTTTAGACAGCCTTGCACTCTCTAGACCAATCAGATTCAAGGATTTAACGTATAAGTAGTGAGTGCTCTCTCATGGCCTGTTGACCTGCCCGGGCTGCCGTAGTCATTCATATTCTGGAGCTTAATTGGCTCAACTCCGTTCCTCTCATGAGCTCGATCCCACAAAAACTGACCTTTAGAAAAATGTCCCTCTGAGGCCTCCATAGTCCAGGAGAGTGTGAGAACTGACATTTAGGGAGTGGGGCCGGGTCAGTCGTCGAGGTGGCCTGCAGCTACTGTTCCAAGTTCAAGTTCCAGATCACGTGACCTCCTGGAGCAGAGGTGATTGGTATCCGGACTTTGTTCCCATTTTAATGGTCTTGGCTACGGCTGAACGGCACCCTGGGGTGGGTTCCTTTCTCTGGTTCCTTCACATTCGTTCCCCTCAGGACACAAAGAGGTCATTTAAGGAAAATGTCATTACCAGAGCTGCTCGAGGAGATTCTTTTCCACAATGTTTGGTGAGACTGAGAGGCAGAAGGTAAATGCTTATTAAACTACAACCTGTCTGACTTTTCCTCCTCGTCTGCAGACACTTGACTTCTGAAGAAGGGTTAGATAAGAACAAGCAGAGTGCCACATCTGCTTCCTTTTCATAATTTCCTCATTTTGAGATTGCTGTCCTTGTTTGACTTCTTCTTTCCCTCTCAAGCCATAAATCCAAGGGCTTTACAATCTGTATACCATATGAGACCCTGTACCTTGAAACGCTTTACTTGGATAAGAGGAACCTTCCCCATAAAAATCTTCTTTTTCATTTTTAAGTGCATTTCCATCCAGTTGTTTTTATGAGCATTTTCAATTTGTGCAACAGTGGAAAAGTCAAAACATCCACAGAGGGTTTTAAGCCTGGCTGAGATGGGAAAGTTTGGGTGTATCGACGAAATAAACTGTGACAAAGTCCAGTGGAAACAGATAAAGCTTGTGACTAATGTCACTGAAGCTTCCGCTCCACTGAAGATTAAAAACAGTGACAAACATCAGAACTGTGTGCCACAATGAGAGAAGACCGTAATCTTGCTCAAATTAATACATAAATTGAATGCTTACAGTGACTGGCTGCAAAAAACAAAAAACAAAAAACAAAACAAAAAAAAAAAAACACTTTCTCTGAATCTTAGTACAAAAAGGATCGAATGCAGGTATCCTTTCACCAGAGAAGTCAACAACTTAAAAGTATTGAGGAAAAAAACCCTGTCCTAGTGGATGGAAACAAGCATTATTTACATTTTCTTTAAACATTTTTCTGGAAGTTTCTCTACACTTGGCAGGACTTACACCCAATAAAAACTTGGGTAGAAGTCCTGCCATTGGTTGTTTGCTCCAAGTGGCATCACAGCGTCTGCGTCTATGCTTTCAAAGTCCTGTGGAAACAACAAAAACCTCCGAGCTGCAGCCTACATGCTGAAAATGACAAATTAGCTTCTGGGACACTAATGCTATGAACGTAAACAAGCTAACAGCTGTCACCAGTGATGTAGTCATTATAATCCCGGAGCTCACCTTTCAATGTGCAAATGTTCCAGTAAAACAAGTTCCCCGTCGACGCACCGTCACTGCATCCTGGACTTAGCTCCACCCAAGATGCTTGTGATTGGTTTAAAGAAATGCAAACAAGGGAGACGTCTGTGGAGAGATGTCCAGCTATGCCAGACTAATAAAATATCTTGTCAACTAAGACTGTAAAAAAATGCCTGTTGCATGTTCCAAAGTGACATGTTCAGGTAGCTTCGTTTGTCCAATCAACCAACGAAAAGCAGCAACACCAGAGACCCTAGCATAAGCAAGTTATTGTTGGTTATTTATTACTCCAGTTCCTTCCCCTTTTATTCTATGAACACCTCTCCTATGATCCCTGCACATTTCCTTTTTCTTTCTTTTCTCAATCCTGTTTGTCCTGTCTTCTTACATTTTGCCTTTTTCACCCTCCAACATCCCCCTCTCCCTTTCTTTTCAGTATTTTTTGACAGTATTTGGGAAGGTTCAGAGGCAGGGAGATGTTCAGGGCTTTGGGGAACCTGGGAGTTTTGTGAACTAAGCCTCAGTTTGGTTGAGGTTGGAGAGCTTCTACTAACAAGATGTCCAGAATCCATTCCGGGGGTTAAGCAGCTTCAGGGGGTTCAGGAGACCTTGGGTTGATTGGGACCTCCTTGACGAGAAACATCGAGAGACTGACAGCAGAAACCATCAACCTGTGAAAGCTGTTTGGAACTGATGCTGCCAAAGGTTGAGAGTTTGATTCCCACTAGGTTCACTTGTGTTAAATATGTATGTGATCATGGAGGAAAACCACAGTTATATACATCACTCCTGGCAGCAGGTTCGGGAGTCAGTTATTCAAGGTAGGAACACGGCCACAGTTCACTTCCCAGCAGCCTGACTAATGACAACAATGTGCACTCATGGTACCGAAAGGTGCTTTGGATAACAGCTTATGTTAAAAAGTTTTTGAAAGGTTCAGTCTGGCTTAGACTTGAAAGTAGGCATGGAAGTGAATCGAAGTTACTTTGAAGCATCTACAAAGTATAGATGCAGATGGATTGCAGAGGACTTGCCGTGTATTTGAAACAATCCTTGATGAGCAAGTGTTTCAAATTCAATCCCAAAACAACCAGATATTACAAAAAACATTGCAGATCTCCAACATGTTCTCACTCAAAACTCTTTCATTCTGAGGAATTCAACACTTCATTGACCAGATCCACTTTGTTTGAACCAATCAGACAGCAGAGAACCAATGAAGAACAAAAACTACCAGGTGGTCACACAAAAAATGAACTGCAGGTATGAAAAACTTTAAAGTTACACAAAGATCAGTGAGTCAAGTCTCAGTTATTAAAATGGCGTTACGTTTGGTGAAGAGCGAATCATGAATTATTTAGGACTTGAAACTCAAAGTTAAGGACCTGGAACTTGAGTGCAGAGACTTGAGACTTACAAAACAATGACTAAACCCACCTTTGGTCTTCAGTGCAAAAACTTTAGAAGCAGAAATGCATTGCTGCAGGTTGCTTTTTGTGTTTCCTCTCTAGTTCATTAGTTCCAAAAGTTCACCATTACAGATGGATTCAGAGGACATGGGAACACATTGCTAAGAGTGTTTGCCAAAATGAAATACCAACATGCCTGGACAATTAACAGCAAATAAGGAAATTTTAATCTATGTCTGGTATGAATTATGAATTACATTATGAGATTTTACTTAAGTGCCATTTCTTATGACAGTACTGGACACAGAGGCACAATTGAAACAGGTCAGAAAACATTTAAGATGTTTTTTTTTTCTAGTTGTTTGTACATTTGAAACCATTCACTTCCAATGTTTGGGAGCAACACTGCAACACTGTTGAAACTCCAGCAGTAGTTTTGTGGATTAAAATAAACCTGACCTTCAATCGGAATGACAGTGAGTACATAATGACTGAATTGTCATTTTTGTGTGAACTATACCTTTAATGTGCTTGGAGTGAAAGGAGACTGACAGCCCCAGTGGTGAATGGATTAGGTATAAAAGTGAGAATAAATTATATTTCTTTACCAAGAATATGTAAGAATATCTCTACTCTGTTTTAAAATACCAAAATGACCGACTCTGCCAACCCACTTTTCACAGCAAGTATCAATTTGCTAATTTGTCAGATAACTGGACAGAAACAATGGGGTGCTTTTCAAGTTTTCTCTTTGCTCTTTGAGTGACAAGTAACCACAGACATCTATGTTACATTTAACTGTTGTTTCAATCTAAATGTCATTTTTTTCAGCCTTCATGTTAAAGTTTACGTGACGACAGTGTTCACCATGCAGATGTGTTTGTTTTTCCTACCTGGGCAGCCCAGTCCGGGTAAGTCACAGCTGGTAGGGAGGGGTGTGCTGCTGGGTGGGGAGACACCTTCAGGGAGGGGAGGGAAGATTAAAAACAAAAAAAGGTTAATCAGTTAAAATGATCAGTAAGGGACAAGTTAGCAAGAAAAGGCATGTATTCACACTCAGTCATTTTAATGCACTCATATTAATATTGAGGAAGGAAGCGATCGTATCATTGATCCGTATAAGTCATGAGATTTATGCAAACTGTTTAGTGACACCTCTGCAGGTGAGCATGGGTATTTTCCAAGATTAATGGGTGAAAAGTTGTTAAAACTGCTGTGTGTATGCCTCTCTCAGTACTTTGTCAGTTCATTAAATCCATTAAAAATCTCCCTTTCCCCCCCTTTATATCTTTGCCTGAACATGGAGTAAACAAACTGCTTTCTGTTTCATATCGATCCGATATCGGGGCCTGACGTAAAGCATTCATTGGGAACCAGACCCCTGCAGTGACGCAGGGGTCACACACACGATCTTCTATCCATCCATTCATGCAGTCTCTAAACTTCTGATCCTGTTCACATTTGTGGTGAACTGGAGCCTATCCCAGCATGCATTGGACAAGAGGCGGGTTACACCCTGGACAAACCTCCAGTCTACTAATCTAATAATCTGTTGGTCCAAATGTTTTCTGAGTGAACATGAATCTCTGACTTTCTGCAGTACAGAAACTTTCTCACAGTATTTTTCTGACAGTGGCAGAGTTACAGTCGATCAGACTCTGTGGCTTGCGGTGGACACTGATTGGCTGCTTTGAAAGGATCAGATTCCTGATGTTTTATTTCAGGGACAGTCTGTCTCACCAACTGTGCGCTCGCAGCAGCCAAAAATCAAGCGCTCCTCGAGGACTCTGGCCATTTGAAAATGTAATGGTGAGCCGGCTCCGGCCCACACATACTGTATGTTCACAGGCCTTCAGAGGGAGTGGGAGAACAGGCCGCCAGTGAAAGCAGAGACTGTGCTGAGCCTCACACACACACACACACACACAGTGTAACAGAAGGAATGTGTTGGAGAGAATGTCAGCGAATCATCGCAGTGATCAGTCGAGTGAAGAAGCAGGAATTCAGTAATCGTGGACGGCATGAAGGTGAGAAGGGCCGAGGATTATGTCCTTTCATGGTCCACCTTTCTTTTCCTCTCCTTCACCTCTCTTTATTTGTCCTTCTCTTTCTTCTTTTTCCCTTCATACCTCCCTCACTCTTCTTCTTCTTCCTGTCTTTTTAGCACCACTCACTCTCCTCTCTGACTCTCTTCCTATTACATTTTCTTGCCTTTATGCCATCCTGAAATTTCTTTCTTTCACGCTCCTCATGAATCAGGTGATTCTCACTTCCAACACGTCACATACGGCAGCTTGGTCAGTGCAACCATGCTTCAAACTATGGCCCTGTTCACACCTGCTGTTAACGTGTTCACACCTGCTGTTAACGTGTTCACACCTGCTGTTAACATGTTCACACCTGCTGTTAACGTGTTCACACCTGATGTTAACATGTTCACACCTGCTGTTAACGTGTTCACACCTGATATTAACATGTTCACACCTGCTGTTAACGTGTTCACACCTGATGTTAACGTGTTCACACCTGATGTTAACATGTTCACAACTGCTGTTAACATGTTCACACCTGTTATTAAAAGGATATTCGACTTTACATGATAATCCACTCAGTATGTCCTCATCTCTATGCCGATGTGATGATGGGTGAAGATCTTCAGTTCACTAAACAATCCTGGAGTTTCAGCAGAAAACAGGGTTGCAGCCAAATCCAGTACAATGGCAGTGAATGGAGACCACGGATAAAATGTTAAAAAAAAGAACACAAAACAAACACAAAATGTCTCCATCCTGCTTGTGTGGTGTAATCCAAGTATCCGCGAGCCGCGACATTAAAATTCAACCACAAAAGACGCCATTTACACCATGTTTTTAGCCGAAATGTCAACTGTAGCATGTAGCAGGTAGCATGTAAACATGGCGTCGATCTCGCGGACACTTGGATTACACCACACGAGCAGGATGGAGACATTTTGTGTTTGTTTTGTGTTCTTTTTTTAACATTTTATCCGTGGTCTCCATTCACTGCCATTGTACTGGATTTGGCTGCAACCCTGTTTTCTGCTGAAACTCCAGGATTGTTTAGTGAACTGAAGAATCTTCACCATCATCACATCAGCATAGGGGTGAGTACATACTGAGTGGGTTATCATGTAAAGTGGAATATCGCTTTAACATGCCCCCTGGGTGATCAGGTGGACAGCTCTGCAGGTGTGATCATATGGCAAATTCCTCATGGGCTCTCTAAAGCTGGGGACACACTACAAGATTTTCACAGTCTTTGCAGATTTTGAAAAGACTTGGACACACTACACAACTGGCTTCAACAGATTCTTTTAAAGACTGGGGATCACACATTTAAGGACTGCAGCAGATGAGGGATCACACACTACACGACTGCATCCAGAATCAGCTCAAAAAATTCAAACATATTTGAATTACGGCGACTGAAGTCGGGCGGAGTCTGTTCACCTCACACACTTGCTGAATCCAGTCTGTACCTCATCACACACTAACAGATTCTGCGTTGACTTGCCATGACGACTGTCCCCAACTAGAGCTGACTGGCGCAGACTAGCCCCAACTGCAAATCGTGGGTAAAATCTGGCCAAAAATCTAGTGTGTCCCCAGCTTTACCTGCAGCAGTTGTTGAGTGAGGAGAAACTTTACAAACTCTGTGAAATGCTGTCTATGACAAATTCTTAATTGTTTGGGCCTTCTTGTAAATTCAGCAAGTTAGTTGGGACATAACCTTGATAAGTCATGTAGCAAAACTTATGCAACTAACATATTTATTTGAACTCAAATAGTTCCTGCCCTTTTCAGTTTTCAGGGATGACTTCCCACATGGTTCTGTGGGAACAACGATAAAAAGACTCACTTCAAATATGACTCAGTTCTCTTTGTTCGTGCCAAAGTGCTCTTGAGACCAGAACTAATTTGATCCTTTATTTTCGACTCTCCAGCTCTTCATTCACTCAAATGTCAACACTTTAAAGATGATTTGTAGTTGATCAGCAGTGCAGATTCGTGTGTCATAGAAGGCCAGAGTTTAACTGTGAAACCTCTACATGAATTTAACTCCCTTGATGAGCAAACACTCAAAATAATTGTGGTGACTGCACTGAAATTAATTGATTTTGCTCTGAAATTTCTTCTTCTTTCATCCTGTCCCTGACCTGTGTTCTTTCTCTTCTCGCTCCTTTCTCTGTCTCCCTTCATGTTCTCTCCTCCTCCTCATTCTTCCTTTTCTTTTTCTATGTCTTTTCATTTCCACTTCCTCTTGTCCTCAGCTGTCTCCCTCTAAGCAGCATGATGTGATTGGGGAAAATAAATGCTGCTTTTTGCTGCTCAGAGGCCTCTAACAGTAGAAAGTGTGGTCCAGGATGGAGCCAGATAACACAAACTATCTATGACAAAAGCTGTAATTCATCTAATCCAGGGACCTGCAACCTACACGTGGCTCTTTAGCCGCTGTCCAGCGGCTCCATGTGACAACATTTTTTTTATGGAAATGAATAACGTTTATTTTTTTAAACATTTAAATTTTTATTTATCATCAATTCTCAGAAAACTCAACTTTTCAGGGCAAAGTACTGCAATAGATTTTTGAGTTTTAAGCCCAACTCAAATTCTTAAGTTTTGAAAAAGTTTTACCAACTACAGATCTTTTGTTGTGATAATTTACTTCTTCTTTAAATAAATTATTTCAAAACTTAAGAGTTTGAGTTGGGCTCAAAAATCTGTTGCAGTATGCTGCCTTGAAATTTTGAGTCTTTTTAGCGTTTTTTTTTTTTTTTGTTTTTTTTTTTTACAGTATAAAGTGATAAGCCTGTACACCAAATTTGAGAAAAGATTTAATATTTTGTCAACTAAAATGTGTAAATCTTAAAAAGTTTTCAGGTAAAAGGGAGAATTTAATAGTTTCGGCTCCAGACAGATTTTTCCTTTTCTTTTCTTTGATTGTAAAGGTTGCAGACTCCTGATCTCATCAACCAGCAACAGGTAACTAACATGTCATTATTGTCAAAATGTGTTGATTATCTGCAGGAAGAGAAGAACACTTTTCCATATTTTTACTGACTGTTATTTTTGCAGAAACAGCTCATCATCCACACACATTAAGCCTGTTTGAAGCTGATTTGAATTTCTCTAAGAGCATTAATGTCGAGTCAGAATGTAAACGACTGGAAAATAAAATAATGAGGGCCATATTTCCCTTTCAGAGTAAATACAAACAAGTATTTTGCAGGCGGCGTGTCTTTATCAGGGTGTCAGTGTGGTGACAGCAGCTGATGAACTATAATTAATCTAATGACTCAACACAAGGCTGCTGCAGACTGTAATTCACCGTCATTACTGGAACAACATGTTCATTATCCGCTGGCACAGAAGCTGTTTTGTGAACGTGCTTCACAGTTAAAGTCATATTCTACAGCATTTTCATTTAAACTAATGGTTGACACTTGCAATAACACTGTGGCATTTTAACCAATATCCAGTTTATGAAGATTTTCCACTGGCTGCTCCCGACGCTCAGTGACTGGAAGGATTTTATTGGAAAAATATTTTGTTCTAAGTTGGCAAGGACGGACCGGGATTAAGATTCCGTCTTTGTGTCCTGGCAAGGTCATGGATGAATTAAAGGTACCCTCAGTGTTTCTGACTACAGGACTAATGTTTTAAAGAATGAGCTCTTTTTCAGCTCCCTGTTTGGAGACGTACCAGGAGTCCTGCTGTAGGAAGCTAAGGGGCCATGGATGACAGATTAAGTGTACAGTATATTTACAACATTTTCACCACTTTACCTTGCTGTCACTCAGAATTTAATGACAGGATTTTTACTTCACAGAACACAGGAGTTGTTGGTCCACTGCTGCCTCCATCTGTTAGTTTGTTTGTGTTATTGTGTGACTTTGATGAATCTCAACTCACCCTTTAAAACACTGAAGTCTCACAATAACACAAACACACTAACAGATGGAGGCAGCTGTAGACCAACAACTCCTGTGTTCTGTGAGGGAAAATGACTGATTTTGTCATTGGAGTTTGGTTGATCTGGACAGAGTGATATCTGGCTGACATAACAGCGTTATGTCAGCATTTCCCACCAGAAAAGTTTGACACCAAGGTTAAATGGTGAAACCATTCTAGTGTACAGTTAAACACACTGATTTTTTTTAGCTTCTGTTTGGCGAGTTTGGGGAAAAGATCATAATTTCTGTTAAATGTTAATAAAAACATGTTATGTCTCAAGTCACTGCTGTCCACTCTTTTCCAATTAATCAATCAATCAACTTTATTTATATAGCACATTTTAAAAAACCACAGGGGTAGCCAAAGTGCTGTGCATTGGGCTATGGGTCAGCTTTTTTTTTCTTTTTTTTTTTTTTTACATAGTTTCAGGTGGAGCTGCAGCTCCATCAGCACTCAGTCCTCACGTCCATGACTTTTTTTATTTATATATTAATTAAAAAAGCTCTGGTCCTCATTTGATGCGAAAGCATCAAGGCAGTTTAACGCACATCAAAATGCTTTCAGTGCATCTTCTGCCATTGAGAACAATGGGCGTGCTTCAAAACGTGAGCGTCAGACTCCTTTAGTGCATTTTGGCCTTAAAAGGAGACAACCTCAGAGTCCTTATGCAACAGTTCTACATGAACACTTTTTAGTGAATTAAGGGGAAAACTTAAGTTTTAAACTTAAGTGGTTTTTGCAACTGGACACAAGTGTTTTATCTCAGCGTCATGGTTCTGGTCTTAACCTGCTTCTACTGGCACACAAATTTGGACAAACAGTCAAATACATGTCTGATAGCAGTCCAGTTATACTTCCAATGACCCAATGATGGCAAAAATGACATGCTGCATGCTGAGAACCATGGCTTCAGATTTAGAGGTGTTGATCCTCATCACAGCTGCTTCACAGTCGGATGCAAACTGATCCAGTGAGTGCTGGAGGTCACAGATTGATGATGTCATCAGGACCACATCATCTGCATAAAGTAAACCTCAGCCCTCCAAACTGCAAACCCTCCCCTTTACGACTGAGCCTCGAGATCCTGTTCACAAGTATCACAAACAGGACTGGTGATAAGGTGCAGCCCTGACGGAGGCCAACCCTCACTGGAAAAGAGTCCGACTTACTGCTGAGAACCTGGACACAGCTCCCGCTTTGAGTGTACAGAGGTTGGATGGCCCTGATCAGTGACCCCCTCACCCCAAACTCCCACAGCACCTCTCACAATGTCTCCCGAGGGACCCGGTCATACACCTTCTCCAAAACCACAAAACACATGTAGACTGGATGGGCGTACTCCCAGGGCCCCTCCAGGATCCTTGTGAGAGTGAAAAACTGGTCTGTCATTCCACGTCCAGGACAGAATCCACATTGTTCCTCTTCCACCTGAGGTTCGACTATCGGCCTGACCCTCCTTTCCAGCACCTTAGAGTACACTTTCTCAGTGTGAACAGTCACAGTTGGGTTATTTATAGGCTCAAAAACAAACATGGCTGGGTTCAGGTAAAGATCATATTTTGGGTTAAAATAAGTATGTCAGTGATTGAAGGTACATACAGGTCTTTGGAGCGACACGTGCTGCCATCGCTGCCATCATTTTCAGAGACGTCCCTGCTTATTTCTGCGAGACGATGCCAAGACACATTGTGGACGTGTTCCAACAGTGCGTCTTTGTAGTAAAAGAGTTCAGGTACTAAACTGCTGGAAATGTGAGTGAAAACCACCAACACAAGAACCAAGTTGAACAAAACTGTATTCTCCTTTCAGGAAGGATTATGGACAGAGACTGACAGGCACCACAGCGTGTGTGTGTGTTGTGTGTGTGTGTGTGTGTATGCATGTGTGTGTGTGTCCATGTTTCCCTTCTGGCATCAATAAGACATGAAAGACAGCCTAACACACAGACACACAATTGGAACATGTAAAGGTAAACACACATTTTACCTAATGAAGCATGGACACGCATACATACAAAATTTAAGCTCTCTCTCACACACACACACACACACACACACACACAGAGCCCGGCAGGCGCCTGGCGACAGCTCCTTCTCTGCCTCCATCAGCAGCAGCCTCATTACCGACCAAAGAGCAACATAAAAATGGCTTCAAATGCTGCAGAGCACTTTGGTCGCCTCGTAAAAAGAACACAACATTTTCAAGGTAAACAGAATCAAACACACGTCTCTGAGAGGAGAGAAGATGGAGTGTGAGATGGACTCGAAGCTCTGGTGTCAGAGGAGGAAACATTCACTGCAGACTGAACATACATCAGTTAAAAATAAATGAACACGGAGTTCAGTTTTAATTTGAGCTTAAATTCATTCATGAACTTGTGATTAAGACTGAATTATACATATATGTGCTTAAAGTTTAAATATACAATCTGTGCCTTTGCAACAGCGCCGCACAATTTTGGAGGTTTTAAAACTTCACAGTTTATTTTTTAATTCAAACCATTAAGAAGAAACCAGAAGTCCTGCAACCTGTCAGTCACTTGGACTCACTATATTTATGTTTACTTATTTATATGTTCAATAGATGGTAATTACCAAGTAATATATTTGGAATGTCTTTGAAATTACCCACAAATGACTCCAAATCACCAATTAATTGGTTAATGGTTAATTATGTTAGAATTAGCAAGTACCAGTTAACTGTAGTTGGTGGAAATTAAAAAGCAACATATTTGAAATTTCTATGAATTTCTTAAATGAATTACCAACAAATTATCTCATATTTACCATGAAACTGGGGGTAATTTGTGGGTAAATTCAGAGAAACGTCAAATATGTTGCTTTGTAATTACCACCACCTACATGAAAATAACATTTGCTAATTATCACATACTTGATCATAAAATTTGGGAGTAATTTCTACAAAATTTTTAAATATGTTACTTGGTAATTACAACCTATTTATCATGAAATTATTGGACCTGGAAATTGAAGCACAGTTCATCAGATTGTTTCAATCAGGGTCAAACACTGGCAGAAGATGATGATGTTCAGTTCAGTCCTCTTCATTTAAAGAGAAGTCTGCAGCTTCACAGGTGAGTTCACTTCACTCAGATCAGAGAGAACAAGACAAATAAACCTGTTATCACAAGAAAACTAACTTTAACGAGCGTCCGTGTGTCTATGAATGAATTCAGTTTGTAGGATTGTCAAAGGAGTTTATAGGCTGACGGCTGAAATATTCCAGCAATTTTTATTGTGCGTGTTTTTTTGCAGTTTGTTTATGCAGTTTTCCTCATTTTCCTCTGTTCAGTTCAGTCATTATCACCCACAGTGCATCCAGGTTTTCTTTTTTTTTAAATATGCACACCGCAATGTTTCTGCTGCTCACAGCTCAGCAAAGAGCAAATGTGATCATTAAGAGCTTTACAGAAACGTGTCCCTGAGCGGCATATCGGAACGTGACTGTATTTAAATAAACCTCGAAGCCACGAGAAAGAGAGAAAAACAACAGCGAGCGAGCAGCAGCAGCAGCTATAAAACCTCCATTATTGAAGAATGGAAAATGTCAGAGTTTGTGGCTCTGAGGCTGTAAAACATCCTGTCAAAACACGGCTGGCTTCAGATGTGAGTTTACCTATCTGCTCTAATCCTTCCTGGAACTCTGAAGACCTCCATGTAGAGACTGAAACACAACATTTCACTCAGACAAAGTGTTTGTGTCTCTGCTGCCCTGTTCAAACGGGAGAAGGAACTAAGTACAAATACTTAGTTACTGTGCTGGAGTGGATTTTTCAGGTATCTGTACGTTACTTGAGTATTTATTTTTTGGACAACTTTTACTTTTACTCCCTACATTTGAACACAAATTTCTAGACTTTCTGCTCCTTCTATTTTAACAACAGACTTGTTACTTTAGCTTTAATGCATTTGAGTGGAATTATTGATTATTTTTATTTTGCCTTGTTGTGAAAACCTTCCCAATATCAAAATGGATTTAAACCTTATTGGACAGTAACACGTAGAAAAGTCTTGGTCTATCCAACGGTGCAAAGCCTATCAGTTACAAGACATTACTAGACCGAAAAAATGACATAAAAGACATAACAAGATAATAATCATGTAACCATGATGCCTTTACTAAACAAAACAACAATGTAAAAGATATAACAATACAAAGAATACGAAACTAGACAAAATAAAGACGTAACAAGACTAAAAAGATGCAACAAGATGGAAAATAACATAAGATATAATGAGACGCAAAAGACGTAGCTAGACAAAAAAGGTGTTACTAGACAAAACAATGTAGCTAAAAGATGTAACAAGACGAAAAAGATAACAAGATGAAAAACAACGTAACAAGATGAAAAAGGTGTAAAATGACAAAAATAACACAAGACATTAAAAGACAAAACTGTTGTGGATGGACAAAAGTCTATGTAAAAAGTGTAACTCATGCATAACAAGACGAAACAAGACAAAAAAGATGTAACAAGATGGGAAACTAACAAGATGAAAGAGATGTAACAACACTAAATATTCCATAAAGTACATAACAAGAAGGTTCAGTTAGCTTTGTACAGAAATGTCCTTTAGGGGACGACTTTGAGGACATTTCAGAACCTGTACATTTTTACTTTTACTGCAGTAAACAAGTTGAATCAGTACTTCTACTTTTACCAGAGTCTTTTTTTACACAAGGATCTGTACTTCTAAAGAACGTGAGGACTTTTGCCTCCTCTGTCCATTCGTCTGTGTCCACGCTCAGGACATTTCTGTTTGACTGTATCTGTTCCTGTCTTCTGTGACCCTCAGCTGAACCTTCTGCTCCACAGAATACTGTGAACTGTTGGTGACATCAGATCATTTTTAATCTCTGAACAGCAGACGTCTGTGAACAGAGTCAATATTTCACCTTTTGTCTCCCAAACTAATCCTCTGTTGCTGCAATTAGCCTGCATCCCTCCAGGGATCAATTAAGTTCATCTCATCTTTATTTATTGTTAATTCTACAATCAATTCAGCCACACAGGCTTGGAAAGCAGAGTTTCTGCTGAATGTCTAATATCTGGCTATATTTAGATCAAAAAATTGAGTGATAGGTTCTTCAAAAGACCCCAGACTGTAAGGTGACGTCTTTAAATTATTTGTTTTGTCCAATCAGCTGTCCAAAAGCAAAATATATTCAGTTAACAATGAAATCACAAAGAGAGAAACAGCTAATCCACTTTCAAAAACATAAGTTCAGCAAAATATATCTTAAATACCCGAAAATTAATCAGTTTAAGGGTACGCTATATTTAGGATAATTCTACCACTTTACCTTGCTTTCTGATGGAAAACTGTCATTTATATGAGCTATTTTTTTTTACTGTTTTACGGTGAAACTGAGTTAAACCTTTAAAACACTAAAGTCGCACAATAACACAAAAAACTAACACATCGAGGCAACAGGAGCGAAGCAACTCTTGTGTTCTGTGAGATAAAATAGTTGTTTTTGCTAAAGGAGTCTGGCGGTGAGTTAACTTACATAAACTACTCAACTTCACATGTATTTTAACTTGAATCATGATCTTTTTCAAAACCTATCCAAGTCGTTTTGTTGCCTAAACTGAACCAAACAAAACCTACCTGAGACCAACGAAGATCACCATGACAACAAAGGTCCCCCCACTATTGTTACCATGTCCAAAACTCATAAAATGCACTAAATAGCTTTAAATGACACATAAAAAGCCTAAAATACACAGACATGACACAAGGAATGTCCCTCGAATGGCGTGCTGTTTAGACGCCATCCCATCAGGTTAACTCAGATAAGGCTGACTGATTCGTTAATGAACACTGGGCCTCATGCAAGAACATTTTCCTCGTTCAGATACAGATCTCATTTTAATGCCTGGTACGATTGTTGAAGATCAACAGACATGTGACATTAGTCTGACTCTCTGATACCCTCCTCAGCTACACGCAGCCCCTTCACACATGGATCTCTTCACAGGTAACACATACCTCCCACACACAGCTCCCGAGTGGAAAACACACACCTGTCAGGATCCAAACAGCCGTCTAACAGGTCAGAACTGCACAGAAATGAGTTCTGGTCACATTTGTCGACATGTTCAAGTTGTTATCTTTCTCTCCAAACCCAGACTTCAGCCTGTCCATGAGAACTTTGGACCACAGAGTGTAACAAGTCCAAGAATGGCCTGCAGCACTTTGACAGGGACAGTTTCTGACTGTCAGTCTCTGTGTGATGTTGTGAAAACCACTCGGACAGAGTCTGACTGACACTGCAGATGATGAGCCACAACGAGTGGAAGCTGCTGAACGCTTCATATGCATCAGACCAACTCAACCTGAGAATATGATGAGAGCCACAACTAGATGACCAGCTGTCATCGTTCCTGAACCTCCAACATGGCTGCCAGAGAGCGTTTTAGGTCACCTGAACATTTCTATGTAGCAGAGGATGGAGGGTCAAGTCAGGGAAGTTTTAGAACTGGTGACATGCAGGACGAACACTGACAAAAGACTCGGCTTTGACTCGGTTTCATGACCTTAGATTTGACTAAGACTTGAGAGAGATGACAAGAAAGGACTTGACTTTTCTTTTTAAATAAATATTCACATTTTTCTAGAGAAGTTATTTGCTTTTTGAAACATAATTGGGTGATTTCTAGTGCAATGCACACAACCTTGGGTGTAAGAAAATGTTGATAGACTTGAGTTTTATTTTGTGTTGTGTTTAAACCCCCGACTGTTAGACAGCAGTGTTTTTATCTACTTTCACTGTTCTGATTGCAGAAAAAAGTCAGCTTTATAACTCCTTTATCACTTATGCACATGGTGGTTTTATCTTTATGCTATGTCAGTTTTTGTAAAATTAGATCAAAAATAACAATAAATCACTTTGTTTACAGTATCACAACATAATCCATTATATTGTAAAAATTATATTGCCAAATTCTTGACAATACAAAGACGGAGCGGGTTTGAACACAAGGCAGGTACACAAATTATTAATCACTTTCATTAATATTGCAAAATGGGACATTTGGCCTTTATGGTCTCCAGGTGCCCTTTTAGTTTTGAAAATAAAACTTTCATGCTATGAAAATGTGAAATCTTGTGTTGATCATTTGATTTTCATTTAATTTGACTTGTGACTTGCTTGACCTGAGCATTGACTCGACTCGACTTGCTTGATTCTCACCACAGTAACTTGGAACTTTCTTGAGACTTGAAGGTTAAGACTTGAGACTTGTTTGTTACTTACAACAGCTAAGCTTAACACTTGTATGCATGTGTTCAAAAACTAAACTAGACACAACACAATCTTAAACATTTGTCAGTAACACACTTAAACATCTCAGATGTTTGGCACACACACACACACAGATGCTCAGAAAAATCAACATTTTCAAAGAGATTATTGCACATTCTCGTCCATGCATCATGTCTGTGTTAGCACAAGCAAACACACCTCCAGGACATACATACACATAAAGACACACACATTAGCAGGTTGTTAGCAGCACTCACCACTAGTTGGCGCAGCAGTAGTTAAATGAATGCAATGAGGGAAGCAGACTGTGAAGAGAAGCACAGATTAGTGGACATCAGTCACAACAAAGCATCAGGCAGCTTCAAGAAAAAAAATATTTCTAAAGACATCACATTGATAAGAGGTCAATGAAGCGATCAGTTAATGACGGCTGCAAAATGAGAGGCTGGTTAATCAGAAACAATGACAAAAAAATACAACAAGGTCAGGCTGTCAACAATGGAGTTAATTAATGATCAGCAGAACATAATCAATCAGTCGTTCATGTAATAAAGAGCTGAACATGGGGGGTCAGTCAGCCACAAGATAAAAGTCATTTAACAGTCCAGGAATTAGACAGATCCCTGTTAAACACATCAAACAGACTGAGAGGTTTCACTTTTCTACTGTCACCCTGTGTATTCAGACACATCAGATCCAGTGTGAAGAGATCATGTGAAAGGGGAACAAACTGGAAGGAAAAATCTAAATTTCTCTACAAAGCAGGCTTTTTCCTTTAATATATTAATCCACTGTTTGGTTCAGTTCATGTCACAAATTATACTCAACTATCAGAAACGTACAAACTGGATATTAGCTAACTTATACGCTGATTGAAATAATTTTAGAATTGTTGTGTTTATATTGGACTAATTTTAGGCAAACTAAATAATGAAATAATAAATAAACCTTTATACCACAAAAGTTAGCAGCACCTGTAGACTCAGTGGCTCGTTATATTATTGCACATACATCAGAATCCTTAGTATCTTATTATATAACACATAACTGATACACATTACATAATTATACTTATTATTAGAAAAGACACTTTAGTGTAATTGAACCGTTAAGAGGAGACATTACAGGTGAATAGAGTTAATATTTTAACTAACATACATTTTATGTTTAAATGTTCAAGTGAGTAATTGTATAATTAAATATGTGCTGATATGCAAACATTTCCAGAACAGAAACCTGAACATTGAATAAGGCAGGTTCAAAGTCCTGGTTTCATTTTGTTGACATATTAGAGTCAAAGGTTTCTACAGAGGGAATATTGGACGTCTCCATAAATCAGAAAATACTGTCAGCAGCCTTCAAAAACTCAATTTACACCATGTTTTTCTGAATATAATTTTATATAAATCTATGAATAATATATGAAACTGTCAGAATATAGACAAGACTCAGACTGGGGAGTTTGTTGTGTGTAAAGCTGTTGAAGTTTACAGATTTCTTCTTTAATCCATCTAGACAGCTTTGGTTCTAAAAACTCAGCAGCAGCGTGTCTTTTCACAAATCATGCACCTAAAAGAAGTTGAGACAACTCAGAATTACTGACTGTGATAGATTTAAACCCAACTCAGACTTTGAAGATTTGAAATAACATTTCATTGAAATAATTTACTTTTCCTCTTTAGTTACAATTTAATCTTTGAGTTTTAGAATTCAAAAAACAGGCAAACAAATAAACAAACAAAAACAAAAACAGCTGTATTTCAATTCATTTATCTAAACTCAAAAATCTATTGCGGTAAATTGCCTTGAAAGTTGAAGTTATCTCAACTTTTTAGTTTTTAGAGTGTGACCCTGTTTCACAAGATAATCCACAGAGCTTGTTAGTTTCTTTCTATAAGAAGAGAAAGTAGTTCTGGTAGATTCTACTGCAGAAACGGCTCACAACAAAGTCTGGGGATTATCTTGAGTAACCAGGTCATGATTACTGGGAAGAGACGCTGGTGTTGAGTTTTTTAAATGTATTTTTTTGGCATTTTGAGCTCCACAGGACTCGTGTCATCTAGTCCCGTCATACTGGAGGCAGACATCAAACCAAAACTATCTAGCAGGATAAGCAGCATCATTTTGGGGTGAACTATGCCTTTAATATTGATGTCAGTTTGTTAATGTCTTGTTTTACTATATTAGATAAAATCAAACATCCCGTATCTCAGCGTGTGTGTGTGTGTGTGTGTGTGTGTGTGGTGTGTGTGTGTGTGTGTGTGTGTGTGTGTGTGTGTGCGCATACAAAAGAGTCAGGAAGCTTCGTGCAGAATCATGCATTTCTTGAAAACCACTGCAGGTCTCCAATGCATAAAAGCGCACACCACACACACACACACACACACCACACACACACACACAACAACACACACAACACACACAGACACAGCACACACACAACACACACACACACACACACACACACACACACACACACACCACACACACACACACACACACACACACACACACACACCACACACACACACACACACACACACACACACTCTCCAGTGGGTGCAGTGTTGGCAGGAATTTCACTGAAACCACTGTGGCTAACCTCCTGTGGCTACACACTCATTTACAGCGTTTTAAAGAAGAGGCCCAGCACTACTCTGTGGACACACACACACACACACACGCACACACACACACACACACACAGTGTATTCTTACACTCTCTTTCATGGTTAAAAACTCAAATATGGTGAGAAAATGGTTGATTATGTAAACTTGGTTTCAGGTTTTTAAGTGTGTCGAGAGAGTCTGTGGCCATTTGTACCTTCGTGTGTGTGTGTGTGTGTGTGTGTGTGTGTGTGTGTGTGTGCGTGTGTACTAATAAACATTTGCAATAAATAAGCAATGCAATCAAATGTGATTTGATGTCTTTTTCAGGTCATACAGTAGTAGGATACATGTGGATGTGTGTGCAGGAATTTGAGCACTCGCAGTGTGTTTATCAGCCAACTGGGTTTTTAGAACGGAGCAGGAACTAGAGAGATGATTGGTCAGCAGCCAAACTGGTTGCTGGAGTTGATTAACTTACCAGCCGCAGTCAAAAATTGGGCCAGAATTTGGCTGAAGTCTGGTTGTAATTTTCCACCCTGATAGCAAACAGGCTGAAACATTTAACGCTCCTGCATGGTACAGTACTGTGTGTGTGTGTGTGTGTGTGTGTGTGTGTGTGTGTGTGTTATTTTGCATATCTCAGGTAAAATCTCAGCAGCACCATAATTTGTCTGTCTAATGCTTTTACTGACATTATTTACTGCTAAATATCCACAAAAAAGGTTTAAAATTCGCTATAAACATGCTGTTTTTTTATTGCACAATGAATAATTCTGACACATTAAAAAGGATTTTGGAGAAATCCTGTGACAAGCAACAAATATACACAGGTACTCTGGTGTCTCGGTGGATTCAAACTCCAGAAAATCCAAGATTAAAATGACTTGTTGAACTAGGCAGGACATGAACATGAGAGTTAACACCATGATGAAGCTTTATGAATTTAAACTCCTCATGCATCCACTGTTCTGAGGTTATTATGTCATGTACTCACTGCAGCTGAGCGTGGCGTCGGTCTGTGCCAGAGTGCTCGGGATAGTCCAGTGGCTGTTGTCCCAGTCGATGACGTTCCCCACCGTGTCGCAGCTCAGCACGTTGAGCTGCTGCACCGTCATGGCGTAATCCCACAGCCGGAGGTTATAGATGTTCCCGTCAAAGCTGTGCTGCCCTGAACACAAACACGGTCACACAGGAAACGTTTTCAACCAGCACATATCTCAGGTTTTCTGACAACATCTCAGCAAAGTTGCAAATCCATCAAAATGTTTACATCTGGCATTAACTTTAACATTAACTGGGTAATCCAATCACGAGTGGACATCTGTGAGTATGTCAGTTAACACCTGAATTTACAATGTGTCTGAGTGAGTGTCTTTTGATTGGCTCCCACTTCTCTGCTCTAAATAAACACACAGCTACATCACTTCTGTTTCAGACAATGTTTTTTTACAAAAAGAAAAAAAAGTCTTCTTGTAGAACACATAAATAATCAATAATTTGTTATAGACAGCGTTTTATAAAGTTTATAAAGCTTCTCTTAACTCAACGGCTCACAAAACTGGGTGATTTTTTAAAGAAGTCTGGGGTCTGGTTGCTAAATGTTGACAGGCTGACACACTTTAGACAGGAAGCAGCCACCAGCTGTTTCACAAAGTTTCTCCTCAATCAGCAACTCTTAAAATTGTAGCCACAGAAAATTGTCCTGTAATTTATTGAGAGTTTGTTCACCACCTTTTGCAAATAATCCTTTATGAGGTATTTCATGTGTCCCAGGTCAGGAGACTGTCCGATTTGGGAACCTCTGAATTCTGTCTTTGCTCTTTGCAAATGATGTGGTTCTGTTCCCTTCATCAGACCGTGACCTTCAACATGCACTGAGGCAGTTTGCAGCCATATGTGCAAATAAACACACAGCTACATCACTTCTGTTTCAAACAAACAGACACAATGTTTTGTACACAAAGAAAGAAATAACTTCATGTAAAACATCTGCCATATTTACAAGAAGGCCCAAATAAGTCTGGGGTCCAGCAGTCAGGGAGCCACCGGTACAGAGGTGCTGCGACATACTGACACACTGTTTTAACAAGAAATAACTTAATGTGTTGAATTTAATGCTAGATTTATATTCAAAAAATTAGTTAAGTTTCTTCTCAGTCAACAACTCTTAAAATTCCTCAATTTTTTAAAGTCAGTCTGGGATTATTGTGGTTACTAGTTCAGTGGTGACATCAGTTTAAACAGACAGACATCTGCTGCTTATTTGAGCAGGTCAGAGAGTCAAAACACAGTGAACCACATGTAAATCAGATTTTTTCATGTGGACTTACAGGAGATGAATCCTTCAGTGTGGCCCAGGACACACTGAGAGAAGAATGAGTGATCGGTTCTCTGTGCATCTTTAATGGACCTTCTGTGCATTCACACCTGTACTAAGAACTGTCCACTTGTGATCGGATCACCCCAAGATGCAGGTTAATACCAGGTGTAAACAGGGCCAATAATGAGAACTGTTTTATGGTATTACTGGAATTATTCTCTTGTGGCTCTGGGCATGAAAATGTCCGCTGGTTCACTGCTTTAGTTCAGATTGAAATATCTGGTAAGTTTCATCTTTCACCCACAGTTATCCTGGTTTAAAACTTTGTCTCGGGACGACTTTAGACCTGCAAATAACCAATCAGTGCTCACTGGGTGGTGAAGCCTCTCAGTTGCCAGAAAAAGTTCTTCAAAACTAAATTTCCTTTGACCTGGGCAACTGACCAGACGTGTCAGAGATCACTGATCATTTCAAGGGCAACTTCATCTGTGTTCTTTTGGAAACTTTCTCTCAGCTGTTACCCAAAAGAACTGATGTAGGTTTCAGCGCTGATGCCCTCCCCTCCCTCAACTTAGGGGGTTTATGAGAAGCAATAAAACATCACACAAACAAAGAAGAATAATTGTGTTCATAAAACTTACCTCCTAACCGGAATACTCCACCGCCCGGCACAGAGTGCCCACTGGTGCTGGAGCAGGTCTTGGCCCAGTAGTTTCCGTTAAAGTAGACCGCCACCCGGCCATTTGACGACGTCCAGAGGACACAGAAAGGCTTCATGGAGGTGGTGAAGTCAGAGGAGGAGATGATGGAGTCGATGGGGCAGGTCACCCCGTCAACGATCATCTTCATGCTGCCCTGTTCGGCGCCCAAACTCAAGGCCACGTTGTTGCTCCTGTCGCTGTAGGTGAAGATCCACTCTTTCTGTTCAGGAACAAAGAGAACTGTCAATAAGTTTAACTGTGCAGAACAGGAATAAAAAACTGACTTCACACCAACTTCATGTGCATCTGCAGCCACAAAAATCTGACCTGTAATTTATTGAAAGTTTGTTCACAACCTTTTGATGTTTTATGAGATATGTAATGTGTCCAGGGTCAGGAGACTGTCAACTGTCCATTTGGGAACCTCAGAATTCTCTCTTTGCTTTTTGCAGATGATGTGAGTCTGTTGCCTTCATCAGACTGTGACCTTCAGGGTCACTGGGGTGGTTTGCAACCATGTGTGAAGAGGCTGGGATGAGAGTCAGTACCTACAAGTCTGAGGCCATGGCTTTCTGCAGGAAATGGGGGATTGCTTCCTCCGATTCAGGTGAGTTGCTGCCCCAATCAAAAGAGTTTAAGTATTTTGGGTTCTTGTTCATAAAGGACAATGAAATTCAGCAGGAGATAATAAGGTGGACTGGTCCAGCACCATTAGTAATGAAGGTGTTGGTACCTGATAGTTGTAATGAAAAGGGAGCTGAGCCGGAGGGCAAAGCTTCCAATTTACCAGTTGATCTACATTCTCAACTGTGGTCTTAGGTTTTGGGTAGTGACAGAAAGAATGAGCATTTCCTCAGTAGAGTGTCTTGCTCGGAGTAGAACCTCTGCTCCTTTGCATCGAAAGAAAAATGTCAGTTGAGGTGGTTTGGACATTGGATCAGGAGGCCTCCTGGGCACCTTCCTTTGGGGGTTTTTCTGTCATGTCCATCTGGCCTGGGAATGTTTTGAGTTCCCCCAGCGATAAATAGAAGAACCTAGATGGATGGATGGTCCTGATCAAGTTTTGTTTGCTCTGATTTTGATCAGAATCTGGACAATATGGGAACTTAACATGAACTAAGAGCTGTTTATATAGTTTATGTGCTGTACATGTTATGGAGAAATACATACAATTTATTATTTTTTTTAAAGATTTTTTTTTGGGCTTTTTGCCTTTATTGCGATGGGGACAGCTGAAGAGATGACAAGAAGGGGGGTAGAGAGAGAGGGGATGACGTGCAGCAAATGGGCCGCAGGCGGGAGTCGAACTAGCAGCCACTGCAGAGGACTGACAGCCTCAGTACATGGAGCAGACGCTCTACCAACTGAACTATAGGGGAGCCCCGAGAAATACATAACATATAACACAACCTAGACCACTTAGTGTTGTGTACCTGTTTCTGGCTGCTGCGTTCCAGCTCGAAGCACAGCGTCAGGTGACTGAGCGCCGGGATGGAAACAGAGTTGGAGACCTCTGTGATCTGGCTGTTGCCGCTGGTTATAGTGACTTTCTGGTTCCTCAGTGCCACGGCAACTAGAGAGGAGAAAATGGAAAAAGCAAGGAAAGAAGGAAAGCATTGTAGGATGGAAGAAAGGAAAGAAAGCACGAAGAGAAGTCAAGAAAAAGTACAAATTAATTAAATACTGATGTGATTTTAAGTGACACAGCTGATAATGACAGTAGAGAAACCATACATTTGTTCTTCCAGTTCATATTTTGAATGAACCTTATTGATTAAAGTTTGACTGTAAAGAACGAGGCACTCTCTGCAAAATATACGAACAAAAACCACATGACAAGTATCATTCTACACCTCTGAATATACTTCATCCAAGTATTGATGAATCAGAGGTTTTATTTTACTTTTCCCAGCAGAACAACTCTGGCTGGAGCTGCTGGCTGAAAGCAACAAACCAACAGCCAGTGGAAAAACACCAATCACACACACACAGACACACAAAAAAATATCCATGCAAACGTGCATGAAGGCACAAACACAGATGCATCAAAACACCACAGCAAACATCGCTGTCAGAAGTCTTCTTTGGTTGGTTGATACCTCAGACTTTGTGATGTTGATCCAGTCGATGTAGAAACCACCAACAACTCTGTGGTTTTAAACTTAAATTAAAGTGGGATTAAATTATTATTTCTGGCAACTTGGGAGCAGACGATACACAACAAGCTAAGAACACAAACATCAGTCCACAGAGTTAAAAGTTGCATTCTCAGGAACTTGAACAACGAACATATTTTATGGCAAAATCATTTCAACTCACAAGTCCACTTACTTGCTTTTCTGAGATTTCAACTGCATTGACCAAACCTGTTTTCATCACATACTGACGTTTTGTCACCGCTCCTTGGCATCTCACATTGAAGCACAAGGTACTCTTTAGTGGCTGTATGAAACGCTGCCAGAGTGTTTATGTGATTAACGTTGTGCAACAGTTGCAGTTTGGTTAGTTTAGGGTCAAAAACACTAGGCGTAGGTTTAGGGTAAGACCATATTTGGGGTTACAATAAGTACAGTCCATTATGTTCGTCACATGACTTCACTGAAGAAACTGGCAAGGAGAAAGTCACATGGTGCAAATGACAGAACGTTATGTACCTTAAAGGGACAGTTCACCCCAAAATAAAAAATACATATTTTTTTTCTCTGGCCCGTAATGCTGTTTATCCATCTAGATAGTTTTGGTGCAGAGTTTTGCTGATGTTTGCCTTCTCTCCAACATAATGGGGACTAAACCACATTTATTATTGTTACCATGATGATGAAGGTCACCTGACTATGACAGCAAAGGTCACTTTATTTAACCTTTCATGCACGTCAAAAACTCAAAATGCAGCATGTCCTTAAATGTCCTTAAAATGGGCACGCTATGTATACGCCATCTCTGAAGTGATATCTGCTGTTGTTCAACTGTCCAATTAAAACATGAAGCTTAACTTAAACCTTTAGACAAACTAATGCAACAGCAACAAATATTACTTTTCAACAATAAAGCAAAGTTATTATAACTTATGTTCATAGACTTATGTTTCTTAGACTGATTAGATCCAGCAGTTTGCAAAACGTTGTTGAGATGATAACGTTCAACTGGATGACTGCATTGACTGACTAGCATCAGAGGTGTGGACTTGAGTTACATGACCTGGATTTGATTACGCGGTCAATGAGAAATTTAATGCACGCATGCAAAATGTGCAGGACAAAAATTATGGACAGAGATGCAATGACTTCTGACTTCATTTGACACTTAAAGTTGCAGACCTGTAAGTCCAGGCTCTGCTGTAAAAATGGTATTACATTTGGTGAAAGTGCATTATGACTTATTTAAGACTTGAAATGCAAAGTTAAGGACTTGGGACCTGACTCAGGACTTCTCTTTCTTGGCTTGGGACTTGAGCTCAAAGACTTGAGCCAATTAAAGTCTTTCAAAACAATGACTTGGTCCCAACTCCAACTGGCAGCAAAGGATTCACTTTTTATAATTACGAGTTATGCTCTAAATTTATGATTTCATGTGAAAACCTGCCGGTTAATTAAAGTTAAAATGCAAAATAAGATGTAAAAATAAGACATATATCTATGGCTGTATTCCTCTGGTGCATGCTGGGAGGCATCAGTTACTTCATTTAACAATGAGAATGAACAGGATCATTTTTAGCCTGATAACAGCATGTTATCCTGGATCAATTAAGTTACATTTGATGAACAGGACGCTGGTGTCAGACTGGACCTACCGTGTCTGAGCTAACCCTGAACCCCTTCTTCTGCACACTGAAGTCGGAGGTAAAGGATAGTTCCATCACGTTCCCCGTTGAGTTCAGCGTCAGCCCGTTGGCCGTCGGACCGCAGAACTTAACGTCTGTATTTCCCGTGTTCACCACCACCCGGTCGTAGATGCAGCCTGGCGCCTCCTCCAGGTCAAACTCAAGGAAGGAGAGCTGGATGATGAAGCCTGCTGGGGCCTGCATGGTCCACCGACAGGCCTGCGAGTTGGGGTATTTCTGGGGGTAGCAGGGCGACGTGAACTCCCCCTGAGCCTCCGTCAGCACCATGTTACAGTTGGTGGAGCTGCAGCCCAGCACTGAAGGTGATAAATTCATGAACTTTCAAAAAGGGACAACCTCCACTGAAGCAGTTAACGTAAGGTAACATCACTCAGAGGACAAGGGGCTAGTAGACGAGGACATGATGAGACAGGACAAAGAGGATAGGACCCATAAGAGCCAAACACCTACAACTATTAGAAATCAGGAGGCAGGTAAGGAGATTTCAAGGACAAACACAGTCGAGCCAGCCGTGAAGGGCTTCCTTGTTGATTAAGAGTCAAGGACAAAGAGGACGAAGACAAAAGTTTTCAAGAACGTTACAAGGACCTTTAGGATTCATGAGACTTTTTTTTTAATGGGACAAGATTAGAGGACACAAAAAGAGTAGTTTAGGAATTATCTGTAAAAGATTCCACTCCAGGAATCAGGAGGAAACAAAGACGGGACAAGACAAGTCGTGCAGTTAGCTAAAGGTTCAGCAGCCCAGAGAGAAATCAATCATCAATCAATCAATCAATCAATCAATCAATCAATCAATCAATCGAGAACAGATTGATTGGGTAGGACAGAAGTGGACTGAAAATGTTCATCGTCCACTGAGTCAGCATTGCACTACAATCACCAAACACCTACAAGTTTTACAAAGTACCAACCAGAAAACATGCACATGCAGAATCATGTCGCCAGTTAGATCAGGAAAAAGTCACCTCTGTGAGGACAGATTGAGCAGTCAGACCCTGTGACTAAATTCAAAATCTGAAAAGACGGATGTGTCAGGAACGACACGTCCAAACTCCCAAACAACATCTACTACAGGTCAGAGGCCTTCTGCTTCAAATCAGAACAAAAACTACTTGGGTAGGTTGAGGTAAAGATCATGGCTGTGTAATGTAGCGTTATGTCACTTGCATACATAATTGGGTTGTAAATTTTGAGCACTTTTGTTAATTGCTCATTGGTATAACATGGCGCTGCCCTAGTGGCAGCTTGGTTGGGCCGCACTCGCTCAAATTCACCAAAAAATGACAATTGGTCTGCACCACCATGTAAACTAACTGTGCAGCATTCATCCAACAGTGTAAATTCTACTGCTGAGTCTCCTAATATTGTATTTACTGTTTCTATTTTTATATTTCCCCTGTTTATATTGTTCCTGTTTACATTTTTAGATATCCTCTGTTTAAATAGTTCACATCTTTTTATACTTCCTCTTCATTACATTTTTATATCTAATTTTTCAATTTTTTATTAATGCTTCTTTACATTTGTGCAGTCCACTTTGCTGCTGTAACACAGCAAATTTCCCCGTTGTGGGACTAATAAAGGAATATCTTACCTTACTTTATCTAATCGAGTAGTTGTTATTAAAAAACATTTTTGCTTATAGCTAACTTTAGATGTTAGTCTTTTATATATACTTTGCTTTTAGATGTCCCCTCAACATCTTTAAAACATCTTCAAAATGTTTTCAACACAGATGAGACGACAGCACATATCATATCCTGGCCAATGCAGGAAAACAGGGAAGGAGAAAGAGGTGCTGCACTTCACAGTGAGAGCAGGCTGATCAAGAATCACTTCACTGCAGATTTTAGTTCTCAGGTGTTCTTCTATACCATGAAATGCAAGTTGGAAGTGTTTGTGACCGTTTTGCCTGTTTGCAGTTTTGTCAAATTCAACTCTTTCAAACAAACCTGCAAAACTGGAGTTCTGTGAAAAGTAAGTATGGAATATTTTAAATATGAGCAATGCAAACAATAAAATGTGTAGAGGAGGTGCAGAGTGAACCTCAGACTGCCTGTACGGGGTCACGTTATCCCTCTAAGTTCTTACTTGTACTCTCCTTCTGTGATGCTTGAAGCCTGAAGTCAAGTTAACGTTGTGTTTAAGATTGTGTGACTGTGAGCTGTTGGCTGATGTCAGGTCAGAGAAACAGAGACACATGCGAGAGTCTGACAGCTCCACAGTCAATCTGTCTCTACAAACAAACACACGCACATAGAGAAGGTTGGTTTGATGGAGAAACTGAATCTCGCCGATCGAGTTTGGATTTGTTTATGACTTTTCACTCGAAACATGAAACACGTTCGCCTTCAACATTTTCAATAACAGCTGGAAAGACGAACGCCGTCGCTCACAAAAAATAATAACAGACAAGAGCTGAAATGGAAAGTGGAAAGAATGGTTCGTCTCTCCCGCTCGGGGTAACAATGGCCTCCGTTGATCTCCGGCTCGGCCTTCGCCGCAGCCAAAACCACAGCCAACGCAACTGGAAACGTCACAAACACCAGTACAGAATGTGTTGTGTGTGTGTGCGTGTGTGTGTCAGATTTTTTCTGTGTGTTTTAACCCCTATTTATCCATGAAAAGCTGACTCCTGTCACATTCATCCACTTCCAAACATTAAGAGCTTCACTGCAGCAACTGAAGAATCACTTTCTCGCTCGTGGGAATTTATAAAGGAAACCGTTGAAGTCGTTCAGACTTTTTCCTCCATGTTTTTCCAACACTGTGAAACCCAAAAGTCACCTCTAATACTTCTAAGCAGCTGCTGTCCCCTAAAATCCTGTGCAAGTATGTTCATTTCTGGGTATTTCCTCTCTGTAGAACTTTTGTGACACCGCCTCAAAGTCTAATTAACAACAAACATAAAGACTGAGCTGGGAAAACCAAGGATTTCAAAGTTGGTAAAGCAAATATTGTGATGCTGGTTTTGTGTTCATCTAACAGTACTGGCATCACACTGTAAAAAACCTGCTCTTTTAAAGTTGTCATTGATGCATGTTAGCACACCAGGAGCTGCAATGTCATTTTTCCAATGGCACGTTATTCCAAAATCCCAACATCAAAAGGCCCATTCGCCCAAAAACAAATGACTGTTGCTCTGAAAATACACACTTTCCCTGCAGTAACACACACAAACCCTAACCCCTAACAAAAACAGCTGTATTAATAAAGAGTGTGCATTTTTATCTCAGGTGTAGGTCTGGAGACCACAAGTCATTAACAACTGCTAGGCTAAAAACAAGGCTCACCTCGTCTGTCGCAGGTCACATTTTGGTTCAAAAACTGACATCCAGAGTAAAGTTTGTTCTCGTCTTAAACTGGAATATGTGCAGATCGTCATCGAAGCCTCTGCAGAAGCCTGATGACGAGCTGATCATCTGAATCAGGTGTGTTGGAGCAGAGAAACACCTGAAACATGGGGGACACTCGGCCCCTGAGGACCAGGACTGGCAAACACTGCCTTAATCTATCATTGATAACATTAACAATCAATTAATTAATGATAATTACAAAACCTTAAATATTACAAACAGGCATATAATGGAATATCAGATAACATACATGAGCTTGCTCATAAAAATAATCTCTGCTATATTTCAGATATTTATTTAGATTATATTTTCTGTATGATATGTAAGCAATCTTTCTTTTTTCATATATATATATTTTGGATTATTCACAATTTCAGCTTTTCTGAGTTTCTCCAAAAATGTAGATTTGTATATCTGTTATACTGCTGATAAACCTTATGGTTGCTTGTAATGTTCTAAACTGTTGTAAACAATTAACAAAATTCTATAATTAACTAAAATATTCTCAATAAATAACAAGATGTTCTAAAATAAAATGTTCTAATAACAAAATGCTGTAAATAAACAGTCACTGCCCTCTTTACAGGAGCAGGATACAGAGGTGAGTACTTTTCTAGATTTTCAGTAGAGAATTCTTTTGATTTAAAATCCATCTGAGTTTAATCACAGTTTATGAAACAAAACAAAAAAACCTTCAGAGAACTGAAAAGTCAACCAGCTGCTGCGATCAGCAGAAAACTGATCACAGAGCAGCAGGAACACGACGACTCCTGTTCGACAGCAAAACACAAACTGTGCACATGAATATAAAACATGTTCCTCCAGACTCAAGTCAAACCCATTTCCACTCCTACTGAGAGTGTTCAGTGTGTGTGTGTGTGTGTGTGTGTGTGTGTGTGTGTGTGAACCTTCTTCTGCCATTAAAGTTGTTCAGCATGAAATTTCAGGAACATTTGGACGCAACATCAAAAACTCCTTTTTCCCACTAATGGAAAAAGTAGAAGCAGCCGCACGATTCACATACCGACACACACACACACACACAAACAAAGGTACTCTACACTCTGAATGAAATCAGTGGATCAGAGGAGATGGAGGGCAGACCAGGAGGGGAAGAGAGAGAGAGAGAGAGAGAGAGAGAGAGAGAGAGAGAGAGAGAGAGAGAGAGAGAGAGAGACAGGAGAGAGAGAGAGAGAAGAGAGAGAGAGAGAGAGAGAGAGAGAGAGAGAGAGAGAGAGAGAGAGAGAGAGAGAGAGTGAGTATGTGTGGTTAAGCCACACACCCCACAGAAGCCTAAAAGCTGAGTCTCGAGTTCTAACAGACAACCCTCACGGTTCTCTTTATCCTCTCATCTTTACTGAGAAGCTCCGACCAGCCGGAACCAGAGAGAACCAAACAGAAGCAGACAGACCCAAAGAGAACCAAACAGAACCAAACAGAAGCAGACAGACCCAAAGAGAACCAAACAGAAGCAGACAGACCCAAAGAGAAACAGAAACAAACAGAACTAAACAGAACAAAACAAAATAAACAGATCCCAACAGAATCAAACAAAAAAGAAACAGAACCACAAAGAACCAAAACAGAACCAAACAGAACCAACAAGCAGACCGTCAGCAGGGAACATGGATCAGTCTGTTCGTCTTTACCTGTAGTTTTAATAAAGGAGTATTCCAACAGTTTACTGTTGAAGTTTACGTTGTCAGACTGATGATAGAGAATCAAAATCTATAAAACAGAACCAGAGATATTGTCTTTTTTTAATTCACCACCACTCCTTATTCCTGGCGCCTTCATTACCCAGAATGCAGCTGTGTGTGTAATGCTGATAGCAGCTGATGTAGCCTCCAGCAGAGCTGAGGAGCAGCTCCAGAGGTCTGCTCTACTCACTTCTGTCTTTACTTCACAACAACACATTTGTCTCAGTTTCTAACCTGTCTTCAGCTGACGCTGACTCGAGTGACATCACTTGAGGACATTTATCAGACTTCACACAGCTCCCTCTGGAGACATATGCATATGAAAAAAAAACCACACGCTGCTGTTCTCCCCAACACCTGGAAACAGATGCTGAGGTGGAAAATCACTGGAGTTCCCCTGAAATCACAGAGCACATCTGGATTTTCTCATCATACAGCTGCAGCTGAAGCTTTGTAAAGTTAGATATTAAGCTGCTTGTTGTATCTAAAAGTACATAAATGAACATAACATACAGACCTGCACCTGTGTGATAAGCAGATAGTAAATCAGGTGAACATTTCATTATTACAGACAAACATTAAACTTTGGTCCTGTCACACATTTGTCAGCACAGACACACATTTTAGATATCCCGTCCCGTGTTCCCATCCTGTGTAGATGTGCGTCCCCCCCCCCCCCATATCAATATCTGTTGATATTTTTTTTTTCAGTTTAAACAGTTTAAATCCTGCCATATTGCACCTTTAATCTGTTGGGTTTGAGGGTGACTTATTGATGAGAATGTGATCCTGAAAACAGACATAAAAATCTGCAATCCAAATACAAAGAGGGTGTAAAAACAAAGAATACAGTCAAAGTTCTGTAAAAGGAGTGAAATCCTGAGTCTCACCACACAGACTCTCAAACTAAACATCCGTCTGTATCTTATTCCTGAACCTCCTGCTGCTGCTGGCACACTGCTCACCATTGTGGACTCAGAGAACCAGCCTTCTGATCCTGCATCTGTCCTGCATTAACCAGCACTGTGGAGCACTGTTTCTTTAACATTATACAGTAAAAGCAAATCGATGCTTTCCAATGCAAATCCTTTAAAGCATTCAGATAGTTTCCTCTCTGTTCTTCACACAAATCTGACAGCTGAAATCTAAAGATTTTCTCCTGCGTGAGGCTGCAGCTCTGAACACTGAAATAATCTGAGAAAAAACACGAGTATTAACTTAAAGACACGATCGCTTCAAGACGGATGATTCTACTTTAACTGACTGAAGTCAAATGACAGTAAATGTGACATCACTTTCGCCATATATCTGACATAAAAGTACAGTTTTTAAACTAAGTTAAGTTATAGATTTAAGCTGTAAAGTTTGGATTATTTAAAGTGTGGTTGTATCAGGTCAAATGTACAGTCGGTGTATGAACGCTTCAGCCACATAAAAAAAAGATTCACCTGTAAAAACCAATATCAGTTTAAGTACACTATACTTAGAATTTTTCACCACTTCACCTCGCTGTCAGACAGTTGTTTCTGACAGGAACCTGCTGTTATATAAGACAAATATCGCTGTCTGCAAACCAACCAGACTCCACTGATGAAATCAGTCATTTTATCTCACAGAACACAGGAGGTGTTGGTCTACAGCCGCCTCCATTCATTAGTTAGTTTGTGTTATTGCACGACTTTGATGAATCTGGACTAACCTTTACAAACAAACAAACAAACAAACAAACTAGCAGATGGTGGCAGCGGTGCACTCTTAAAAGTAAAGGTGCTAACTAGAACCATAAAGGGTTCTTTGGCTCGTACCCATTGGAGAAACAGAGAATCAGAGTTTGTCTTAGGTTAAGGGTTATAAAAGGTTAGACCTAAAACCATCTGTGAAAGGTAGAACCCCCTGTGAGAAGTTCTACAGAGAACCCTCTTGTGTTGTGGTGGTTCCACCTACAACCCTGTCTGGAGTTTCTATCCAGAACCGGTCCACCCTCTCAGGGTGCCAATAAGAACCTCCACAGGGGGTTCTACTGAAAACCTTTTTATATTTCAAGGATTTTCTTTCTAGAACCCACCCAGGAGGATCTACTGGGAACCTTTTTTACATTCCAAGGCTCTTATCGAGAACACACCCATGAGATTCTACTGAGAACTGTTTTATATTTTCACACAAAGAACCCTTGACAAAAGAGTTCTTCAAGGACTTCAGCCATCCTTGAAGAACTCTTTCTTCAATCAACCTTTAATCAAAATTAATTATTAATTAATTAAAAGGGTTATTAGTCTTACAACGAACCCTTGAAAAAAGATTTCTTCCAAAAAGCGTTCTGCAGAAGCAGATGGTTTAGGCTAGAATTTCAGCCCTTCAGGAAGAACCCTTTTGAAACCCTTATTTCTCAGAGTGTCAAGCAGCGACTCCTGTGTTCTGTGAAGTAAAATGACTGATTTTATCAGTGAAGTTTGGTTGGTTTGTAGAGAGAGATATTATAGAGAGTCTGTCTGACAGAAAGGTAAAGCTGTGAAAATATTCTAAATTTAGTGCACACTTAAACTGACACGATAGACCCCTAGCTTCCTACACCGTACTCTGCTGCTTCTCCAAACTGGGGGTGTCGACTCATCTACGCAGTGATACACTGACCAGAGGAGAGAAACTCATAAAAAACACACTTCAAATCATTTGAAATGTCCCTTTACTTCATGACTTCATGAAGTTTATAATTTGATTCAAGCCTGAAGACAATTTTTACTCTTTTACGATAGCCTCAAGGTTATACACACACACACACACACACACACTCTCACTCACACACCCACACCCACACACACATACACACAATCACACAACACACTCCCCCACACACCACCAACACACTACACACACACCACACACACACACACACACTGCAGCTTCCAAAGTATGAGGAAAAGTTACTTGGAACGTTTCTGTTGCTGAGGCCAAGACAAATAACACACTGTTAGGATCCACACACACACAACACACAACACACACACACACACACCTCAGCTGTATAAACTTTATTTGACAGTGAAGATCATTAAAACACAGGCTCTCTCCTCCTCTTTCCCTGTGATGACATTCTCTGTGCAGCTGATCACACCTGAAAGACAAACACACCTCACAGGTCGTGTGTGTGTGTGTGTGTGTGTGTGTGTGTGTGTGTGTGTGTGTGTGTGTGGTGTTGTGTGTGTGTGTGTGTGTGTGTGTGTGTGTTGACCAATCAGGAGAAAATAACATCAGACAGGGAGTCCACTGATGCAAATATGACAATGCTGATAACCAAATGTATGAAACAGCGGCAGAGATTGTTTCAGTGCTTCAGAGATCAGAGTGAAAACAGCAGGAGGACTGACTGCAGCTGACACACTGAAGAGTCACAGGTTCTCTGACACACTGATGTTTAGGATAAGCAGGTATAGATAATGGATGGATGGATGTTTTACTACATTTCATAGAGATATGTTGAACTTCTTTTCCTCCTCTCCTCTCCTCTCCTCTCCTCTTTATTGGTGTAATAAAACAAACATACTTTATGTCTCTCCATTAGAGCAGCACTCAGTGCAGCCATTTGCAAGGTGTTATATCAACAGTGGCACCTTTAAGCCTCCTCTCAGTCTCTCAATTTCAATTTTCAATTTAATGACCTTTATTGGCATGAAAACATGATGTTCTATTGCCAAAGCAAACAAATATGAACAAAAATAACAGTTATAAACAGCTAATAATGACAACAGTTATTAAAAGACAATACACCCATTTGTGCAATCACTGTCCCTGTCTCTCTAAAGCTGTGCTCAGAGACTACAGAAGTTTTAAAATCCTCACCAATTTTGAAATCTGGTTGCATCATAAGAAGAAACTTCACAGATGGTCTCTTTAATCTCAAACACACAACAAGAAAATAGGTGTTGCATCACACACTGTAGGTCATTACCAAAGAGTGCACGATCTCATGCGATTTCCTAGAGAAGCAGATGAAAACAAAACTGAGGCTGACGAGGTGCAACAGGTTGCTGTGGTGACGCTTTGTGGTAAAAAAAAACAAAAGCAGGAGGATAAACGAGTCTGGATGAGGAAACACGGGTCGTCTGTTCTTCAAGGAGAAGTTGAGGTCAGATTTTAACTGCCCATTTTAATATCTGTCAACAGTAGTATGCTAATTAAAGGTTAGCCTCAAAGGCTACAAAGTTTACTGTTGCTTAGCAACATTGTTACCATCTTGCAGACATGTCCGTCATTGGCTAATATGGTGCCGCTCTCAACAGGCTGGGGTAAACATCAAGATATTAACTTGTAAATATCAAACATGTTTGAAATGATCAGGGTGGCCCCATTGAGTCTGTAAGCAGGTCCGGAGGTTATCATCATTAAAGAAAACACACAGACATCAACACAACACACAATAAAGAAATCACCTGGAAAGCTCGCACTGCTCAGAATCACTCAAAAGGTAATATAGCCTACAGAGACAGGTAGAAGTGCGGGTGGGGAATTGGGTGCAGCTCCCCAGTGAGTGAGATGTATGTGCACATTTACACACAAGGCACAGCAGTGCAACTTCTTTAATTATTTCATTCTGTTTCCTCTGGAGAGTTCCCTCCATCCTGTTAAATTTCAACTACAGTTTTTACTTTTTTTTTTAATAATATTTACAATATTTGCTGTAGTGACATTACTGCACACATGGAGATGTTTAAAAAGCCTGAAAGCAGCCTCTCTAAGTAAACTGTTACAGAAGACACTCAGACATTAATACAACAAACAATAAAGAAATCACCTGGAAAGCTTGCACTCCTCAAAATCAATTGAAAAGCTTATATGGCCTACAGAGACAGGTAGAGGTGTGGGTGGGCAATAGGGTTCCCATTAATTTAGATGTGTGCGCGCATTTACGCACAAAACAGAGCAGCGCAACTTCTTTTAACGATCTAACTCTGTTTACTCTGTCCTGTCAAGTTATAACCATCAGAATCTGCTGATAACTAGAGGCTTCGTCACATCTTCTGTAAATAAATTTAATTTCATTTGACTTGGCTGTGATTTTCACTGCAATCCGATTAACACACACACAGGCTGAAACGTATCCGCGTCATCAGAGGAAACACTGAACACACAATAATTCCTGCAGGGTGGAAATGCCAAACCTATAGTTTTTAGTTTTTTAAATATTTCCTGCAGTGACATTACTGTGCCCATGTTTAATATGACTGAAAGCAGCCTCTCTAATCATTAAAATAAATTCTCAAAAAAAACAAAACACTCAGACATTAACACAACACAATAAAGAAATCACCTGGAAATTATTTAAAAGATAATATAGCCAACAGACTGATTTATGTATACATGCAAATTTGGATGAACAAGAGCAGATTCCCTCATCTGACTGCTGTTAATCAGATCCAAAATAAAACCTTCCAGCCTCTTCACTCACTGATGATGCTGCTGTACTGTTAACTACTACAGAGAGACATTACCACAGAGTGGGAGAGATAGGATATCTCCTGTCTAAAAGGAAGAATCATTAATAATGTGTGAGTGTGTGAGTGTGTAATGAGTGGAGGATTACTGCTGGCACCGACGCACACATTTACATTTAGATGGGTGGATGGTTTTGGCAGTGTGAGGGCGGCGGTTTGTCACAGCCTCAATGAAGACATTTCCACCGTGCAGGAATTAATTTGAGATGTTAAGACTTTATGGCCCTGACAGTATTGTGCGTTCAGTGTTTCCTCTGAGGACGTTTAAGCCTCTGAGTGTTCATCGGATTGCAGTGAAAATCACAGCCAAGTCAAATTGAATGAAATTGAATTTATTTACAGAACATGTGATGAAGCCTCCAATTATCAGCAGATTCTGATGGTGGAACAAACAAATACCAGATCATTTGTTTATTAACGTATGTTTATACTCACAGGGCCGCGTTCTGGGTCATCATGAGGAGAGAAGAGGTGAGGAAATGAGATGTATGGAGAAGATGAGGAAGAGGAGGAGAGGATAGAGAACTGAGAACTGCACCTCCTCCTTAAAAGGAAAATTCTGCACTTTTCATGTGGATGTCCGGTCAGTGTTGATGGTGAGTTGAAGCAATAAGTTTTATGAGAACGATGAGGAAAGAGGAGGAGAGGATAGAGAACTGAAACTGCAACCTACATCCTTAAAAAGGGAAAATCTGCAATATTCATGTACCATTCAGTAGAATGAGTTAAGCAAAAGTTTTGATAATTTAACGAGTTAGTGAAAACGACAAAACAAAACAAGAATTTTGGAAAAAGAAAAATAAAAATAAAATTAACAACATGTACATACATCAAAGAAATCTTAACTAAGATAACAAACTTATATCTAACCCAAACAATGACTTCCAAAAATACAAACTGCAAGCATTCCAACATTATCACAATGAAGATCACAAAGACAACAAGCTACCTGAATATGACAATGAACTCACCTGACTATTGTACATGGCGACAAAGGTCACCTGACTTCATTGTTTCTTGCATGTCTCATAATATGCAATGGATTAGACAGCCTCAAGTTAAACACACGACGCTGAATATGTTGAACTACTTCAAGTGCTGTAATTCACATTAACTAAATCATTTTTTGCCACCACCTTCTAAAACCACAAATAAAGAGTTTTTCTGCCTGAAGATTTTACTGTCAGCTCCTCCAAACCTGCTACAAAAACCTTAAAAGAACCGTTTTTAATCTGCCACTTCCTCGGTTGAGGTTTGGCACAAACTGACTTGGTAAAGATTAAGAAAACATTGTGACGGTTAAAGGAAATTGTTGGTACCCCAGAAATGACCACCAGTCTCCTGTTTCAAAGTTTGTTGACCCGTCCATCCACCCTGACCTCCTCCCTACAACATTTTGTGGCTGTGTAACAACTTCACACGACATAAGCTTCATTTATATCTCCGTCTTAAGGGATCAGCAGTTATATAAACTCTAGCTGACGTTCGCCTTCTCAAAAATGTAACTTCATATTGGAACTTGGACCAACAGTGTTTGACACTGACAAACAAATATTAAAACGTTTCTGCCTTGTTGATGTGTGACATCAATGTACAGAATAAAAACATTTGAAACCTTGAGATGTCTTTTTAACAAACAAAACAAGCAGATACGTCCTGGCTGCTGAATGACAGAATGTTTGACTGCCAGTGACCCCAAAAACAACATGACCATTGGAGAGCACTTATTACAGCCACTAGAGGTCACTGTCTAACCATAAATGCAAATGTAGGCTGTAAAAAGCTGCTTGTACAGACGACCTGTACAGTCATTTCTCAGCTGTTAACAGCACATTTTTAACTACACATCATGTTAACAGTTAAAAGTTTGAGAAGGACCAAAAAATTCAGGTGAAAAACCTTCAGGTAACCAATTCATTCTGGAAGCAGCTCGAGTCCGCAGGCGTCGGCAATACATGTGTTCAAAACAACAAGATCAGTGAGTCATCTGTGTGTTTGTGCTTCAATAAAACTTGACTGAGCACTGATGACTCAACAAACTCTGTTTCAATGTGTGTGTGTGTGTTTTGTACAAAGTGAGAGGTGACATCAGGTTGGGCTCCGGCTACTGGGATGGCCTGCTGTTTTATGAGCTTCTGGGTGTGTGTGGTGTGTGTGTGTGTGTGTGTGTGTGTGTGTGTGTGTGTGTGTGCGTGTGTGTGTGTGTGTGTGTTTGTGTGTGTCACACTTTTACTCACTCACTCTAATTCACCCTCCAACGTTTCCTGACACCTAAAATCCTGCGACGACCAGTTTCATGCAAACAGCTGTCGCTTTAATGATCAACAGTCATTTAATGTGTGAAACACGTCAACGAGCTCAGAGGATCAGCTAATGAGACAGACTGTGTGTGTGTGTGTGTTTGAGCTGCTAATTAGCAGCTTTACTTTGAGTGAGTGCGACATAAAGTGTGTGTCTTTCAACATAAGGCTACATGTCTCTTCATCTGAGGAGAAAAATATTCAGTATATAATCAAACTAGTTTTCCAAATATTAATTTTGCATTTGAGTCCACAGCAGCAGGGCGTCACTGAGCATGCTCAGAACCTTCGCTTAAACATTTGGTCCAAATGAGGTTGACTGACTGAAAATGAACAAACAGATTTCTTCACATCAGGCTGACAGAGCTCCTTTTTAATAACCAGAGAGACGACGACGAGACAAGTCAAGAACACGATCTCTGATTGGTCAACAGACTCAATCCAAGACATCTTGGGATCACCTGTGGGCTGCTAACATCATGCTAACATCATGCTAACATCATGCAAGCTTCTGAAAGGGGTACGATCACACAGGAGCCTAAGTTGTGAAGGTACAACACTCGCATTAGCATTAGCCTAACGTCAGCCTTTCCTGCTCAGCTCACTTTGAAGTTAACGCGTCACTGTTTCAGCAGTTGGGAAACAACAGATGAAACTTTTCTTGGTGTTGAGAAGCTGCAGCATTTATCAGCTGACACACTGTAACCTGAACTGTACATTTACTGCCACACTGAGGATTTAGTGTTCAGTTTAAGTTTCTGCTCCCCTGTGAGCAGCATCGTCACTCGCTTGCTGCTCGCTCTCCTTAACTTGCACTCCACACACACTTACATACTGTCTTAAAGGAGCTACGCTACGCTAATGGCAGTTTGCTTCAATAAAGTCCAATAAAAAGTAAATATTAAGGCAGGTAAGAAAAAATCCATACAGTCACAGCCCTATACCTCATTAATAGTTACAACTATGAACCAGCACAAATATGACAATTCCCAACATAAACCACCATGTCAGCACTGAACAAAAACTACAAAAAATAACTGAATAGAAACGTCAGTTAAATTTACTGCATTGCTGTTAATACAAACTCAATGTTTCCTGTTTCCCTTTCATATTAAAAGCCTTCTAGTGTTTCACTGGACAGAAACCTCCCATTTCTTATAAGGCTTTTATTGTGAAACATTTGCAGGAAAGTGTTGTGTTGAACTGCAACTCCACTTTCATTCTCAGGCTCATTATGTTTGACCCTAATGATTAACTTCATTATTACCGGTCTGGTATTTGGTTTAATATCAATCCAGTTGATATCAGGTGTGATCAAATGAATGAGATGCTCTTTTTCAAGTTTTTTTAATTGTCTCATGACCTTGAGAAAGTCAAAACTCTTTTTCTCATGATAAATTCTCGTTATCTTGAGAAATTGGCCTTTTGCTTTCTTGAGATAACAAGATGAACACTTTATCACCAGTAAATGAGTTTTGCTGTCCAAAGATAACAAAATAATTAAGTCATGATCTTGAGATAATTTAAAACATAACATTAAAAAACTGCAAGTGTGGCCGTCTCAGCAAACCAAACTTTATTTAACTATAACAGAGTAATACTCATATTTCAGGACTTTTAACCATCACAGATTTACTGATATCTTTACCATAATTGCCATCGGTTTGGCTTTTCTCAGTCGACTAATTAATTCCCTCCATTCAGCAGTTTTTCTGCCTCATTCCCACATACGAACCAAAACTGGAGTGCAGACAGGACGCCGTTTATTGTGAGCTGAACCTTGAAAAACATTCATTTTTCTCAAACTACTTAAAGACCGAAAACAAGCCCAGCAGAGCGTCTACAGGAGGCTGATGAAGATTTAACTTTGTGCAAACATCTTCAGACGCTGTGAAACTGAACTACGGAGTTATTTTTCAGCTCCACTCACACTACATCACAGACTTACTAAAAAGATATTTAATTGGGACATTTCACATGGTCACCCCTGGGCCTATGAGATGAAATCTCTATTTCATTCAAATGACTTGTCATTTATTTTCTATAATAAGTTACTTTGTAATATTCAGGAAATTAGAAGGAAAATGTTTCTCATGTATAAAGAAAAATGGTCAGTTGATATATGGTATAAACCAAAATTATGAACTTATTGTCTTATAAAGAATTGCTATGATGTAGAATCTTACATGAAGTATAATTTAAACAAAGGACAAAGATCGTTATGTGCACAGTTACAGTCAGGAACATGACCACTGGCCATAGAAACCAGCAGGTTTAATGCTGCTCCAGAAGAGGAAAGACTCTGTTTGTTGTGTGAACTCGGTGAAATTGAAAATGAGGTTCACTTTCTGTTTTGCTGTCCTGCATATGAGGATTTAAGGGATGTACTTTTCACTAAAATGTCCTCGATCGATGTTGAATTCTTTTGGTTGGATGAGTATGCAAAACTTGAGTTGTGTTTTAGAAAGTGGACCTTTTTTTGTGGCAGATTTTATTTTGCAGGCCTGAGAGAGAAGGAAGAATATTCTGTTTAAGACTGAGCTATGAAATGGACTGCAATTTTGTATTGTAAGGAAAATGTTTGTGCACTGCAACTGTATTTGGTGTCTTATAAACCCATGGGGGTTGGGCACTTTTTGTGCATGACACGAAAATAAAGAATCAAATCAATCACATCAAACAACTTCTGACAAAGTGGTTGCAGTCAACAGTTTCCAAATTGTCTCAAACATCATTTAATGAGTGAAGAGGACCTGAAGAAGAAAAGCACTTTACTCGATAAATGAACTACTATGTTTGGGGCAACAACAGAAAGTAAAAAACAAAATCTAAGCAGATATATAAATTTCACGCGACACAAACGTCTGTGAGACTTCAGCAACAAGAGGTTTCCTCTCATTAAGGCTCAGAAATCTCATCTCGTTCTCTTCTCCTCAGCCAGATTGTCTCAGAAACTCCTCACGTGCCGCTACTGCCAACGTCTTGTCACAGATTAGTACGCTGTTTTCCACGACTGCTGAGATATCAAAGGATTTTATAACATTTGCAGATAAAAAAGGGAAGAACTGACATCACATGACCAATTTTGCACCGATTCAAAGAGGGTTAAGAAGTTTGATAATAAAGAAAAAGGAGTTGCTCACAGTCTGACACTGTTTCAGTTATCTAAGGCTCAGAGTGATGTAATGGTTTGGTGTTTTGGGAAAGCTTTGTATCTACTTAGCTGCACTGAGATTGGCACTAGCCACTGACCAAATATGGCTCCTCTCACCCGCTGAGTACGGTCTTATTCAACAGGACAGCTGGTAAAATGAGAGAGGTGAGTGATGAAAGTTCAAGATGAGCCAGCTGCTGCTGCTGCTGCTGAAAACGCTGATGAAATGAAGACGTTTGTTTCCCACACAGAACATTGAAACCAGCCGTCACAAGAACCTCAACATGTGGGTACAGAATGTCAACCAGAACCTCTGTTCATTTACCCCGTCTGACAGCGACAGGAGACAAGAGGTCTTTGTTTTCCAGCTGACGTTGGACACTGGAGGTCAGTTCTACTGCAGATCAGCAGCAGCGTGAATCTTTGAAAAGACGCAGCGATCATTAAAACATGAGTGGAGGAGTGAGGGGGGTATATTTATACCCTCCGGCCAGATTTACAAGGAGAAGCACAGTGGAACAGCTCATTAACTCTGTGGCCTTACAGCAAGGTTTTGTATCTGACCCGGCCTGTTGGGTTTCCATCCTACACTTCCACCACATAAAGTAAACAGCACAAAGTGAGCAGCCTCTTACAAAGCTGCTGAGCTGCAGATAAAAATCATTATCTCATGATCTCAACATCCTCAATTTAAAAATGAATGTTAATGACAGCTGTGTGTGTAACAGAGAAGGTGTAGAAGCACATTCAATACAGCCAAAAAACATCAGCACCCAGGTGTAAATTAGCTTTATTTATGCAGTGAAACACACAAAATGTTGGCAAAGCAGCTCAACCATGACAACTGTTTCTAATGTGGCTGCTGAAACATTTCCAGTGTGAGTACATTCAGCATCAGGATTACACAACTACAACTCTGTAAGGTTAGCAGTCAACATTAGGTTATGTTGATTGCAGGTCAGGGACTATAAACTCTGGGCGTTTGCCAAGAACTCCCAAAATGACACACGAGTACCAGTGAGGGGCGCACTGGACTTCATGATACCAGGCTTTTATTGTCACATGGTTAACATGAAAGGGCCACAGTTTGGTTACCTTTAGGTACCAAAACTACTTGGTAGCTGCTAACGCAAACTTTGTTGCTCTTTTACTACGTCACCTGACTTCCTCCTTCGCTCCCATCATAATAACTACGGTCACCAGAGGTCGCTGCCATACTTACCAACCTTGAGACGTCAAAAATAGGGAGGATTTAAAAACCAAAGCAAAAGAACTGGTGGTCCTGTCCCTTTGTTTCCTGCATTCTGGTGACTTTTAAATAATGACATTAACAAAATAACAAGTGACGTGCACATTTTCTACCTGCTTTGTGCATGGGTTCTGTGTGATGAAAGTGAAAAGCAACTGTTTGTTCAAAAACAACAAAGGCAGCTCTCAAAGAGAAAAGCAAAGCTGCTTTAGCATCAGTTATATCAGAGCTGGAGAGGATTTCTTCATTGAAAGAAGAGCAAAGAACGACACTGAAGGATTTCCTTGATGGAAAAGACTTTTCCGCTCTTCTCTCGACCAGCTTCATCTTCAGTTAGTCCATGATAGACAACGATAAAACCTGCCTTGGTGCTCTGCTTCACAATAATTTACTGTGAGCTACTAAACACACCCTTTCTGCCACAAGCAGGCACATTAAACCGTCTGAACAAAGGTTAAAGAAGAGTTACACACTGCTGAAATCTGAAGTCCAAAATAATGAGACTACAATATATTTCCCCTAAAACTATCCCAACTTCTCTTTGACTACTGAATAGTTTAGAGCTTTTAACTTGGAGTTAACCCTGACACCTTTTAAAGTAGTTCTGGGTTTCCCATTTAACGTTTAAGAAACTTCTCAAATAGTCATGACCCATTACAGTCTGGATATGTCTGATATCAGCATTAACTTTTGAGGGATTTTTCAAATCCTCTAATCGACACAAACTTACAATTAGTCCAACAGAGGGATTATATTCAGGAAACACTGGAAGATGATCACAGTCAGTCAGAGTCTGCAGGCCTCAGCTCTCTTACAGAAGATGTAACAAAGCTTTGTTGTGACCCTGAAATTAGAAAGTGTGATAAAGACGAGCCAGGAAACACGAGCCGAGCAGAAAAGGTGGAGCGGATTTTATTAAATTCTTAAACTTTTTCAGTTTTTACTTCATATCAGATATCAGACAGCTATCAGTGTGCTGCCGGCATTTCAATGTGACTGAAGGAGCTCAGTTATACTTCAGCTGATAAGCCGATATTCTTCAGCAGCACAGAGATACTAAAAATACCTCTCAGTCTTTTTCAGACACTAATCCTGCAGATTAGTCGGCTTCCATCAACCTGCCCTTCTCTCTTTTCACCTCTCTGTCCTTTCTAGCGTTTCTCTCACATTCTTCTACTTGCATTCCTCTCTCCTCCCTCATTCATTCCTCCTTCTCCTTCGTCCCTTTGTTGTTATCTCTCTGCTGATTTCTTTTCTTCATCTCTTCCTTTGCTTTCCTGCCTGCCCTCTGACAGTTTTATCCACATACTGTTCACTCTGGCTTCTACCAAATGAAACAACAACCTCCAGTAACCTGATGAAATGTAAGAATGTCTTTGAGGTCAACGTCTTGTCTGCAGGACAAAGACATCAGATTCATGCTGTGAGAACATTAAACCTGCCTTAAGGAACAGATTGAGGTTCTTTGAATTACAAACAAGAAAAACCTCAAAGGTTCTTTGTACATTGTTTTTACAAACTGAAACAGTTTTCTCTCCAGACAAAACCTACAGTCAAGAACTCAGATAAACATTCAGCAGCTTGTTTTTAGGGACTGTAGTGAAGAAGAGACACTCTGTCTCATCTCTTGGTGATTTATGTTCTTTCCTGATGGACAGATAGCTTCACTTGTTGGTAAAGTAACTGCTGCTTACTGTTATCCACCATGAGCTAGTTATTAGCTGTGCAGTGTCCAGTTTTCAAACGTAAAAAAACAACAATAAAAACATAAAATGTCTCCATGCTGCTCGTCAGGTGTAATCCAAGTCTCCTTGTGTTTGCCTTGTTTCTGTTTACACCAGGTATTAAAATGTGTCTTAATCTTAATGCTTCAACATAAAACGATATTTTAAACAACAATGTTCTTCCATCTTTGTGTCAACAGTTAATGTTTGTTTCTCTCCCATTTCTACACGACAAAGAAATGGTTTGTCTGCACAGAACTCTTTACTTCAACATGTACTGATGCACCTGAACACAACACTGTGGCATCTAAAAACAAGGTGGCTCAGACGGAGGAGCTGGAACTGAACTCTCTCTCTGCAGGTGAACGCTGACTCACTCTCACAGGTGTTTGTACTCCTCCTCCTCCTCCTCTTGTCTTTCATTAGAAGATAATTGAGAGTGGCATCCAAAGGAGGAGGAGGAGAGGAGGAGGAGGAGGGGAGGAGGTGACCACAGGAGAGGAGCGAAAAGATCGAGGAGAAAAGAGAAAAGAATTAAAAGAGGAGAAAACTGTAAAAGAAAACAAAGAAGAAGAAGAGAGGAGATGAGGGGAGGACAGCGGTTTGGCTGATAAAATCCGTCCCGTCCTCCCCACCAGCTCACGCCCACATGGTGTGATAAAATATGTATGAAGAGACCAGGAGGGATGAGTTTAGGGAGGAGGAGGCAAGTTTTGGTGATTACAATGAATTAAATGTCACTTTGTCCTGAGAACGTGGAGCCGCAGATGTGATTTTAATCATTAACTGTTGACACAGTCTCACACAGTATTTCTCTGTGTGTGAATCTGTACAACAGTCAAACTCAATATCTGTGTAAAATCCTCCTCCGTCTCCCTCTGAATCCTCTCTAATCCTCCTCCCTACATCTCTCTATAAACCACCTTCACTCTCTGAACTCCTCAGATTAATTGAATTTGTTTTAAAGAACCCAGAGAGCAAAACTGCCAGATATGAAGAGAAAAAAGGACCGTTAAAGTTACTCATGTTTTCTGACTAACAAAAACTTTGTATCTTTAAAGGGACAGTTCCAGCAAAAAATCAATATCAGTTTGTGTACACTACAATTAGAACTTTCTTTTCATTTTACCTCACAGAACAACAGAGTACCTGGTCTGCCGCTGCCTCAATCTTGTTTGCTTGTGTTATTTTGTGTCTTTGGTCAATCTGAATTAACGAATTAGCGTTGACACATCTGTCCATATTCTTCTCTCTCTCTGCATTTGTTTCTTTACTGGTTTTAGGTGGAGCTGCAGCTCCATCAGCTCTCGGTCTTCACAGCTTTTTTATTCCATTTAACTCTTCCCAAACACGTAGTACAGCTGCAGAAAAAAAAAGCTCTGGCCTTGTTTGACGCTCCAAAATTGAAACTGTGGGAGTGTCAGGGCCGTTTGACTCACGTCAAGATGCTTTCAGTGCGTCTTCTGCCATTAAAACAACGGGTGCACTTCAAAACATGAGCGTCAGACGCGTTTAATGCGCTTAGTGCCCTTAACTTCTGACTCACCTGATGTAGACTGTGAGTATAACACTGCCATTAGCCTCCTGTTTCAAGTGACACTCTCCTCCCCTTCTGATATCAGCATCCCATCACTACGTGAAACACAACAACTTCTGAGCCACGAACCTGCAGGCTGAAAATGGCAAATTACCCAAACCTGGACACAAGCTAGCAGCTGTTAGCTTTTCTTTTGCAGGGATTTAGTCATTTTTATGCCAGGACTCACCTCTCCATGTGCAAAAAACGTTCACCTCGACACTATTTTGCAGAGAAACTGTCGCTGCATCCTGGGCTTAGCCCCGCCCAAGATGACTGTGATTGGTTTAAAGAAGTTTTTTCCCCTGCCTCTTCCAGAAGGATAATGTGTGGAGCCAGAACTTTGTCCAGTAACAGATAGAAGAGCACTAAAACAAAGTGTGGAGATCAGTCTGGCTGCTTCTGCACTCTGAGAAATATTAATATGAGGAGATGAAATCTCTTCAGACTCTGAGTGAAAAACACATTTCTGAAGTCACATCTCTCACTCAAACATTTACAGTTTCCTGCTCTTGTTCTGTTCAGACCTGCAGTTTATCTGCTGGTCAGCACACACACACACACACACACACACACACACAGTGTACACCGCTAACCTCTGTGTGTGTGTGAGCTGTGGTTCGTACTGCTGGGAACTTTACGAGTGTGTGTGAACCGCTCGGTTTGGCCTGAGGCTGCTGGTAGGGTATGGAAAATACATTAAACACACACACACACACTCTCGCACACTTCACCTCCCTCCCTCTTTCTCTCTTTCTTCCTACCATCTGTCTTCGTCTCTCTCTTTCAGTTTGACTTTTCATTTTTCAGTTAACAAGTTTTGTTGGCGTTAAAGTGAAAACATCAAAACAGCCAACAGTCTCTCCAGCTTCTGTCTCCGTCCTCCATCACTACTTTCTCTCCCTCCATCTCTCACCATGGAGCTCATTTTAAGAGGAAACACACTGAACGATATGGTCAAAAGTTTATGGACGCTCCTGTCCAGCAGATTGTGTTGGTTTCACTCCTGTTTCATCATGTCAATATCCCCGTAAATCTGACACACTGGACGTTTAAATAGGACCAAACCAATACGAAGGGGACTTCACTGGACCGCATCCTCGATCTCCTGAGTCGTGCCCAGACTGACACTTGCGTTAGTTCTGGAGTTCATCAGAACTGGGTCAACAATGTCACATGTGGAGCGAATGTCCAGGTGTCCACTTACTTTTGGCAGAGACAGACAGAGACAGCTGGCTCTGCTCAAACCTGAGAAATAAAATTTTAATGAAACACTTAATGAAACGCTCAGGATCAAATTACTGTGTGTGTGTGTGTGTGGTGGTGTGTGTGTGTGTGTGTGTGGTGCTGTGCGTGCGTGATGTGTGCGTGCGTGTGTGTGTGTGTTTTGTTGTGAGTCTCAATTAGCTTCTCAGTTGTTTTTGGCAAAAACAACTTTTCGCACCTTTAACGTTCAGACCTGCTGACACACTGACATGTACTGACATCATCAGTGACATCATCAGCGCCCACCTTGCTACACACATACGTGTTTACTCAGGTCACATTTAGGGACGTTACACTGGCTCACAATCATTACACCAGACTAGGGCTGAACAATGAATCAAACTTTTATTGAAATGACAACATGGTCTACTGAAATTTTCTAATCGCAGGATGTGAAATATTTGTTGTGTGAAATGTTTGTTTAAATATAATTTTAAGTGAAATATCGTGGTGCTGCAGAGGGTCCTGACCATCACGTCCTTTGATGGGGGACTTCAGAAAACATCTTTTCTTTAGTTCAGATCCCTGAAAAAACTAACACACCTGAATTGTTTTAAAATGTTTTTCAATGAAAGTGAGAACAATGATGTAGAATCATATCACAATTGCAATATCAGTCTGCAATGACATATTTCTTCAAAACTGTTCAACCCTCACAGCTGACCCAAAAATCAGACACAACTTCTGTCAAAGTGGGGCAGCAGTCCCCAGTTAACACAAACACATGAATATCTTGGTGAGGATTGAAGTTTTCTATATGAATGAATGAATGAAGAAGCAAACAAATAACAAATTAACTAATTTGCTGAATGAACAAGTGATCAATCAAGCAAAACAATAAATGAATGAATGAGTGATCCGCCCACAGACTCACATATAAACATCTGACAAAGTAGTGAAAACTGCCTCTGTGGTCGTTCATCCTACAGTTGGTGTCTCCAGGAAGACATTTTAACATGATGAACAACCACACACACACACACACACACACACACACAAACAAGAATCAAATAAAATCATAAACAAGTGAAACAACAGATGAAGCCAACCGATCAATAAAACATTCAAATGATCGAACAAACTGCAGAATAAATGATCTATCAAATGATCAGTCGATCAGTGGAACTCTTTCATGTTAAGGACCCCACAGTAGAGTCACGTTAGATTAAAGCAGCTGCAGTCACTCAGTCCATAAGCACCTGAATTGTGAACCAAAGGGTCGCTGGTTCAAGTCCCACATGGACTAAAGTACAGAGTGTGGACTGGTGGCTGGAGAGGTACCAGCTCCCCTTCACTGATGAGGCAGCGCTGACGTCTCTCTGATGCAGGACTACATACAGGATCCTGTTTGCACGTGTCTGTCTCCTGCTTCTACAGACCCCCAGTTTGAAATGATTTGTCTTGTGGAATCCCAGCTGAATTTTTCTATTTTAGGATCACTGTCACTTGAATTTTTTGAATTCTTTCTATGTTGTTCCAACTTTCAAATAAAAGTGATAAAAAATTAAAATATTCTACTCGTCCTTTTTGCTGAAGACCCCCTACAGCTCAGTCAAGGCCCACTGTTGGTCCCTGGACCCCAGTTTGAAAACCACTGCTCTAACAGATGACTGTGATTGAATGAAGAGGCCATCACTGAAGTCATGTGTGACATTAAAACTGAAGATTTTCAGCTTCTGTCAAACATACTACAGAAGAAAGTTCACAGAGGATTTAACTTTCACATGTGATGTTGTTTTCTTTATATTTGAAGATAAATACAAACACAACAAACTGAACCTTGAACCAAATGTTGCAGAATCAACAGACAGCTGCTCGCACTATTTTTGGATCTTTATATTCTGCAGCAGTGTGACAACAGAAGAAGATGAATTTCTGACAATATCTGGAAGGAATGAATCAAAGCTTCAAAGCGTGACTTCAAAATAAAAGCACTCCGCAGCATGAAAGAATAAACCAGATGGAAATAATGTCTGACTGCAAGATTTCATGAAAGAGTCGTGACTTTTTCTGCAACATGACGAGCGGTTTTGTTAATGGAAGCACGTGACATGAAGAGGACGGGGCGTGCTCAGGCACACGGGTGGAAAATATGAGTTCAAAAAAAGAGGACAGAAGTGGGATGAAGCGAAGAGGAAACAAGTGTGTGGATGATGGAAACATGGGAAGAAGAAGAGACAAATGAAAGATGGAAATCGAATAAATCACTGCTGTCAGATGAAAACGCTGCATCTCTGAGAACACTGGTTTTCCAACCCAGTTTGAAAAACACACAAAGAGCTTTTTTAAACGTTGCCAAAGATTTTTTTCACGAGGAAACTTCAATACAAAACTTAATTTAACTTTCTGTTCAAGCGAGAAGTGCAACGTTTTCTCCCGACAGCAGGAAAACACAACATGGAAAACATGAATGACATGAAGAACAAAACATGAATGAAGGAAAAAAAAAAACATTTAAAACAGCAACAGAACTGAAGAAAAGTGCTGCACTTTGTTCACATCATTTCACAGGATCCACTGTGCTTTGATTAAACACTTCTTATAAAGTGAAAGTAAATTAAAGGGAACTTTTCTTCATGTGAAGTCTCAAGTTTAATCATCTCACAAATATTTCATTTAATATCTTGTCGTTAAAAGCACAGTTGCCTTGTAAAATATTAGACTTTCTGCAATGAAATCATTAGAAAAATAATTATGGGCTCATAATGAGGCTTTAATGCCTCATGGACACTTTGAATAAAGAGAACACTCATTCAATTAAACTAAGAGGATTAAATGTCTCAATATCTCCAGATTATAATGAAATAGACTTTGGACACTGAAATCATTACATTTAATTACTGTACTGCTCGTCTGACTGAGGCTGCAGACGCTTTTATTGTTTCATTCAGTCACAGACGTGTTTGCTTTCTGTTGATTTGCTCTCACAGCTGTTTGTTTTGGAGGAAATCAGAACATAAAATTGATTTATTTCTGTGGTCATCGTGTTTGTGGTTTCTGACTGTGTGATGGTGATTAATGGTAGCTGGTGTGTGTGTGTGTGTTGTGTGTGTGTGTGTGTTGTTTGTTTCAACATTGCATCCTGTTTACTGCCTTTGGCAACACCACAAACCACTCTCCTCTACACCCGACACACTATACTTGTGAGGACCTTCACTGTGTTCACGTTCCACTGTGTGTTCGTGCAGGTCGGACTCCAAAGCAGGAGATATGTTTGGTTTTAACTCTACGTTTGTGCGTGCATAATGTCTGCCTTGTATCCTGCACTCGTTTGAAGCTCTGTTCATGTACATCCTCAGAAATGAACACTACGCAGAAACGAAATGCACCACACACATGAATGGTAGGGACAGTGAACTCAGCAGCAGCGAGAAAAAGATTGTGTCCAGAAGGGAACCCTAGACTAGTGAATTTGTGTGATTTGTATAGATTTGTATGTGCTGTGATTGTGTGATCAGCTGTGGTGTGGACTCCATCCACTCCAGTTAGAACAGATTGTAAAATGATATTAATAGTTATCAGTTCTGGATGTCGACGGCTCTTTAGACTTTGATTCCAGCTTCAGTTTTTGGTTTGAGGCTTCTCATGTGTTTAAGAGGCAGATGTGGATGTGATGTGGATTTTCCGCCTGTAAAGTGAAATAAAAGTCTTCACCTCTGCTCAGACGTATCGACTGAGTTTCACAGCTGTGAGAGCAACTTGTTTATTTCCTGTCAGTTAAACACATAAATCATTTTGTCCTGACATGTTCTGATCTGAAAGAGACGCCGGTGGTGACCGAGTCGGGTTCCTACCGTGTCTGTGCAGAGTTGTCCACAGCAGGACGACTGGGACGACATGATGGAGCCTCCACCTTCCTCCTCCTCTTCCTCCTCCTCCTCCTCTGCTGCTGCTGCTGCCTGTACAGGACTCCCTGCAGGAACAGAGGGGGAGAACATCAGTGAGAAGAACACAGAACCTGTTGTTGTTTTCACACCAGGCATCAACATACTCTTCATATTCAGACGAGTGTGTGATTCAGCTTGTTTACACTCCCACTGCTTCATTTACTGTGAAGCTTCAACGGCCGGGCCTCATTGAACCCTTTTTGTGTGTGTGTGGTGTGTGTGTGTGTGGTGTGTGTGTGTGTGTGAACAAGCATCATACCCTCAGCTCAGAGAATAACGTCCCCTGAGAGCCAATCAAATTGCTCCATCAGGTGATGATAATGTTGTTACAAGGTAACAGATAAACTTTATTGTTTTTTTGTAAATATACTCAGCAGCATGTTTTAAAACAGCTGTGACAGGAGTTTGGATCGTTCCACAGGTAAACAGGTGAGCTGGTAACAGGTGATAGGATCATGACTGGGTATGAACAAGAGTGATTACTCCCAATTTCAATGTTAAATCTGCCGCTGTTATCACCGTAAACTGCATAAATGCAGCACGAGAGTGGAAAGTCTGGCAGGTGTAACAACAGTAACAAAAGAGGGCGGGGCTTAGCGAAGGGTCAATTTCATGAAGCTAAAACGCAAAACGTTTACAGCTTCTTCAGTGTGAAGATTTGCTGCTTTTGTATGTTTTGTATCGTTATAACTTCTGGATTTGGGGGTTTTTCCAACATGTTCTCATGGAATGGTGTATAAGCAGCACGCCACCTTTAAGGACATTTTGCACATTTTAGGTTTTTCTTCTGTCATTTTGTACGATTTAGTCTGGTGCAGTTTTGAGATTTGGATGTCATGTGATGTTCATGTTTAATGAAGATCATTTTCTGACTTTCTGACCTGACTTCTTTTTAATCTACGATTGTCTCAAATTGACCTACAAGATCTGGTGGCATCTAGTTGTGAGGTTTGAGACTGCAGCCAACTGAATATCGTGCAGGAGAACCTGCAGAAATCATGAAAAAATCATGAAAGGACGACTCGAGAGCCAGGGTTAGGTTTGTCTGTTCTGAGCTACTGTAGATATAAAACTGAAAACATTCTGATGGATATCGTATTCCATTTCTGCCAAACACAATGCCACAATAATCAGTCTATTAACCACAAACATCATCAACACATGAATCAATAATGAACAGAATTCTTTGCTGCAGCCATAAATCATAAACAACAATATTTACACACCACAGAACACTTCAGTTCAGCTGTAAATCCTTCAACATTTCACAGCAGGAGAGACGAGGTCAGAGCAGAGTCACTGTGTTCATCACCTTTATATTAACACACACACACACACACACACACACACACAGAGGTATTATGAACAGTGTGACGCGGCTGTCGGCCGTCTGACACCTGAGTTCATGTGTGATGTGCTGACGGAGGTTGAGACGCTCTTATCTGCTCGCCTGAGACTCAGACTGAAGGTGGAGGAAGTCCATCATCTGTAGTTCATGAAGGTTCAAAAGCCGAGCGCGAGAGAGACGAGTCTGAGGAGGGAACGCTGAGGTGAAGAAACGGCTTGTCTCATCAGGAAAACATCAGATAGAGGAAGAGGAGGAGGAGGAGGAGGAGGAGGAGGAGGAGGAGGAGGAGGAGCAGGAGCAGGCAGAGCAGAAGCAGGAGGAGGGGAGGAGGGAGGATGTTCGTTTTGGACTGTTTTCATGCAGAAGAAACGTCCTGATGTTTCAGTATATTTCTGTTTTTCTGTCTGCTGTTTTGTTATAGTTGAGGTCTGGACAGTTATACTGATTTTCATTTGAGCTCTGAGGTTTATTTACTGTCTTTAAATCAGACTTCTGCAACATTTATGATCAAACCTTCTCCCTGAGGACTTCTCTTTTTAGCGAGACTCACATTATGGTTGACAAAATATTAAAACTTTTTTTAAAAATTTGGTGTAGTTGTAGAGTGTAGGAATCACTTTACACTGTAAAAAATGAGTTGAGACAACATACTGCAATAGACGACACATTTCTCACTGATGTCACTGCTTATTTCATCTTATTTCAACATTTTTATCTTAAAAAAGGCTGAATTTAGAGCTGGTTAATAGAAACGCTGTTATCTGTGTCTGACTTCAACATCCTCTGTTGTAACGTGTTTGTTGTATTTGGCAGATGAACCTGATTCGTCTCACGTTCTTGTGGTGACGAATAACAAACTTTGTTTTATCTCAACATGTTTTTTCAGTGTCTGTTACTCAACACAGCTGCTGATGTTTGTGTTCGGGGACTAAAATGATCAGAAACCTCCACTTTTCCACAGAACAGACCCAACAGGGCGGATTTGAAAGGCTCACGCCCCAAAAACACACAGTCTGATGTGACGCTGCAGCTTATCTGGCAACAAAAAGCTGGTGAACGATGATAATGGATCAAGTTTTTATTCCAAGAACTCGTCTGTCTGTCATTGATTCATTTCACAGCAGTGACCTGCTCACTGTACATTATCCTGCTTGTTACAGGATTATTTACCAGAAAAATATCAATCATTTGACACAAAATATGAATTTTAAAATGATCTTAGTGATTTAACAATGATTATATTGATCTTCCAGAGTCTATGATCAGAACTGTGTCCACAGCAACAGTCTGTTATACAGAAATAACAGAGCATAAGATGCTGTAATCGACCAATCAGAATCGTCATACCTACTTTAATTACTAACATTAAAGTATCTCTCAGGTCACGTTGCTTTGTTTATACTTTTTATTTAAAAGAAAGTCCTCACAAACAAACAGTATCTCTATTGTACCTATTTTCTCAGGCTGTAAGACTAAATTCATCCTCAGCATCCCACCATGAAAAATTGTTTTATTTTTATGATTTGTAATTTTTATTTACTTTTTTTTTTAAAACCATTTGATGTATATCATATTTTTGTGTATGGTTTTTGTTTTTGTGAGCAGCGTGACGGGAACTACAACTAATATCTTTATTCATCTTAATCATTATTCAACCCTGTGTTGTAAAATGAGCCATAAATTAAATTAACCTTGTAAAAAAATATGAACAGAAAAGAAGGTAAAAAACACGACACATCTATAAAAACAAACAAACAAACAAACAGTACTTGAGCGGAAAATCAGATTTCTGGGGTGGTCAGAAAAATCGAAATCACTTTGTAATATGAAACTTCAGACAGTTTCAGCAACATGAATCGTCACAAATCATCACTCAGATGCTACAACAACAACAACAACAACAACAACAACTCCTCGACACTTTGTAGCGTCCATGTTGTTTCCACACTACGACTCAAAAGCTCAGGAGCAAACCAAAGTCTGGAGAGCAACGTAAGGATCTACGGAGCACTTGAACGCATCGTGACAAACAGCCGACCTGTTTCGTTTGATTCTGAACATCACAGTTTACTTCCAGCTCTGAAGTTCAGACTCAGCATGTCGTCAGTAAGTGATGTTTTCAAGATCTGACGTCTTCATCAGCAGGATGTCAAATCAAACTGTTGTTTCTTTGATTAAAGTTTGATTAGTTACACAGTAAGAGTAAAAAGCTTTGGTTAGGGTCGGAGAAACGGCTCCGTTTACTGTCAGATAACTACTTTATTAAGACAAATGAAGAACAGCTGCAATGATTCATTGATCATCAAAGTAATTACAAACTACTTTGATAATCGACTAATCAGTTTGAGTAATTTTTTAAGAAAGTAGAGTCTAACTTCTCTGATTTCAGCTTCTTAAATGTGAATATTTTCTGGTTTCTTTCTCCTCTCTGACAGTAAACTGAATATCTTTGAGTTGTGGACAAAACAGGACATTTGAAGATGTCATCTTGAGTTTTGGGAAACACTGATTGACATTTTTCACCATTTTCTGACACTTTAAAATGATTATTAATCGAGAAAATACTTGAATCGACTGTGAAAATAATCATTAGTTGCAGGCCTTTAATGAAGAATTGTGCACATGGTCAGAAGAAACCAACAGTGACTGTTGAACAGTGATCGCGTCCGTTCACACTGACTTCCTCCTACTGTCCAACAACATCACACTGTTTCCTTCACAACAACCACAACAGGAACATTCATGTCAGTGCTGTGTTTGCAGAAGGACTCATTTTCAAGCACAAACTGCATCAAGAAAACACTTCTTCTATTTCTTCTCTGTGAAACTTTACAGGTCAGCATTGAATAAATAAAAATAAAATCCGGACTGTGGCGAAAAAAAGCACTTTTAATGCACAAACTTTTACCGGACATATTTGCCCTCATATCTACTGTTAGAACTCGTTTTGCGGCTGCCGGCTGCATCTGCCTCCCTCAATACTGAACCAATTTTAAAACGAGTTGTACCTATCAATCATACACACACATCACACATGGGAAATAGGGCCCAGGTTGAAAAATACTGAAGTTATCCTTTAAGAAGCTGAAATCAGAGAATTTGGACTTTTTTCTCTGAAAAAGTTACTTTAATCAATTATGAAAATAGTTGATGAATAATTATACAATCGATTATTCGATTAATTGTTGCAGCTCTAACAATAAGACTTAAACTCAGATTCTTGGATGTAAATATTCTTGTCTCAGTTTATTTCTGTGAAGGGATTGAATTGATTTGACAAGAGCCGTTTAAATAAAGTTGTATTTATTCTAAAACACCCCGACAATCCATCCAAAACACACACATACAAAACTTTCAGCCCAGCAGCAGCTTCATTTGTTGACATTTGATCATTTTTCTATTCAGCAGTGAGTGAAGCAGCAGCAGCAGAGGATTCGGTCACATTACAGAGCATCAGCAGCTAGGAGGTCAAAGGTTGAAGGTCACATGATCCACACAACATGACATCATCAGTGTACAATCTGCTCTGACTTCCACTAAAACCAGCGACCGTCAGAACCGCAGTGAACCGGATCCAAACGATGGATTGAGTGTTTGAGTTGGCCGAGTGGATGAGAACATATTTGAGCTGCAGACAGACAGAAAACAGACAGAACTGACAGCTGAGTGACGTTAAAGACATTAAAAACACAGAATCACAGTCGGCAGAGCGAGAACACAAACTCAACTCCTCCTTTAGAATCACACAGTCACGCAATCAGGGAACAAAACACCAAAACAAAGCAACATTTATCTGTGACATTTCAGTTTTAGACCTTCATCAGGTGAAAGGTTTGTCTGATGAAGGTCTGGTACTGATCAGATCTGATCTCATCAGATCAATATCTATATGAACATCACTCCGTCAAAAAGGAAATAACCTGAAATCTCAACACAACAGAATCAACAATTAGAAGCACTTTGTGTTGCAGCTCTGCACACAAAGTATCAGGGAGGAAAACTTCAGGTAAAACAACACTTTGTTCTCTAAATCCAGCAGCTTCTGGAGTTTTATACCGAGGACTAAAACAGACTGAGTTTGTCTCACAGGTCAAAGTTTTCTCATGTTTGTCTCGTTGATGTTAAACCTGAGACAGACAGAAACTGGTCTGAGGAGACGAGTGTTAGAATCAGGTGTGATGTGACAGGTGCACACGTCCTGATCAAACTCATGAATTATTCAGCTCACGACAGACTGGAATTAAAATAGTAGAAAGTAAAAAGAGATGAAGACTGAGAGGAGAAGTTTGAGACTGACTGAACTTTAAATTAAATTCTTTTTCTCTCTCTTCATGTGAAGCGAACTCCTCTCATACTTGGAAACACAGCGTGTGTGTGAGCATCATAAATATTAAAGCAGCGAGACAGAACTCGATTTATTCACGTCGCGTGTCCTCGTCGCCGGTCCAGCGCTGCAAATTCATGCAGCTCCTGACATTAAAGAAAACTCGCCTCTTTGTCAAGTCATGCGTCTTGTTTCCTCGTTTTTCCCCTCCTCCCCGCCTCCAGCTCCCGCATTGGAAATGGGAGTGAATGACAAGTGGAGCGAGGTCAGCGAACAAGGCCGCGGACACGACCACATAAAGGGAGCGATTCATGCGTCCTGCAGGGGCTGGACGGCAGCCGGCAAAACCCTCCGGCCTCGAGTCAGACATTTTGTGGGCCAGAAGTCCTCAATCACACAACCACACTGAGGGTTTCACACCAAATAAATGAAGAAACATGAACTACAACAGCTGCAGCTAACTAATATTGTCACACTTTCTCACGCATGTTTCCTTAAATGATTGATTCATGTGAAATATCAAATCAGATGGACTCTGGACCTCAATGAGCCTCTTTCTTTGATTTTAGATTATGATCTGAGTCTGATTTTCATCCATATTTATTAAGCTGAAATCTCCACATCTGCTCATGTGTAATTAGTCTAATAAACATTAAAGCTCTGTTTTCTGTTCTAATCAAATCTGGAGGTGGAGTTTGGAAGTAATGTGGCTCTTAAATTTAAGTGTCACATTTTTAGGAATCTTTGAGCGTTGGTGGAGGTCTGAGCTGCACACAGAGACACAGCTGTAGCCAAGCTCCCGTCATACATGTGGCTGTAAATCTGTTCTCTCTCTGCACACAATGTGAGAGTATTTACATAAAACTGCTGCCCTCCACCCACTCACAATATTAGGACAGAAAAATGAACTTTAAGAAGCTGTATGTTTGGGGACTGTCTGTAATCTGTCCTCTCAGGGACAGAAATTATTTTAACTACATCTTCATGTGTGCATCATGATCGGCTCATGTATCCTCAGGGTGCTGATGGTATGGATTTTTTCTTACCGTGGTGCCTTAATAATAATGTTTTACAGGACTTTATTGAAGCATACTGTCATTAGCGTAGCGTAGCTCCTTTAGGCAGTGTGCACGTGTGTGCAGTGTGTAAGTGAAGGAGAGTGATCAGCAGGCGAGTGACGATGCTGCTCACAGCGGAGCAGAAACTTCAACTTAAAAACAAAGTTGTCAGTGTGGCAGTAAATGTACAGTTCAGTGGTGAACCGTGACTATTAGCTGGGATTACAGTTCAGCTGAAACTTTGCGAGAAACACAAAAATGCAGCAAAATAGAAAAAAGTTTTTGCTGGAATAAGCAGCAAGTAGCTTGTGGCATGTGTTTGCAGTGTGTAGTTGCCACGCACAAAAAAAAAACAAACAAAAAACAGTAGAGGGCAGCAAACACCACACAATGACAGCAGAATGAGAACTAAGGGAATTATTTTTGGTCCCACCCACTGTAAATCAAAATGTGATTGGTTAATTCACCTGTCACTTTCTAAACAGACACACAGGCTGCGTCCTTCTGTCCCAGTGATGAAGTCCTGACCAAAGAGTGAGCCAGCTCTGACCTTTGTCTGCCCAGAGACAACAACAAAAAAATCTTACTGGATAACTGTGTGGTTAAAAAGCAGCTATATTCCTAAACCATATTGTGATTTTGATTAAATTTAAATTAATGGTTTAGTCCTGGAGAGCGCCGCAGCAGTGTAATCCTTATGGTCAATGTACGATGAGATGAACTCTTGTCTCAGGTGTAGAAGTCCTGCAGACACCTTCCTTAACAAACATGTTATCAGTGAACCAAACTCTCTCAGTCACTTTCCTGCAGAACTTATTTCAGCCAAACCAATCAGTCATTTTTAGTCCACCGGGAAGCTTCAACAGGTCAGATTCACATGTGTGGGTGAGTTGAGGCAGAATTTCTTCTCTATTTCAGTTCCACTTTGTGTTTGAGCCAAAAATGAGGGCAGAAAAGTCTCATCTCATGCAGTTTAATGTTAGCGGTGATTCCCCGGCCTGCCTGCTTCAATGAGGACGGAGAAATGAGGGACGTCCTCATTCTCTGAATGAGCTGCAGGTGGAGATCAGATCTTCTCCTTCACTTTAATTAAACCATATTCCTCCCTGCATCACCTCCACCTTCATCTCACTCACTTTATCAGCTAAACCTTCACCTTTAAACCGTCTTCAGGGACCAGAGATGTCCGTCCACACACCTGAGGGACAGATAACCCGCCCAGCTCCTCCTCTGACACACACTTCCAGTCAACAGGATGTTACCTGACGTCACCTCTCGTCTCCGTTTTAAAGACAGCCTGTTCAGACCTTCAGTCTTCAGGGACCACAACATGTTTTCTGGGCGTATCGCCTTCACAGGTTGTGTAAGAGCTGGCAGAGACGGAGCGAGTCCACCTTAAACAACACTTTCTTTGATAAAGTCACAATCACATCACTGCACTGGAACTCTGGACACTTTTTACTCTCATTCTGTCATTTTAATGTCCACAGTAACGTCCCTGCGGCTGCTCTCAGCTCTTTTATGTCTCTGAGAAGGTTTTTCTTTTTGGTCCAACTTTGACCAAGTTTGACATTTGAAGGTATTTTCCCATGATTTTGTGTCTCAGTGACTAACGGAGACAACAGGTTTTAAAACTGGTCCAGAATTGAACGAGAACATTAGGGCTTGAAAAATATCTAATTAACTGATATTGACTGACATGATTTGCAATATGAGAAGATTTTTGCAGGAATTTGAACCAAATAAAAATGTTTTCTGAAGTCTGTTAAAATGATGTGTAGGCCTAAATGTCTCTGCAGCAAAACATTATTTAATTTGATTCATTATTTATTCATTTGGAACCACATTAGCCACTACAAGACAGAAACTACAACAACCAATGAAGAACAAAAGCAGCACCAATAAAACCACCAATGACGGTCTGCAGTAATGTCATCCTTATGGTCAACGCACGGCCACTAAAAGCACTTGTTTTTGCAGAGACAGACATTTTTGTCATGAGTAAGACATGTTTTGTTGAACCAGAAACAGACATTTTCCTGCTCTCACCAAACCCACCACCAATAAGGCAAACTGCAAAAAGTGACAAAAATTATAGTGACGTCCTGCAGCGCTGCAGAAATGCTCTGGCCTACAAATCCTTGGTTCTCCACATGTAATAAAACATGTTTTCAAATGTCGCATCATTGTGATTTTAACAGCTTTTTCTGTGAAAATGAAAATTGTGAGGCACTGATTGTATCACGTCACAAACACAATGTAATAATCTTTCCACTGTTCCAACAATCACCAGGTCTGGTCAGGAGAGGAGCGACAGGGAGGTCAGACGTCAGAGAAACGACGTGATGAACCAGAATATTTTCACATCGAACTCTGTGAACCAAAACAGAGTCTGTGATTGTTGGAGCAGTGGAACAATGAACCGAGTTTCATTTTGTTTCTGTTGAGTTTGAATGAAGCCGACTGTGATGAAGTTAAAATAACACTTTTGTAAATAGAGTCTGGTTGGTTTGCTGAAAGCAATAAAACAAAGGATCTTACGCTCCAATAAAAGTCTCCGTCTCTCTATAATGTCAGACACTGAGAATAACAGTCTGAGCCTGTCAGTGGAAACAAACACGAGCTTTTAGTGTGACAGAGCCCAGAGGGATCAAACTGCAGCTCAGTTTAGCTTCTGACAGCTGCAACGCTGGACTGATGTCAACTCTCCTGGTCCCCTTCAGTCACTTAGACACAAAGGTCCACGTCAAAAAATACTGAAGTTAAACCTTTAAAAACGCCAAAAACAACATTCTTTTAGCCAGAAGTTACCCGTCAGAACGAAACATTTTCTCATTTTACTTTATTTTGAACAGAGGGTCTGGTCTTTAAATTTGACCTGTATGTGTCAAAATCATTTTTAGGTTCTTCAGAAGTGTCGGATTGAGGAAAAAGGGGGGGAGTGGGAAATCACGAAACTCTGACAGAAACACAACACAGTCCGACAGCGGCATGAAGAACGTGGGAGAAGTAACAATCAATCAATTATCATAAGAGTCTGTGATTAATTCATCTGTCACGACTGATCAGTTCAATCAAACACACTGTGATCATAATTATAACAATTAAAAACTTATGTAAAGGTTTTATTTTAATGCTGACTTCAGAATTTTTTGACTCAACTTTTAAATGAGACAAACAACAAACAATTAAAGTTTTTCAGAACTTTTTCAAAAACACCTGAACACAATTTTCATGACTCATCATTTAGTCTTTAAAATGTTGTGAAAAATGCTCCACAATTATTTCCTCAATTGATCAATCAAAGAGTGTACGACAACAACATCTCATTTAACAGCCTGGCTGTAAAGAGAAATAAATCACCTCGTATCCTGGATCCCAAAATGTTAAGAAAGTGTGACAAATGGGTCCAAAGTGACGTCTTTAAATGTCGTATTCTGTCCAACTAACAGCTCAAAACCCCAAAAATCAGCAGATCCTCACATTTAAGAGGCTGCAATCGCACAATGTTTGACATTTTTGTGTGAAAAATGAAACGATTAATCAATTATAAAAATTTTCAGTTGCATTTGCAGGTCGACAGAACGGCTGCATGAAAAACAACAGCAGCAGCACTGAGTTTGGATGGATTCACTTGTCTTGTATATTATCCTCACACATATATTAATACACACAAACAGACACACACATGCAAACAGACAGTTTGTTTGATCGGACCTGATCTTTAAACCTAAATTTAAAGACCAGAGACGGACGCTGCAGATGAGCTTCAGCTGGACGTCCTGATCACCTGCAGCGTTTCTCTTCTATAAACTGACAAAAATACACAAAGAGTCACAAGAACTGGACACAAAACCAACAACCCCGTCTTTATCAAATTAAAAACACTCAAATTTAAAGATTTGGTCGACTCGGTTTGAATCATGAGACGACTAAAGTGTCCAGAAGCTGTTTCAGAGTCAATCTGAGAGACACAATCATCAGTTCGAAGTCATCGTATTACAATCAGAGGAGCGACAACATGAAAATATGTTCAACAATAAAGAAGTTTAAACATGATGCTGGAGGGATGTGGAATGATCAGAGAGGATGTGAAGGTTGATTCTGATTTGTCCTCTTTTGTTTTATTCTGATTACTTGTTCTGGTTGTGTTATCAATGTTTACTTTTAATCGATTTGATTGATTTGTGTTTTGGTGAAAATTGGTTCAGAGAGCTGGAATATTAACACAAATATAAAGTGTTCACCTCGTGCTCCTTTTCAGACTCAAACTATTCATGTCAACTTTTCTTAAACATTTGCTTTTCATTTGTTCTTCTTGTCTTGTTTTTTTTGTGTTATTTTTTAAACAATAAAATATAATCAAAGAAATAAAGTCAGGCTTTTATTCTGTCATGTGTGAAAAAAACAACTTACAAACTGACTAAAAAGCTGCAACAGACCCACGCTTTATTTTAGCTGTTTTTCATGAAGATTTAAGATAAGATGCTTTGAGACGGAGACATGTTCAGCAGCAAAGTGGCAAAAATATAAAGAAGCATAAAATATGAACAATTTAAACAAGAGGAAATATAAAAATCTGAACTCCTGCCTCCAGCCTGTTTACAGCTTTTCTTCTATCATGATTCTACTAATAAATCTATAATAATCCTGACTGTACATGTATGATATTTTATAACTCGTATTCCCCGCAGATTTTCTGTCAGTTTGTCTTCTTGTGTGAAGAGACTTAAGTGTCTCCATGTCCACTGAGCTCCGTGAGGCAGATTGTAAACATATGCAGCAGCTATAGGAGCCAATAACATCATGGAAAACAGCTTCTCTTTTTTCTGATTTTTTTCCAGAGCAGAGTTCAGCTCTCAGCCGACAAACACAAAGACAGAAAACACTCTTTTCTTTCTCTCTTTCATCTGATTTTCAATCAAACTTTCATCTCAAACACAAACTCAACTTGTGACTCCTTAATGAAAATGTTCTGGCAGCAGTGAGGAGAGAAAATACGCGCAGCTGCATCAGATCAGCTCGGAAGAGCTGAAGCAGCTGGAGGTGAATTTAAAGTAAAACAAAGAGTTTGTCATTCACACTAAAGTTCAGGTTGAAATAAACTGTTTTGTGCGTAAAAGCGCGACCGACGCGCGTCACTTTGGATCAACTTTGGATCAACTGTCTGTGTTTGTGGAACAAACAGAGCTCAACATGTTTCAGCAGCAGGTTTCAGGAGCAAAGTGAAGAGATTCAACCTCAGACACTAAATGTTTCCTTCACATGTTGTTTTTTGACGTTTAAAATCACATGTAAGGGAAAAATAAAACGCACAAAACCTGCGAGTTGACGCCAGAACGCACAACAGCTTCAACATGAAGATGTTGGTTTGATGCCTCCATCAAAAAGCGACTTTGTATATGAATCTATATGTGAGAACTTACATGTGTTCACTGGAGGGGCAGCTGGTCCCCCTGCAGGATCATCTCTCCTCCACAAACTCTCACCGAACTTTTCTGTTTCTTTTCCTCGCGCTGAAAAAGTTTGGAGGCTCCAAAATCAACTAAATCCAGAGCGCAGAATCCAGAGTGCAGCGCACTGACGCGCAAAAGTCTCCAAAGTTTGGAGAGTGAGATACACAGAGAGAGAGAGAGAGAGAGAGAGGAGGGAGAGAGCGGGAAGGAGAGACTCTAACGCCTGGGTGTGTTCGCTTTACTGATCGGACTCCCCGGCGGTACAGGCGGTGTGAAGATGCGTCTGGTCCGCACCGTGAGCAGAGAGAGAAAGCAGCGGACAGTTTGGAGGTGAAGAGTGAAATGAAGCTGGACTGAGTGAAACAAAGCACTTCTGGTCAGGCTGTCAAAATAAATGCAGCTGGACAGACGTAGGGCCAGATTTTCAAAATAAAATCAGTCACACAGACTCACATCTAACTTCAGGTCAGAGTCCAAGTTCATGAAAATAAGTTCAGTAAAGATAAATTACAGCAGTAAATATGTATTTGTGTTCAATAAGATAAAATAAAATCACCTGACAGAGAATCTTAAGACATCTGAGTTTATTTCAGGTGTGAATGAATAAATGAAATTAGGAAACATCTCAGATTCCAGAAGCTCACTGTGAAGCTCACACATTTCATAATTCTGATGACTGAAGAACAGGTGGGAAACTTTTTTTCTCCCTCTGTGAAACAGGTGAAACAAAAGTTTGTACAGTGTTTCTCAAACTTTATCATGTGAAGGAAAAATTCAACCACGGCCCTCCACGTGTTAGATTTTTGCTTTTAGATGTTTTATTACAGAAAGTGTATGTAACCCAGGACAAAAAGTCACACGTGGAACTACAGTGAAAATAAATGATTCCCCTTTTTTTCTGGGACCCTCAGGGAAGCTGTGGTCCAGTACATGGCTGGACGGCGTCCACAGTATGAAATGTGAGGGGTGAAAAGTGGGTTTTAAGGCAAAAATTGCATCATTTTCTTTAAAAATATGTACAGACTCATGAACATAATCCCTGTCAATCATCAGTTCTGACCTGCTTTCAATAAAATGATGAGAAAACAAGGCAGAGGACTGCAGGTTCTCTGCAGATACACACACCAACACACTGTGCTTGGGACCAACACAAATCACTGGTATTTTACAATCTGACGTTACCTTTAAGTTTGAAACCAGCACAGAAATGTCAGCGTCCATGATGCAGACAGCAGGTGGACTGTCTGTGCCTCACTGTCAAGCTTTCTTCATATACTTTTGTCCCAAATAACATTAAAAACATTCATGTTTACTTCAGCTGAGTTTTATTTTCTCCAGCTCCAGACACTGAGTGTTAGTAAGTCATGTGACACTGCTGTCATGTCTTTCTATTGGCAAGAAATGAACTTAAATCATCATGTAGTCTTACTTTGTTTTTGTCTCGTCACTTCTTTTATGTTGTTTTTAGCCTTCTTACATCTTTTCAGCCTTGTTCCATCTTTTTCTGTCCTGTTACGTCCTTTTTGTCTTGTTACATCTTTTACATTATTTTTTTGTCTTGTCCTGTCTTTTTAGTCTTTTTATATCTTATGTCTAAATCAAGGGCAGGAAGGTGTCTCACTTTTCACCTCAGACGTGAAGACTTGTTGGACTTTGTGTCCATTGCGGACAGCCTGGACAAACAGCCTGATGTGATGACAGATGTTGGACCAGGTGATCTTTCGTCACAGTGCTCTTTCTCATCCCGACCATCCTCCTGGTTTGCAGCTCCTCATGACTGAACTTCCTCCTGAACGAGATGACGCTCTTTGACCTAAATGTCGTCGCACCAGGAAGCAGCTCGCGGCTGCTCTAATGCAGAGCTAACTGTCTGTATCTGTATGAGAAAACAGAACCATGATGAGGTTCTGTGACAGACTGACGGTGAAATGAGGAGAAGTGAATATTTGTACGTGATCAGGTTGAGTCAGTTTGACCAGCAGAGTGAATTCATGTGTTCATCATGAGGGAAATATCAGTGATATTAAACATGTTGTGATAATCATGGAGGACAAAGGACAGACTCAGGTCTCATTTGCCTCTGACGTTTTTATCAGACAGGAAGCCCGTTCAGAGCGGTGTGACGAGGATGCACAGATTTGCATCCTGATGAAAAAAAAAAACTCTCCATCATCACCTCACTCACTGAGTCAGAGAGGAAACTTTCATTTTTTATTTTATTGGCAGAAAAACACCTGAGATGAAGCTGTGAATCAGATATTTAAAGTAAATCTGTGTAACTTTATGATGGTGATGATGACGGTGACTGATGCTGCATCGTGTCCTCTCAGTGTCCTGCAGGTTTTATATGAGTCAAACAGAACAGAAGGTGTCCGTTTGTGTCCAGAGCTGAAGACCTGAAGTCTCTCTGAAAACACAACATCATGACAGAGGAATCAGTTCAGTAAAGAACAAGGTTGCATAACATGAATGAAAAGAAAACTTTTTGTCCCTGGCAGAGACACACTCTCTGGTACAGAATAAAACCAGTTTTATGACAGAGGACTGGACATGAAGTCCAGGGCAGACTGAAAAACTTGGCTGATAGGCTGACCTGATTTCTTCTAAAAATAAAATCAAACATGGACAGAACAGACACCAGGAGAGACACTAAACACGCACAGTGAGACAGAGACTTTTATTTTGGAAAGCAGGTAATGGAAAAGACAGACACTGGAGGAATGTGGAGGACGAATGGACAGCTGTCTTCCTCCATCTTCAAATAACTCCTTAAATCATAAAGAAACATTTTACTGAGCATCAAAAGTAAAGAAGCAGGTGAAGAATCTCTTTTATTCTTTATTAAACATTTTTCCTGAAAAACAAATTCTCAGCGTTGATTTTGTTGAGAATCTTTGGATCAAAGTTCCCACGAAACAGCAGAAAAATCTTTGATTCTTCCTCAGAACTTTTCAGCTCTCACAAACTTCAATTTGTGCTCAAACAGAAAACTGAAGACGGAGACGGAGATGGAGACAGAGACAGTTCAGCCTGAATGAAACAGCAGTGTCTTATCTGAACGCCTTCTTTGATTTTCTCATGACATTTTATGCACAAATATCAGAGATAAAAACATACAGAGAAATAATGAGTTCTGAAAAGAGTCTGAAAATAGTAGCTAGACATTTGAAAGTGTCTTAAAATCCAAACTTCAGGTCTTACAGAGCAGGGACAGACAGTTTAAGGACGTGAAGTTGTGTTGATGTGTTTGAAGAGTTGAGACACTTTGAACTTCAGCTCTGTAACTTCTGTCCCCCCTCAGAAAACATCATTAGGAGCTAAACTGGAACCACATGTGACTCACGTCTCTCCTGAGCATCAGCCTCTGATGTTTGTGCTGCTGCCTTCTTTACTCCGCCCATCATGAGGAGCACCTGGCCTGAGGGAGGAGCTTAAACACACCTGTAGCAGCAGCAGGAGGCTTGGAGGCCTCCAACAGTGTGCAGGCTCTGTTTTTAGTGATTTCACTGCAGCTTTTCTAAAGTTTTGATCGTGAAATGCAGGCAAAGTCACAAATGCATCATTTTTTTTGTATAATTCATTAAAAATCAAAAGCAGCTTGATGCAGGGAGAATAAAAATCACTGTTCTGAGTTTTTTTTAAAGTTCATCCAGAAGACTTTTTTTTTACTTAATGTTTTATTTGCAGGGGTGGAAGTAACTAGTTACAAATACTCAAATTGCTGTAATTAAGTAGTTTTATTGGGTACTTATACTTTTACTTGTAATAAAAAATTAAGTACTTAGTTACTTTAGTACAACTTGAATTAATATCCAAACCTTTCATCTACATTTATATATTATTTTAGCAGCCAATAAGACGATCTGATCACAAACGGATGATACTCTGTGACATGATGACGGGGACATGGGGACACAGGAACGTACATGTAGGTTGTTTGTGCTGTGATTGGTGGAACTTGTGGGAAGTTAATTTGTGGAAAAGTTGCAGTGATCAGACAATATTGCAGGATCGTGCAAACTTAACTGGGATTGGTTGAATTTGCTTTAATTGTTGTGATCAAACTTCCTGTAGAACCCACTTTGATTTGTTGTTGAAGTCCGTCTGAAGATCGTTTCTGACGGCGGCTTTGTTCGGTTCTTTAAAGATCCCGAACATGAAAGAATGAAGAAGCATGAACGAGCTTCTGGACGTTAAAACATTTCAAGGATTTTTAAGGCGTCTTTTTGGGTCGTGTTCTGCTAAGAAAAGTACATTCTGTCAACAAAAGAGTTTAGCTTAGGAAAACTTTTTTTTTTTTAAGTTTATTTTAAAACTGTCTGAGTTTGATAAAAAAAACTCAAACATTTAGTCAAGTTGGGTTCCTTTTCTTTTTTTACAGTGTTCCTGATAAAATCCTCTGAACCTTTTATGCTCAGTATCATTTATGAATCAAACAGTTTCATAAATGAGGCTCCAGAAGAGGCAAGAAAATGATTCCACTCACCTGTGAAAAAGTTTAACACTGTAAAGAGGAACATAAACATAAACATAAACAACATAAACATGCAGACGTCACAAACACACAAAGAAGAAAACAACACATCATCATTTCAGATATTTTATTCAAATGGTTCTGAATCACTCTGATGTCGTCATCTCGCTGTAACTCAGTGAAAACCTTTAAAGTCCCACTAAAATAAACTCTAAGAAACTTACATGTTAAATAGAAACCAGAAAAGAATCACTGACCCCCAAAACCAGAAACAATCTACATACAGAGACTGATACGTCAAACCAGAAGTCAGAGGACGAGCTGTGGATTAGCGCCTCCTGTTGGACAGTTTTATTCCCTCACTGATTCACTGGATTGTTAAGTTTCTTTCCTCCACGTTAATTAATTTATTGTCGGAGCTTTGGAACAAAAAAGTGAACAGATGAGACAGTTTTATCTCGTCAAACAGCAAACACGTCGAAACGTTACGACAGAACAGGTGAAATCCAAACGCAGACGACAAACACATCCTGAACTGTTTTTAACATATGAGAAAACAGAAAAAATGATTTTGTGGCTTCAGATTTTCCTTTAAGATGATGATTTTGTTCAGTCGCAGCTGGAAATAAAAACTTTAAAGTCTTAAAGTCAGATTCAGTAAGTTTACTGCTTGTAAACGATCTGAAGTCTGTGAGCTGTCAGTCAGTCAGTCAGTCAGTCAGTCAGTCAGTCAGACCTCGCGTTAAATCTCACAAAACTAAAGTTAGTCATCTCTTAGTGTCCTGGTTAGCCTAGCTTAGCATAAAGTCAGTAAACAGGGAAAAGGACCAGATCTGTCAGCATTAAATTCATTTAATGTTGCAGCAGGTTGATTGGTGACTCTGAATTGCCCGTAGGTGTGAATGTGAGTGTGAGTGGTTGTTTGTCTCTATGTGTCAGCCCTGCGATGAACTGGTGACTTGTCCAGGGTGTACCCCGCCTCTCGCCCAATGTCAGCTGGGATAGCTCCAGCCCCCCCGCGACCCTCACGGATAAGCGGTTACAGAAAATGGATGGATGGATGGATTTTAATCATTTTTAGAAAGGTTTTTATTTTCTGACCTCCAGTTATTTTTCTACATTCAGTTTTTTGTGTGTTTTTCTGATATCAGCCGACATAAAAGACAAAAAGCTGCATATCAAACAAAGACGTAGGACACTTGTTCTTTTCTTGAAGAAAAGTTCAAGATCATTAGCCATTATTGATTCCCCTTAAATAAATTGGTACAAATCGATTGATTTCCCTCAATAAATCAACAATAATTAACAGAAGACGGAGGATTTTCAGTTGTTTTAGTGTGAAAGTTTCTTTACTTTGGAAACGAGAGTTTGACAAAAATATCTGAACTAAAGGTCCATTATGAGCTTTTTCACAACTTTGGTTTGATCATTTACTATTTATGGATTTAGTTCTAATGCTCTGATCCTGTCTTACTTATCTTACACAAGTTGTAAACCAGTTTCAAATGTCACGATCCATACTTCTGTCAACATATTCTGAAGCACGTTTTGAAGAATTGCATCAGAAAAGATTGATGGAAACAGAAAAAAAAAACTTACAGTTTTGCTTCAAGTTGTTTTTTTTTTCCTAAAAAGTGTAAACGGTCTTCATGAGAAATGGAAACTCTTTTTCTGAACAGCTCTTAGTAACGCTTCAGCTTCCAGCTCCCGTGATTTCATGATAAACAGGTGGAAATGACCAAGTAATATATTTGACATTTCTTTTAAATTACCACCAGATTTATGTGATAATTAGCAAGTACCATATTCATAGTTGGTGGTAATTATGAAGCAACATATTTAAAAATTTACCCAAAAATGTAAGTATGTGATAATTTGCAAGTGTCATTTTCATGCAAGTAGTTATTATTATTTATCAGGAAATTTGGGGCAGTTTTGCAGTAAATTTCAAAGAAAGTTCACATCTGTTGCTTTGTAATTATCACATACTTACATGAAAACAACAGCTGTGAATTATCACATAATTAACCGTGAAATCTGGAGCTCATTTGTGGGTAATTCCTGATAAATTTCATATATATTACTTGGTAATTATGACCTATTTACTATGAAATTAAGGGATCTGGAAATTGACGCGTTATCACAATTTACTTGAAAATTGAGTAAAACTTGTAAAATATATGGATGGAAACACAGCTACTGTGTGTCACACGTGTCGTACAAATATATTGTCTTGAACTGGAACCACAGAAGCTCCATAAACAGTCAGTAAGTGGACCTTTGAGTTGAGATTATTTTGTCAAACTAATCTTATTTGAGCTGCAATTTTTTAGAGTTCTGTGACAATATTGATCATCCCGCCAATTATGGTCGGTAAAAAAGCTTTTTTCGGGGGAGTTTTATTAATTAAAAAAGAGTTGACGTGTTCTGCAGTCAGTCAGTCAGTCAGTCAGTCAGTGCATAACACAGTGTCACACACAGGCAGCCATTGTTGCAGACTGATTTCCATCATGTCCTCTGACAGCGAGCTGAGCGTCTCTTCACAGGCCGGCCTCAGTGTGGTGTGTGTGTGTGTGTGTGTGTTGTTTTGTGTGTGTGTGTGTGTGTGTGTGCGGGGCGTCCTCAGCTCGCTGTGTTCCAGATCAGTGACAGATAGAGCGGCGCTGCAGTGGAGAAAAGAGGGGGATGGAGGAAAGGAAGGAGGGATGGAGGGATCAGATCGACAGCAGGAGGACAAAGGCTTCATTCTTTGCCGGTGGTGAGGAGCTTCAGGGCTTTCTGGAGGTTCTGGATCGCCGTGCCAACGTCCTCGTACTGCAGCGCGCTGCCCGCGTACTTACAGTACTTCTGGGCCTTGGTGAAGTCGTCTGGGGAGAGATGGACGCCGCCTGGAGGGAGGGAGGGACGGAGGGAGGAAGACAAGAAAAAGATGAGATCAGAGTCAGATATGAGTTAATGTCCAACAAAGAGGACGAATCAGTCCTCATTACTGAGTCGTTCAGGATGTGAGGAGCAGCACAAAGAGGTGGACTGATGCAGAAAATAAATCTGACTGTCATTAAACACCAGAGAAACAATCAGTCAAGATCCAGACTCCAGCAGAAGAACCAACAAACAACCAAACTGCAACAACGTCAAACCTTTAATTTGTTCTGTTCATTCTAGATGAATCTGTCAATCATTTGTTCAATTTATCAAACGTTTAGTCTATAAAATGTTCAGTTAAAAGTCTTATTTTGTCCAAAACCTGAAAACATTCAGTTTATAATGACATGAAACTGAGAAAAATCAGCAAAGCCAAACTTTTGAGAGGCTGGAATCACTAATTAACTGAAGGTTTTTGATTTTTCTTATTGGAAAACTACTTAAACAAATGATTGATTATCAAGATTCTCTCAAATTTCCCTCTTTGAAGATGCCGTTTCTCACAAACCACACAAAAAAACCTTCAAAGGAAGAAATGGAGAGGAAAACATGATGAAGACGAGAGTGAAAATTCTCTGATTTCGGCTTCTTAAATGTGAATATTTTCTGGTTTCTTTACTCCTCTCTGACAGGAAACTGAAGATCTTTGATTTGTGGACAAAACGAGACATTTGAGGACGTCATCTTGGACTCTGATCAACATTTTCTTACATTTTATGAACCAAACAACTGATCTACTAAATGCTAAAAGTAGTGATATGTTCTGTAAGTGATCGGTAATTCTTGTGCTGTTTGAAGGATTTAAAGAAACACTAAGATGAAATGATCTCAGTGACAGAGGGAAGACGTGTGTAAAGCCTGGTTTCACTGGTTTAAATCCCCTCTGTGAGCACAATGAGGTGTTTAGTACCTTAACTGTTTGCTGCGAGTGCAGCAGGGATGATTCACTCTTTTCTGCTCTGTTCTCTTTATATGTTCTATGCAATTCTGTTTAATTAGAAAAGTTATGGCAGCTTTTCTTATGTACTGAGTGTTATGGGTTTAAAATGCAGGAATTTCTTCACTGCTCATAGAATATATTTGAATTTTGATTATGGTTCATTATTATACAGTCTGGTATCATACAGTATAATATAGTGTGGGGCTGTAGGAGACTTGGATTACACCAGATGAGCAGTCTGGAGGCGTTTTATGTTTTTATTCTGGTGTTTTCTTTCTTTTGTTTTTACATTTGAAAACTGGTCACCATTGAATTCATTTGTTTAGGACAGTGTTTCTCAAACTTTTTACAATGTTAGATTCTGCAAAACTGTTTTCCTGTGAAACTCCAGCAGTGTTTTGTGGACTAATAAAGTAAAATACTTTTGGGTGAACTTTCCCTTTAAGGTACAGCAGCATATAGAGGCAGGACGCAGAGAGACGGCATGAGGACACTTCTGGATACTGATGCTCCACTTAACCTCTTGCACATCTGAAGACGGAACATGTTCTGTTGCTGATTCTTCTTTTAAAGAATTTAAAACTGTTTTTACACGTCAGTCAACAGAAAACTGATGAGCAGAATCAATCAGAAAAGCAGCATCACGTAGAATCAATAAAGTCCAAACGAACGGGAACATGGAGGGATCCTATGGTCCAAAGTCCAGAATCGTCTGGATGTCAGACATATTTGTGGGAAACTTCCTGTTCAGACACTTAAAGGTCCATGATGACCTGCGTCATGGAAAGTCATCAGCACCAGCCCATCATCAGCTGTCAGCACCCAGGGGATCATGGGTAATTTATGATGGAGGAGTACCTGCAGCAGAGTTCAGAGGTCTGAACCGTTTCAAAGAAAGACGGGTCTGTAATCTGCCCGATGATGGCAGCTGTCAGTGTGTGTGTGTGTGTGTGGTGTAGCTTCCCTTTGATCACCTCTGTAGTATTTAATTAAGACAGACTCGTCTCGTCCTCTAACCTCTGAGACAAACCACCTCCTGTGAGCTCATCAGGTCCACCACACATCTCTCCGTCTCTGCAAACTTTAGCTTCACATCTCAACTATGAAATCAACCTTAAACCTAAACTTTATATCATTATTATTTTTATAAATATAAAGATTTAACAATGACAGACAAGCCGAAACACTTCCTGTTTCTCCTCTGCTTAATATTTCTCCTAAAACCAGCTCGTCCTCACCAGAAAAACTGCTTTATAGGTCATCTGTGCCAGCAGCTTATTACACCCAATAGTGAGGCAGCGACCTCTAGTGGCCGTAGTACTTAAGACAGGAGAAGTATAAAGAGTGAGTGTTTAAAGTTCTAAGTAACATAAGTTTCACGACGTTGACCACATTTTAATGTCACGTATTTAAAGTCCAGTGCGCCCGACGCTGCTTCTCTCCATCGGTCAGAGGTCTACAGCTGCAACTAACCATTATTTTCATTGTCCATTAATCGGTCAAATATTTTCTCGCTTAATGGTTGTTAGTTTTAAAATGTCAGGAAATGGTGAAAAATGTCAATCCAAAAACGTCAAAGTGTTTCCCAAAGTCCAAGATGATGTCCTAAAATGTCTCGTTTTGTCCACAACTCAAAGATATTCAGTTTACTGTCAGAGGAGAAAAGAAACCAGAAAATATTCACATTTAAGAAGCTGAAATCAGAGAATTTTGACAGTTTATGATTAATCAGTTATTAACATCAACATTAATCAAAAGTTTGCTTCAAATATTCTTGACAGCTGACCCCTTCTACCACCCGCCTCTTTTCTCTTTGCTCTCCAACAACAGTTTAGCAAGCTTGGTACCAGCAGAACCTCAGTGAACGTTCTCCTTTCCTGTTTCCTGTAATGATATCGAGTGTTGGTACGGAAGACAAAAGACAACAATGTTCTCCAGGAAGATGGATTCAGTCCCTTATTCCAGCCATTTAACCCTTGATTACTACTTTCTGTTCTCTTCTATCTTTAAAATACAAAATAAACAGTAATGATCCTCGTTTCTTTTCATTTCATTGTGTCGACATTGTGTCTAAATCAAGCCGGGATGCATCTGCGTGTATTTTTTTTTAAAGCTGTTAAAGATGTTTCTTTCCTTTACAAAACTTCTCCTGGTTTTATTCAGTGAAGTTTGTTGTCTGGGTTTTCAGTCACTTCTGATACTCAGAACAGAAAATCTGCTGATATGAAAAGGTTACGGATAAAATTTACACCTGGTGACATTTCAAACTTTGATTTTTGTTAGAACTTGGATTGAACTGCTGTCTGAACAAAGCGGAGCACTGACGACGATATTTTCAACCGCAGAGACGAAGAAGAAATCAGTTTGTGCAGGAAACAAAGACACAGTCGGACTTTTTTCACGATCTGAGAGCAGAAAATGAAAATCCTTTTTATGTGCGATGATGCAACATGATCTCAAAATCTGGCTTTACTTTATTCTGAGCCTCCTTTGGGTATGTGTGTCAAAATATTTCTTTTCTTGGACGTACAGAATCAGATAAAACCTGCCGTTCAGTGCCAAAGAACAGACACTAAAACATTTCAATTAAAACAGTGAGACAGTCCAACGAGACGTCGAAGCTAATTCAATATGTTCTGTCTCCTGTTGGGTTTTCTTTCTGCTGTTTTACATCATTCTACTTTGACTTTGTTTAGAGATTTATTATTGATTAGCTCTGTGTTGGTAAAGTTTTCTTTCTCTGTAATGTTCCACATAATTTTTGACTCGGTGTGTTTCCACAGCTTGTTACACTCAGAGTCCTCCACCCATCGGGTCCCTGGAGGACGTCAGCTGAGCCTGGACGGACTACAACATCTTATAGTGGGTGGGACGCTATAGACTACATATACCCTCCTTCACATACAGGACTCCAGTGTATGCTGCAGGAATGTAAAGCCCAGAAAAGCCTCCTCGTAGAGTGTAAAGCCTCAAAGATCCATCCTGCAGAGAAAAGTCGACCAAGCGACTGTGAAGACAAGACTGTCAATGTTTCTCTCCTCTTTTCATTTCTTAGTTTTCTCTCCCTCTTCTCTCAACATCAGTGTCATCTCTCTGACATCTTTAGCTGCGTTTCCACCTGAAGTACTCTGAACTTTTAGTCCCAGGAACTTTTATTCAAGGCACTAAAAAGGTTCCTTCAGCCTGTTGTTGTCTGTTTCCACTGCAGCCTAAAGGACCTTGAAGATCAGGCAAATTAGTCCGCTGACTTTTCAACAATGATAAAGTGACAGACAGGCATCATTATTTGTGCGACTGAAACGGATTTGTTCCAGTTCACGCTGGATTTTGTCGTCAGCATAACTGCTCAAGCAGACCAGAGGACTCGTTTTAAAACTGACTTACAATCGGTTTTAATCTGAAGTAATACTTAAGATCAATTTAATTCTCTCTACACCTGCTGTGATGTCGTCTCCCAAAAAGTCTGTTTTTCTCTTTTTGTCAGTGGTTATTCCTGAATAAACCCTCATTTGTGCTGCATCATGTGAGAGAAAATCCCTGATTGTGAAGCAGGTGTTGTCAATTTTAAGTTCATTTTAAGAGATTTATAATCCACAGGTGTTTAAGTTACAAATGTGCTTCTTACAACCTGCTGAAGTAAGGTTAGATTATCTTTTATGAATTAAATGCAGGCACAAAATCAGAAATGATCTGAAGACTAAGTTCGAATGAGGCCTCTGGACTTTATTGTGGCCCATCTGCCGAACACTTTCTTCTGTAACTCCATGTTGATGTGTTGAAGGAAAATGAACAAGAGGCAAACTGGTTTGCAGCTGCAGATTTTTAAAAATGGTGGCTGAAATAAATAACTAACACACAATAAATAACTAGACCAATCAGAAATGTTCAGCGCTGCAAGCCCCACCCCCAAATTCCTCTATTTTTGGAAAGTAGTCCTGAGCAGGGACTCTTTGTGAGGTAAAATAAAGTATAATGGGCAACAAACATCTGGCCACACCTAGCAGTGGGAATCATTTAGCCACGATTAAATAAGTTTGCGATTCAGAGAGCTATGATGTGATTATTAACTGCTCATGCTCGGCCATCCTCACCTAAACTCAGGAATCAGCCTCATTCAGAACGTAAACGCAGCACACACGCTTATGTCCGTTACAGTTCACCAACCGATTGGTTCAGCCTTAAAAAACATTAAGTCCTGTCCTGTGCTAAATTGTTACAAGCCATATTAATGTTGAAATTATTGAGAATTCTGCACAATTCATAGTCTTTCAAGACAGAGAGATAGATCATTTCTCCCAGTCACATCTCAAAAGCTAGCTAACTAGCAAGCTAATGATTGATCTAGATTAGCAAGCTAGGTTTTTGCTAACCTAAGATGTGGCTGGGAGAAATAATCGATTAATAGATGCTGTGTGACTTTGTTGTGACAGATTATGTACTGTGCAGAAAATTTGAAATGTAGCCCTCTGAATCACTGGCTAACTGGCTAATTTAAGATGTGACTACATAAACTGAATGTGGCTTTTACAGATCACCAGCAACATCTTTTAATTATCTTCAAAATACCACACACCCCTACTGTGGAGGCAGTGGAACTGACAAATGATTTATTCATTTATTGATTTATTTATTGGTAATTTACAAAGCTTGTTAATTTTAAATCTAAATGTGCTCAAGAATTCAAGTCAATAAAAATGTCATATTAACATTCATAATTTCAATGACCAGTTTCATTTGAATACTGACATGTTTTGAAACAGTAAACTGATGTGGGTCAGTTTACTGTTTCTGCATCAGTCAAAGCCTCAAAGTGTTGCTGAGCTGAATGTGGTGAAATCCCCTCACAGCCATGTTTATTCTTTCTCCTTTTTTTGTCATGTTATATTATTTTTCTCAGTTATTTGGGAAGGTGGACCACAGATTAGTTTTTTTTAACACTCTGAGTTCCCCCAAAGGTTCTTTGTCCCAGAGGAAAGTCACTGGGGTGGAAACACAGCTTTTATTCTTCTGAGAGACTCCAAGAAGAACAAGTTCCCCAAAACAACATCTGTTTATGTTCAGGTGAGAAAACACTTTTCTTCTTTTCTTCATCCTTTCATTACTTTCTTCCACATTTCTCTTTTCCACTCTGTTGCTTTATCCTCTCTTTATATTCTACCCCTGATTTCTCTTTCCTCCCTCAGATTCCCTTTTAAATTTAATATGTTTTACACAGCAGGCGCTTTATTGGCATATCTGACTCATATTTTTGTGAAACCAGTAGAAATCTTTCTTTGGTAATGATAATAAAAATGCTGAAAGGTCTTCTGCCTGGAGACTGTCAGGATTAATGGCCAACAGACTTTTAACCGAGTCACAAAATCTTGATCATATCTCCCTTATTGTAGCTTCCTGCCTGTTTTAGAATTGATTTTAAATTTTAATCTTGATCTTGCGTGGTACGGCACGGAGCTACCTGACTGAGCTTTTAAATCGTACCTCACCGGCCCGGAGCCTGAAGTCCTCAGATAAGAACCTGTGAGCTGTTCCCCCGCTCAAGACTGAAGACCAAAGATGATTATTTTATCTCTTATTTTATGTTTTATACATTATTTTGTCTTTACTTTTAGCTGTTTCATTCTTATTTCTATTTGTTGGCTGTGATTTTGTATTTATTGGCTCTGCTCTCTTTTATTTGTCCCTATTTGTGTATTTTCGATAATAAATTATACAAAATTTTTGCTTCTCTCTTTTATTTCACACTGTTTCTTTCCCTTTACGTCCCCTTTCTTTCCTGACTGTCTCTTCTTCCCCTCAGTCCCTCTTTCTATCTTCTATCCTTTCTTTCTTGTCTCTCCGATATATTAACTTCTGTCTTTCTGTCTTTGTCCCCCTGACTTCTCTCTGACTCCTCTACTTCTCTTTCCCTCCCTCTGTCATCCGTCCGTCCGTCCTCCCGTCCCCAGAGGACCATCTTTAACTCGAACCATACTTCAGCTGTCCTCCGCCCTCCTCACTGTGCTCTGTCAACAGGACATGAGACACACGCAGGACACGCTCTCCGTATCAAACACAGTCATTCATACAGCTGCAGATCTCTGCGGCACATTTCCATCAAGTGACTGACGGCACAAAATCAAACTTGAAACTAAGAAAAACATTCAACAACTCGGCTTCACGGCTGACAAAACCAGAACAGTTTTACAGTAGATCCTCTCTGTTCCAGAGTCTGAGGACTTCATTCACTGCTTCTGCATAAAGTTTGTGTCTCAGATAATCCACAGACCAGCCTGGAGAATATATCAATATTAAAATATGAGACCGGATATCATCTCAGATTTTGGATATTGTTATATGATGAAATGGCATAAATGTCTTCTTCTCTTGCTTTTAAATGCTGCATTTAAATTAATAATCGACTAAACTGATCACCAACTATTTTGAGAATCGATTAAGTCATTTTTAAGAAAAAAAAAAGAACGAATTCTCTGATTTCAGCTTCTAAAATGTGAATATTTTCTGGTTTCCTCACTCTGCAGTGATAGCAAACTGAATATTTTTAAATTGTGGACAAAACAAGACATTTCTGGACGTCATCTTGGTGAATAACAGGAGTTTTAGAACAGTTTTGTCTGCACTGAGAATTAGCTTACAAGTGTGCCTCATTCTCAGTACAGTACAAGATGGTGTCATCTGCATAAAGATGAATATTCAGTTAATATCATCGATATAAACTGTGAGCAGAACAAAAATTTGGCCAAAAATATTGTGATACCATTCTTTATATTCTGTTGGGTAGTTTAATTAACAACAATACATCATATTGTTCATCACTATTTGTGAGTTTACGTTGTTTGGTCCAGAGTTTTGGACGCTATGACAATAATGAAAACAAGAGATTTCTGGACGTCATCTTGAGCTTTGGGCTGCATCACAGTAAGGTGATGTAATTTTCTGAACATACCAAACTGTTCCAGCTGTTTTATTATTTGTCTTTTGTCACTTAGTCATTATATCCACATTACTGATGTTTACTGATAAAATATATCATTGTGTTATATTTTGTGAAAGCACCAACAGTCATCACTACAATATTGTTGCAACATCTATTCTCTAGTGATGTGATTAATTTGTTGACTACACGATGAAAAAATATCTGAACCGTGGTTGATGTGTATCTACGACCAAACTACCACTTGGATCTCCTTTGTGATTCTGTCTTTCCTCTCTGGTTGCACCATGAAGTCACTGGTGTATTTTGGCGTCTACCAGCCACAGAAGGCGGCAGTTCAAAACTCTTCTTCCACACAACAGAAGGGATAAATCTAAAGATCCACACGGCCAATCCCTCAGTCACGGAGTTAATGTCCAGCACATGAAATAATAATGACACCAAATTATTTTTCCACTTAAATGTTAACACGTTGGGACCCCATAAAGGACCTCTGGAGGTCTCTGGATCCCAGTTTGAGAAGCAGTGCAGACTGAAGGAACAGAGCAACAGATAATGTGTCTCTTGGCTCAGGAACAGTCATAAAACATGGTCCTCTGCTCTTTAAAGACAGAAGACCAGGAAAAAAAAAAAGATTGAATAATGTTGCACCATAAGCCTTTAATCCCCCTGGCCGATTTCTCTTCTTCTCCAAAAAGCTGGGAAAGACTCGCAAATATGCTGACTGCAAACTCCACCAAGGATGGGAAGAGGCTGAGAGGAGGAGGAGGGAAAATATCGGAAAAATGAAAGAAGAAAGTCAGCAAAGAGATGGGAGATGGCCAGAAACCACAGCGCTCCACGAGGAGAGAGATTTGGAGAGGGACGGCACTGAAAAAGGTGCTAATGATTAAAAATGATCTGAGGAGTCGTTTTCTAAAAACCACATCATCATTTATGATAGAAAGAATAAAACTGAGGAGGCAATCAGCTTTTGTAAAGAGAAATTGATCAACTCTCAGCAGAAGAACAGAACAAATGTATTATTACTGCAGCTGTAACTATTATCAGTCGATCTCAGTTATTTCTATGAGTTGTTTTGTTGATAAAATGTTAAAAAATATTCAAAAATGTTGATCATCATTTGCAGTCATCAAATTGTTTGCGTGTTACATCCATCCAAAACCCAACAGATGTTCAATCAACAGAAACTTCACAGTAAAAATATCGAGAAAATTACTCTAAAAGCCCTCAGCGACTCTTTGACTGTTGACACCAGCTTTGTTAATCTTCTGCACCCTTTGGCAAGTAATCAACATTTATTCTCGAGACACAAAAATTGTTCAGTTGAGCCTGAGACTGTTTGCTTTTACTTATGTGGACTCTGTGCATATGTTTGTAAGATAAATATCTAAGATAAATAAATGAATTTCCCTGCAAATTTCCTGTACACCCTCATGCACCTGGATCAAGGATTTGACTTGAGGACTTTCTCCTCCACCCTCACGCTCAGTACAGGTTCAACAATGTACACTAAAGTTAAAGTAACTTCCTGTGTCATGACGAAATATCAAAGTTCACCGTGCTGTCATGGCAGCGCCGTTTGATGAAACATTTCTTTTCTTTCTTTCTTTATTTCATTCATTTATAAAATAAACAGACAAAAAAAAAACAAAAAAAAACAATCTAATACAAACGTTCTCCAATCTAGAACATCACAGTCTTCACAGTACAGCGGCTCTTAAGCTCAGCTCTAACCAGATTTGAGTTGGATATGTTCAACCTCCTAGAAGGAGAGCAACAGAGCGTAAAACATGTCATTTCCTGTTGCCAGCAGGAGGTGCTATGACTCTGACTGAATACTGTCATGTAGATGTGTTCAGGGCAGGACTTTTATCATTTACACTACAGTTGTAGCAGTTTCATGTTTCATGGTGAGACATCAAAACTTAACACCACGCCATGACCATGCTCTTCACCGAGTGTTAATCCTTTAATAACCCTTGATCACAAAGTCGTCTAGATGGTACACACTGATTTTGAAGCCATCATGTGGAATTCTGTAGGAGTTTGTTAAAATCTAACGCATGGAAATTGCCAAAATTGACCAGAAAATTCAAAATAGCTGACTTCCTGTTGGGTTTAGGCAATGGGTCCAAGAGACTTTTTTGTGCATCTGGGCATGATACATGTGCGTACTGATTTACACATCGGTAAAATGTGCCATAGGGGCTCTTGTTTTGAGGGTGTGACAAAGCCATTTGGCCACAAAATTTTTCACCTGCATGTGCGGGGTTCATGCACCATTGAGCACGTTTGTCCCCTCAAAAATGCGATTGAAGATTGCAGAGGAGATGAAGAAGAAAAAGAAAAAAATAATAATTGGATAAATCCAATCGGGTCCTCACATCATTCGGTGCTCAGGGCCTAAATATATGGTGCTCCAGTACCTTCAAAGCAATCTGGAAGTCCAACAATGTAATAAATGCTTAGAAAACTCGATACCCCCTTTAATTAAGGGCAGAGGATGAATGGTGCATTGAAGGATTTTGTGTTGCTCTGCATTACGTCACACAAGAGGAGCTGAAAGAGGACTACTGACTGAATGAATCACAAAGTTTCATACCTCCACTCATGAATAGAAAGTGCTGGACAGATACTCAGAGCTGCTGAGCAGAAAACACATGCTAACTGGGTAATTTGCCTCCTCTTTTCAGGCTGGTTGACATCTTTTAATGGACTGCTGCGAGCAACATTTCCCCTCATTCATCTGCGCGGCCTCAAAGGCTTAATGCTCCTCTCAAATGGGCTTTTTTCATTTTAATTGTAACAGCAATCGGACAAAAGTGTAATTGCCTGAGTCGAACAGTTTATCGGGCACGCCTGGATTCATGCTGGGAGGAGAAAAAGTGCAGAGTTGAAAAGAGAAAACTACTTTTCCTCTTTCAATGACTTGGCAGTTCAGTCTGAACCAAATATCGAAAAGAGGTTGAATTATTCATTTCACCTCTTTATCCAGTTAAGGGTTCTGCTGAGCACACACACTAATCTTCATAGAAAATAAAGACCAACAAAAAGCTGTTTCCATGTGTCTCAAATCCTTCTGTATCGGCAATATTCAGCTGAAGAACTGCAGCATGACCTTAATGTCATTTATCCGTGACGGGCTGACTCAGCAACATGCTTTGTCTTTATTGAAAACTCTATAATTTACTTTAAAACAGTTACATATTTATGTTAAATAGGTAAAGGAAGTGGGGTTGTATGAGGTACTTATGCAGTCTGTGTATTTCCTCAAGAGTAGCAGGAGTTTCGCTGTAGGAAGCTAAGCGATGTCCTGCTGTGGACAGAGTCAGCAGCAACATGGACTTTAAAATCAATATCAGTTCAAGTGCCCAAACCAACCAAACTCCAGAGAAAAATATTAATTTTACCTCACAGAACACAGAGTTGTTGGTCTACTTCAGCCTCGACTGCTTAGTAGTTCACTATTTTAAAAGGTAATTTTGGACTTAAAATATAGGTGCATTATCATAGGTTAACATGTACCTTGTGTTTTTATCTTGATGACAAAACATTTCAGAAATACCCAAAGCTGAACTGAGCTAAAGCTCCCTCTGCTCTCTCGGGAAAATATTGCACCAAACTCCCTTTAAGAAATATGACATATTAACAGTTTCTTGCGTGTCTGGAAAAAGAAATAACTCTAGAGACACAAGATAAAAGTCGTAAAATGTTGATAGTCTTGTAAATTCAGCATCAATATAATCCATTAAAACACTGCATTTACATACAAACTTTACATTTTGGATTTCGTTGTTTCAAACCTACACCAGACTCCCTTTGTTAGCTGCACAATTTTAGTCTAATTCAAGAGGATGACGGACTCCACACCACGGCCCTGAACACTTTGAGAATGAGATGCAAACTGTTTCAAAAGTTAGATTTCTTGCTAAAATAAGTGCTGGTTGGTGGATCAGATACACGGTGAATTAAACACAGACTCATAACTCTGTTAATTCACCGTGCATCGTGTGTGAGATGGTTTCTGAGGAGCTTTTTCAGCCGTTACCGAAGCAATTACCTGGTTTGTTGCTTCCTGTTTTGGTGCATCTTCAGATAATATTAAACATGACTGATTTTATTGGAACATTAAGATTTAAAAAAAAAGACTGACTGTCAAACTTTTTTTTTTTTTGCTGTGCTGGCAAATATTTGGCACATTTTGTCTTGGAAAGTTGTCTGATCAAAAAGCGTGGATGCAAAAAGACCCCAGTCTAATAGTGGGGGTGCAGCTGCTCAGGCGCCTTTGCATCAGCAGCAGTAGGTGATGTCAAACTGTGGTAAAGATGGAGGGGTAAACTCTCGTCTGGGGGTTGAACCTGCAGCTTTCCAGTCTGCTTTCACTCTATGATCATGTATCAGTAACTGGTTTTCTCCCAGTAACCTGGTAGCCACTGAAAGAGCGAGTTATGGGAAAAGGATGCAGCTTCATGACGGTTCTCGCTCCCTCTGCGGCTAACCACCAGCAGCTAATGACAGTCTAGACAGCAGCGAAAGTGGCGGTGGCGATGAAATGATAGGTTAAGATGGCAGACAGATGACGACTGGTGCAGACGGCGACCATCACCGTCACCACCATCTCCCGCAGCGTCGCTATTTCAGCAGTGACTCACCGGCTATTTTACATCTCCTGGTGTTCAGAAGAGAAGAGAGATGAGAGGGGGGGGGGCTATTTTTAGTGATGGACTCCTGTTGTGCTGTTTGGTAACAGAAGCCATGTTATCATCCCTCCATCTTTCTCCAGACTCACCGCTTTCATCTCTTCTTCAGAGAATATCAAAATAGTTTGCTGGATCACACCGTTTTTAACATAATCAAAGGAATGTGGTACTTTTTACGGTGATAAACTTATTTATCAGAAATGTGCAAAACCTTCAGGTAAACAGGCTTCTTAATTCTGTCATCTTTGACTTTTCTCACTGTTTTCTGACACTTTATGGACCAAAAAACTGATCGATCAGTGGAAAAATTACTGCCAGATTGATCACTTGTTGAAAAATAGGTCCAAACATGTGAACCTGTGTCCTGTGTCCATGTGAACCATGTTGTAATTTTGAGATTTCCTCTCATTACTCTCTTCTCTGTCCTCTCTCAGTCTTTCTGTCCTCTTTACAAACTTTATTCTTGTTCCAGCTTTGAAAAGAGAGACTGAAGCGACCAGGTGCCCTCCAAACACGACCACAACTTCAAAGTGGATTTCAAAGACCGCTCAGGACAGACCGGACGTGTCTTTTCTACCAACAGCTCTAAGTACTGGTGTACCGGAATGCAAAATACATAAGCTGCATGAAAACGTGAGGAAATGTTAAAAATCCGCCGCACAGAAACGGGCAGAGCTGCGACAGTGAAAGGTTTTCACTCAGAGCGTCGAGTTTGTGCCACCGTCTCATAATCCTGTCAGTGATGGAGAAATGTTCAAATGCAGGTTCAGATTTCAAGCGAGAACATTTATGAGAGAGTTAAAAATCCTGCAGCTAAACCTGCCACTTCAGCTCAAACACAGAAATCCTACATTCTCCAGGACACTTAACGCCTCACTCAGCAGATTTTAAACTCCCCAGGAACAGTACAGAACATCCACAGTACGTCCTACGTTCTTCACAGACAGTAAATGTCTCATTAGGAGTCCGATGACTTAACTTAGAAGACAGGAGATGACAGACGTGAAAATATCTTTAAATAATGTTTTCTGATTTTTCTCCTTGTCAGCTAATTTTTCATTTCCTTTCTCTCGTTACAAATCAAACCATCTTGTCAGAAAACAGGATCTCTGTCATGTTTTTCTTTTTCACACTGAAAATGATTTTGGCAGAGTGACTGCAGAGGTCCTACCTCATAAAGACAACATCTATACAACATCTAGAGTTTTATTTATTTATTACATTTTGTTTGTAGTCTAATATTTTAATCATAGAGTTTTACCAAACTGTTATTTCTAATTTGGATTAAATGAATTTTGATGTGAAGGACAACTATTGAAAATAATTACTGAACCTGATGTTTGTGTGAAAGCCTCCAAGCATGCACTGGGGCACCGGACTGATGCAAATAAATGTAATTTTATTGATGTTTATGGTGTTATTGAGTTTGTTCTACAATGTTCTCACTGTTTCCACAGGTACATTAGTGATGCTGTGTGCAGAACTGGTGATGTTTCTCAGCATGAGTGCAGAAAGCGCTGTTGGTTGTCATGGAGGACACAGTGCTGTCTGTTATTTTGAGGTTTGGTGGTTTAGGCTTCATTTCTGGCCTTAAACCAATAACAACACACAGGGTGTGATGGTGGGACTGATAAAAATGCAGAGATCAGGTGCCAGAGGAAACTATGAAAATGGCAGACATGTAAAAAATGCAAATGTGCAGACAAAGTTTGTTCTAAAATGTAAGGTAATCTGATGTTGACTTTGACTGAAAGTTAGCTTAGTTAGCTTGTTTTAGTTAGCTTAATTTAAAACAAAACATACTGAATACACATAGGATGGATGATCAGAGAGGAGAACTATCAAAATAAGAGCAGACAGGATGTGCAGGTTGCTCTCGCTGTGTTACGAATGTTTATGAATGAAAATTGAGGCAAAGAGCAGGAACACTCGAGCATTGCAGACAGTTCATGGATGAACTGTAAAAAAGGGATGAGTATCCACTTCTTCTGCTTCTTCTCAGACATGAACTATTTATTTTTGCTAAATGTTTGCTGTTAAGTTCATTGGTTAGTTTTGCTTGTTTGTTTTTTTCATACTTGTATATTTGATTATATTTTCTTTTGACGTCTTTGAAATAAAATCTGATCTAAATCTAATCTGCTTAAGTGCGTTTTTGTTGTGGTTGAGCCAGAGACCTGTTCACAAAACCAACAATTCATTCTCATTCTACAGAGTCTAACATTTTCTGTTCTGATCTCACCACAAGGGTAAAAATACTTTTAATAAACTGATCTGATCTTAGAGGATCCATGTCCTCAACCCTTAAAATAGTAAGTCATAGTTTATTAAACCAGTTTTGTCTTTAAGAGACGATGAGAGGAAGAGAAAAGACCTGCATATAATCTCTCGCTCTTTCTGCAGTTTGTGCTGCTGCAGCATTTACATTCATCTGAAACGTTAACATACTGTAGTGTAACGTTCAGGACTACATGAAAGGGGCTTTACATATATATGTGGATTATTTTTTCTGACTATACGTTCAGTTCTCAGCACCACTTTCCTCTGAACATATGTACATTCATGGCACAACATGAAGGCTCATAAACAAAAAGATGTTCCTGCAGACAGTCGAACACACTGATGTTTCCAGTGAAGTAGATGGAGACAGACAGAAAGTGTATTTCATCTTTAAACAAGCACAAATATGTCTGAGAGTTTAACATGAAAAAACAGGATGACAAAACTAAAGTAAAAATAGAAATAATGACTAAGACAAAAGAGGTTTAATGAAGAGAGTTAAGACAACAGACTGGTCCCACATGGAGCACAGAGCTGTGTGATACAGATTTTGGCCTGAAACTGCTGAGACATTTATTCAACATGCAGCAGTATTTTAAAATCTCATCTGTCCCCGACTGGAGACAGAGCAGAGGTCAGAGGAGAGTTTATGACTCTTCTGACTGAGTAGCTGATGGAGCTGAAACTGTCAAGACCAGTTTTTGGGGGGAATTAACCTGAAAGACAGACGTGACTGATCTGCACTTTATGCGAAGTGTGTATAAGTGTGTGTATAAGTTTTGTGTGTGTGTGTGTGTGTGTGTGTGTGTGTGTGTTCTTACCCTGCTGCTGGGCGTTGAGCAGTGTGGGGTCGACAGTGGGCACTGATCGGGGAAGAGGCACTGGTTTAACTGCTTCTGCTGGTCAACAAAGACACCTCCAATTATAATAAATATTATATATCATATATTCATATATCTCATTTATGGGTGATATCTTGAGTAACATAATGGGTTATTTTGTGATCAAGATCAGCGCAGCAACTCAATTTTCTCTGTAAAACGGGTCTGTTGTGTTTTAATGTGCATGGTTTCGTGCTGGATCTATTTTTTCTGCAACAGCTTACATCTCTGAAGTGTAAAATATGTGTAAATATTGACGACTGAATACGAGGCATTAATATTTAATGATTAATTTGTGACTGACTTTGTCTTCAGCAAAAGTAAATCTCCATGTCTTCTTGAAAGTCTGTGAAGCAGAACGGACACTGTGATTTTTCAGATCATTAAAAGACATCATGTCCTGTACGTGTTCAGACTCTGCTCACACATGAACTGCAGACATGACTTGAAAATAAACAAAACACGGAAAAAATAAACAATATTAGAAATGCGTGTGTTGAAACAGACTGCTGGAAGAGGATTCACTTCTGAAACATCCACTGATGTGAGAAGTTCTTTTTCAGCCACTCGCCCTTTAGAGGATAACTTGTGTGTATTAGAGTCTGGTGGACTTGTTGTGAGAGTTTTTTCCCGGTGTGTTGTTATGTTACTTTTGTTAGCCACAAAGTGTGTTGATAAGCTCAGGCTGTGTGTTGTGTTTGCTGTCACAGAAAAGACATAAAAAGTCAGTTTTTATGTAATGTCAATACGGCGCCTGCTTGTACTCTTCGTCGCAGAGCTGGTCCAGAGTGTGAACAGCGAACGTTAGCTAGTTAGCCGCTAAAGACAATTAAAGCAGCCTAAAACTAGCTAGCTTTGAGCTCAGTGGAGCGTGCAGCTCTGCAGAGTCATGTAAGCTGCCACTTCATGACATTTTAAAAAAAAAAATCAGAAGAAGCTGCGGCGATCATGTTATATAATGGAAACACTGGCCAGGAGGAACATCTTGAGCTAAAAACAAGACAGTCGCTCGTGTCTCCGCTGTGCAGCGCATTTGGTATCAAAGACGCACCCAGTGAGAAACATGGGAAACAGATAGACGAACAGAAAACTACATGAGTAATTTTACTTGCCCAAACACAGAGCTCACCTACCCCAGGCGAGCCATTAAACCCTCAACATTGATTCAGAATTACTTTAAGTACTTTTTTTTTTTGTACCAAACTTTTTTTTAAATTAACTGTGAATGAGGTTCTCCTGCAGCGAGAACACCTCGCTGCAGGATGATAGATGATGTTTCTAGTAAGTGAAAGTGAAAGGAAAAATGGATATGAATCTCTCAAAATAATTTAAAAAAAGGTTAAACTTCAGTGTTTGATCTGTTTGCACTTCACACATTATTATTCAAAGTAAAAACAATTAAAAGGAAGCACAAGTAGACACACAAAATAAAATTCTGTATTAAGTTTCTGTCTGTTAAGAGGAAGTTGTTCCTCACCACAGTCGCCTCAGTGTTTGCTCACTGTGGGAACTGTTGGGTCTCTGTACATAATATTATAAAGAGTTCAGTCTAGACCTGCTCTATATGAAAAGAGTCCTGAGATAAGTCACATCCCGTCTGTGTTTCCCACTCGTTCACTATCAGCGGCGCTCGCAGCTCGTCTGTGACTGGACGAACACCAAAGTCAACTTCTGTCTTTTTACTTAATCACTTTTGACTAACAGAAGCAACAACAGGCAGTTAAATGCCAGCCAGACGGAGAACACCCAACAATGTGTGTGTGTGGGAAAGTGTTTGTATTTAGTGTTGCCAGCTCTTTGTGCACAAGCTGTTGTAATCTGTAATCACCCTAAAAAACGTTTGTGCGCTGTACTTTGTCTGGCGCTCCATCCTTCAACACAAGAAACAAAAACTAAACTTCCTCTCAACCACCAACTCGCACATGTGAGGAGTAAGAAAACGAGGTTACATAAGCCTTTGTCTTTGGACTCTGATTTGCCCCAAGGGTCCAATTAAGTCTTCTTGTGCGTACACACTCACACATATATACACACACTTTGTATAACTTCACATCAACCTCCCGATAATCACAATTATTACTGAACTTGACACAAACTCTATAAAGTAAAAGTAAAATTTCTCACTTTGTCTCGTCTTTATATCCTCATGAGAACTTCTGCATTTGCTCAAGTCAAACACACACACACACCACTTGTTGTGGAGTGTGTGAGGAGTCTCTCGGGGAGTTGTGTTATTGAATGCAGTGGCAGGATGTTATAACGCTGTCACGTACTCAGTGTTATCGTCAGGGGAAATTAGTGAGAAGGAGGGATTCCCCGACAGACAATAAGACGAGCTGAGGAGTAAAATAATGAAAGACGATGTTCTTCGGTTTATCAATCAGAGAACAATAATGAGAGTGGAAACGCTGCTCCAGTAACGACCCCATCATTACCAGTATATGGTATCACAAGATTTGACACAACAACCTCATGTGTAATCATTATCACAGCACCACCCTTTCCAGGGAGTTTCAGATAAATTCATCACAGCTGGACTTGGCTTCATTTCTTGAAGTCCATCCAATTAGGTCAATTCTCAACTACGGCAGGTTTATTTCATCTGAATGGGAGGAGCTGCTGTCAACCAATCAGGATCAATTACTGTGATAACTTCATGATAAACTCTCAGCTTCTGTATCTCAGTTTCTCAGTCGACATTTCTTTCATCGGCCTGTCCGGGAACAAAAAAACAAAAAAGAAACAAAAAAAAACCACTCCCTTCAAAGTTGTTTTTTATATTTTTCTTATTAGTGATCTCTGCTGTCTTAAACTTGTTCCAGTCCTCTCTGTCCTGCTCTTATTACAGACATGACTGAGCTCTTCTGTTGAGCTGTGACGTTTAACACATGCTGATTTAGGTCTTATGGGAAATGGAGTTCATTAAAAGCAGCTACAAACAAATATTATCTAAATATATGTGAACTACATGACCGTTGAGAAAAGCTATGCCTTGGGTTGATTTTTTGAGGTTTTGGTTTAATTCCAGCTCTCTATTCAAACTGCAGAAAAAAGCTGATTTGAATCAAGTTTTAAATGAAATATATTTACTCAGAAATACATCTGGGAACTTTTTAAATTACTGAAATTTACTCACTGACTTGCTTCAGTTGTGCTTCTTTTAAAATATTCAAATAGTGCAAATACAGATGCAAAGTTTCCCAACCAATGGTTTACCACCAAGGGGCCTCATTTCTTAAGAAAAATGTTTGGTATAGAACTTGAGATCTGTGCCCGCTGGGACCCGACGGGTTTGGGTCGGGTTGGGCCGTATTTCTCACATATTTCATGGGCTTAGGTCATCATTTTTCTCCCCAGTTTTGCTGTTGTCAGTTCAAACTCCCCCCATGTTTTGTCTTTGTCACTGCCAACTCCTACTGTTTGCTACAAATTGGGAAGCTTGTTAAGAAAAATGTCAGGCTGTAATCGGGTTCAGGCTGAAATATTCTAATGAGGGACGGGTGTGGGTTAGGTTTGGTGGACAGAATTTGTCGGGCTTGGGCCTTTTAGGGGTTTTTAAGGCCTGATCAAAGTTCTAGTTTGGTAGTCAACAGTGAAAAAATTTCATTTTTTAAATTTTTTGATCCCATTTGAGGACACTTCCAGGAAACTAAACCACATGGCAATCCATCCAATATCTGTCAAGATATTTCACTTTCCACCAAACTGGTGGACAAACATTCGCCACATTTCAACCACAGGAACTTTCTCAGGAGACTCTGAGCCTTTGGAGGAACTCTGTATGTTCAGGATCTAAATTAAGTTCCAGGGACATTATTTTATCCCCTGCCTAAACATCTCTGCTCATGGGGCAGTACTTTGGGAGTGGCGTTTGGGTCAAGAACTCGCAGCATTTCATTTCAGCGATTTTCAAAAATCAGCAGTTTGTCTTTGCTTATTGTGCTTCAACACATTCAACATGCTTTTTCATACATCAGCAGATTAATCTGCCTGATCTTCACGGGTCTTTAGGGTCTTGAAAATTAGCTCCTGGGACTAAAAGTTCCAGATACTTTGGGTGGACAGGCAGCTAATGATAACCATCTTAAGAGTGGTGCAGCTAACAAGTCTACAACCATCACATAGATAGAAACAGAACCTCTCTGCTTCGTACCTGTGGGTGGAGGCAGCTCGGCTGGAGTGTTGGCCGGCGCGTGGGCTCCTGGTGGGATGTGGATGTTGTTGAAGTTGGTGGTGGGGGGACCCGCTGGACCTGATCCTGGGCCAGGAGAGAAGCCGATCCCTGGGGCGGGACCCGGACCCAAACTCTGGTCCTGGTCCAGGTAGGACTGAGAAGGAGGTCCTGCTCTGAAGGAACCCCCGTGGGATGGACCCTCACCTGAGGAATCTTCAGCTCCTAACTCATCTAGAAGAGAGACAGAAAGAAGAGATTGTTGAGACTGCTGCACCTTCCAGTCACTTACTGACTATGTGATGTTTTTTGGGGCTCTTTTTGTCATTTTATTTTGTTAAATTAATAGTTTCCATCTAAGGAACAAGTGAAAGGCAGCAGCAGACTCTTTGTTCTTTGTGATTATGCCAAGTTTTTTATTTGACAGATGCTACATCAGTCTGGGGCGCAGACATGCTGTGCCCTGTGGAATCAACCAGTAACTCAGAGAATTAAGGGTTTATTTTACCCAAACTAGAACTGGTGTTTGTTAGAACAGTGGAATGATGAACCAAGATGGTTCTAATGAGTTTTATTTTGTTACTATTGAATGAAATGTGATTTACAATGAGTTGAAGAGGTAATTAAGTTAAAAGAGAGAAACTTTAATTCAGAAGGTGGTTGTAGCCAGTTGAAAAATCTTAACATATCGCCCAACCCTAGTGCTTTAGGTGTGGTTTCAAAAAAGTCAAAGTATAAGACTGTTCAAAACATTAAGTAGTTCATTAAATGCTTCATGGAATAGTTAGCAGGACTGCTTTTTGGCAATAGCTTGTCCTTTAAGACTTCTTGAAAGTCACATTGCTGGATCCTGGTTCCAGACCTCTTGAAAAACCACCCACATCTTTGATCACTTTAATGATTCAGTTGGAGAAACTGAGTCAATCAGAGTTTGGTAGGTGGGAACAGGAATGTGGACATCGTCTTCCTGTGCCAGAGCCAAAACAATGGTCATGAAAATGTAAATAAGCAGCACTGGTCATCGACAATACCCTCATAATCAGGCATTCTGGGAGAGACTGGAACATCTGATGTCAAAGATACTAGATTTTAGTATTGATATGTAATTTCCCTCTCTGTATTTCAGAGATATTATATTGGCAAAGTAAGAAAAAGGAAGAAGACAGAAGGAAATTAAATGTCTGATAATATTATGTCAAAAACGTTGGACTATAAAATTAACCAGGTGCTTCAGGTGAAGCTTACACTGAGCTCATAAGAAAATCACAACTCACATCTCTCAGATAAATCACACAATTATGGCGTTTGCCCTGAAACAGCTGGTTGCTGATTGTGTTAATTCCTTAGATTACACAGAGGTGTCGGTGCTTTATGGTGATGGTGGTGGTGATGTTTTATTTTAACATCACCAGTTTTAGTCATCAGGAGGCCCCGGTGAGAACGGTGAGGAGACGCCACCTTACTTCCGAAGTGGTTGCAAATTTTATTGAGATTTTACAGAGCACTCCTGCTGAAATTTTACCCGCACCTTGTGATTTTATTGTCGACAATTTTAACAGTAAACTGAAATCAACATTGGACTCTGTGGCTCCACTTTTAACTAAAACCATAAAAAGTAAACCTAAACCGCCGTGGAGAAATAATGATGAAATCAAAAAATCAAAAGGAAAATGCAGGAGTGCGGAGAGAAGGTGGAGAAAAAGTAAACTTACAGTTCATTATGAAATACTACGTGAACAACTCAAATCCTACAATAAGACCGTCAAACAGGCAAGAATATCCCATTTCTCAAAACTCATCACAGATAATAAAAACAACCCTAAAATTCTTTTCTCCACCTTCGATCTTTTAATCAACATCAGTTTTAAAAAACCCTCAGAGGCACCAACAGACGCTCTCTGCGAGGACTTTGCAAACCACTTCGGAAGTAAAATCGATGACATTAGGTCCAGTCTTTTAACACATCGAAATGTAATTTTTAACACACCTGGACAGCTGCTTTTATCTGAGGAAACACTGGAGAGTTTTGCCCTGGTTGATGCAAGGACACTTGGTCGAGTTTTCTCCCAAGTAAAGCCCACAACCTGCCTTTTAGATCCAATTCCCACATCGCTTTTAAAGACGTTTTATGGTTTCTTTGAGGAACAGATTTTAAATATAGTAAATTGCTCTCTTCAGACGGGTGTTTTCCCCACCTCCTTTAAAACGGCGGTGGTAAGGCCCCTTCTGAAGAAGAGCAATTTAGACCTCAACATTTTTAATAACTACCGACCTGTATCCAACCTACCATTTTTAAGTAAGATTTTAGAAAAACTGGTTTTTAACCAATTAACTGATTTTTTAAATACAAACAATATTTTAGAGAAATATCAATCTGGTTTTAGAATGAACCACAGTACCGAGACAGCCCTTTTAAAGATTTTAAATGACTTCAGGTGTAATGCAGATGCACAAAAACTCACAGTCTTGGTACTACTGGACTTAAGCGCTGCTTTTGATACAGTAGATCACCACATTTTATTGAATAGACTGAGGAACCTGGTGGGCCTCTCTGGTGCTGTTTTTAACTGGTTTCGCTCTTATCTCACAGATCGATATTTCTTTGTAAGTATGGATACATGTTCCTCCAGAACACATGAAATTAGGTGTGGGGTGCCCCAAGGGTCAATTTTAGGTCCAATTCTTTTTAATCTTTACATGCTTCCCTTGGGGGACGTCATCAGGAGACATGGCATCAGCTTCCATAGCTATGCTGACGATACACAGCTGTACATCGCCGTGTCTCCTGATGACTCAGGGCCTATTGATGCCCTTTTTAACTGTATTTTAGACATTAAGTCATGGATGGCAGAGAATTTCCTTCAGCTCAACCAGGACAAAACAGAGGTTTTAGTCATTGGTCCTGAAGGCCAGAGAGAGAAACTTTTTCCAAAACTACTAGATTTTAAACCTTCACAATACGTAAAGAACTTGGGCGTTATTTTCGACTCTGAGCTTACTTTTATTCCACACATAAAAAATATTACAAAGATAGGTTTTTATCATCTTAAGAATATAGCCAGAGTCCGCCCGTTTCTCTCTCAGGCCAGCACGGAGGTGCTGATGCATGCTTTTATTTCCTGTAGACTAGATTATTGCAATGCCCTGCTCTCTGGTCTTCCCAAAAAGAGTATTAATAATCTACAAATTTTACAAAACTCAGCCGCACGCGTGCTGACAAGGACCAGAGGGCGGGAGCATATTACACCAGTTTTAAAATCGCTGCATTGGCTCCCCGTCCGTTTCAGGATCGATTTTAAGGTTCTCTTATTAGTTTTTAAATGTCTTAACGGTCTTGGACCATCCTATCTATCTGACCTGCTTTTATCATATCAACCCTCGCGGACCCTGAGGTCCTCTGGCGCCGGCCTTTTAACCATACCACGAGTTAGAACAAAAACCCACGGTGAGGCTGCATTCAGCCATTATGGCCCTCAGCTGTGGAACAGCCTCCCAGAGAACCTCAGGGCCGCAGAGACTGTTGATATTTTTAAAAGGAAGCTCAAGACTCACCTTTTTAATTTGGCTTTTAACTGATTTCTTATTTCGCTTATTTTACTATTCTTATGCCTTTAATCATTTTTATTTTATTTATTCTTATTGATTTTATTTTAAGTTTTGTGCATTTTTTACTTTTAAATTTTCTAAATCCTCAATTTATTTATTTTTTGACATTATATCATTATTGCCTGTTTTTATTCCCTGTCTTAATCTTTTAGTTAGTTTTTAGCTCCAGCGTTTCCTCATGGTGGCCCTCCACACTGGGAGTTGTGTCTGGTCTGCATGCCCGCGGGGACGCCGTCCTGGAGATCCCTCAGACCCGGGTGGCTGGAGAGTGCTCTGCAGTGGTGTGGAGTCTGCTCTAGTCTGTCCGGGCTGAGGGGGCGGTCTCTGTGGCGGTGCTCCCTGTGGCTGCGGACTATGGTGCCTCTCGGTGTGGATGGCCACCCATAGGTGGCTTCTCCTCACCTGGATCCTCAGTGCCATGCCATGTTACCAGTCTATATACTGCATGTGTGAGTGTGGGCGTGTGTGCAGGTGTGTGTGAGTGTGTCTGTGTGTGTGGGTGTGGTGTGTGTGTGTGTGTGTGTGTGTGTGTGTGTGTGGGGTGGGGGTTCGATATGTGGGGATGGGAGGGACGGGATTTCACTTTTTATTGTTGTATGTTTTGTCATTTCATTTTTCTTTCTGTTTTTTCTTGTAAAGCACTTTGGGTTGCATTTTAAGATGTATGAAAAGTGCTATATAAATAAAGTTTGATTTGATTTGATTTGATTTGATTTAAAAGTAATCAGGTTCTAATCTTCAGACATTAAATTCAGCTGCTGCAGAAGCTTTTAACAGACTGGTGGTGAATGGAGGAGCTCAAATCTCTCGGCCTCACTTGGTTTGAATCACACACAAAAACGGTTTCTTCATGAAAAGCACATCAGGTGAGGAGACTTTCAAAAATGTTCAGCTGAACTGATCAGAATTCATGAGAGTGAGATTAAACTGAGCTGCCAGAAAGTGTGTAAATCACATTCACAGATGTTCAATCAGAAAACTGGTTTCAGGTGAAAGATGGGACACGAAGCAGAGACTGCAGAAGGACTGCTGATAACCTGATCAGACATTTTTATTATTATGTTTCTGCATTTGTTTGCAACATTCATGAATTCTGGACGTTAGAACGTGTTTGTTAATTGTTGAGTGCATGCTGACCTCTGTAAACACCAACCCATTAAGACTTAAATGTTATTTACCCAACCCAACTGGTCAAGATGGCCTCTGAGAACCTGGTTCTGCTTCAGGTTTCTGCCTGTTAAAAGGGAGTTTTCCTCCTCACCACTCTCACCATGTGTTTGTTCATGGTGGGAACTGCTGGGTCTCTGAAGAGTACGGTCTAGACCTGCTTCATATGAAGAGTGCCCTGATATAACTTCTTCTTTGATTTGGCACTATACTATAAATAAAGCTGACTTTACTATTTAGAGCTTTAACACAGTGTATTGTGCAGAAATGTTTAAGTGTGCTGCAATACACAATAAATCATCCTTGTGGCATGAATCAACCTTTTCAAAAAACGGATTGTTGTAGTCCTGCAAATTAAAACCCATTCTTGAACCCTGACGAGCCCCCAGTTGTGTTACATCAACCAACCAAAGAAACTGAAGGAATCAAGAGTTGGACGAAGTAATTAAAGTAATTTTATGTACGGCTCATCTTAATATTTACAAAAGGTTCTCAACATGTGGGGGAGAAGGGACAAAGTAGTCATACCAAACAAAATAAATCAAATATGAGGAAACTCGGCCGGTCCAGCCTCTACATTCAAAAACAAAACAAAGTGGGACATTTACTTTTCAAAAGTTATTAGAAACTATTTCAATTTGCTTACTGATGTCAGATCTGTTCCACTTTTGATGCTTTTGAGCTTGACTACATCCACCTGACTAACAATTTAGTTGTTTTTGTTCATCAGGCAACACTTGATGTTGAAATGTGGACATTTCTTCATCTGACACAGCTGGTGTCAGATGAACTTGAATCATTTTCAAAGAGGATTAATTTTGAGATTATGCTTAAATTGTTTTTTCAAGGTTAACATACTTGTTTTATAATATTTGCACATCTTCTTGATTTGCAGTGCATTGACCTCTCTTGGCCACCATGGTTTTAGAAAGAAAGAGAAAGAAAGAGAAAGAAAGAAAGAAAGAAAGAAAGAAAGAAAGAAAGAAAGAAAGAAGAAGAAGCAATGGTTCAAACAATGGATAGAGGGATGCTTATGAGAAGTCTTAAAGAAGAAGTGTTTTCATCAGTGAACATGAGCCTCGTGCTGAAAACTCTGCCTCTCTCAGCTAACCACACCTAACACAAAGCAAACATTTCTTGACAGCCAAAGATGTTTTGACAGATTAAAAGCGTTTGGCGGGTTCTGCAGACACAGGCTGTATTTGACACCATGTTAAGCTCCGAACTCTGTCATTACTGTGTTACAGGCAGGAAGGCAGACGGGCGTTAAGAGGAGACCCGACACTCCACAAACGTTCCCTGGAATATTTTGTCTTTCATTAAATTATTAAACTTTGTTGATCCAGAGAAAGTTAAGTGAGCGTTTACGCTGTTTTTCAGCCTCACACTTCTCACTTCTCTGTGGTCACATCTGGGCGCACACACACACACACACACACACACACAGTGACTACATTCTTTTACTGCTGACATGGTGATGGTACGATGACATGAGGACATTAGCAAAATAGACTTTTGTTAAATCATTGAGAGTGACAGTTTATATTACATTAGAACTTATGTAATTACTTTAAAGTATCTTCATGAATCTGAGAGAGGGAAAAACAACAAGGCAGACATCTGTATATGTTCTGTGGCCCGTTAATAGAAAGTGCAAAATATTTGTTTAGCGTGTGGTGTCGGAATAATGTTGGAAAAGTTTGTTCACAACTGGAAAAAATTCATGTTAATGATCCCTTCAAATCGAAACAACTTGTAAAGTCAGAACAAATATCGGTATGATACTCTGCTGGATCACCATGGGACCTTATTTGACAAAAAATATGAACAGTAACTCAAAGACAAGAGACCAGTTTAATTTTGGCAATTTGAAAGAAAGCTGAAGTTTGTTGTAACACTGAGGCCTGCAACCGATGATTATTTTCAGTGTCAATTAATAGAATAATACTTTTCTCTATAAAATATCAGAAAATGGTGCAAAAATGTTGATTAGAGTTTCCAAAAGTCCAAGAAGACGTCCTCAAATGTCTTGTTTTGTCCACAACCAAAAAATATACAGTTTACTTGTCAGAGAGGAGTAAAGAAACCAGAAAATATTCATGTTTGAAACTTAAGTCAGAGAATTTTTCCTCTTTTTTTCTTTAAAAGATTACTCTGGCCAATCAATTCATAACTGATTAATCAATTAATTGTTGCAAATATAAAAACTGTTCAAGTGTTAGACTGTGAAGATACTAAGGATCGACCGATACATCGCCGACCGATATATCGGGCTGATATTTGCGTTTTTTACTTGAATCGGCATCGGCCGATTCGCGCGTGGATTCGCCGATGTATTTTTCCGCGGCATGATTTACAGACAGGCATCCAGGGGCAGCTCTGTGTTGCCGGAAGACCCTGCAGCACATGCAGATGCGTTACCCCTCCCCCACTGGAAGAGTGGTGAAAGCAGCATTGCCCCGGAGGCTGCTTCAGAACAACGGTAAGTTTTAAACTTTCAATTAGCCTCTAACTGTTAAACTTAGTTGAAATATTGCCACCCACTTTGAAATGGGAAACATGAATGCCAAGCGCATGTAATACACGTGTTTGCAAATATAGTTAAGTTTGTGGATCAGAAAAACGGGAATGCTGCTGAATGCTTCGTCTTTAAAACTGCTTACCATTGTATTTAGGGAGCTGTTGACGTAGTTGTAGGCTAATATGTACAGCTGTTACGAACACCGGTTTAAGGATTAAGTAATGTCAACGTTGTCAATTCGGTTCCATGGTGTTTGTAGGAGTTTAATTCAGCGAAGGGCGGCACGATGGAGCAGTGGTTAGCGCTGCCGCCGCACAGCAAGAAGGTCCTGGGTTCGAATCCCCAAGCCAGCAGGCCTTTCTGTGTGGAGTTTGCATGTTCTCCTCGTGTCCGCGTGGGTTCTCTCCGGGTACTCCGGATTCCTCCCACAGTCCAAAGACATGCAGCAGGTTAATTGGTGACTCTAAATTGCCCGTAGGTGTGAATGTGAGAGTGAGTGGTTGTTTGTCTCTATGTGTCGGCCCTGTGATGAACTGGTGGCTTGTCCAGGGTGTACCCCGCCTCTCGCCCAATGTCAGCTGGGATAGGCTCCAGCCCCCCGCGACCCTCACGGATAAGTGGTTACAGAAAATGAATGAATGAATAATTCAGCGAACACCGGGCTGAGGTTAAATGCGTGTCGTGTGTGTATGTGTGTGTGCTCTCTCCCTCAGAGCGGAGTGGAGCAGCCGTGTCAGCTATCAGAGAGGTCTTTAGCGTGCACTAGAAGAACTTTAATGATGAGAGAAATGTTTTATATGTAGTACTAAATTGTGTCAGTGTTTCGTGAGAACGTGTTCAGAGCCGTTTGCTGCCGTTATCAATCCAGCAGTAGTGGAGTTTTTCAGTCAGCATCTGCTCAGCTGATGTGTGTGTGTTTGTGTGTGGAGGGGGGTCTCACTGGGGAGGAGCAGCCATCACATCGATGGGAGATAAAACTTAAACTATGAGAGAAATGTTTTGTACATGGTTGAATATTTATTCCTTTTAAAGTTGATAATGCTGTTTTAAACTTAAACTTGAACAATTTGTTGCTTAATGTGCTTCTGATATCACGGTTATTTTCCTGCTGATTTATGTTCTGGTGTTGCCAAACCTGACAGCATAGTAGCCTAAGACATGATCACTTTATTTTGTGCAGAAAAAATGAAACCATGGCAGTCTTAAGTTACAAATCAAGCACTTTATGTTAATGGCTGCCTTTCAGGTTTATTGTTTTCTCTTAAATTATTTAAATGTGTGACAAAGGACGTTTTCTGATGAGTAGATTTTACCTGCCTTATAGTATGTCAGCAAGCAATGCATCATCAAGGCTGTGTTGTAGATATTGATGAAAGGATGATGATATTGGGTGATATGAATGTAAGATGATGCCAAAAGATTGATACTGATTGATACTAATCTGTGTTTTTATTTATTCTTTATACAGATGGCTGAACGCAAGAACCCGGTATGGCAACATTTTAGTGAGCCGACTTCTGGGAAAAGTTAAAGTAAAGTTGTTAAATTGTAAAATTTTTACTTTTCAATAAATGTTTGTTTGTTTAAACTTGAGACCTGTAATATCTGTTATCATTGTGTCATTTTTTTAATGTAAATTGAGGGAGCAAAAGCAGTATCAGCCACAAATATCGGCCCAAGAAAATCGGCAGTCCATAATCGGTCATCGGCTAAGGGTGATGGGAAAAAATTGGTATCGGCATCGACCCTAAAAAATCCATATCGGTCGATCCCTAGAAGATACATTAGTGAAGTCTACACACCTAGAAGTCACCTAAGTGGCATCATGACTTTCTGCCTCCAAAAGCTCACATTAGCCGCTGAAGCTACGATGCCTGTGTTTTTGTACGAGAATCTGGTCACATGACCAACAGGTCTGTTTCATTCTTTCTCTTTCCAGTTGATAAAAGGAGCTGATGACCTGTGCAAGATGAGAGATGTAGAGAAATGTGTGTTTGTAGTATCATGTTGTCTCCAAGTACAACTTAAAAACTCATGAAGTCTGAAGAACAAATTCCCAACTCGGGAAATGGGACCATCTGAGGAGCATGTGAGTGCAGCAAAAGTTTTTAATAGACCCTCAACTAATTTAAAATAGCAACAACTTTATATTTCCTTAGCCAACAAAATGTTCATTTTCACCCTGAGCAGTGTCTCAAATGTGAAACTTTGTTTTTTTTTTTTTTTATATTCCCAGTGTTTTGTGCAGATAATATTAAGTGTTTTTCCACCACAAAGTTTCAGTTTGCAAGGTTGTATCAGTTCATATTCATTTAGAAAAAAAAGTCTTTCTTTTTTTAATATTTAATTGGTGATAATAACCATGCTGCGAATGGCAATGGACCCTGAAAGGCAATTTTTCCCCACACAGCTATTAAGTTCCAAAGGGAAGAGTGTGCCATGAATGAAATACAGCCCGAGAGCTTCACTAATCTCCATCAGCTCTCTGCCAACACGAGCTGGGACCAGTAACAGACGGGAAATGGTTTGGACAGGGACAGGGACAGGGACGTGAGCACGCACACACACACACACACACACACACAAACGTATACACACGCATGCAAACAAGAATAAATGCATTCACAGAGACATGGATGCAGACATGAACAAGAACTGATAATTAATATCAGATGTAAAGACGACTGCTTAACAGATGATTTGGTCAGACGTGTGTGTGTATTTATGTGTATCACTACATGTGCCATCACTTAGGTTGTGGGACAACACGTTTTCAAATGTTGCACAAGCTCTCTCTTTGTCCCCGTTTGCCTTCTGATGTCACACTTTGCTCATGACAGCACCGTAGACAGCGTATTAGTGGACAGAGCCACAGTGATGTCACCCACTGGTTTGTGGACGACCGTACTGGAGCCTCGAGTTTGAAATTATGGGAGTCGCAATCTTGGTTTGTTGCAACCAGAGCGTGCTCAGGAGCGTGGAGCTGGCGGGTGATGTACTGTGACTGGTGCAGGAAATAATGTCGGCCTGTCTTTTCGTGATCTTTGTCATAAAATATGACACAACCTCGACGAAATAGGCAACGCAGTAACAGAATATTGTTCATATTTGATCAGTACTGTGTAGTTTTACAGTTTGATGTGAGTTTCAGGAGGCACACATCTCCACTCGAGTCCACTGCACCTCCTTTTCATATGGTGATGACAAGATTCCAAGATGGTGCGCACCGTTCAACGAGGGAGCAGTGAGGCTGTCCTGCCAGAGAGTGAGTGTTTTGGCATCTGTCTTTCTTCTTCGACTAAATAAGTCTGCGTTTTCACCTGTGTGGCCGTCCTGCTGGAACCCCTGGTTGTTAAAGTGGAGTTGGCTGCAGCAGCCACTGGAGAAAAACCTCTGACTGGACTAGACGGTGACTTGGACTGAACTTGACTGGACTGGGCTCATTGAGAGGTGACTCCGGGTAATCCCTGAGTTGAATTGTTTTATTTTTGCATTGAACTGAACTGCTGAACAGGAAGTGACTTTTTGTTTTGGGATTTTTTGCTTGAAAATACAGACTGGATTTTTAGGTTTTCTAGAGGGGAATGATTGCACTGATTTCTCTGTTGCTGTTTTTTGTTGTCTATGATTTTCTTCAATACACTTATTTGAACTGTTTGCTTGTGGCTTTGTTTGCTTTTGGTTGTGTGTTCTTATGGGGTTTTTGTTTTACATGCTCTGATTTTGAACCTTTATGTTTGGTTGACAAACCAAAAAAATACTGGCTCACACCCTGACAAAGTATTATTAGGGGCTGACATAATCATCCCCCATGATGATGAAATGGGCGGGACATCAGAGACTGTTGTGTCCACACAGAGATCCTGGGTCAAGACTGGGTGGATCACACTCTGAGCTGACAGGATGCAACATAATTCTGGGTTTTTACATTGATGATGCTGTTTGCACAAACTCAGTCAAAGTTGATGGACAGTTTGTTTCCAGATTCTTGAACTTTTAATGTAATGATATCGACCATATTATTATCACCATCTCCAACTTGAGGCAAATTCAAAAAATGACCTACATAATTATTTCCTCCCTATATACTTGTATATGTATATATGTATGTATTTTGTTTTATATTTTCTTCACATTATCTGTGTATTTGTTGCATATTGTGAAGGACATTATACAGCCCTTTGTTGTATAATGATAAATTTCCTTGAATCCTTAAACGAACATCCTGCTGTATTGAAGAAGACTTGAAACTAGGCCATAAACTCATTAGGAAACTGTTTACTGAGGTCATAAATCAAGTGAGAAGCAGCTCAAACCTTCATTTCGACAAACGAGTTCATTAAGATCACTGAGGGAAACTACCAACAATCAGCTTAAACCTGCTGGTTATAGATTCTGGTTAGCTGGTATGTTGTTGTATCAACTGCTCTGACAGTAAAATCCATCATCTAGAGGTTTTTTTCTACTCTAAAATTCTCATTTGGTTGGTGTAATACCCAGAATGGCTGTTGAATTTTAAAAATAAGCAGACGCTGTGGCCAGTTTGGACTAAAAATGTCTGCTTCCTGCCATCCTGAAGAACACATCCTTGTTTCCAGCAGCAGCAGGGAGGATGATTCACAGTACAACTGTTCTGCTGCTGCACTCAGAGCAGCTCCACTGGGACAATTAGTGGATGAGTGTGCTGCCAAAGGGCACTTTTGACAATAGTTACTGAACTCTTTCAGTCAGTCAGACAGTCTATCCAGCTGCTCTTTAAGAGCTCTCAACCTTGTGTTAGCTGGCAGACATCAAGGACATTTTGGCCATGAGTCCATCAGCAGGATAACTGAGCTGACCATGGCTGTGGTATCAACACCGACTGCAGCCAAACTGTGACCGTCCCCCTCCTCAAACCAACACACTGTCTCAGCGTGCATGTCTCTGCTGTAGAGAAAGTCCATCTGTGTCCAGTTCTCAGTACTTCTGTAGTTTGGAAGTGAATATCTGTGGTTTGGAGCTCAGTTTCACTCCCATGTTCATGTTTGATCAACTGGGGTCAAGGGAATCTTGAAGTCATTGTGGTTTGCACAATACATGACTGATCAGCGTCAGGGGGTCACATATTACAAGATGTTTCACCAGGAGCAACTCCAGACCTTTGTCTGCTCTCCAAACTACATTTTGTCACATGTGGCATGTTACTGTTGTAGTTGTCTTTCATAGTCAGGCCTGTCTCCACAGCGCTGTGTCAGCAGTGCTGGAGGTGGAGCTAGTTGAAGAGATTATATCAGACATTAAGTCTGCTTGATATATTTTTGGGCATCTGTGAGGCATCAGCAAGCACATAGAGATCAATGCTCACAGGGGCGTGCTCTGATTTGCCTCTGATCTGAGGTCTTTTGGGCTAAAATCCTGTAGTGTGAACTCTACTTTAGTCTGGAATCCCTCAGTTCATTTTTGATTTCCAAGGGGCGTTATCAACGAGCACAGACCAAGATGCCTTGGATGCACATGGATACATCTACAACCAATCAGAGCAACAAAAAGTGTGATGTACCACTAAGCGACACAGGCAAGCAGGACACAACATGGCAGCCCCATGGTTGCCATCTTTCTCACATTACTGCTAAACAGAACACAAAATGTGTTTCTGAAAACAAACACAATTTGATCTGAGTTTTGTGAGCCTGGTGACTTTCCAACACTCGTCTGTCAGTCATCATATCAAACCCCATATAACAGTTGTAACTGAGGCGACAAGAGCCGAGACAGGTGGACATCTTTGCAGATTTGTTTGGTTCCTGGACTACCCAATGTCCACAGTTCACTTGTGAACCAGCAGGAGACTTTTATTGTGAAGCAGAGACTTGAAATGCAATGTGTTTGCCATGAATGGTTTTTCCACGACTCAGCTCTGCACAAGACTGACCAAGGCTGGTCAGGGAGGTTGATTTTGAGGATCGTTCAATTCTGGATCTGTCTCATACATACATACATCCTGTCATCTCCCTGTACTTACATTGATTGGTTTATAGATGCGTGTGTGTGTCTGACGTCAGCATGTTGTCAGTTCATTTCATCTCTCTCTCATCCTCTTGAAAAATAATTAAAAATTGACTGAATTTTTGTGTGTTTTTCTCAACTCTTTAAGAAGTTGTCAGATCAAATGATAAGTTAAACATTTGGCCTCCTCCCTTCCTCACGTACGACCCTGGCTCATTTGGTTTTCTTGCATTGTTTTTTTTTTTTTCACTTTCGACCGTGACTGTCAGAACTTTCTGTGATTAGTCTGAAAGTCTGGACCATCAAAATAAAATAAAAAAAAAGTTTTAACACTAGAAATGCCATTGTTCAGTTTGATCTCAGACCACCTCTTTTGGCAGGACCAGTGTTTGGCTGCAATGTTGATTTGGATCAATCTGAAAAGTCAAGGTAGGTGTGAAAGGGCCCTTAATCAGACATTCACAAGGCCTTTACATACTGTACCATCCAGTAGTTCATGCAGTCAGCCAGTCCATCGTCACGTGAGTAATTAGTTGATTGATGAGAATTTATCAGCAAGCTTGACTAAAATAAAATCCTCTTATTAAAGATTTCTGTTTTCATTCAAACCAAACTAACTGCCTGTCTCTCACTGGATCTGACTGTAATGTTCTACAAAGATTTCACAACTCTTTCGATATGTTTTCCTGACAGCTGGGTCACAGAACACATCTTTTATATTTTTACAACTCAGCACTGGATGTTTTCTCTCTCTGGCCCCCCACCCTCCACCCCTCCCTCCATCCATTCCTTTCCTCTTGCTAAACACGTCCCCCTCCCAGCCAATGGAAAGTCAGACTACAGCAGCTGTGAGACAATGGTCTTTCTGTAAGTACCACTGGTATATTTCTGAGTTGGTGAGTGTATGCAGTAGTGTGAGACACTTTGTGTGTGTGTGTCAGTCACACTGCTCTCGAGAGGCTAATTAACCCACTTAAACTGGTTCATATCGCTGCAGTGTCCAGTCCCTGCTGTGACACAGAATGAACCAGCTGATGGAGGTCTGTCCAACAGAACAGTGTGGTGCCAACTAAATAAAATCCAAAAAGACTTTTCACCTGTGAGAGCCAGAAGACAGTCCCTCTGCTTATAGAAGCAGAGAGCGGCAGGATGGCCTAATTATTACGTAAGAATCTATTTTTACACCTTGTTCTGACAGCATGAGGCTGTCCAGCCCATGTGGTTCACTGGAACCACCAAGCCTGAGTGTAACACACGTAATAAAACGTAACACACCAGAGAGTCCCTTCATCTTGTCTCCTCGTCCATGTGTGAAGGTAACAGCTGATGTAAGGCTCAAAGATGAAGACAGGGAATCTGTCAGTAACGGATGAAAAAGAATCCTCTCTGCATTTTAATACAACATCAATACTTCTCTCACTTACATTTTTAAAACAGGATTCTTACTTTAGTTTCAATGCATTTGAAGAGTATTTTGTGTTATTTTTATTTTGCATCGAAAAAGACATCAGTGCACATCACGCACGACAGACGTAACAAGGCAAAAAAGATGTAAGAAGACAAAAATCAACGGAAAAGCGCTAACAAGACACAAAAAGATGTAAAATGACATAAAGGATGTAAAAAAATGACAAAAGAGACGTCAAAGATGCACCAAAACAAAAATGATGACGTAACAAGAAGAAAATGACATAAAAGATGAAAAAGATGTAACAAGATAAAAAATGATCTGAAAGACGTAATTAGACGAAAACAACACAAAAGACAGCAACAATATAACAAGACAAGACAAAAAAGGTGTCAGAAGACGTAAAAAACCTAACAAGGAAAAAAATGACTTAAAAGACATAATACGACAAAAATGTTGTAAAAAAAAACAAAAAAAAAGATGTAACAAGACAAAAAATTGATGTAAAAGATGTAACAAGATGGAAACAATGTAACAGATGAAAAAGACACAAAGAAAAAAAGACTAAGAGGGCTTTGTCTCTTTACGTTTAGACTTTGAGGACATTTCAGAGCCTGTACTTTTACCAGAGTTATTTTTTACACAAGTATTCGTGCTTCTTCTTGAGTAAAGCATGTTTGTACTTTTGACACCTCTGCATAATTATTCACCTGACTGACCAGAGGATGTGGACTACTAATAATTAAAAAGCAATAAAGTGTTATTATTATTATTATTAATCTATGCTGTTAAATTGGCAAAGATCCAAGAATCTTTAGTCAAATGATGTGAGTTGCTTTCACCCACAAAGGGGCGGGGGCATGACGCAACGTACCCAGATATGCAGCTCTCATCTCTGTCACTCCTTTTGCTCTCTTGTTATATTTCTTGTCCATCTACTGTCAAATAAGGACAGAAAATGTCTCAAACCTCAGGACCCCTCAGTGTCAAACACAAACAACAAAAACAAAAAACAAAAACAAAAATGACGTCTGCCTCCCACAATCATGTTGTGTCTACAGAATTAACAACAATCAATCCAAAATGATTATATCAGAGAGGAATGTCTTCTGATAGAGGGACAGATGTGCTCTCTGACAAACACATAAACAAACATCTGGAACATTTAGGTTAATGAGTTGAGAAGACTGACGGCCGGTGGTAAAAACTGTCCTGAAGTCAGGTGGTACGAACAGATAAAAAGTGTTGAAACGCTGATAAAACCCTGATTAACACCACACACACACACACACACGTGCTGGGTGGATGATATCAGCTGGCGGCTTCGTCCATCAGTGGGAATAAACTATCATGATGTCATCACTGACACAGAGACCCCATAGCACACTGGGAGAGAAGGAGCGAGCCGTGGAAGAAAACACAGAAAGTCAAAGTGTGAGAGGAGAAGAATGAAAGCACTGCACACACATTTTAAGTGTGTGTGTGTGTGTGTGTGTGTGTGTACTGTACATGCATGTGCAGCTGAGGTGATGTCATGTGCGAGCAGGCGATGTTTGGGTCAAACACACCCACACGTACGTGCAGCGAGTGTGCGGGCGTGAACGAGCAGATGGCCTTTATTTCAGCGAGGAATTCGTCAACATCACTTCACTGACATGAAAAATACGTTCAGAGTTTCCTCAACAGGGACGGGAGAATGTGTGTGAGCCCATAGGTGTTCATGTCTCAAGTCCTCCCCAGGGACGTCTGATGCAACTTCTCGCCCTCAAAGTGCAATCTGAAAATGAGTCCAGATGCTGCGGAGTCCCTCGGCACTCGGTGTAAATTCTACTCGTGGCTCAAGTCACTGCAGTCCTGGAATTATCTGAATTATCACACAGTTCAGAGAACTGAGGGCTGCGCTGGAGAAGGTTTACTGTCGTTCAAAGATTCAGTTTATATTCAGTCTTCAGCTGCTTCATCACATGCTCTGAATTTAGCCTTTTCTTCAGCTTGCACCCATGTCCTTTATTGATTCCCCAAAATGATGTTTTTATGTTTAATGTCATATTACATGCTGCTGTCATGTATGGTTGTTGTTGATTCTTTATTCTGTTTGTCCATAAGAAATTCCCTGAGGGGCAGTAAAGGTTTCATTCATTCATATTTCACTTGTCTCAAAGGTCATCTGATCCTTTTTATCTCCATCTCTCCTCAGAGACTGAAACTTGTGTAATGAGGAATGTAAAGTGTAAAGATCAATAAAGGAACATCCTCTCCTGAGGGATTCATCCTAATTATAATGAAGGGAGTTTCTGTCATATTTAAATTCACTATATTATAAAAGTTATGTCAATGAATTAAAGTTGAAGACAAATTATAAAACAACTGGAGGACAGATCTTTCTTCAGTGTGCAAATAAAGTTTTGTTTTTCTTTCTTCAGGAATCTTTACCTTGTACCAGTTTCATATTGTCTGAAATGTTTTGATGTAAACTTTTAATACTTGGTGCTACAGACGAGGACTACAGTTCCATCATTTTAATAACTGAGTATTTTACCAATTATTCCATCGCTTATCAAGTAATTGGACGAGACATACTTGTGCTTTTTAAACAACAGTAGTACATATATCACAAAAAATCTCAAGTCAATTCAAGTCTCTTTAAATGAGTATTTTTATAATACTATAAAGTAAACATATTACTAATATTATTCTCTACTGTACTTTAGTGTATTAATACCTATAACTGATAATTATACAGTATAATAACACTAGATTCTGTGGTCTTCTGTGGTCAATGTCCCATTCACAGCACCATCTGATTGGTTACACTTCCCGAGGAATAGCCAATCACACCAAAGGGTGTGACACAGACAGGCAAAGAAACCGAGCTGTTCTGGTGAACGAGCCAAATTTTCAATTAACATCACAATCTTCTGATCTGTTTCTGTGATGACAAACAGGCCCAGTTTCCCAGTCACACCAGTGAAAACTGAGGCGAAAGTGACAGATTTTAAATCAGTTGCTCTTCCTGTTTTGGTTTTAAACTCCAAGTCACCCAGAGTAAAACACAGCACACAGTCTGTGTTTTTCTTCTCACTGAAACTCTGCACCGAGATTCAGGGAATTATTACATGAAAAACTAACAGCAGGAGTAAAACTGGATTTCACATTATGATGGTTACATTTTCAGTCATAGGAGATTTTGTTTGGGTGACAAAAAAGTAAAGGACTATGGAAGACATTCTGCAAATTAGAGATTTAGATCTGCAAAATACCTTTTATAAAGCATTAAAAAATGTTTTTATTGTTTTTCTGTTAATTCTGCCTGAACGCACTGATTTTATCTCATTTTTCCCATTTTCATATTTTCTTATTTCTCATTTGAAGTTTAATTTTAAGTTTCCTCATCCAGTGAAAGGCTCCGCCAGACACAAAACAATGTCAGATACGCTGCAATTAATGCCATTTCTAGACTAATTATTGATTAATTATTGATGAATGCATGTTTAATCTGTTAATATCTTAATGGTGAATAATCGATTAATGATTGATTAATGATTAATGATTAATATCCCTACAAACTAACTCATTTTATTTCTTTCTGTAAAAGCTAACTAATTTCAGTCAGGTACTGATTTATTATGAAATGCAATTGCAATTTCAGGCAGTTCAGTTCGAAACTGTTTCCGATAAATCAGAGCATCCCTCATGGAAAAACATGAAGGATTAGATTAAATGACTTTGCAGTGGGTTCTTTAATCAGTCCCTCCAGGAAGTTGGGATGCTGAGATTTCAACAGTTCACGCAAATTCAACAAATCCCCATGAAATCTGCACAGCCCTGCAGTTTTGTCCAGACCCCGCAAACTTTCCACAAATTTGACATTATACATGTTCGTCTCGATGAACCCAGTCAGTGTTTTGTTTTTTGCATTTACATTTTTTATTTTGTCACAGGTACTGAAAAGAACAGAAGGTTTGACATTGTTAATGACATTTATTAATGCTCTGTGCACTTCTTCGTCTACAAATAAAGCTGATTTTGTTAGAGTTTTTGTACCTGTGAGCCTTTTTGGTGAGAACAGAGTCAGGAGTCAGAACAGTTCTCCCTAGAACAAGTTGCCTTTGACTGTAATGAACAGTATATTAAAAAATCGCAACTTTCTTTTGCAATTCTCACTTGCTCCTGCAATTTTATTACAAAAAAAGGCTAAAAACATTGCAACATGCAAGGCAGTTTTTCAGAAAAGCTGCTGTTAAATCAGACATTCTAGGCCACAACAATCCCAAAAACAGAGAGTAAAATCCTGGAGGGACTGTTTAATAGTCATTTACATGACTGTTTTAGTAACAGATTAAAAGATAGTTGAGGTTTCACCTGGACTTCAAACTGTAAAATATTCATAAAACTAAATGGGACCCCTGAGGAAGCCAAGGTAATCTGCATCAGGAACATAGCTGAGCTGGACAAATTCCAATGACTGTCATGAACTGGACTACACATACTGGAGCAATGATCGTCATGATCTGGACTGATCTGGGTGAACTGCACTGGACTCTGAGGTAACAAACAGAACACACCATGACAAACAATGACAGATCTCACTCTACATCCGTGGAATATAGAAACATAACACAGAGGATAAGTGAACTTCAACAGCTGGAGCTGGAAGAAATTAAACCCACTGATCACAACATGATGGATTTGGAACAGGATATAGATCCAGACAGGTATTTTTTCTATGCCATAAGAAATAATTGCTGTTACTACACAGATGATCAATACAACCAGAGCATTAAATCTGAGGGCAAATTATCACTAATTCATTTCAACAGTAGAAGCTTATATGCTAATTTCAATAACATTAAGGATTATTTGCATACATTTTATACGCCATTCAATATAATAGCAATATCTGAAACATGGATTGATACGGAAAAAGGTATAGACTTTGAATTAGATGGCTATGAACTCAGATATAATAACAGACTAAATAAGGGTGGTGGAGGAGTTGCTCTGTATATTGATAAATCTTTAGACTTTAGGGTTTTGGATGGAATGACAACTGTGATTGATAATCTTCTTGAATGTTTAACAATTGAAATCTGCATGGAGAAAAATAAAAATGTTATTGTTAGCTGTATTTATAGGGCACCAGGGTCAAGCATAGATACTTTCAGTGAGTGGATGGAAAGTGTATTTTCGAAAATAGGCAACAAAACTATTTTTGTGTGTGGGGATTTCAATATTGACATATTGAATCCCTGTAAACACAATACTACAGATGAATTTATCAATACAATTTACAGCATGAGCCTATTTCCACGAATCACTAGACCCAGCAGAATCACATCACATTCTGCAACTCTCATTGATAATATTTTCACCAATGACATTGATAACAATACAATAAGCGGACTGTTAATCAATGACATAAGCGACCATTTGCCAGTGTTTACAGTTTATGACATCAGTCACAGGAAAAAGTCAAACAAGCAAACAGGATATAGACGAGTAAGGACAGAGGAATCCATGAACACGCTAAAAAATGAATTACTGGAGTATAACTGGGAGACAATATATAGAGAAAAAGATGTTGACCTTGCATATAATGAATTTCTAAGAATATTTTCCTCATTATATGATAAGCATTGCCCAATTAAAAAATATAACAGAAAACTAGCATATACAAATTGCCCATGGATAACAAAAGGTCTACAAAATGCCTGCAAAAAGAAAAATACACTTTATAGAGATTTCATAAGACAGAGAACTAGAGAGGCAGAATATAAAATAAAAAAATATAAGAACAAGTTAACTGATATTATAAGAGCAAGTAAGAAAGATTACTACAAGAGGATATTAGATGATAATCGAAATAACTAGGGCTGACTTTCAATAGTCGAATATTCGACGATTCGATTCGGAGAGGTCTGATTCGACTATGAACCTCGCAGTCGAATCGTCGGAAAATGTTGTTATGTAACTAGACCATACCATTCTGACTAGGCGGGGGTGCCCACGACTGCTGAGCAGAAATTGATACATAGAATGTCTTTTTTTCAATACATAAAAGCCTATTTTTGATACAAAATCATCTCCATGTCTCCCTCACTAGTCGTTTATACTATTAATCAATATTTCAATCATGCACGATGTCAGTTATCTGTCCCGCATGCAGCCGCCCGCCACTAGTCGGGGCCGCGGCCCTCAGACGGCAGCCTCTCGCCCAGCGTGTACGCCCTGATCACCTAGGCAACCCCGGATGTTTATGTCAAAGTCGGACAGATGAAAACCAGCGCGGTTTGGCAGTGTTTTAATCTAGAAAATGTAAATAATGTTGAATGTAGACTGTGACAGAATAAGCTGATATATAATCACTCGACTGGAGAAACGTGCCCACGTTAAACACAGACACAGAAATCTGCAGGCGGAGCTGCTGCTGTCAGCTGCAAACGTCAGGTCTAGTTTACCTGCAGACCCCGTGATCCTCTTCGGTCTGAAAAGTTGAAGCATTTTGTGAGTTGCTCTAATGTTTTGTACGTTAATGTGTTTGGTTTGTATTGCATATTTAGGTGCATAGCGCACATTTCAGCGGCATTTAAAGTACGATTTGGCGATTGTTGACTGTGATTAACGGCTTCAAATGGCTCTTAATACGCACAGTATTTTTTCCGACAGTGTTTAACATTATAAATTAATAAACTCTGCTCAATTTTAACTGCTTTCTGACTGTTTTCTTGTGCTAGACTAGTATAGTCTCAATTAAATTGCGTTTAATAGACGGGAATTAGTCGCCAGGAACATCCCTAAGAAAGTCACGGGGGGGGGGGGGGCGGCGGCGACTATTCGTCGACTACGGCAAAATCTGACGAATCAGATTCGACTATGAAAATCCTTAGTCAAAACAGCCCTAGAAATTACATTCAAGGAATATGGAAAATACTAAACAATATTATAAGAAATGGATCTAAACACAATAGTCTGCCAAATTATTTCATTGATAAGGATATTGAAAATTCTAACATGAAAGATGTGGCTAACAGCTTTAATGAATTCTTTGTAAATGTTGGACCTGACCTTGCAGGGAAAATCCCTGATTCAGGGACATATGATGAACAGTTAATAGAGACAAATCCTTACTCACTGTTTCTTCAAGCAGTAGAGGAAAATGAAATTTTGAATATTGTTAAAAAATGTAAGAACAAACAGTCCACTGACTGTAACGATATCAGTTTCTCACTGATTAAAAAGGTGATTGAGGGCATTGCTAAGCCATTAACATATATCTGTAATTTATCATTTCAAACTGGTTCATTTCCAAATAAAATGAAAATAGCTAAAGTCATACCTCTGTTCAAGGCTGGAAACAAGCACCATTTCACAAACTATAGACCTGTCTCCTTGCTCCCAAAATTCGCAAAAATACTGGAAAAACTTTTCAATAACAGACTGGACAAATTTTTAGAAAAACACAAAATTCTTGCAGAGAATCAATATGGGTTTAGGTCAAACAGATCAACATTATTGGCAATAATAGAGGCAATAGAAGAAATCACAAATGCGATAGATCGCAAGCAATATGCTATTGGATTATTTATTGATTTAAAAAAAGCCTTTGACACAATCAACCACGAAATATTAATCAAGAAACTGGAAAGATATGGTATCAGGGGAATAGTGTTGGATTGGGTGAAAAGTTATTTAAGTGGGAGACAGCAGTTTGTGAAATTGGGAGATTGTGTTTCGTCATGTTTGGACATTGCTTGTGGTGTCCCCCTGGGGTCAGTGTTGGGCCCTAAGTTTTTCATCTTGTACATTAACGATATATGTAAAATTACTAAAGTATTACATTTTGTGTTGTTTGCTGATGACACAAATATTTTCTATTCTGGGGATAATTTACAGAAATTACAGAAGGATATCACTATAGAAATGAACAAACTAAAAAAATGGTTTGACAGAAACAGATTATCATTAAATCTGAGCAAAACAAAAATAATGCTATTTGGTAATTGTACACTAAATACACAGGTACTTATAAAAATTGATGGAGTTGTAATAGAAAGAGTTCATGAAATTAAATTTCTGGGGGTAACCATAGATGACAAAATCAATTGGAAATCACATATCAAACATGTACAAACTAAAGTCTCAAGAAGCATTGCAATAATAAACAAAGCAAAAAAGTTTTTAGTTCAGAAATCACTCCACACTCTTTACTGTTCCCTAGTCTCGCCATACTTTCAATACTGTGCTGAGGTTTGGGGCAACAACTACAAAACATCACTACGGCCACTAACCACCATTCAGAAAAGAGCAATACGGATCATTCACAATGTTGGCTATCAGGAACACACAAACTCATTATTTCTACAGTCCAAATTACTAAAATTTTCAGACATAGTGAATTATCAAACAGCTCAAATAATGTTCAAAGCTAAAAATAATCTATTACCAAGAAATATACAGAAATTATTCAGTATTCATGAGGGGGGTTATAATTTAAGGGGAAAATTAACTTTAATTTAACCTTAACTCGTACAAATAGGAAAAGTTTTTGTGTTTCAGTTAGCGGGATGAGGCTATGGAACAGGTTCACCATTGAGTTGAAGCAGTGTCCAAACATGAAACAGTTTAAAATGAGGTACAAAGACACGATTTTCAAGAGGTACAGGGATGAGGGAGGTGTTGGGTAGCACTAAGTGTGATGGGGATAATTTGCTGTTCTTTTGTGTGTGTGTGTGTGTGTGGTGTGTGTGTGTGTGTGTGTGTGTGTGTGTGTGTGTGCACTAGATGTTTGTGTGGTGTTGGATGTGTGCATACTGTATGTGAAGGTGTATCCTTAAAATAGATATTTATTATATGGTATATACTGTATGTATGAGGAGGTGTGTGTATATAGGGATGTATAGGGGTGTGTATGTGTGGGTAGATATGTATGAATATGTGTTTGTGTAAATGTATATATGTGTGTGTATATGTATGTATGAATATGTGTATGTATGTATGTGTATGTATATGATATATGTAAATTACATTTAGGTCTTCTTAATACAAAGTCATAGATATGTCTGTAAGTATCAGGGATAAGCATCTAGACAGGATTACAAGGAAGCTTATAATTACTATTCACTAGATAAGGAGAAGGGGTGGGAGTTTATAAGTTATACTTCTTCTCACTCCTTTTCGAATATGTATTTCTATGTCTTATGTTAAATGTTTGGTTTTATTTTCTTTTTTTGTTTTGGGTTTGGGTTTCATATTTGAAATAAACACTTCAATCAATCAATCAATCAGGTCAGAAGAGACAAAGAGAAGAAAACACATCTGAGACCATTTCAGTGGGGATTTCAGCTTTAACCAAGTCGGCATTGAACTGAATTACCACCTGCCAAAAGCAAACTGCTGGTGAGCTTTGAGGACAGCCGGTAAATAAAGCCACTCAAACAGCCACTCAAACAGTCATCCCATCATCTGGAGGTCTTAATCTGTCAGAAATCTGCTGGCTGCTAAAACTGTGAATTATAGGAAGAAACGTCCCCGGTGGCAGCAGGACAAAAAGGTTACTTTCCTGCCCTGCTTTTTCCCACCACATGCTTCTCAGAACGCAATGAACTTTAAAGGCTGCAATGGCCATTTTGTTGTCTAATTCATTCAGTCAATCTCGGCAGGATCTAGTGGTGTTTTCCCAAGCTTTCTTTCTCCTAAAGGTTACGTTTTATGGTATTACCCCAGGTGCAGAGAGGACGGAGCTTTTTCAATGTGATAAAGGTCAGGGACTCAGACTTGATCCACGCTGGATATGATGGCAGCAGAGAGTAATAAAATAAATATCAGACCAATCTACGCGCATTAACACACACGAGAAAAAGCAGGGCCTTAATATATTCAGACACACATACAGAGACCAATATCTTTCACATAAGCAAACAGAGACTTACTTCAGACGTAAGAGGACATTACATGACTAATCTACTCTCCACACACTCCTAATCTCACAAAGTTTCTGGTTTCTACTGCAGGGCTTTCCTACAACAGTCCCAGAGTCTGATAAGACACACAATACAAAACACAAACACACACTCTTACACACACTTAAACGAAGACAAAACCATGTCAACAAAGGAAGTTCGCCTCTGCGTTCTTTAAAGAGCAGCTCAGGAGAGAACGCGGAAAGTGTGTGTGTGTGTGTGTGTGTTCCAGTGCCATATCAGTGTGTCCCACCTGCTTCCCCGTCCTCGTCCATACCGATGGGCCCGGCCTGCGGCTCTCTCCGTTCTTCAGACAATTGTGGATGTAGGTGGCCTTCCAGCGGGCGTACTTCCGGTGCTGGATGTTCTGGTGGAGGTTGAATAAGGGGGCACAGAGACATGAAAGGGGTTATTAGTCATGTTGTAAGGAGGTTGTGAGGGCAGTAGGGGTAAATAAATGTAGGTGATAGCTGATGAGTGTTGAGGGACGGGGTAACACGAAGGGTTGAGGCTTGTAAAAGGTAAGAATTTGCTAACTGGTAGTGATTGAGAAATGGGTACGAACGGGCAGGAGGCAGATGACAAGGTGGGCAGAGTTAAGTATAAACATAAGGGGTAATCAGCGGAGGTGGGACCAAGTCATCGGGCCTCATGCAAGAACATTTTCGTATTCTTATCTTAAATTTTGCTGAATTTTTTTTGTACAGACATTCAGCAAATGCTCGTGTAAATAATCCATCTGTGTGTATCTGAGTGCATGTGCATAAGACTTGTAAATTAGCATAATTAACGCCCCAATAATACCATATAAGGCTACACTTCCTGCTCCATATGTCAGGAAGTGTTCATTCATGAAAACAGCATCAAAGAGGGAAAAGAAGAACTATGAGTTCTGAGTTTGATGTCCTGCTTTCAGAGATCCATAAAGGAACATCTGTCAAAAGTGTCAGAATTAAAAGACCTGCTAAAGCAAAGAAACGGGAAAAACGAGTGCTGTTAATGCAGGTAAGGGGCGGCCGATGACTGCAGCACGAGGAGGAAGTCAAGGGGAAGTTTCCATCACGGAGACAGAGGACAGAATAAAGTGAGGATGTTCGCCTGGACAGAGGCTTTATAAATCTGCATGTGCAAATATACGGCCAATTTCTTCAAACTAATGAAATATACAGTCATTAATGAGAAACTTCAGTTTGGACGCAGCAGACTGACTGCACACGACTCTACAACAGGTCTGGACCACTCATATATTGTGATTGAAAAAAAAATTCAAAATCCTCTTTAAATAAAGTTGTTTGACGTAGTACAAGTATTGCTAAAGTTTTCCCTTTCCCGTCCTGATTCAATCAATCAATCAATCAATCAAATTTTATTTATATAGCGCCAATTCACAACAAAGTTGTCTCAAGACACTTTACATATAGAGTAGGTCTAGACCAAACTCAATAATTTTGTTTACATCCGACAATTGAAACAATTCCCCCATAAGCAAGCACTTTGGCCACAGCGGCGAGGAAAAACTTCCTCTATTCAAGCTTCCCCATCTGTCCATAACTGGGACAAACAATTAGGAATGGTTTGTGGGAGCAACCCAGCATTCAGTGACTTGATTCTGGGCAGAGATCAATCAGGTTATTTAGTTGCTGGGGCATTAGAAGTAGAATAGGTAGGGTGGTAGTGAGGACGCCAGAGAGAAGAGGTAACAGAGGAAAGGGTGGACGAAGGGCAAGTAGAGACAGCAGGGGGTTATCTGGGGTAAGGGTGGCAGGGGTACATGAGAATGGGTTGAAAAAGCAGGATGTCTGAAAGGTTGCAGAGGCAAAGAGAGGCGAGGGCAGCAGATTTACACTGACACAAAGCTGATAAGACTGAATGGAGAAATTCCTGCTTCGACCAGATAAGTTCCATGTTGTCAGCAGCAGCTAAGAAACAATGGCATACTGGGACCCTGAGGTCTTTTCTGAGGTAAGATTGTGTTTGTTTAGCCCAAATCTTGCTGTAAAAAAAAAGCGGCTAAAGGTAGTCATTTCTAATCACCGGAATAATACTGCTGCAACATTATACCGTGGAAGGAGAGAGGTTTTAATGACAGGAAAGGTGACTCACAGCAAAGATATTTAACGACAAAATAAAATAAAACACGTTGGGCATCCAAATGGTGAACAGTGGATGATGGATTTTTTAACTCCGGAAAATAAATATATTTAAGTATTTTACTTTTCAAATTTGGGAGGAAAAATGGAAAAGATCTCTGACAGTATGAAAACTACAAGTAACAAAATACAATCAAGTCTTAATCTTTACTTGCTGGATCTTTTTAGATTGTAAAGAATCCCATAATCTGTTCAATTTAACCTTTGTAATTTTAGATCTACTATTTGAGCAGGTATTCCTCTAAATTAAACATGATGCGTCTGTATGTTTGGAAATTTGATTCAACCACAATCTTTGCGCATATTGACAGGAATCTATACAGTCAAGCTTAAAGATTCCAGATGATGGTCATCCAGTTAGAAAATGTAGTTTAGAGGCATCTGGCCTTTTCCGCAGGTTGTCTACAACCTCCTGTAAAGACCCACGAGTCAGGTCGAACATAAATAACTTATTCTGTGAGCCCTGGACGGACGATAAACTTCTGAATGTGGGACATATAGCCTGTCACCGTCCCTGTCAGGGCTCACTGACTCACGGTGCAGAGCGATAATCACGGCTGTAGGCAGCGAGACAGATGGTCAACGCTGCCTTTGTCTGCAGCGATTCAGCGCTGTGTCAGCCTGAGTGATAGGACGGTGCAGATACGGCTTCCTGCTGAAACACAGCGTCGATAACACGTTACCGCTGAAAGACTTTCACACAGGCAGGGTTAAGAGTTCCTTTGAGCATTGCCAGGGGAGTTTTAACTAACCAGAGGACCTGGTCTATACCAAGTAAAATTCTAAATGCTGCAGCAAGGCTGTGATGGAGAGATCACATTACCATCCTGACAGTGAATTACTCTGGTTTTTAAGATGTTGTACATCACCCAGGTTTGGCTCCTGTTGATATTTCTGAAATGATCATTTCCTACACGCCTGAGTTTCTTTGGCAGGGCTGCCATTCAAGCACTTTCAAGGTACAATTTCAAGTTTTTCCAGCACCTCAAACCAGTGTTTCCCAAATTAAAAAAAAAAGACAAACCAGCACGACTCAAATTAGGCCTTAACAATAACTAACAATAAATCTTGGGGAGAGTTCATTTGTGCATAAATAAATAAACCTTCCTGACCAATTTTACCACCATTTTTGCATCATCGTGTATTATCTTGATGCATTTTATTTAAATCATACACATTTTAAATACTTCACAAATGAAAAATAAATGTATTTAAGTCAACATTTATTTAAGTTAACAGGCCATCTTTTCATTTGTATTTCCTCTCATCAGGAAAACAATTTTAGTCATTTTAGCCTGCTTCATAAATGAGACAACATAAGTGCATTTAGGCAGAGTTAACATGTTTTTGATTGTCAAAATAGTTGGTGATTAATTTAATAATCAATTAATTGTTGTAGCTCAAGTCTGTTTCTGATTAAACAAAAAGGATCCTGCTCTTTAAAATTATATTACAGATTAATTTTCTCCGCTGACGGTTACAGGACCAGTTTAATGACTTAGACACAAAAACAAGAGAACACAGGGTCCACGATGATAAACACATGAAGCTAACTTTTAAAACTGATTGTCTGAGGCCTGCTTTTACACAAGATTTTTATTTCTCTTTCTTGTTTGCTGTTATTGCTTTCTTTATTGTGAATTGTTTGATGATTGTATAGCAGTTTAGAGTCACTAATATGACTGTTAACTTTCACATGTAATAAAATAAAATATGTTTGACCATCTAAATAAGAGGGTAGTACTGATAATACCAGGACTGATCAGATATTAACTCCTATAAGGACATGGCCCTCTCCGCAGGGAGGTCAGGACATTCAGGGTGCCTGTCTCTGGGCAGCATCCATCACTCTCTCAGTTCTCCCACAAATTGCATGATGTGTGCATGTATGTTTTAAAGCCTACATGTGTGTAAAATAATTACCAATGGCATGAAAAAATCTAATTAATAAAGTATAGTATGTTCTTGTTGCTCAAAGACGCTTCAGCAGTATGGATTCTGCCCTACATGGGGGGTTTGAACCTGGTTTCTTCTCCTCTCTCCAGACCAGCAGGACGGCGTCAGTGAGAATCGGGGCTCCTGATGGACGACAGCGTTAAACAACATGGTGCCAAATGGCCTGATCACTGCCTGCACTCAGCCGCTGAAAACCTCTTTTTACTGGCTGAAACTCAATCACTCCTGTCTGTCTGTGTGCAGAGCACTGAGCACCGGCCACTCTGAGGACTCATTGTCTGCTGCTCGGCTCAGTGTGTGTGTGTGTGTGTGTGTGTGTCTGTCTGTCAGGCCTCACTCAGAGCAGCAGTTCACTGTACGGATGCAAGTGTCCTGTTGATGTTTTAATGGCTTCTGGGTGGCTTGGACACAATGTGGAGAAAAGACCTGCTGTGTGTCACATGTTTACATGGAGAGGAAGGCGGCATGTTTACTGATAAAACTTTACATGATGAGACTTGACGTTTTTATTTCAGGTTGTTTAAATCATCTTATTTCTGATTCTGTCTGATGAGATCAGATGTTGGCGTGAAGGAGATATTTCACAATTTTACAGACTGTTGAGAGGAACCTGAATGCTCCATGAGAGGATTTAGTTAGTGAGGATTTTTTTAGTGCGGCGGACATCTCTGAATGATGTCTCTTTTTTGTGTTTCGTGCTTCAGTTCAGAGGCACAGACACACAATCGTTCATCCGTCTGTGACAACACAGACAAATCTTGTTCACAGGATGAATGTTTTGGTTAGTTTTGGTCTCTTCAGGGGATTTTTTAAAAGATAAAATAAAGCCCCAGCTGCATCCTTTAACAAATGATCTGTCTGATCCACACCAGTTCAGTCAGGTAATCTGCTTTTGGTTGATTATTGTCACTTAAGAGAGTGTTTCTTGACAGAGTCTTTATCTCACCTCCTCTGACAACTCCCCGAACACAGTCAAGACGTCCAGCAGCAGACTGGCCGAGTAGAAAGACTTGATCATGTTCCTGGAGGAAGAAAGGAGGGCGAAAGATGAGAGATGAGGAGGATTGAAAGAGGTAGACAGGAATGTAGAAATAAGGTGGGATATGAGAGGTGAAAGAGGGGACCAGGGAAAAACAAACTATTAGTAAAATATTAGTTCAGTATTTGACTCAGGTATGATAAAATAATGTGTCTGAACTGTGCAGGTTAAAAACAAGCTTTCTATTTTTGAGTTAAACATGCAGGAGAAACATTTATGACCAAGTTCTTGATTTTCCATCTCCCCACATCTGATAAAAATCCAGTTTAATGAGGAAATATCAACAGGCTTCAACATTAATGTGTTTTTTTTTTAACTTGTCCCTATACATGGTTCAAATTACAGGGGAGCTACGAGGAACTCGGCTCCCCTGAAAGTCTCCTTTGACATATTCAGGGGAAGTCATAAACACTGTGCATTTTTAAATTATAGTTTATTTTCTGTTCATTAAGGCTACTAGGACAAATAATAACAATATAATGTGTCAGTGGTGTGTGTTAATTCTCTTGTCACGCTCCAATGTCGTCTCAGTGGGTTCATTTAGATTCACAAACTCTTGGCATCATTCACAAAGATCAGATGATGGCGTTGATACCAGGTTCTTAAAATTCTTGAGCAGTGCAAGAAGACTCTCTGTAGTTAAAAAAAACATGTTTGCTTAATGAATGTTCAGCTTCATTGTTTTTATCATGTGATATCAAGCTCGTCATAGAGATGCTTCAGCTGAGAGCTTTGAAGAAAAGACAGTAAGTGAACCTTTAGTTGGGATCTTTTTGCCAAACATCCAAAGTATGTTTGTGTTTTATCTTTGGCTCAGCATTTCTTAAATGTTCTAACCAAAGTTCAGCTGTGCGCACATCAATAAAACCAGTTTTCTCCACCAAATCAGACACAGTCTGTCCTCCTCTGACAGAGCACAGAAACATCCTGTTTCAGCAGCTGATAGTAATGGACCTGAGCTGAACAGCAAAAACTGAGAGTGTGTGTGTGTCTGTGTGTGAATGCATGTGTATAAATGCGTGTGTGTGTGCGTGTGTGTGTGAGCTGGCAGGAATCAAAGTGGCAGATTAACGCTGTGATCACAGCAACAGAATCGAGAGGGACGAACGAGCAGCTTCTTCTTCCACAGAAATACAGCACGCACGCACGCACGCACACACACACGCATGCACGCACACACACGCAGCACGCACACACACCACCACACACACACTAGGCTCACCAGTGATGGCGGCTGATGGTTTTGAATATTCATAAGTTGTATTTATTAACAAATGGAACAGAGAACATCCTGCAAACAAAAAATGGTTTCATACAGCAGCTGGTGAAGAATAAAAATCAGAGACTCGTGACTCTGACAATTAAGCGACATGATATCAGAGGGTGATCTGGACTGAGGCACTTATGTAAGCACTGTCATGATAATAATAATGACGTTAAATCTCATCCTAGACTGTAATATTGTGATTATTGTGTCAGGATACAGACAAACTAAAAGATATAATCAAGATTTATTCATATTGTGGATATTCTCTGTTTCCCTGGAAACACACAGGGTCTGACTAATAATTATAAAACAATCAGTCACATCATTAGAACTCCTGTGTAATGAAACCTTACTGACTACTCCAGCAAGTAGTCCCGCCCTTAATAATGAGTAACAACAGAGACGATTTCTGGTCTATGTTGAGCCAGCAGCGTATGTTGAGGTAACGTTGATGCTTTCTAGAGATCAAACTGAATAAATGCGCAGTCTTGCTGTAACTAAGAGATCTCCTGATAAAAATTTATTTTACACGGACAGATTCAGCTGCCACAGACTTCGCCTGTATTTTTAAGCTAGTAGCGCCGTGTCACAGACTCACAGACTCAGCTGCTGGAGGAGCTGAACATCCAGTGCATCAGGCTTTAATGTGTAAGATGTGAATGCATCAGATCAGATGGCCTGTGTCAGTAAAAAGCTGAACGACAATTGGGAAAAAAAAAAGAATCAATGCAGCACTAGCGTATCGATTCATCTCATTAGGACAAACATATGTTTCATTTTTGGCATCAATGAAGTGCCACTGTAACTTTCCTCCATTTCCTCTCTTTCTTATAAAACACAGTAACACAAACTAACTAACAGCTCCAGGCAGTGGTAGACCAACAACTCCTGTGTTCTGTGAAGTAAAATTACTGTTTTATCAAAGGAGTTCGGTGGCAGGAGATTGCAATAGCAGGGATGCATTAATCCAGCAGTTTCTCTCCTGATACAAAGGTCTCAATGTATCCGTTAAACAGGCCTACCCAAAAAACATTCATTTATGTTTAGGTGTGCACTTCATTTAGATTATTTTCACTGTTTTACCTTGCTGTCAGACAGACTTTTCTGATGGGACACTGATGTAATATAACTCAAACATCACTCTCTCTCTCATTCAACCAGACTCCATTCTCAAAATCAGTAATTTTACTTCACAGAACACAGGAGCTGTTGGTCTACCACTGCCTCGAGCTGTTAGTTTGTGTTCCATCGAGGCACTGAGAGACCAACGACTCCTGTGCTCTGCAACGTAAAATTACTTTTTGTCATGGGAGTTTTGTTGGTTTGGACTGAGCTATAATTTGGCCCAAATAATGGTGGTTTCCCATCAGAAACGTCTGCCTGACAACAAGGTAAAGTGATGAAAATATTCCAAATATAACAAACATTTAACAATATCATTTATTTTCCTTTTTATCAGATTTTCTGCATTGAGGTCTTGGCATCAGGTCTTTCCTATAAAAATAAGAATATAATAATATTTTGGAGTTAATGAGCCTCAGGTTTCCTGTCTTTTAAGTAGACAAACAGCCACAGCCCAGATTTACCGGCACTTGGTTTGGGGTGATTTCCCATCATGACACACACAACACACACACAAACACACACACAGTTGTAAGGTAAGTAATATGAATGGGCTCCTTGTCATACAGCGTGTGAGCTACTGGGCAGTGGCCTCAACATGTTGGAGGAAGTTTCTTATTACACTAAAGTTTCCCATAAACATCCAAATCAACGTGTGTGTGTGTGTGTGTGTGTGTGTGTGTGTGTGTGTGTGGTGTGTGTGTGTGTGTGTTGTGTGAATGTGTATGTGTATGTGTGTGCATCACGAAGTGTGTGTACCAATGTATGCTTATATATTTAGAATTTTTAAGTATTTCTGCTTGTGTTTATGTACCCACATGTGCAGACCTGTTTTTATTTGTGACTGAGTGTTTACTCTGTTTGTACCTCTGTGTGTGTGTGTGTGGTGTGTGTGTGCAGTGGTGACATAACACACACGGCTGGCTCCTGTTAGCTCAGACCACTGCTCCTCATAAAAAGCGCAGGCTGTTTGTGTTCCCCTTCAGCAGGAACAGAAATAAAAGCCACTCCTGTTTAATAAGGCTGCTGAAACACAGAGCTCCTGATGGTTCTTTACACCACAAACACAACCAGAGAACCCGTCGCCTGCCTCCATTCATCGTCCGCAACCTGCCGCACACTACTCGCTGACGGGGAAGGAAACCCACCTTCCTGTTGTGGTTCCCTGTTTATCCCCAAAGAAAGTTCAAGGTGTCATTTAAAGAGTTCATGGAGGAGAGTTTACCAGAAAACAAATTTAAAACATTACTGCAGCTGTTTTTACCTTAAATCCACAATTTTCCATTAAACTGAACACAAACTGTGCGTGTTTTAAATTCATCTTGTACACTGTGTACATTTTTCCTCATGAATAAAAATTACTTTGTTTTTTTTTTTTTTTTTTAGATAATTTTGCACCACACATTCTGAATTTCTTTTACTTTTGTAGAGCTGTTTTTTAAATATGTTAAACAAATTCATTATATTCTCCTGTTGTCAAAAGTCAAAAAAAGGGGGTCTTAACAGGCTGAACAACACACACCACGCTGTATATTTACACCCTCAGTTCAGATGAGGAACTCCTCCTGCTACAGAAAGAAGAAAAGGAGAAACCTCAGGGAGATGAAGACAGAGGGGACCCGTCTGGGAGGACGTAGTCTTACCATATGAAAGACGTATAAACATTCTTTCTCCTATGATGACTTACTTAATTCCCAGATATTTCCTGACAGGAAAACATCCCTTAAAAACTCCTCCACATATCACACTCCAGATGATAAGCAGTGAGAACGGAATGAACTGGGGAGAAAAATTTAAGAATCATAAATAATCCTGTGAAACTAATCCTTTCATTCAACTGGTCCAATCAGTTAAATCTGGTTCTTTATAGGCCTGCATCCTTAAATATGAAGATTCAGAATGAGCCCTGATAGATTTATTCATCATTATAAACACAGAGCTGCAACAATTAACCAAATAATTAACCAAAACATTTTTTTTTATTAAAAAAAAGTCTAAATTCTCTGATTTCAGCTTCTCAAATGTGAACTTTTTCTGGTTTCTTTAGTCCTCTTATGACAGTAAACTGAATATCTTTGTATTTTTGACATAAAAAGACTTTTGAGGACATCACTTGGGGCTTTGGAAAATAGTGATCAACATTTTTCACCATTTTCAACATTATAGATCAAACAACTAATCACTTAATCGAGGAAATAATCAACAGATTCATGAATAATGAAAATAATCATTAGTTGCAGCCCTAAAAACACTCCAATCAATTTTGACTGAGAAAATCAGGTGTAGTCCTGTAGTGTGAGATAAGTGAAATATATAAAGTAGAAATGTTCCTGGTGACTCATTTCCCTGTTGATTAAATGCAAATATTAATTTAGACTAGTCGACCAGTCAAACAGTAAGAAACCACTCAGAAAGCAGTTAAAACTGAGCACAATTATTTAATTGATCATGTTAAACACTGTCTGATAAAATACTGTCTGTATCAAGAGCCATTTGAAGCCATTAATCACAATTTATCATCGCTAAATCATATTTTAAATGCAGCTGAAATGTGTGACACTTTGCACTGTGCAGCACAAACATTACACATTAACCCACAAAACATGACAACAGCTCACTAAATGCTTCAACTTTTCAGACAGAACGGGATCACAGTGTCTGCAGGTAAACAACATATTTTACCCGGAGCTGACGTTCGTTGCTACACAGTGAGGCTAACGTTAGCAGTGTTAGCAGCAGCAGCAGCTGCTCTGTTTGCAGGTTAACGTCCGCGTCTGTGCTGAATGTGGTCACATGTTGCTCCAGTCGAGTGATTATATATCAGTTTATTCTGTCACAGTCTACATTCAACCTTATTTTAATTTTCTACATCAAAACACTGACAAATCACGCTGGTTTTACAAGCTGTCATCTGTCTGACTTAACTGATAAAAACATCCGTGGTTGTGTGGACCATCGGGGCTGCCTTCTGACAGAGCTGCAGTCCCAACTGGCGACGGGCGGCTGCAGAACAGTTAACTGACATTTCACATGAATAAAATACTGAAAAATAGTTTAACTGACTAGTATTTCTGGTGCCGTCTAGCGAGGGTGACGACGTTTAATCATGTAGTTGACTAATCGCACACATCCCTAATATAAAGCAGTAAAGGAAACTTTTATTCACATATCTTGTTCAAAATAAAAAACAAACACAACCACATCTGGTTGATGGTTTAGTTTTCATACAGTAAAAAGTGGGGCTGCTTTGCTACTTAAATCTAATTGTTTATCCTCCCCCTCCTCTCTGTTTCCCCTTGGATTTTTTTCTAAAGTATTTTCAATTTCTGTGGAAAAGGAGGTTCTGATAAAGGAGAAAATAATCAAAGTTTTCTTGGCATTTCAAAAGAGTAGCTTTAACATGTTGTAAACCACACCCAACCCACAGGAGAAAACAAGCTTATCACACACTTTCAGATATCAAACACTCATAAGTATGCACACACACACACACACACACACAGATCAACAGGCTGCCAGGCTGCTCGCTGGCTGCAGTGGTTTCCTGACCTAAATAAGCAGAAGCTTCGAACATGAAGCCAAATGTTGGACTTCCATGAAAGGAGAAATAACCTGCTGAACTGTCTGGAACTGACTGTACAGATTGTAAACCGTCTGAGACAAATATGTGATTCTGGACTATGAAAATACATTTTAAGTAATTTTACTTTAATTGTCCCAAGAGATCAGAGAGGCACATTTCAGTTCCCTCGCCTGTCTGGGAAAGTCTGGGAGGAGAAAACTGGTGCAGACGAGAGCGAACATCAGAAACAGTCTGTTAACATTAAAGGTGCTCTGTGGAGATCTGATGGAAACAAACAGAAGTTTTGTTTACACCATAACTCTTGGCTCTTCATCAATAAATGGGCCAAAACATATTTTGATGCCATAAAAGGACTCCAGGAGAATCACTGGGTACCAAACTTCTAAGGCTGCAACTTATGATTATATTCATTATTGATGAATCTGTCTATCATTTTGTCCATTAACTGATTAGTTGTTTGGTCCATAAAACGTCAGAAAATTGTGATCAGTGTTTCCCAAAGTCCAAGATGACGTCTGAAAATGTTCAGTTTACTGTCAGAGAGGAGAGAAGAGAATTTGGACATTTTGTTTCTAAAAAAAAGTGAATCAAACAATTCATTGATTATCAAAATAGTTGGTGATTAATTTAATAGTTGACAGTTAATTCCCCTGACATGAACTAGCGACGTGTCCTGGGTGTACCCTGCCACACTGTCATGTTTGAGTTTTCAGCAAAATTTGAAGCTGTTTTTTTTTTTTTTTTTTTTTTTTTTTTTTGTCTTGTTCAAAATACTGTTGCACTTTAATGTACTTAATGGGAGATGGAAACACTATTTCTAAAGTCAAGTTAACCAACATGAGAAAAGAGGAAGGAAAGGAGAGAGAAGAGGATTTTATAACCTTATTTTGAAACCTGCATTGATACTGAGAAGCTCTCCTTTGAGTTAGAGATCAGCACCAGCTGGTCTGGAGGTGGACTCAGAGATGACGCTGAAAATATGAAACCTCAGTGGTGTTTCTTACTTGTGGAATCGTCCTGCTCGGTCCTCGTTGTCGGCATACAGGAACATCTTTAAGGCGTAGTTCTCGATGTGGGCGTTACCAACCACCTCCTGACTGATGGAGTCGTTGTCTGCCAGCTCCTTCTTCATCTGGAACACAAACACACACACACACACACACACACACACACACACACACACACACACACACACACACACACACAGAATTACTCAAAAGCAATTAATCAGACTTTCACTCTACAAAGAAAAACACTGCAGGGATCTCTGAGTAGTAAGACTGTAATTGGCTCAGACTTTTATTGTGAAAGGTCAAATATGCAGAATATTCCTTGAAGGGAAAAATATCAGAATAGATGAGACGTCAGTGTGATGAGAGAGCGAACACACAGGAACAGCTGTTTCTCTCTCTCTCTCTCTCTCTCTCACACACACACACACACACACACACACAGTAAGTATGAAACCTCGAGGGAGAGAAAACAAACAAGCAATCAAGAAAAAAACAAACAAGATGAGGAGAAGAAAGTGAAGAAGATAAAGAAGGACACAGCAAAACAGGCGCGCGCACACACACACACGCACACACGCACACACGCACACACGCACACAGAGAATAAAGCTCCTCTTTCACACAGCTTCATCACTTTCATCATCACTTTACTCCATTAAGAAGCAGCAAAGTGACTCAGACAGTTATTATAATCAGAGTTGGACTCATTCAGTCGAGCTGATCTCATTCATAAAAACTCTCTTTTAAGAAGTGTAAGAAACACTTCAGTGAGCAGGGATCAAAGATAAGGTTTGCAAGACTGAATGTGGCAAGTAAACTGCAACTCGGGCTAGTAAATCTAGAAACTCACTCGCCCACGTGGGAAACAAATAAACAACACTGTTTTTTCCTGGACCTGATGAGAGCTGCACATGTGCAGAACTGGTCACACACTTGTGTGATCGGTGGTTTGGTCCGTAAAATGTCATAAAAAAAGGTGAAAAAAATAGAGTGGAAGTGCTGCTGAGTCTTTCTGTTGATTTTTTTTCTCTCTCCTTTTTGTTTTGACTTTTGTACTTTTCTCGTTCTTATTTTATTTTATTTGTTTCTCTCCTTGGTGTTTGGCCAATAGGCTCGCACCTTGACAGGGAAGGCCCCTCCCACTCATCTCATTAGTGGAACACAGCACAGGTGTGCAAGTTACTCTCTTTGCAGTAACTCTTTTTGCCTGTAAAATAAAGGTATTTTAATTGTATACAAACCTTACAGTTTGCATTGGAGTGTCTTTGAAGGAGACTTGAATTTTTGATTTATTATCTGAGACTGTTTGACCCGAGCACTGAGCCCTTCACCTGAACTTTAGTCGTAAAAATGCTGATCACTGTTTCCCAAAGGCCGAGCAGATGTCTTCAAATGTCTCGTTCTGTCCAAAACACAAAGATACTGTGAATAAAAGTTTCCTTTCCTGCTTTATTTATGTCAGATATCTGTCATTAAAGGACTGCACCTGATTTTCTCAGTCAAAATTGATCAATTGGAGTGTTTATAGGGCTGCAACTAACGATTCTTTTCATTATCGATTAATCTGTTAATTATTGTCTTGATTAATCAATTATTAATCTATGAGGTGTTTGGTTGATCACTGTTTCGTCCTCAACAGTCTTTTTATGTCAAAAAATACAAAAATCTTTAGTTTATTGTCAAAAAGGAGTGAAGAAACCAGAAAATATTAACATTCAGGAAGCTGAAATCAGAGAATTTGAGCATTTCTTATAAAAAAAAATTACTCAAAACAATTAATCAATTATCAAAATAGTTCGATAGATCGATTAGTAATCGATTAATCGTCGCATCTCTGCTGACTGATTGATTTCCTTTTATTTTCATGTCATGTACAAAAAGTGCCAAACCCTCATAGATTTATAAAACACCAAACACAGCTGCAGTGCTCAAACATTTTCCTGTCAGTACAGGATTACAGTCCAGTCCATAGCTCAGTCTTAAACAGAATACTCTGCCTTCTCTCTCAGGCTCGACAAATAAAATGTGCTATAAAAAGTTCCCTTTCTAAAGCACAATTCAAGTTTCTCAAACTCATCCAGCCAAAAGGAATCAGTATAAATAGAGGATATTTTCAGTCCTCACAGGACAGCAAAACAAAAAATGAACCTCATTCTCAATTTCACGAAGCTCACTCAACAGTCTGTTTCATCTCGTTAGCCCAGAGATGACCATGTGAAGTATCTCAATTAAATATCTTTCTAGTGAGACTATGATCTGAAATTAGCATTCAACAAATTTAACTGTCATAAATTATTTGGTAACAGCATCTTGTCTGTGTTTAACACTGTGGAGCTGAACTAAACATCCTTTGTTCCAGAGCTGATGGAGGTAGTGAGTGAGCCATCTTCTTGTTCCTTCCCATCTCTGCTGAGAGATGCACATGTGCAACAGTGACCAAGAAAGTGACAAACCAGAGCAACATGCTTAAACTCTGGGAGCATTTCATTCTGACTGAGGTTGGCAAAATACACAGATTCACTCAACTCTGAAAGATCAGCATGGAAAAAATAAAATCAGAAAACATTCCTCAGTCATGTACAAACATTTGAACTCAAGCGAACACGCCTTCGCCTCAGTGGACGCCATCCAGTGTTCCTCCATCTCTTTAGGTGTATGTTCTCCACCTGTAATTAATCTTTTCTGTGAAACACTCAGCTCTCTGCCTCTCTGTTTCTGTCTCTATCACAGAGTCCAGCAGAGCTTCAGGTTTCTTATAAAAGCACTAAACACACTGGTTCTCTCCAGCAGGTGGACCCTGACCAGCCTCAATAGATACACTGTTCATTGACTTCATCTATCTGTGTGTGTGTGTGTGTGTGAGCAGAGGAATGTAAAACCACTGAGCTGAGTGCAGAATGAAGAAAGAACAACTGATCGGGGAATATAAAGAATCTGCAATCAAAGAAAACTCTGAACACTGAACTCTGTCTCACTCTGACTGTTTACCCAACTTTAAGTGAATTACAAGAATTTTAGCAAAGTGAAATGTCTGTCAACATATGTTATATTCACACTGCAGTTATGCTTGATTTATGGCATGTTTACCATTGAAAAATTGTGATTTTTGTAGTTTTTTTAACATTTGTCATTATTTCTATCAAAATGTGGAGACCAGGTCACTGTCAACACACCCTTATAGTCTTAATTTAGCTGACCGATCTAAACTAAACCACACAACACCATCAAAACGTTGCTCTGATTTACTGATGAATATTTAATGTTACAGAGAGCTTCTCATAATCTGATATCAGGTTTCAGGTGTGTGTTCAGATCATGCAAGGCAGAACAGAAAACTCATTTCACAGCACGAATGACATTAAAAGGTTGCTTGTTATTTAAACAGAGATTCTCGTATCTGATGCAACATCTGTTTTTCCTGCAAAATTAATTGATAAAAATTACAAACATCAAGGTGAAAACAGAGTTTGATTAAACCACTTAATGTGTAAAAAATGCAGTGATCAGTCAAAATTAGGCTGCAGTCATATTTTAATTTTGTCCTGTTTTTACATCACAAAGCAGCAGCAAGGTGATAAAACCAAAGTAACCAAAGTCAGCACACCAAACAGCAAGGTGACCCACGTTATGGTTTGTGAAACAGTCACAGTTTGGTTTATCCAATAAAACTACTTGGTTCGATTAAGGTAAAGATCACAGTTTGGGTTAAAATAAGTCCAACAGTTAAAGTTAAAGGTGCCCTGTATGACATTTACTCTAGAGGTTGCTGTAGAGCACCGGCATCCCAGACCAAAACATATGTACGCTTTGTTTTCTCAGTAAAGTTGGGGACATTTCTTTCTCTGACATACAAGCGTAAAATGACACATCGTCTCTGCGTAAAGCCAGTTTTATATTTTCCACATCCACGAAGGTCTGCTGGGGTCCGCGCAATCTAAAATTCGTCATTAGAGGGAGGACACTGCAACCGCTGATCTACTGTGCACGTGTGGAGCAGAACAGAAAGTAGGCGTCCACAGCCGTCCATGTACGCGTCCGTCTGGGATCATTACAGAGCCCCAAATCATTCGCAGAATAAATGAAGTGAAATGACGTGGAAAACAAAAAAGGCCTTCTTATAACATACTACATCACTTAAGCCATCAGCATGTTACTTCGGGCTGCAACTAGTGATTATTTTCATCATTAATTAATCTATCGATTTTCTCGATTAATGAATTAGCTGTTTGGTCTATAAAATGGTGAAAAATATTGAACAGTGAACAGATATTCAGTTTACTGTCAGAGAGGAGTAAAAAAAACAGAAAATATTCACATTTAAGAAGCTGAAATCAAAGAATTTGGACTTATTCATCATTCATTCATCTTCTGTAAGTGCTTATCCATGAGGGGGGCTGGAGCCTATCCCAGCTGATATTAGGTGAGAGGTGGGGTACACCCTGGACAAGTCGCCAGTTCATCACAGGGCTGACACACAGAGACAAACAACCACTCACTCTCACATTCACACCTACGGGCAATTTAGAGTCACCAATTAACCTATTATGCTGCATGTCTTTGGACTGTGGGAGGAAGCCAGAGTACCCGGAAAGAACCCACGCGGACACGAGGAGAACATGCAAACTCCACACAGAAAGGCCCTGCCGGCTCGGGGAGTTGAACTCAGGACCCTCTTACTGTGCGGCAGCAGTGCTAACCACTGAGCCACCATGCTGCCCCAAATTTTGGACTTATTTACTTCAAAAATGATGCAAAAAGATTAACTGATTATCAAAATAGTTCACGATTAATTTAATAGGCCATTAATGATCAATTAATCAATGCAGCTCTACTGTTATTCATATTCTATTTATTTGGTCAGACCAGGCTGTTTTTAATTACTGTATGTTTTCATAAACCAGCTAATAAGAGGATGGAAATGACAAACTCTCAGGTTTTAATCTGAAGAATCCAAATAAAAACTAGAGAAAACAGGAGTCAAATAAAATGCACCAGGTGTTGCTGAATAATTAACAGCATGAATCACAGCAGCCAGATCATCTGCAAAGTCTTTGAGAGCTAAACATCATTAGCTCCTGCTGATATTAACAACCGGCTGATTAGTAAAGAGAAGCAGGAAACAGAGGGCATTAGATTAACTGCAGAAAGGCTAAAATAAGAGTGCATCTCTTACATAAATAGCACTTTTCACACATTTCCCAATGATGGATTGAATTTTCACCAATCATCACACATTCATTGAGAGGCAATTAAAAGAAAATGTATCTAAACGTATTTTTAGACAATAACCTCTAAGTACTGCAGCAGACACGCCTCTAAATTTAGCAGCATCTGACGGCTGAGTTTCCCACCTTGTTTAAAGTGATTTTTAAACAAGTGATTTTCCACCGTCCCAGTGAGAGCGAAGCCTCAGAGAGTTGAGCCGGCGATGACGGTGGAAAATAGAATTAATGAGTCCAACATGTATTGTATGTCGGAGCCAGGAGGGTCATCAGGGAGGGGGGGGGACTGCTGCGGTTTGTGTCTCGCTTCGCTCACTCTGTAGAAATGAGTCACAGCTACCAGCAACAGTTCATTAAAAAAACCTCAGGGTATCCCCGTGTTTCACAAAGCTGCACGAGGAACAACTTTTCAGGAGAGGAAACGTTTTACAGGAAAACATTTTGTTTCCATCGGGACAAAAAAGACATGTCCTAAATAAATAATCAGGCTTCTCCACGTGTGGTGGACTGCTGCTGTCAACACAACCCTGGGAAGCTTCGTTTACTGCGTTTGGACAACTGGAGACTGAAACGTGACCATGAAGAAAACCCCGGATTCAAAGTACTGAACCATTTTTAAACAATCTGTCTAATAGATGATGGCAAAGACAAAATCAAAAAGTACGACTGGAGATATGTGGTGCCATCATCTGCTGCCCAGCCAGCAAACACACAAAACCATTACTGGTTGTTCTGATGTGTTTATTTTGAATGTGTGTGATAAAGTGAAGGATTAAGTGTTAATCTTTCTATGAAGGTCATGTCTCATGCAAGTAAGGCTTTATAAAACTATATATGTTCAGCCAGTCATGAAGAATTGCTCAAATGAATCATAACAGATATACTGTAAATTTTAATTTTGGGAAAATAATGTCTTATAAACATCAATAATTCAGTATTTCTTGACTTTATGAGACAAAAAAAGCTAATTCCAACACTAGTAAGAGCTAATGGGAACACACACATCAAAGCAGTGGATGTGAGACATCCGCACATCCTCTATAAAATCACTCCAAGGGTGTGTGTGTGTGTTTGCATGTTTTCATCCTGGTCCTCTGCTTCCTTTAATTGGCTCTGAACGATCAATAAAGTGAGCCCAGCACCGCTGCAGGCCTTCCCATCTCACCCTCGTCCCCTCCGTAAAAACCTCTCATTCACCTCCTCTTTTCACACCTCTGAACTCTTCTCTCTATACTCTGAGACTGTCCTTCACAATCTACAAAATGTCGCTGCTGGTGCTCAGAAATTAATCTGCAACAGTCAAAACATCTTTTTACATATGAATCTGTTTGTCATAAAGGAAAATGGCACCACAGGATGAAAATCACTTAGAAATGTAAACTTTGGAGTTGGATTTTGAAGCTGCAGCAGTGGAGATGTTCTCTGCAGCTCGTTCTCTCTGTTAAAGGCTCATTTGTTTGACTCCCACTGGGACCCTCTGAGGCCGTTCACCTCCTCTCATCTCATCTCGCCTCCTCTCTCCTCATCATAACAACTCTATAAAATCTAATTAGTTTGTCCCCTGTTGACAAGCAGCCTAAAGTTACGTAAATGAGTGTCCAATGAAATCTCAGGCCTCGCCACAGTTATGTGACTACAAGCTTTAAAGGGATAGTTCACCCAAAAATGAAAATTCAGTCATTATCTACTCACCCTCATGCCGACTGAAGGTCAGGTTTAGTTTTTTAGTTCACAAAACTCTGCTGGAGTTTCACAGGAAAACAGTGTTGCAGAATCTCACAAACAATGGAAGTGAATGGTGACCAGTTTTCAAACTTAAAAAACAAGAGAATAAAAACATAAAATGCCTCCATACTGCACATCTGGTGTAATCCAAGTCTCCTAAAGCCCCAACATGTCAAGCTGACTAAAAATGTTATTGACACCATCAGTGTTAATTTTGACAAGAATTTTTAATTTCATTTTAGTCTAAGTCACTCACCAAAGACTGGATTTAGTTAAAGTCACATTTTAGTCTTTTTGTTTTGTTTTGTTTTAGTTAAAATTTAATCTGTGGAAATCAGTTTTAGTTTTAGTCTCATTTTTAGTCTCATTTTAGTCTTTTTAAGTAATTTGACAGTTTTGTTATACTGTGGGCGGCGCGATGGCGCAGTGGTTAGCGCTGCCGCCGCACAGCAAGAAGGTCCTGGGTTCGAATCCCCGAGCCGGCAGGGCCTTTCTGTGTGGAGTTTGCATGTTCTCCTCGTGTCTGCGTGGGTTCTCTCCGGGTACTCCGGCTTCCTCCCACAGTCCAAAGACATGCAGCAGGTTAATTGGTGACTCTAAATTGTCCGTAGTGAGTGTGAGTGTGAGTGTTTTTGTCATTTGTGTCAGCCCCTGCGATGGACTGGCAATTGTCCAGGTTTTTTACCGCTCTCGCCCAAAATCATCTGGGATGGGCTTCTAGCTCCACCGCAGCCCTCACGGTTTAAGTCGTTACAGAAAATGGTTTTGTTATACTGTAATAGAGTTTGCAAAATGATGTTTGTCATGGTAGTAAAAACTCCATTGTAAGCAGACCTTTAACTATGTGTTTAGTCATTTAAACTAAGAATGTACTATATTACATTATAATAAAAAATGTCTAAGGCCTGTTATAAAAAGTGCAATACATGATCATGTTCTTCACAAGTTCTTGTTTATTTTCTGTATATTTGAACAAACGACTTACAACCTGCAAGAATAAAGCTCCAATCCTCTTACGACATCAAAAGAAGATCATAACAGCTTAACTGTTATGCCCATTTTAATTTAGTATTTTCTTACAAGGGCATCAAAACCTAGCCAACACATTTTTCAACACATTTCATGTCAGACACTGCAGGATGACGGGCCTTCAGGTGTCTTTTTAAATTCATTGTGTTTTTTTCCGCTGAACTTAAATCCACAAGGCTCTCCATCCTCGTTGGGAACGATACACTCAGTCTTACGTTCGGCTGGAAGGTAACAGAAGTGTGTCCATAAATCCTCTCTTCTTTTTTCTTCCCACTTGACAAGTCGCAGCCGCAGGTGAAGATAATACGCTCATCATAATTGCTGTCGTTCCCGCTGTGGAGCCAAGGCGTCTGTGTGGCAAAACTGGACGTGCACCGCCACCGCGTGGGAGGGCAGGGGGAGGTCATCCAATCAGAAAGATAGACTGAGAGTTTAAATTTGAGTTAAGATAATTAATTGGTTAAAAAGGAAAACAATGAAGGCATTGAGGATGGTTGTAATCCAGATTGGCCAGTCGGCCAGCGTCATCTTTTTCGTCACGTTTTTACTTTGTCAGTTGATAATGAACAGAGATTTCATTTTAATTTTTGTTGTCAGTACTTCTTAAATTTACGTTCTCGTCACAAATTAGTCACGGAATAAACGGTCGTTAGCCTGAATCTTCACTGCAGATCCTGAGCTTGGAGCCACGTTCACACTGTCTGAACTGGGTGTGTGTGGAGGCATTTTATGTTTTTTTTTTCCACTTGTTTTTTACGTTTGAAAACTGGTCACCATTCACTTCCATTGTTTAGGAGATTCTGTTTTCCTGTGAAACTCCAGCAGTTTTTTCCCGACTAACAAAATAAACCTGACCTTCAATCGGCATGAGGGTGAGTAGATAATGACTGAATTTTAATTTTCAGGTGAACTATCCCCTTAACTAAATATGGAGCAACCTGTAAGGTGGAGAACAGACAGTGACAATTCATTAGATAAGAGAATGTTCACGGTGCCTGACATCTAACAAAAAATGTTTGTAAAGCACTGATTGATGGCACATTTTGCAGACTGGTCACAGTCCGAACAGACGGACGGACAGAGCCATCTTATCTTAGCTAAAAATAATCAAATGAAATGATTTATTTGAAGTGAGTTACTTGAGCTACACCTGGGCACTAAGACAGGGAAATATGATGATGTTGTCTGTGAATTTTGTGCAATGTTGCAAATCAATGAGCAGTGAGGATTTATGGAAATATTGATGTGATGAAGACCCTTTAATTGTCAGGTATTTAATGCACTGAATTAACCAAAAATAACAAACAAATAATCCCATGTGATAAAAGGATTAGGTGATATGATTGAAAGCTCCGGACCATCTGTACAACCCCCCTTGGTAATAAGTCGGTTTTGACAACTTCTGTTTCCAAGTTCAAAAGTGAACTTTTTTTCAGTCTCTGTTTTAAACAAAAATGGATGAAAAGTCCTCCAGGTGCTCAGAGAAATGCTCATCTGAACATCAGCAGAGCAAACTGCATCTTCTACAGAACATATGATAAGAAGATTTAGTTTATTAATCCCCTTTGAGAGAAACTGAACCTGACAAAAGTTTAATTAAATTTACATAAAAATGAAAATATCACGATCATCAGTATACTTCTATCACTGTGGTGTGTTGGAGGATTTTCTCGTTATTAGCCCCTCCTCCTGGACCACATGAGCCCACCCAGGGAGAAACAGGACTGAAGCAGGTCTGACTTACCGTCTCCAGCTGGTCCATGAGTTTGATCAGGAACTTTCGGCACTCTGGTGATTTACTGTCCAGCTTCATGCCCGTCTGCATCGCATAGAGCCGACCTGCAGGACAGGACAGGACAGGACAGGATGAGGGAGGGGGGAGATGAAACATCTTTTTACTGCTCAGTAAAGTCCGTTCCTCTACAACCTTGTTCAAAGGTCTGGCTCACTCATGTGGAAGACTCATTACACAAAGTCCTGATGAATTTTTCACTGTGAAGCAGCAGAGAAGCCCCCCGGACAAGGTGCGGACGTTTCCGTCTCCTCTACACCGGATCAAACACAGACCCACACCGCACCAGAAGGGGAAAAAAAAGGTGAAAAAATTTCCACCTGAGCCGCCACAGGCCTGAACGTACAGAGAAGATTCTCTGTCAGAACTTCAGCTCCCACAATCCCTCATCTGTCAATTAGTTCTGCAGTCAGATTCTTGTCCTCACATGACGGAAAGCCTGAAACTTTTCAGCTAGAGCAGCAGAGAGCCTGCAGAGACGTATGACTGTCTGTTAGTCTGACTGACTGGTTTGATAAGCTGCACTGACATTTGGGAGATAAACAATTTACTAAAGATGATAACAATTAATCAATGATCAATTAATCAGTCGTTAAGAATTTGTTCAATTAAGTAAAATCTTATCAGTGGACCATCAAATAAACATCTGAAATCCAACAGATTATTTTTTTAAAGCTACGTAATGTAGGGATGTTTCTGGCGACTAATTTCCCTGTCGATTAAACGCAAACTTCAATTTAGACTAGTCGACTAGTCTAACTAGTCGACTAGTCTAACAGTAAGAAACAGTTAAAACTGAGCAGAATTTATTAATTTATAATGTTAAACACTGTCCAAAAAAAACCCTGTGCGTATTAAGAGCCATTTGAAGCCATTAATCACAGTCTACAATCACCAAATCTCACTTTAAATGCTGCTGAACAGCGCACTACTTTGCACTGTGCAATACAAACATTACACATTAACGTACAAAACATGACAACAACTCACTAAATGCTCTTTTCATGAACTTCAACTTTTCAGACTGAAGAAGATCACAGTGTCTGCGGGTAAATGACCTGGAGCTGCCAGCCTGCTACACAGTGTGGCTAACGTTAGCAGAGCTAGCAGCAGGAGCTGCTCTGCTTGCAGGTTAACGTCCGTGTCTGTGCTGAATGTGGTCACATGTTGTTCCAGTCAAGTGATTATATACCAGTTTATTCTGACACAGTCTACATTCAACTTTATTTCCATGTTCTAGATTAAAAACACTGACAAACAGTGCTGGTTTTACGAGCTGTCATCTGTCTGACTTTGCTGATATAAACATGCAGGGTTGCCTGGGCCATCGGGGCAAACACGCTGACAGCATACAGCGAGAGAGGCTGCTGTCTGATGGGGCTGCAGCCCCTACTAGTGGCAGGCAGCTGCATAACATCTTGGAGGCAACAGTTAACTGGCATTGTGCATGAATGAAATATTGATAAATAGTTTAAACGACTAGTATTTTTGGTGCCAACTAGCGAAGGTGACGACATTTAAAAACACAGCTCATGTTAACTGCTCCAATAGACTGTATTTGGAAGTTTTTACAGTTTTACAACCTTGAGAGTGAGGACCTTTTTTGGAAGCTGAAGACATATTTGGTCTGTTTGAGGGTTAAGACTTAGTTTGGGAGGTTATTAGAGTTAGTTTAGGGTTAGTGGAATGCATTATATTAGTGAAGATGAGGGATCAAATTATTTTTGGTTTTAGCCTTGGATCATGATGCTGTGCAACCATGCAAAACTGATCTATTGCACACAAAAAGCTGCACAGTAAAATTATGTTAATTGTTCTGTCAATAATGTACACACACACACATTCACACACAAGCTTCCTTCTCCAGCAGTGTAAATTATCACTGGGTCCTTGTGGTGGAATAAAATCTTCAGTCGTACTAAATCAGCATGTCAGCACAAACAGGTGAGTTTGAGTACACGCAGGAGAATCAGAGGATAAATATACCCAGCTGTGTGTACTGCCTGCAAACAAACACTACAGCTCAGATCCTCCTAATCCACAACAAGTGTGTGTGTGTGTCTGTGTGTACTGTATGTGTGCAGTTATGTGTGTGAGCAGGAAGAATGAGCCTTGTGCGTTAAAGCCGAGTCAGCAGCAGTGCAGCATCAGTCTGAGTCGAGGTGAACTGGTTCAGATCTTCTCCTCTCAGTTTGTGAGGATGCTGCAGGATCATCAGCTGATGTGGACTCAGATCAGATTACCTCAACACTTCACTTGTTTTTTTTTTTTAAGTTATTTTTTGGCATTTTTGCCTTTACTAGACAGGACAGCCAGAGACCAGACAGGAAACGGGGCAGAGAGAGAGGGGACAACACGCAGCAAAGTGCCGAAGGCGGGAGTCGAACCAGCGGCCACCGCAGAGGACCGACAGCCTCCACACATGGGTCGGACGCTTCACCCACCGAGCCAAACGTCCGCCCAACACTTCACTTGTTACAGAAACAGGAACAGCGCTGCATGTGGAGAACCAGAGGACACTCTACAACAATGATGGACACGGGTCAAACAAGATCTCTGCCTCACCTGAGCAGAAAAGAGCTCCGCTCACTGAGGAGAAATTATTACACCTTAACATCGTACAGCGCTTTATCACAGAGGGAAGGTCACATATCCAAAGAGTGAGGGGAATATTTTCTAGTAACTAAACTGAGCCTAAACTGACCATGACTGACTTAAAGGAGACACCCAGCTCAGGCTTTCTAAGAAAATTTATGGATATTTCAGTCACAAACAACAAGAAGTATCATTCATACTGAATCTAAGAGTATGTGTATCATGTCTGCATGTTCAAGGAGTCTAAATTTAATAAATTACAGTAATGACCCTGTCATTATCACTTCTAATGGCATCTTTGTTTTACACCCCCTGAAACTCTTTTTCCTTCCTAATAAAAGGCAAACAGTCCTTCCAGGAAATTGCGATACTGCGATCACACCAATTCACACCAATTCAACCAATCTGCGTGAATTCTGCACAACCTTGCGATTCTGTCCAAACTTGTGTCCAACAATCACCCTTGCTTCCCGTGAGTTCTACCAGTAATAACAGTCCCCCGAGCAAACATCGTACATGTACATCTTAATGAACAAATCTGAGCTGCAAAAAGATTTTGCCTTTTTCTGGGATACATCCCAGGTGCACTTCTTCATCTGCAAATAAAGCATATTTTGTTGGAGTTTTTGTAATCGTGAGCCTTTTTGGTGAGGTTACTTATAACTTTTAATGAATTATCCAAAAAATCTCAACTTTCTTTTCTATTTTTCATTTACTCCTGCAATTTAATTGCAAAGAATGCCAAAAACACTGCAATATGCATCACAATTTTTTAGAAAAGCTGCCATGAAATCAGACATTTTAGGCCACAACAATCCCAAAGACAGCCCAAGAAAGCCCGGAGGGATTGGCAAAATGCCAAAAATAAAACAGGGTTTGTGTACAAATACTTACTGAATCTGTTTACTACTTGCATGATGCATGCTGGGTGGCATTTACCCACAAAAATCAACACTAAATTGTTTGAAATTCAAACTAAAATGTTGCATTATGTTGACTTTTCTGCAGCTGAAAGTGAAAGCTGAAAATGCTGAACTGATGCAACGTCAACAATTTGCTGCATGCGAAAGAGAACAAACAACATACTACCAATTATTTTGAGCTACTCTTCCAGCCAGGTTTGTCATGTGGTGGAGTCTGCTCCCAGACAACAGTCCACATGTTGTACTGTGCAGCGTGCACGGTGAACCGTCTGTTTCCACCTCATGTTTAGTGTTTGAGTCACAGCAGCAGTGTCACTGTCCTGCATAGCATCAGCAGAACAATGTCCCGTTTCACAGGCAGAACGATGGGGAGTCACCGCAGAGTAACAGTCAGTGTTTCCTAAAAACATCAGCATGACACACATGTATGCATGTGGAGGCTGCAGAGGCCGTTAACCAGTCAGTGCAGAGAGACAAACAGCCAGCAAGTCCACACTACTGAAGCAGCCAGTAAGCAAGTCGGTCAGTCAGCCAGTCATCGAGTGACAAAGAGTTTCTTTGTGCTGTGCGGCCATACAGTGCTGCGTTCACTGACTGTTCACAGACAATGAAGAGCAACACAGAAGGCTTTGACAGCACAGAGGACGTAAGGACACAGACACTGAAGACATGACCGGACTCACACATGTCCACCCACAGCTGGAGCCCCCTGCTGCTCATTAAAGGTACTGTGTCTTTGTTTTCACCGTAAACACATGGTTTTATATGGTTATTTCTCACTAAAATGTACATCTCTCACAGGGATTCACCTGTATCCTGTTGTTTTACCAGTTGTTTTTTTGCATTTGAAAGCTGGTCACAATTCACTTTCACTGTTTGGGAGATTCTGCAATGCTATTTTCCTGTTTCCTGCTGTACTCCAGCAGTGTTTTGTGGAATAATAAACTAAACCCGACCTTCAATCAGCATGAGGCTGAGTAGATAATGACTGAATTTTCATTTTTGAGTGAACTATCCCTTTAATTTACCTGCTTTTTGGTAAATTTATGTTGCTTGTTTCTCTCTGCTCTGTGTTTCAGTTATGTTACCATAGTTGCAATAAAAGTTTCCAACAAAAAGAGTATTTTATCAGTGTAATTCATTTAAAAACAAAGATGGATGGATCTTGCCCCCAAACATCTGAACTTCAGGCCAAAATATTATTTTTTTAAACCTACCTAACCTGAATCTGATGAATAATGAGTGTATATGACAAAAAAAGAGTGAATCATTGGGAATAAAATATGGGAAGACTTGTAAAATATGACTCCTTTAACGGTTTGTTCAGGTCCAAATGCTCTGTGACACCAACAAAGCAGCCAACATGGGGAAACACTGATTCCTCTTCTCTTTTATTGTCACACTGCTACTTTTTATGAGACACTCGCAGTACAATTTTTATGAAATATAATATTAGGCTTATTAAGCTGCAGTGAATCACACAGCGAAGGCAACATATTTCACAAGTGAGGCTGCAGTTTAAAGTGTCATGTAGTAAACTGCTCTGATAGCAACATGAGATGAGTCAGGATCCATCTGATTCAGCTCAGCTGGTGACTGATTGATCCATCAGATTGTATGTTTACTTCACTGCAGTGAATCAGAGCTGTCAGCCCAATCAGTCACAATCAGGTGTGATGTGTGAAGGGAAAAAACTCATCTCTGCAGGTCAGATACCAGGTTACAGGTAGTTTGACAATCACCAGCTGCTACCTCGCAGTCTGAATCCAGTGGGAATTCAGCTAAAGTTTGTCTCACTGAGCCAGACGACCTGACTGTTACTTGCATTTGGCACTTTGACTCGGTTTTCCACTGCATCAACACAGGCGGAGCAGTTGGGAAACGACACACAGGAGTTTTACTTTGTTCTTGAGAAGCTGCAGCCTTCATCACTGACAGACTTTGACATGCACTGTACATTTACTGCCAGAGTGACAAGTTCACTGCTCACAGAGTCAACCTGAGCCGTACCATGCAGTGGAAATGTGGCTGTATAGAAGACTGAGAAAATAAGCCTGGGCAATAAAACAACCCTGTCATATCCAATGATAATGTAGCGTGTTAGAAGTGACATGCAAACAGCCAATCATGTAGCAGGTGACTTGTGACACAACAGAAACAGCACAGAGTGAGAAAATGAGTGCAGGCAGTGAAGAAACTGTTTATAAAAACAAAACAGGTCAGGACATTTTTCTTTGTTTTTTAAGTCTAAGTCTATGTACCTGTTTGCCTCTTTGATAAAAGTGGTTCAATTCAACCTTTCCTCTCCTGGTCTCTATTTAATATACATCATTAAAAAGAATCAATAATTAATGATATTGAAAAAGAAAAATAACACATTTAAAATCAGTATTGGGAAGAAAAAAAACAGTATGAGACCATCTCTTCAAACAACACAGATAAAAAGTAAAAAACTAAAAAGACCCTAATCTTTTGGTGATTTCAATCTCTATTTGCACTCGTGCCCAACTGTCCAACTTCCATTCACAAAAAGAACATGTCTTGATACACATCTTTGATTTGTCTGTCATCAGTCTAGTTTGATCTTTGCGGTTCTTCAGATGGAAACACGAGAAACTGAAGGAACTTTTAGCTCCTTTGTTCTTGGGACCGTCTGGTCTCAGAGAGGATTTTACAGGATTGAACTGCGAGCTTCAAAACCTCAACATTTACTGACAGCAGACAGTCTGTTACAGTTGATTTGTTTTGACAGTGTTTTCATTGGGTTTCACAGTACATACTGAAGCACGTTAAGACCAATCAATACTGTTTACTGCACAAACGGGAGTCACAAGACGAAAACATGTAAAGTCTCTGCAACCATCAATATTAGAGCAGAGATCAGTTGAAGCTGCCAGTCTTCTCACTAATCATCATTTACAGTAACACCAGCAGTTTGAACTTCACACTGCAGGAAAGATTAGACTCTTCTTTAACCCTAAAGGAGTTTTTCTGATTGTCTCTGATCTCAAAGTGACAGCTGTCATCCAGAGTGACTGTGGATGTAAGAAAACATGTTTTTCTGGGAAGAATTAGCACTAACATAAAGTGCGCTGGCAGAGCACCACAGCCTCGACGCAGGTTTGACGTTGGTCTTGAAGAATCTGAATCTGGGCCAAAGTCGTCTCTCTGTCACATAAATGACAAGGATGTTATTACAGAGAGAGGAGCTCAGACTGCAGAGTTAAATCACTGTCTCAGTTAAAGATATAACAAGAGCTTTATGGCACCACAAATTGTCACTGTTAGTATCCTCATAAACCATGTTCAGTCTCTATATCCGTCATTCCCAAACACTGGGTCGGGACCCACAGGCAGGTCACACGAGATTTTATTTGAATCCCCAAATAAATAAAACACTATGGAGGATATTCTGAAAATTTAAGATTTGTACCTGCAGTACAGCTCTTAGAAAGCATTTCAAATGTGTTAAAAAAAAAAAAAAACAAGATCTTGTTAATTCCATCTAAATGCACCTATTTTGTCTTATTTATGAAGTAGGATGTTTTCCTAATAAGAGGAAATAAAAACAATGACCTGGCCTGTAAACTCAGCCTAAATCCATTTCTCATTTTTTAAGTTTTAACACGTGTATATTTTAACAATAAAGTGTCAAGATAGTAAAATGTGATGCTGAAATAACAGAAACAAAGGGTTAGAAATGTTCATTTATGCAAAGAATGAACTCTTCCCAAAAATGTATTGATAAGGTTTATTGTGATTTGGATCGCGATGGTTTGTCATTTTTAGAAAGCAGGTCCCCAGGAAAAAAAAAAAGTTTGGGAAACACCGCTCTATATTATCAATAAATCAATAAAAACACTGCAGAAAAGCTTCCGTATGTCATAAAGCAGCAGGTCAAATCAAAAACTGGTCCTGATGTGACGATCCAAGGTAGGTGGAGGTGCTATACATAAGAATTGGCCACGTGCTGAATTCTTACTCCAAACAAATAGGGGGCAGCATTTCACAAGAGTTACCACTACCTGCTGCTAACTGTAGCTGCCATGAGTTAGCCATGCAGCTAGCAATCCTATTTGTGGCTGATGGGGGGGACAACAGGGAATACAGTACCAAGGTGATTTCCAACGCGTCCGACTCCAGGAATGACAAAGACACAGCGGCTTCAGGCTAGGGATTTATGTAGCCAATAATTTCTCTGTGGTATTTTACAAAATGAAGCAAACTTTGGAGCAGCTTCGCTCTAAGTTGTTCAATAAACGCTGACTAGGGTTGTAACTTTTATCACTACTGCTCTACTGTGTAAGTAAGTGGGAGGAAATGAAATATTTGATCAATAATGATCAGTCCAAATTCAAAGTGAGGTCAGATAAAGTGTAACAGTACAGGTGTTGCAGTGACTCAGATTTACAGAAACATTACCACAACCACAAATCTGAAGTCCCTCACTCATTACTAAAATGAGGCAACAAAGGCACACAAATGAACAGGACCACATTAATTAGTTTTTAACAGGAGCTGACATCAAATGAATTTTAATAAATAATTAGTTCCATGATCTGTGGATTCATGAAAATAAAAAATCCCTAAAGTTGAGTTATTTTTCCTGGTTTCCCTCAGATTTATTGACCACTGCTTGGAAGACACGCCTGAATGTCTTTCCAAACTGCTGTCTTCCCCTTATGATTTTTCATCAAACAACTGCTGAGTATCAGAATAAAATGTTCTCGTTGGTTATAAATTGCCTTTTAAGAAGACAAATATTCACGGCCAACTCGGAGCAGTGAAATAGAGCCATCTGAGCTCAGGAGGAACCGAACAAATCAAGTCAAAACACTTTGACTTCAAATATATTGTCATTTTTCACACGTATATAAGTAAATACATTTAAGATGGAAGTAAACAGGAGTTTGTGTCTGTCCCCGGAGACAGAGGTAGGGTACCTGTGTCCAACCTCCGCTCATTAATAACGTCAACGATCCAATCAGTGTGAAACAGCAGCTGAAACGCAGCCAAACACTGTCAGGCAGGAAGTTGTTGGTGAATTACGTGGCTTCATTACAGCTAAACAAATCACAGCTTTGACTCAACCCCCTATTGATCGGCCTGTTCTGGGGTGGAGGTGAGTTAAAATATTGGCCTGCATTAGCAGGCTAATTTAGACGGACCTGCTGATGTAGGTCTGAGGCCGGGTGATGGATAAAATACATCAAGAGTCAAATGGAAAGGACAGAAGCACAACAGCTCTGATTCAACCTGAAGACTGAATGGACGGTTTCTAAATTAATGCTCAGAGACGGATGAAGATGATGTAAACTTCAGTTTTTGCTCACTAAATTAATGACAAGTGAAGATGCGGGGCTGTACTGAATGCTTTCGCTTCAAAATTCTGTTTGATGCCACAGTATTTAAACTGTGAAATCAGTATTTTTCCTCAGTGTTGCTTCGGTGTCTCTCACACTGACGATGTTTTGTCGGTCTGCATCAAGCTCACGCTGAAGTTGCTGCTGACGCTTCTTCCAGCAGGTCCACCTGCCTGCTGTCCTCTTCTCACAAATGTGTACGATTGGCTATGGTTTGGATTAGAGCTTCAATGATTAATCAATTTTTAAATTAATCTCAACCTATTTGGATAATCAATCTTTTCTTCCTCTGTTAGTAGTAGTTTTATCAGCAGTGTGCCCTGAGATACAGCAATCTGGTTTGTGTTAGTGCTGCAACGATTCATTCGTTAATTGATTAGTTGCTCACTATTAAATTAAGCTATTTTGATAATTTAATTGTTCTGAGTAGTGTTTAAGAAAAAAAAAGTCTAAATTCTCTGATTTCAGCTTCTTAAATGGGAATATTTTCTGGTTTCTTTACTCCTTTCTGACAGTAAACTGAATATCTTTGGGCTGAGGACAAAACAAGACATTTGGGGATGTCATCTTGGACTTTGGGAAACACTGATCATCATTTTTCACCATTTTCTCACATTTTATGGAGCAAACAACTAATCGATCAATCCAGAAAATAATCGACAGATGAATCAACAGTGAAAGTAGTCATCTATAATAGTATTATAATAATATAATAGTCTAATAATCGGCCTAGTTTGGATTGTAATGATTCTGCTAATTATCACAGATGAATGTTATCAGCAGAAACACTGTACTACATAACTGTAACAACGGTGTCTTTTCTTCAATATTTTGGGGTTTACTAAGGCTACTTTACAGTAATGACAGATGAGCATCCCGTGCTTGTAAAGCATTTTGTAAAGCAGCTGAGTGGGTAAAGTGAGAATAATGCTTGACTCAGGACTTAACAAGACAAGTGCATTAGGAGACGTGAAGGTGTGGATGCATTCAACTTGCATGTCAGATAGCCAGGTTGATACACAATAGGTGTTTCCTGTACACGGTTTAATGTGACACTAGCATGAGTGAAATGTGTGTGGGAATTGACAAGCAGGAAAAAAAATTCTAAATAATTCCTTTGGAATCTAGATTTTGGAATTGATTCTCAATGCCCAACCCACCAATGTGTTGCTGCTCACAAATGTCTCTAATTCTTTCCCTGTCTGTCTCTGACAGAGAGACAGAGACAGCAGCTGCTGTTGCAGAAGCTTCAGTGGGAGAAAACAGATTGACAAAGCACCAGCAGCTCCACCAAGCTGGTCAGCAGGACGGAGAAGAGGAGGTCCTGTAATGTTGCAAAGTTCATTTTGCATCCTGCTTGGACTGCATCAAGGTTCAAATTATGGTATTGTGGCAACATTATCAGTCAGTTGCTTACTGGTGTACTTTTAATAGTTTTTGGACAAAAGTAGAGCTCTGCATCACAGAGGAAGACAGGCTGTGATAAACACACAATACTTGAGAGCCGAGTGGACAGTTGGTTTGTGTCAAGATGTGTGGTCAAGAAATAAAATATAAAATATCAGATGCTTCTGAAGATGAAGGGTTAAAAGAACTTTCCCCAGTGTCTGTAATGAAGACTTAAAATACCCCAAAATACTTACAAAATTCAGAATATCACTAGACTTTGACTTTAATATAAGACACACAGGCCCACACACACTCTGTCCAATCTGTTCAATCCAAACTGTCCTGCCTGGACAGATTTGTAACCATCTGTTTAGCCGGTTAGTTGATTCTTAAATTAGTTGTGGGAAAAGTGTTGGTGAAAACCAACATGTCTGTAATTAATTTTCACAATACACACACGTTTTACTGTCTATTTCATCATATTTTTCTATGCAGCAGAAGAATTCTTGGCAATAGTGTTTGTGTCTCCCAGAAATTCAGCCGCACCCGTCATGTTTATGCTCTGTTTGTTACAGAAATGTGTCAAAACTCTTTCTCACACACACAATCGTACTCTGTTAGGCAACTTATGGTTCCTGCCCTCATGATAACATACACACACACACACACACACCATACACACAGAGTCACAGTCAGGCTCAGAGGCCCAGACACATGGTGCTGCTGACCTCCAGTGGTCTGGCTGGATCACTGGTCCAGCAAACAGTGTGGCCGCATGCCAAACAGCTCACATCCACCCTGCACCACTGAAAAAGGTTCCTACAGCTCTGAAAGAAGAAAACAAATACTGTGTCTGAGGCTTTTTGTGGGTGAAAAGACTTGGAAATAATCCAAATCAATTCCCATACAACGTTCTTCACGTTCAGCTCCCTGTCAATCACTTCAATCACAGAACATCAACCATCAATGAGAGAAGCTTGTTCTTTGCTTTGAGATAAAGTTAAACCGCTTATCTGCTGCCAACGGAGCGACACACTGTTCACAATACAAGCAGCCTCGGCTCGTTCTCTTTAAAACAGCCAAACTCCCCGATCCCTCACTCTTGTTTAATCCAGTAAGTACCCTGTCCGAGGAAAAACACATCACAGGAGCAGCCGCACGGTTTGACTGACAGGTGGACTCTGAGGATTCAGAACAGAAACTAAACAGCATCTGATGCAAACATTTACAATTTTCCAATTATATACCATCAAGACGTTTCAGGATTTGGAAAAAGAACAACCAAGTCAGAACTGAACTTCACACCCAAACTGTGTTAAAAGTCAGTTAAAATAAGGGTTCACAGTTTTTCCTGCGTAGAGACTTACAGATGGCACAAACTTCCTGCCAGCTCTCAACAAAAGCTGCTACATTCACATTAGGGCTGCAATTAATGCTTATTTTCAGTGAATTCATCTGTTCATCATTTTCTCAATTAATCCATTAGTTGTTTGGTCTACAAAATGTCAGAAAATGGTGAAAAATGTTTTCACGAAGCCTGAGATGACGTCCACAACCCAAATTATATAATGAAGAGCTGGAACGGTCTGATGAGTTCAGAAAATTACACCACTTTACTGTCATGACACTTTTAATACCAGGAAAAGACAACACTTATGACATATCACAATATAACAATATCCAAAATCTATCATGATATCTAGTCTCATATCACAATACGATGTAATAATGATATACTGCCCACTCCTGGTAGACAGCACATCACATACCGCTGTATCATAAGAGGCACAGTGCTGCTGAAACAACAAAAGAGGAAGAACAGAGCTGCACTTTTTCTTAAGAACTTTCCTCCAAGGTTTTAGAGGTGAAGCAGTAAGACAGAAGACAGTCAGGATAAGAACAGTAAGCTGTGAGTTTGTGGGCTTTTCAACAATCAGGGGCCTTTTCTTATGTTCAACTTTTCAGAAAGTTGAAGCGCTCGTCAGTGAATCGACTCAGCCTGGATGAGTGGGACATTTAATAAATGTTGATGTGCAACAATAAATTTATATGCATGAATGGTTATGATCACTGACAAGTTAATACTTAGCATTAACAGATTAGAGACTAACCACCACTGTAGACCATTTGTCTTAAACAAGGATTTAATGCAGGAAAAAAACCTACAGAAATTATAAATGTAAGCAGTGAGATAGCTGGACTAGCCAGTTAGCTTAGCACTTAGCGAGGCTATTTTCTTCTCAGGCTAATTACTGAAACATGTCGATTCAGACGTCACAGCGGTGCAATAAACATGCTTCAACATCAACAAGACAGAGCAACACCATGAACAAGGAGAGCGTCAAGTTATTGTGCTTCATAAGCCCAGACCGTCTGTGGCTTCTGCACCGCAAGACGGCAGGAAACATAACAGTAGGGATGCACGATAACTGTTTTTTCCCACCGATACCGATAACCGCTAACTTCCTGCTTCTCATAACCGATGCCGATACCGATAACATTTTTAATAGTTTATATATACACCTGAGGTAAAGAAAGGCAAAGATGTAGTGAGTAAAGATGAATTTAACATTTTAACTCTGCCTCTGACTTATCAAAATAATGTAACATACATCACTAGTGTTGTAATCACAACAAAAAAGAAAAGTTATGACTCAAAAAAAAAAAACATTTATTATTGCTTCACTCAGCTGCATCGCTCAATAAAAAAGATTTTACAGAACAAAAACTCAGTGCAAAAATAAAGTGCATTACTGTCCATACAAAAATAAAAGATTTACAGCATGAAAACTCTGTACGTTGTTGTGGATGAACGTTTGAATGTGTTGCGAGTACATTATATAGTTCAGCCCCTCTCGCCCAGCACGTACGCCCCAATCACCTAGGCAGCCACGGATGTTTATATCAGTAAAGTCAGACAGATGACAGCTCGAAAAACCAGCATGGTTTCACAGTGTTTTAATCTAGACAATAGAAATAATGTTGAATATAGACTGTGACAGAATAAGCTGATACATATATTCACTCGACTGGAGTAACATGTGACCACATTAAGTACAGACACAGACTTAAACCTGGAGAAGCAGCTGCTGCTGCTGCTGCTGCTGCTAGCACTGCTAACATTAGCCACACTGTGTGTCAGGCTGACAGCTGACAGTCAGCTCCAGGTTGTTTACCTGCAGACACTGTCATCCTCTTCAGTCTGAAAAGGTGAAGCATTTAGTGAGTTGTTGTCATGTTTTGTACATTAATGTGTAATGTTTGTGCAGTTCAGCAGCATTTAAAGTATGATTTGGCGATTGTTGACTGTGATTAACAGCTTCAAATGGCTCTTAATACACACAGAATTTTTACGGACAGTATTTAACATTATAAATTAATAAATTCTGTTCAATTTTAACTGCTTTCTGTGTGTTTTCTTAGTGTTCGACTGGTCGACTAGTCTAAATTAAAGTTTTCATTTAAATTTCAGGGAAATTAGTCGTCGGGAACATCCCTACTCCAGACTCCTTGCTGGCTGGCGATGCAGCGTTAGCAGCAGAGTCCTCTCATCCTCATACTCTCTCCATATATCGTCGTTTCGATGGTGAAACTTTTAAGTGGCTAATAAGGTTGGATGTGTTGAAACTGGTAGACTTTTTACCTCCTCTTGGCACTTCAGCTGAACATTTATTGCACACTGAATCGCGTTGTCTTTTTCAGAAACAGTGAAAAATGCCCACACTGGTGATGGCGGCGCCATGTTTATGTTTGAGGTGGCGCACAATATGACGTTATGCGCGTGACAACAGCAGGCACCAGCAACACAGGGCAAACAAAGGGACTGAAAATGAGCGAAATCAAGGCAATGTTGGCTATTTATAATTGGATGTAGTTATCGGCAAAAAAAATGTCATTATCGGACTTATCTGTGTGACGTCACTTTTTCCAATATCGGGCCAATAATTATCGGTACCGATAGTTATCATGCATCCCAACATAACAGACAAGGAACGAAGAGACAGGAAGGGAGAATATATACTTTTAAAGTAAAATTCCAAAATAAAGGCCTCTGAACAAAAACGTACAAAATATAATATTATTAGTATTATTTTACATAATACTACATATTAACTAGAACAGCTACAATATTATTGGGTACTATACAATTCTAATGAATATACTAATATATAATTATTAATATTATATATAATAGTATTATAATTATTTTCATAGTCCATTAATCAGTCTATTATTTTATTGATTAATCGACTAATGGTTGTTTGTTATAATGTTAGAAAATCTGTGTTTTCCAAAGTCCAAGATGACGTCCTCATATGTCTTGTTTTGTCCACAATTCAAAAAATATTCAGTTTACTGTCAGGGAGGAATAAAAAAAAAAAAAAACAGAAAATATTCAAATTTAAGAAGGTGAAATCAGAGAAATTGGATTTTTTTTTCTTAAAAAATTAATGGATTTGCTTGTGAAATGTGTAAATGAAAGCAAAGACTTTCCTGTTAGATTTACATTCAACTACACTGAAGCAGGGCCTCTGTGGACTGTAAATGAAAACAAAAGCTTTTGTTATATCTGATGTGATTTTAAATAACTTTGCTGTTTAGCTGTTAAATTAACACAGAAGCCTTTATGTTGTATTTGATTTAATAAAGGACATCTTTCTGATTTTTTTTTTACATTGCTTTTAAAAAGTGTTTGCTTGAGTTAGTTGCAGGCTCAGTACACGTGCACGTGTGTGATTGGGATGGTACCACCTCCGCCTCATTTTGATCCAGGAAATGTTATTGGCTGATAGCGAACACTGATCCAACAACATGTTATACAGAAGCTGTGTTTCTCTTTACGTGGTAGAGAATTTAAAATGACACCTTACACAATAAGTGCCTTTTTAATTAACATTTTTTTTCTACATTCCAGTTTTGAGAAAAAAAAAAAACAAATATGTGAGGCTTTAGCTGCCAGAGGCACACACACACACACACACACACACACACACACACACACACACACACACACACACACACACACACACACACACACACACCACACACACACACACACACAGCTCTCCTTGATCACTACTCCTTTCATGGATATTGAGTTCAGCCTCTTTCACTTTGCTCTACAATTTCAGAGTCTATAATGCATGAGATTAATAACTCTCACTGATTATGTTCACTAAATAATCTGTTTATTTAATATGTATGATTAACGATACGAGCGTGTCTAAATTAAGAAAGGGCATTTTTACTCATGTGGCACAGCAGCAGTCACTTCATTAATTATTCACGAGGAACAGTATGAAATTGTTGGGGCTGAATATTATATTTCATTTCATTAAAATAACAAGAAGGACTCTCCCAAGACTTATTACCCAACCATCCCCTAGGCTGTCTGCTTGGAGGGGGGTTGGACAGATGGGCCATAAAGGGGGGGTGGAGGGTTCTTATATGAAACAAAAGCACATTAATTAGGTAAATAACACGTTGGGTTAGGATCATCAGTTGGATTAAAGATCTTTACAGTGGTGCATGATCCTATAGTTTATGAAATAAAGCACAAAGCTGAACAAACTTATCTGTAATACGGAGCATTAGGGATGTGACAATACCAAAAAGTCACAGTATGATAATTTAACAATAAAAGGTCCATGATACAAGTGCTTCTGCTTTTCTTCTTTAATAAAATTAAAGTATCAGCCATGACCTAAACATATGCAAAATATTGGTATGAATTGTTTTTGGCAATGAATGTTCGAATTACACACAACTGCAAAACAAAATATTGCAGTAGTTCGTATATAAAAAAATAATAATTAAACATGTGATATCACAGTAGATGTTGTCACAGTCTGGACATTTATTAAGTGCAATATTGCAACATTTGATATTTTGTTACATCCCCACAGGACCAGCTGGCTAGGCTAACCAGTTAGTTTAAAACTTAACTAGGCTAATTTACAGACGGAACAGCGATATAACTAACTTTAGAGCAGTAATATTAAAATTTAAATCAAATGTGACTTCTGTACCAGTAACAACGACAGAATGAAGATGATGAACGGAAAGACAAAGAAGCAGAAACAAACCTTTAATTTCAAAATAAAGGTCTCTGAGCATTAATTCACAATGTAACATAAATTAAGTATTTTGTTTGTTTCTGGGCGGGCGGTGGCAGGCCGACCGCAGGGCAGTTATAGGGGAAACACTGCTAACACCCGGGTTTAATCGACGCTCTGCTAACTAGTGCAACATTTAGTTGATTAGCTGATTGAAAGAAAAATGATTGCCAACTATTTTGATAACTGATTACCAATTTCAGTCAAAAAATCAAACATTTGCTGGTTGCAGTTTCTTATACATGAGAATTTGCTGCCTTTCTTTGTCATTTGTGTCAGGAAATCAAAAGTCTTTGGGTTTTGAATCGGTTAGACAAAAAGAAGAAAGAAAAAAAAAGTTTCAGCTCTGGGAAACTGTGACGAGCATTTTTTAGATTTTTTTGACACTTTATACTAGGACTGCATGATTTAGCAAGAAAGTCATATTGTGATTAATTTGACTGAAACTGTGATTATGATATAACTAGTGGGAATGATCATTTTTGCATTACAATTTTCATTTTCACAGGAAAAAAACTATTAAAATCATGATGATGTGATATTTCTTGGGGTCTGTACCAAACAACAACATTTTGTTTCATCTGAAGAACAAGATTTGTAGGCCAGGTCATCTCTGCAGCACTGCAGAACTTCACTATAATGAAATCTGTTTTCTCACATTTTTATCCTTTTTCAAAAGATTGTTATTTGTTTCTGGTTACACAGTTTGAATATTGTGCAGCCCTGTTTTATAGACTAAACTATGAATCAGTTAAGCATGAAAATGAAAAGCAGAAAAATCAACAATAAAAGTAATAATCAGCTGCAGCCCTACTGTTAACTACAGGACAGTTACTGTCCTCTCCCCTGTTCAGGGTTTAGACGGAATCCACAACACCACGGACAGAAATGACCCCAAACCTGAGACTGAAAATAAAATCAATTTTTTTTTTTGGGAAGTGTCCAACCATTTGATTTGGAGGGCATATCCTCTGCAAACATTAACATTAAATGGTTAAAGCATTGCCAAGAATTTGTTCTTATTTACAGCAACCACTTCAGAATAAACCAAAAACCTCAAAGTAAGTAAACTGTCTCTCACTGTGTGTTTGCTTTTAACCTTGAGGAAATGATTTAAAGAGGCCTGTCTGCCGTCACGCCATTTAAAACACAACTTATAAAGTAAATATGGAAATCACCGCCCTGCCAAGTCCTCCTCAGTTTATAGCTTAAAGCTGTCAGTGCTTCAAGTCTACCACGTCTATGTTTTATCAATAAAACTGTCAAAATGTGAAGAGAAACACACACACAAAAAAAAAAATAAACAGCAGAGGTAACAAATTTGTTCCAGGCAGGTTATGGATACTCATACACTTGTCATTATGGCAGATTTCAGCACCAGCAGGTTTTTAAAATGTGTTTAAGCATGCTGTTAACACACACACGGTCAGAACTGCCAATTTACAATCATCCAGCACAGACACACAAACATTATCCATCTGAGAAACAAACAGCCTCATTCACCTCAGAAAAACAGAAAATTATCTTCTGGAGCAGATCGTTAACACACACAGTCAACGCATATCCTCAACACACACGCACGCACACGCACCACCACCCTCATCTTGGTGTAATCACTTCCCAGCTGGCCCTCTGCCTCCATTCTGTCATCCTCACCCTTAGTCATCTGTAGCCAATCAGGGATCAGTAATGAGCCATGCTGAGTCTCTGATTGGTTGTGTTTCCACAGCAAGGCTGAATGAAACTTTCCACAGACATCAGAGACTCAAAAAATAGCTACAAATACACAACAGTAATACGCAAAAGTAATCAGGAACCCAAATATGAATGTTAAAAATCATCAAGAACCCAGATATCAATGCTAAAAATAATCAAGAACCCAGATATCAATGCTAAAAATAATCAAGAACCCAGATATCAATGCTAAAAATAATCAAGAATCCAGATATCAATGCTATAAATGATCAAGAACCTCAATATCCACGCAAAAAATTGTCAAGAACCCAGATATCAAAGCTATAAGTCATCAAGATCCTGAAAATCAGCACCTACAATCTTCAGGAACCCAGACATCAACATTAAAAACCATCAAGAACATTAATATCAATGCTAAAAATCATCAAGAACCCAGATATCAACACTAAAAATCATCAAGAACACAGATATGAACCCTAAAAATGTTTAGGAACCCAAATATCAACACTACAAATTGTCAAGAACTTCAATATGAAGCCTTCTGAAAATGACAGCCCTCTAGATAAACGTTTTATTTAAAGCTGTGAAGTAAAAAATGAACAAATGAAAAGTGATTGTTCTCTACTGACCCACCCTGTCACACCATATACAAACCTGTCAACCACAAACAGATTAAGATGATGACAAGAACCTAAAGCCCACAGATCTGACTACAAGACCAGCTGAGACTAGTCGGCTAGTTCAAATTAAAATGTGCGTTTATTACACAGGAAAATTAGTCTCCAGGAACGTCCCTTATAATAACTGAGTGACGTTCTCACAGTGAATGATGCTGTAGAGAAGAGCAGCTCTGCAGCAGCAGCTGAGGGAACAAAACACAGTAGAACTCAGTGAAGAGACAATCAGAAGTTGATCAGCTGCATTATAGCCGATACTGATCCATTAATATATTCCTGGAACTATTTTTAATGAAGGTATTCCAGTTGTTTTCTTGGTTTCAAGGTACAGGAGTTCACATGAACACTCGCCTGATTCCATGATTCACCTCCTCTGGATCCTGGTTGGTCAGTCACACGTAATTTTTCCCCCTCCTCCGTGTCTTTTTGTGCCTCTTTTTCTTCATCTTTCCATCATTTCTGATATAACCTCTAACAGAACCTGCACGCTACTCTGAGGTTCTATAGACTTAACAAGCGCTGGGAGGTGGCAGCAGCTCCCACAGCAGGGAGCCACAGTGAACAGCTGAAGGATAATATCCCTGAAATTTCTGCAAAGGTGAGGATGACGACAATGATGATGACAGAGTGCAGAGCCTGAAGGACTTCAAAGTGGCGGCAACATCCACACCAGCACAGAACATCACACACACTGTGCTATTCTGGTGTCCGTGCAAAGTAATAAAGTTGTGCAGGAGCGAGTTAGGAGACACCATGAGCAACACATCCAGGTTCAAGCCATCGAGGCAAAAAGCATGAATCCTATGAGTGAGACCATCACCATCTAAAACTTCAATATTTCTCATTTCAGTGAGTCTTCTTAAACATGATCATGTACATAGAAGCAGCAGTAGGAAGGTTCTTGTGAATGAGATGAAATCATCAACTATTTTGATAATCAATTAATTGGTCTGAGTAATTTTTTAAGAAAACAGTTAAAATTATTAGATTCCACCTTCTTGGCTGCTGTGAATATTTTCTGGTTTCCTTCCTCCTCTCTGACAGTAAACTGAATATCTTTGGTTTGTGAGTAAAACAAGACATTTGAGGACATCATCTTAAGTTTTAGGAAACACTGATTGACATTTTTCAACATTTTCTCACATTTTAAAACAAACTATTCAGTGATTAATTGAAGAAATAATCAACAGACTAATCAACCATGTCAACAGTTGCAGCCCTAGATTTTATTAAAAAAATATTAAGAACAGTTTCTGGTTCAGACAAAAGAAAATTTTTATTTATAATGTGAACTGAATCAGTTCTTTTGCACTTTGCTAGTCCCTACATTTTACATAACATCTGTCTGCTCCTCCATTTTAAGTTTCATTTTGGTCACATGGTACACTGTTTGCATTCACAGGCGATTAGTCAGCCGGGGCTGATAAAGACTCCAACACGCGGACCAGCCACACTTACTGCATTACCATGCAGCATGACTAACTGTGAAAACAAAATCTCTGTGTAATTATCCATTTACGGGGGAATTTTTTTTTTTTACTTGTGTGCAATTATCCTGCACAATTATTCAGTCCCTCCAGGATGTCGCAGGCAGTTTTTAGGATTGTTGCGCCCTAAAATGTCGATGTCATGGCAGTGTTTCTAAAAAATTGTGATGCATGTTGCAGTGTTTTTTAGGCATTTTTTGCAATGAAATTACATGAGCAAGTGCAAATTGCAAAAGAAAGCTGTGATTTGTTTTGTATAATTCATCCAAATCAAAGACAACTTGTTCCAGGGAGAATAAAACTGCACTTTGTTCTGAGTGTTCTACGTAACCTCACCAAAGAGGTTCAGGAACACAAAAACTCTACATGAAGGAGTACACAAAGGAGCAAAACCTTTCTGGAGCTCAAATTCAGTCAGCAAGTAAAAAAATTAGAAAATATAGAGTTGGTTCATTACAACACATGTACATGTATGATGTTTGTGTGTCGGACTGACTGGTAGAACTCATGTAAAGCAACAATAATTGGTCAAATTGACAAAAAAGTTTGAACAAAACTGCAAAGTCGTGCAGAATTTGCGGGGATTTGTTGTATTTGCGTGAACTGTGATCGCAGCTTCCTGGATGGACTGATGGCATCTGTCCATAGAGCCATATATTTCCATATATCTGTACAAGTTAAGAGTTAATATAGTATAATGGTATAATATATATAATAGTATAATATAATTTGTCTATAGTTTTTCTCTACTTGTACTTTTTGAGCTGCTGTAATGTGAATTTCCCTGCTGTGGGATCAATAAAGTTTATTTTATCTTAAATTACAATATTAGATATGTGTGTTATGAGTAACAAGCAACCTTATTATGTTCTCCAAAAAACAACTTGATGGTGAGATGGTGAGAAGAGTTCATTTTACACCAGCTGGTTTCTAATCCTGCCAACACACACAGAAGTCAGAACAGACTCATTATAACTTCAATCAAATCTAAATCAAACTGCCAGACAGACAGTTATCAAGTCAAGAACTTTTCCAGTCTGAAATTCTTCCCCTCAGCTGTCAGAAGAAACAGGCACGTCTCTGTCTGTCAGCTCGTTGGACACGTGGTTTTGATCTGACAGCTTTTTTTGTCTTTTCCATACCCCTTCATGTGCATCTCTCCTGCAGCAGCTCCCCCATGTCACAGCTCAACTAGGTCAGAAACAGACCCCTGCTGCACTGAAGCCTGCGTCGGCTCTATATTATCAATCAAAAGCAAGACAGAGCTCGCCCTACTTCAGCTTCACACCGCTTCAGACACTGTGATCTTATGGAGCCTATACCTGCTTAAACCATGTTCCCTAAATGTAAATCTGTTTCACTGTTATTTCAAAGAAAGAAGGAGATATTTCTGTTCTTATTGATATTATTTCAATCTATGTAGCAGCACAGTGGGGCTGAAACTACATATCAGTGTTCAATCTGGTAATTTATAGTCACAATAAAGGTGAACGAACCAGTTTTCAATATTTGGAAACTCGACTGCAGCGGTGAGAATTCTGATGTTTGGATAAAATCTGAGGTTTATTTTAGATGGCGGAGGGTTTCTCCTCAGGAAATTGTTCAGCGGACGAGATAAGTCACAATTATTAAATATACGTGACATTTGTTGTGTGAAATAGCACCTCTGTTCTTCCTCTCTGACAGACACTGTTATGTTTCATTAAAGTGTTTTATTTTTAGAGTTTTAGTAGAGGTGGTGAGGTGGGTGAACAAACGTTCACAAATAGTTTTAAAAGGCTCAGAAATGTCATAAAACAGCTGCTCGCTGGGATTTTAATGCATTTATTGTATATTTCTGAATGTTCAAGATGTCAAAGTAATCAAATGTAATAAGTGGCATAATTTTGATTAGGGATGCACAATATGGATTTTTTCAGCAGATATGATAACCAATAATTATGTGCTTCTTGTAAAAATAAGCTGATATAACCTGTAGTTAATGCACACCTGAGGGTGAGAATATCTGAGGTGTAATGAGCAAAGATGGTTGATTTAATATTCCACAGCTGACTGAACCAGATCTTTTCTCAGGAAGTTCATCAAACAACTTCACAAATATACTTTCAAATTAAATCAAATTAAATTCTTTGACATGATCTGTCAAATATTTTCAATAATTTCATCATCGGAATAATAAATAAACCAATCATTCTTGAAAACTTCGGTCAAATTATTGGTTATTAAACCTTGTGACGGGCCAACCTCCTGGTGATTAAGCGTTTTATTAAATGTAGACGTCGACTGTCAGATGGTAAATCTAACTGAGTTGACATCTCACAGAGTCGACAAAATGTTCCATTTTTTAATTTCACAGCATTTCGTAGCGAGGAGCCATTTTATTTTTTAAAGTGTCTCAGAGTCTCTAAATGTTAATCAAAATACACATTTTTTTTACTTATTTATTTTTGATTTAGAAGGACTACAGAGTCAACATGTGATGGTTGAAACACATCTGATAGAAATATTATTGAATGAATTTGTCTAAAAATAGAAAGCTTACCAGTGTTTGAGCAGTATTCCCGCCTTTTTTAAACCAGGAAGTGAGACAGGGGTCCTTAGGGTATAGCTGACCCTTTTTATGCCTGATTAAATCAGGTTTTACAGGGCCAATATTTTCATGGAAAATATATTTTAAAACAAAGATTATTATAGCACATTTTGAAGGATTTTAACACATTTTTAAATTGTTTGAAGTTGTGAACTCTTGTCTGAAATGAGGCTGTTTTCTGACACAGAGCAAATTTAGACATTAAAAAAATTAAAGCAAAGCAAAACATTTCATAAATTACATATATTTCATATATATAATACATTTTGGTATTAATCATTTTTAAAGGTTTTTTAGGTACGACATGATTTGTCCCCATTCTCAAGAATGGGTGAAATAATACCTCATACAGATTTCTTATTCTTTTCTTCTTTCACATTTTTAACAGGGTAACCACTAGAGCAGCAATGATTAAGCAAATATTAAATTAATCACCAACTATTTTAATTATCGAGTAATCATTTGGAATCATTTTTTTTATTAAAAAAAATCCCAATTCTCTGACTTCAGCTTCTCAAATGCGAATCTTTTTTGGTTTCTTTACTCCTCTCAGACAGAAAACTGAAGTTTTGGACAAAACAAGATGTTTGAGGACATCAACTTGGGCTTTGCAAAACAGTGATCAGTGATCTTTTTCCGAACCACTAATCAATTGATATTGGATTAACTGAGAAAATAATCAATGATGACTGAGTTAGTTGCAGCCCTAGTAGCCACATTTGAAAAGTAAACCTCCCAGTGCTGTGAACTCGTTATGTCAGTGTTGATCTACTGATACCTTACAGGGCGGCAGGGTGGAGCTCATTCTTTAGAGCTGAGACACACACACATGTCTCACTGTGGACATTCACCTCTGTCTGATCACTGACAGCAAGAAACGAGCAGGACGAGGACTTGAGCTCAGACAGTCTGTCACTAACTAACTGTGGAGCTCTGTGACAGTCTGATAACAGGAGAACCTCTCAGGATAAATCCGGGTGAAGCCTAACAGAAGCCATCATGTCTCACATGTGAAAAGTCTCCCTCAGTGAACGTGACAGGGACATTCACAGAGACATAATGACGTTAAAGACACGTTAGCCTGCTAAGGAAGTTTGAAGAGTGTCAGAGCTAACATTAGCTAACATTAGCTAACATTAGCTAACATTACAGAGCGGACTGATGTGAACCCGCAGCTCAGAGGCTCCTTAAACGTCTCAGACAGTCATTTTGTGTCTAAAGTCACAGTTGGACAGTAGTTGGAGGCTAAGCTAACACACACTCAGGTAAACACAGCTGGGATGCTAACAGCAGCTCATATGCTAACATTAAAACTCACAGTAATAAGCCACCACCGGGTCCCGCTTGTCGTGCTCCTGAGCGGTCCGCAGGTGGTGCTGGATGGCTTTGAGCTGCGGAGGTACAGCCATGTCCGATTAAAAGTCCTCCAGGACACAGAGACACATCAGTGAGAACACAGAGAGAACAGTGAGAACAGCTTCCCTGTTGTTGTTAACAGAGTTCCCTTCACTTCCGCGTCTGTGTCCAATAGGAGCGGCCGCCTACACGGGACAGGTGACGTCACCAGTTATCAGGCGCTCCTCCTGATTCATGACAGAAAGGAAATTCATGGGGAACTCCCTTTTTAAATATTCATTGGGAAACAGCCTGACTTTAAATGTGCTATCCCGACAAAATACAGCTCTATATCGATCCTACCAACAAATTCATATCCAAATTTCTGGATACTGATAAGGCATGTGAATTCTGTAAAAATAACAATCAATCAATCAGTCAATCAAATTTTATTTGTATAGCCTCTTACAATAACCAAAAGGTACCCAAAGTGCTTTACAACAAAGCCATAAAACAATACATACATAAAAACACAGGTTTTTGACTGTGGAAGGTGCCACAGTGCTGCAGGTTATTAAAAGCCTTCCAGAATGAAATACAACAGACAAAAAAAGTACACATAAAAAAACAAGACTGCCCTAGTCAGAACTGAACGCCAATCTTAAAAAGTGGGTCTTCAGCTTCAATTTAAAAAGGCCAACTTCAGTAGTGGTGCGAATGTCGGGGGGGCAGTTTGTTCCACAGTCGGAGCAGCGACAGCAAAAGAACGGTCACCCCAGTGTTTGTGTCTCGACCTTGGGACTTCTAACAGAAGCTGACCTGAAGAACGCAGCGCCCTACCATGATCACAGATAGTTAAAATCTCAGACAAGTAGGAGGGAGCCAGGCCATTGATGGCATTGAAAACAAACAACAGAGGTTTAAAATCAATTCTAAAACGAACTGGAAGCCAGTAGAGCATGGAGAATGGAGAATGTCAGCACATATCAGGATTCTGGGAAAAATTAAAGGGATAGTTCACTCAAAACTGAAAATACAGTCCACAAAACACTGCTGGAGTTTCACAGGAAAACAATGTTGCAGAATCTCCCAAATTATGGAAGTGAACAGTGACTAGTTTTCAAACTGAAGAAACCAAAAAAAGAGAAAAAATATAACATGCCTCCATACTGCTCATCTGGTGTAATACAAACCATTAATCTTACTACAATTTTACAACAAAAAATTAGTACAATCATATAAAAAAGAATATTCCATAATTTTACAGAATGAGAACATGATTTTTTAAACAAGTTTTTGTTCAGTTTCCATATAACTTTCAGGTTTTCAAGATTTGTTTCTATTCCCTTCTTCTCTGCCTATGTGCCTGTAATGTATGTACATATGTAAAGATCAATCTGAATGAAGAATAAAATAACTCATGGCAATTACAAAAATAAGAGCCTGAAAATACATCCTATTGTTAATTTACTAATTCTTTTTGGTGATTTTTTTAATTAGAAATTACACTGAGTCTCTGAAGATTATAAACAATATATATAATCAACCTGCTTGATAACTTTGTTTATATTTACACAAAAAATCTTCCTTTTTTGTATTAAGTGTATAATACTAATATTGTGTGTAACACTTAAAAAAAATCAACAGTAGAACTCACGACTATGCTTAATAGTGAAAGTAAGAGTATTTCCACACAATGTGAAGAGAAGTCAAGGGATTGCGACTAAACCGCTGTGTAGTCTTAAGAAAACCATCAGTGAGGCTAATTGGAAAAAAAAGGCTTCAGTTTGCTGGGAGGCATAAAGGTTGGACTCTGGAGGAATGGAAAAAGGTCATGTGGTCGGATGAGACCCTGTTCCAGAGTGATGGGGGCATCAGGGTAAGAAGAGAGGCAGATGAAGTGAAGCTCCCATATAGTGCCTACTTTACAAACCTGTGGGGGCAGTGTTCTGATCTGGGGTTGCTTCTGTTGCTCAGGTCGAGGTTCAACAACGTTATGTGTCCAAAAACATGAGGTCAGCTCACAACCTGAATATACTGAATGAGCAGGTTTTTACATCAGTGGATTTTTTCTTCCCTGATGACACGGACATATTCCAAGATGACAATGTCAGGATTCATGGGGCTCAAGTAGTGAAAGAGAGGTTCAGGAAGCATGAGACATCATTTTCACACATGGACTGTCCACCACAGAGTCCAGACCTGAACCCCACTGAGAATCTTTGGGATGTGCTGGAGAAGACTTTACACAGCGGTCCGACCCTCCATCATCAATACAAGATGTTGGAGAAAAATTAATGCAACTCTGGACAGAAATAAATGTTGTGACATTAAATAAGCTTATTGAAATGATGTCGTGGTGAATGTGAGCTGTGATCAAAGCTAAAGGCGGTCCGACACACATGATGAAATTTACTTTCTGTGATGTTGATTGTAGCCTACGTTATTCAAGTTAAGGCACGTATCACTTTATTCACCAAATGTACAAAGTAAACAGGAATCTGACTTGGTGATGCAGCGCAGTGGGAGAAGATAGATAAAAAGTTTAAAGAGACTAACTTAATAATTCTTGTATTTAACTAAGTTAAATACAAGAATTATGTACAAATTAGAATATTATATACAAATAAGAATGCTATACAACTTGAAAATAAAAGGTACAAATAAGATAAGAATAATAAAGAACAGTATGAGTTAAGAGAAATAAGTATGTTGCTAAACTGGCAGTACCTGCAATTAATGAATCATTTTATTTATTCCTAAAAAGCTAAATAGAAAATATCCATAAAAATAGAGAACAGGAAATGAATTGGTTGGTAGAGATGGTGAGAAATATTCTTTGCAATCATCTGAATGCTATTTTCAAATAAAAAACGACAGTGGAAAAAGTATTTGTGGCAGGCCCCTACAGAAACTAACTCATTATAACCACATTACTTGAAGACAGTAATTGAATTTTGATCACACTTGGAGGCAGACAGAAGTGGACCCTGGATGACACTCGATTAGACTCTGTGTTTAAAAGTTCCTCTCAGGATCTTCAGCTCTGAGGTCAAGTTAAAACCATGAGGCAGACGGGCACACAAGCCAAAACATATTCTCAATAAACTAAATGAAGACATACTGAACTCACAACAAGCTCTACAAATTGAACAAAATTGCATTGTTTCCCAGAAAGCGGGTGGGCTTGGAGCAGAAAGGTCGTCTGTAACAGTTAGGAGAGTTTATGGCCCGTGGTAAAAGTGAGAACTTCGATCTGTTTGGTTTGGATTGTGATTGAGTGAACCTGTGACCTGAGATGCACAACAAAGAAAAAGACTAGAACAGTTTGACGTTCTCCGGGCTTTTCATAAAGCTGCGGTAAAGCCTGTCTGCTGTTTTCTTTGGTCCAAACCATCGTGGAAAACTTTGTTGTGTGTGGTGCGTTTAGGTTCACTGTGGTTTGGAAACAAAAGTCACACGAAGTTTGGAGAGCGGTTGTGGTTCGAGGTTTGGGTCGAGGAGAATCTATGGGCTGATGGATCGACCAAAAAACCCTGCTCCAAGCCCACCCACTTCCTTGGTAATTCATTTTTTGCACTTTTTGGCTCAAATCGCACCAGAATTCATCCAGTCATTTGTTGACTGGACTAATGTTGGCCTAAACCCACCAGAGCTGCTAGATTCATCGAGAAAGAAAGAGGGGCTAAATCCAAATCCCAGACATGGAAGTGGTTGTGGAAACACAATAAGGTAAGGAGCAGTTCAAAAACACAACAAAACAACAACAACAAAAAACTTCTTCACCAGGGGTCCGTTTCACAAAGCAGGTTTAGTGAAAACTCTGAGTTTGTTAACCCTGAAATGAGGGAAACTCTGAGTTTTCCGTTTCAGAAAGGAAGGTAACTCAAACCAGAGAAAGAGGGGTAACTCTAGCCTGTTTCACAAAGAGAGGTAACTTAAGCTCTCGGTCAGTTACCGCAGTAACAGACTCTATGAATCTAACCTGGTCGGGACCAGGTTTTTCTCAATGAACCTCAAGTTTCTCTCTGTCTCCGCCCCCTTTCAGCCACACACGCTATTTGATTTCCTCATTCATTCATACATTCGTAACCTCGTTCGTCTGTCAAAATGGCATGTCCTTTTCTCAACGACCCAGTGGATGAAGGAGCAGCATTACTGCGCAGAGAACTAAATATTCGTCGGGAGATTGTCATCAGACCGCGCATAGATGTCCTTGCATTTCCAGACAGTTACCTTTTTGAGCGATACCGTTTCACGTCACAATCTATTATCTACATACACAACCTAATCCGTCCTTACATTTGCATCATCACCAGCCGCAGTCATGCTCTCACATCCCATCAGATATTGTGTGTTGCGCTGCGATTCTTTGCCAATGGAAGTTTTCTGTACAATGTCGGAGATGCAGAACATCTAAGTAAGGCAACTGTATGCAGGGCGGTCAGAAAAGTGTGTCTGGCCCTGAAACGGCTTTTAAACATCTTTGTCGTTTTCCCCGGACATAAACCTGTCAGAGCCATCAAAGAGGAGTTCCACAGGATTGCAGGTGAATGATGTAGAGATCTGTAAAATTAATTTTAAATCATATTCTGTTAATGACATTGTGCTGCAACCTCAGACTGGGATTAGTAACTTTAATTTCTTTTAGGATTTCCCAATGTGATTGGCTGCATGGATGGCACACACATCCCCATCACAGCTCCCTCACACAATGAAGCTGATTATGTGAATAGGAAGTCCATTCACAGCATAAATGTGCAGGTAGGCTACAGGTAGATTGATTGACTACTGTTTCAAAATGTTAAAGACTGCATCATAGTTCAACATCTGTCATTCTCTGCACTGTCAAGATCATATGTGATGCTGCACACATAATCTCCAATGTGGAGGCCAAGTGGCCTGGGTCTGTACATGACTCAAGGATTTATCGCAAGTCTAACCTGAGCGACAGACTGCAACGTGGTAAGCAGCCTAAACATTTTCACAATATAATTCACTTGTCTCCTCCTTTAATATACTCTAATGTATCCACTATACATTACAGGAGAGTTTGATGGCCTACTGCTGGGTGACAGGGGTTACCCATGCCAGCCGAGGCTGATGACCCCATACCCTGACCCTGAACCAGGCCCCCAACAGAACTTCAACCGGGCTCACTGCAGGACTAGAGCCCGGGTGGAGATGACCATTGGCCTGCTGAAAGCCCGTTTTCAGTGCCTACGTCACCTCAGGGTGACCCCTGAGAGGGCCTGTGATATTATTGTGGCATGTGTTGTTCTTCATAATATTGCCACTATTAGAGGAGAGCAACACCCTGCCGTACAAATTGAAGACCCAGATGACGACCCCTTCCACCTGCCAGCTATCCAGGACGGCAGAGCAGTCAAAGACACCATATGCAATAATCACTTCCGGGTCTAAATCACCATCATCACCACCACCACCACCACAGCAGTCAAATAAAGACATGATACGCATTTCATTTGTTCTTCTTTATTTCCTAGAAATAAAAGAGCTAGTTTAGTTAATGTTCCAATAGTTAACATAGGCTAATTCACCTGAGACCATACATGCACCCACCTGTAACTTGTGCCCAGTATTTCAATTTCCAGATCTGCCTTCCTAATCTGGCGGTCCAAGTACTGCATTTCTTTATCAGTTTTTTTCATTTTTTTCAGTAGGAGCATTTTATAAATGTCCTTCACTGGTAACTGGGAATACATAGAGAACATTAAATTATACAGTTGCACATGAATTCCACGGAATGAACCTCTGGTGTTTACTGAACATCCATCTCACTGTGTCAATCTGTGCAGTGGAAGTTGAGGGACCATCCTGCTGCTGCTCAGCCATGCTCTGTTAAAAAGGATGAGAATGTGCAATAGTTCAGTGTTGGCTAAATGTCACTCTATATTCCACCAGAATGTTAAGAAATGTGAATGGGAAGAGAACTATCAGTGACATACCTCTGTATGCCTTCTGGATCCCCCTCTGTAAAGGCAGCAGACACAGTTTCTTCCTCTTCATCCTAGATGAGTGATATGTTTCAGTATACTTAAACTACCATTTGGCAGAATCTTTTGAGTGTTGCCTACTTACAGTAACAAGGTCTGTTGTGGCGGGGAGGGGTGAAGGGGCTCCACCAGGCAGATAGCACCATCAGAATCTATTGGGCCAAAAGGAAAAAAGCATGAGAAAGAAATAAATAGGCTATTTGTATGAATATGCTTTTAAAAAAATATAGCTATATATGCATATTACATTTTATGAAAGCACTTGTGTCTTGGCGGGTGGTCTCGGACGATGAGCTCCCTCCAGGGATTCCCTCAGCCACTGGCCTTCCAAAATTCTGGCTTAGGGCCAGCTCCTCTGCCTCCGTTAGAGGTGGTGGTGCTGGGCCACCACCCGTTTTACGGGCATCGGATTTCTTTCTGTTGGCTGAGTAGAAGTCTGAGTTAGTTTAAATAGGCTTAATTATTTAACAGAGCATGATATGGATGAAGACATTTAGGCTGTGTGGGATAAAACAACTGCACAGTGAAACAGCCACTTAATATTAGGCTACTTTACAATGTAAAACATTTATCAAAATGAGGTACCTTCCATGAGATTATGCCGAGGTCTTACCTGTTTGAACAATGTTTTTATATTTCATCTTAAGCTGCTGCCATGTGTGCTTCTCCCCCGCGGGATTGCACCTAAATGAAATAACTTAATAGGCTACCATTCAAACAGTTTTCCCCTGTAATATTATTGTGATTGCAAAGGACTACATTTAAACTTACGCATTGACCCGGGCAGCAATGTTCTCCCACGCCGTCTCCCTCTCTTTGGCAGCTGCTGCGGTGTTGCACTTTTTTCTGAAAATGTGCTCAAACTCGCCATACGAGCGCATTAAGATTTCCATCTCAAGTGGCGTGAAAAACGCCGCCCTCCGCTTCCCCTTGCCATGGTGACTCGTCGAATCGGGGCTCCATTGATGCTGGCTTTTTATAGTTGTGGTGCACGCGCTTAACTCCAGGTGAAACTACTCCGAGTTGATTAAACCAACTCAAATCAGCTGTTCTGGAACCGAAAACTCAGAGTTTCTTATCTCATAGTAGATCAACTCAGAGTTCAGAGTTACACTCAGGGTTTGTTGAACCTGCTTTGTGAAACGGACCCCAGGAGAGCACAAAATTTTATTTAGTTTATTTTGTTGTTTTCATTCTTTAGAAGTCACCAAAAGACTCAGTTACATTTGTTTTGAAAATCATCCCCGTTTTTAGGATGTCAAGGATGGCAAATAAACGCCAAACTTAAGTAAAGTACCAATAATGAAACTAGAAAACAGAGAACATTATGAAAACAGCAGAAGATAAAATCAGCAGGATTTACTCTCAAGTCAGACTTCAGTCAAGAATTTGATGACTTTACACTCGATTTGACAAAATCAGAAAAACTTTGGACCTTCACACCAATGGCTTTCATTTTTCAATTTAAAAAAATTGAAATTCTCTGATTTTATTTTCTCAATTTCAAATATTTTCTGGTTTCTTTCTGGACTCTTTTTATTTACAGACACCTAACATTTCCCACCAAGAGCGACAATGACAAGGAAAAACTTCCTTTTAAACAGCTAGCGGAGTGTTATTGCTTACATGTTTTTTGTAAAAACAGACAGCTAGACAGGTTTTCACCTTGATCAGTGAATTAAGTTCTTAAGTTGTATTTTTGCTCTGCGAGGCTCCCAGAAATGCTGCAGTCCATGAACGGATGTATTCTCAGCAATAGTTTTTCATAATTTTCCACGAAAGACAAACTCTGTAATACCATTAAAAATCACGTAAATACCTAAAAAAAAGAGAGTCTTTGTCATTGCTGTGCCAGATACTGAAAAATAAGTGACATATACATATCTGATAAAGCACTAAAACATCAGTTTTGACCTTGTGGGATCTTTAAAATCCACATACTTCGCATCACCACACAGCTTCATGCCCAGAAATGATTATGTTGACTTGCTTGATTTGCTCATTTGCTTTTCTTTTTGTGCTTCTTCCACAGATAAATAAATTAAATAGTTTCTTTTTGTCTTTTATTTTGAAAAATGACAAGCTTCTCTATGCTGTTTCTGAGTCTGACTTCCTGTCTGCTAGATCTGCTCTGTGCAGCTTGACGTGACATCCGTCAAAAACAGACTCGGCGCAGACTGTCCGTGGTGCAGAGTGCAGAACTGCTTTTGGGACGTGCTGGAGCACTGCTGATTTAATCACAAGCACTGTGTAGAACGGTTGTGATCAGCTGCAGTGGCCACCATGCAGCCGTAACACAACACTGGACACTGGATTGAAGTCAGAAGAGGCAGAAACCTTGAGCAGAACCAGTGGGAGATCATCTGCCACGACTGTTTGGGTTGAGAAAGTTTGAGACAGTCGCTGCAGCTCCTCATCCATTCGTCTGTCCGTCTGTCTGTCCATCCATCCAAATCATATACTTTTTATTTTAGATATTTAGTTCATACTGCAGCTGCCCTTACAAAGTACATACTGTTGCATGCAGTATGCATACAACTGGGACTACTTCCTCATAACAGGTCATCTTGAACTTTGACCTTGTTCATACACCAATCACAAAGAATTGTGGGTCAAAATAGCCAGAAAAGCATACTGACTAGCATACTGCAGAATCCAACAGGATGCAGCTGGACATCCTGGTATTTTTGGCTCACTGCATTTGACATACTATGTAATAGAACATACTAAATATTTTCCCTTGTGGTAGTACAGGTACTGGAATGCAGGGTGTTTGTCACCAACAGTCTGTATGCAGCCTGACAGACAATCCCAGGGCAAAAAAGTCCTGAAAGTCCTTGTTGCTGCTCACAAAGCATATTGAGCACACAGTAATAATTAAAGGCAACCTTCAAATATCAACATTTTCATCTGGATTATGACAGTCAGAGGACATTTATTTTATTTTATTTTGAAAAAGTCTCAGTGGTTCTTGTATTCAGACTTCCCCTGCCCCTGAAGACTTGTGGACACACGTCCCTGTGAAGTCCTTGACTACAGAAGGCTGCCCAAATCCACAACTCATCAAGTCTAAAAGAGCTCTCGAGAGGATATCTTTCGAGAAATAAGTGATTCTGGAGAAAGATGTTTGATTGTTGAGTCAATGAGACATTTTAGGAATGAGATTCAACTATCAGCTACCTTACAGACCTGTGATTGTCCAAAGTCTTCTGTCATGAGGAGAAGCAGAAATCTAGTTTCCTCTCAGACCACCTGAATTATATCACTCTCAAAGGTTATTTCAGAACTTTCGTCCTATGACACCAGAAATAAACGGTGTATACCCAGATTTAGAAGAAACTGGGATGTAGACTTAGAATATGGATGTGAAGATGTACAATAAAGGAATAATAATAAAATATAATAATCAATAAACCACCTGTTTAGGCAGTACACAATGTACAGTTCAAATGTACCATACTGGCTGTTGAAGACATCTGTTCTTTTTGTATTTTTATGTAAGGTTATTGATGTACTGAGTTTTCATATTGCAGAGAACATCCTGTATAGACCTGAGGTTGGTTTCCATTCAGCCAAGAGAAATATGGCCACTTAAGATGTGAGCGTCCTCAGCTGTGAATAACACATTTACAGTCTTGATGTTCATGTAAAGAGAAATGTTTACCTTGTGCAATAACAGAGGACCCTGAACACAACTCGCATAAACTGCCAATGTCGAGAGCCATTCAGAGACATACTTACACAGATTACAGGTTTACAGATCCATGGAAACCAAAGAGACCTGAAGTCCCATCTCACTGTTAATTTAATCCCCTCATGGCCCAGGTGCCCCTGCATATTTGCCATCACGGTGACAATGGACATGTCACCATATGTCTGTGAGAGCTCAGTCTACGTGTCCTATGGATTGATCCAGAGACAGAGAGGGGGACATCGTGTCCCAAATGTCTTGAAGTGCCTCCTTCATCTCACCTCACTAACTTTGTGTCCTTTGTTTGCCTCCATCAGGCTTGTTTGCTGTAAAGCACCATATAAATTAATGTAATGTGATTTATGAGAGCTGTCAGTTAAAGTGGGGCCGGGCTTTGTTTACTGCTGAGCAGAGGTGGACATGGAGAACTGTATGTACCTGCTGACTTTCTCCTGCAAAAAACCAATCTGTCTCTCCATCCATTTATCTAATCCTCCACTTTCAGAAAGGGGAGACCACTAACTAATTAGTTTACTAACTTAAAACATCAATTATGGTTGCATCCAATCTGACCGCTAGTTTGTTTGATCATTTTCTTTTAAGATTGATTGTCTATAAAATGCCACAAAATTGGTAAAAATGAGCACCACAATTTCCCAGAACCAAATATGACATCTTTAAATTTCCCGTCTTGTCCCAAAGCAGCCCAAAACCCAAAGACAAAAGTCAATTATAGTGGGAAAAAAAAAAAAAAAAAACAGAGAAAAGCAGCAAATTATCACATTTGGGGAGCTGGAAACAGTGAATGTTGTCATTTTTTGCTAAATAGATGACATAAGTAAAGTGAATATTAACATTTATTTTCTTTCCCTGGACTGACCAATTAATTTTCCAGGTGTTTGAGCTCCAAAACCAGACATGCCAACCTCTTTCTCAGGAGACCCTGGTTTGTCATTGGCTTCTTCTTATTTTCTCCAAGGATCAAAATTCTCTTGTATTTCTCCAGATTCATGACACTTTTCCACATGTTTTTTCCTGTTTCAGTGTTCAGACACAGCGTGTATAAGCCCTACAATTTACATTTCTTAAGGAAAGTTTTAAAGGAAAGGCCAATTAAAAGTCAAATTAAAGTATTTTACATAAAAATGCTGTTGCAGTGTACTTATTATTTTGTCATTCTCATTCTTTATAAGTTACCAAAAAATTGTTTTTGTTTTTGTCTTGAAACCCTGCCTTTTGAGACGCCAATGTTGGCAACAGCTGGACAAAGTCGCTGAAATAAATATAAAAATGCACTTTTGTTATTCTTGGAGCATTATGACTAATGAGGTAAAGATGTAAAATTTGTCCTGATGGTGGCGCCATAAGAAGATCATGTTGTTACGTAAATCAACAGGGTTTATCCTGAAGTCAAACTCAAGTCAAATATTTGATGACTTTGGTGACAAAATCAATGGAATGGAATTTGGACCTGGACTTGATTTGGACTTGAGCCTTTTGATTTTAAAATACTTGATACATTCACCCAGACCAAAGATTAAAAGGATATTCCACCTTTACATGATCATCCACTCAATATGTACTCACCTCTATGGTGATGTGAGGATGGGTGAAGATCTTCACCCATCCTCACATTGGCATAGGGGTGAGTACATACTGAGTGGACTATTATTCAGCGGTGGAATATCACTTTAAATTGTCTGTTATAGAGCTGCAACAATTAATCAATCGATTATGAATGGACTATTAAATTAATTGCCAAATATTTTGATAATCGATTAATTGTTTTGAGTCATTTTCTAATAAAAAAAGTCAAAGTTCTCTTATTTCAGCTTCTTAAACGTGAATATTTTCTGGTTTCTTTATTCTCCTCTGACAGTGAACTGAATATTTTTGAGTTGTGGACAAAACAAGACATTTGAGGACGTCATCTTGGACATTTGGAAACACTGACATTTTTCACCATTTTCCGACATTTTGTGGATAGAATAACTAATTGATTAATTGAGAAAATAATTGAGAGATTAATTGATAATGAAAAGAACCAGATCCCCTTGATTTGAACCAATCCAACAACAACCAATCAAGTTCCAGCAGAGAATCAAGAGAATCAAGAAGAACCAATGTTCTATTACTGAATTCCAGTTGAGACCAAATATTATTTTGTTTACTTACAAAAAGTACGTCGGACGAAAAAAAAAAAAGATTAAAATATGCAAAATGTGTGGGTTGAAAATTTACTGACAAGATCCAACATCTTCAAACTTTTGAAGTTACAAAAAGAGTGAAAAGTTGAGGCTGTGTTGATAAAATGTTGTTACATTTGGTGAAGAGTTCTTCGTGACTTGATTAGGATGCAAAACTCAAAGTTTAGGACTGTCACTCTTTACTTGAGACTTGATTCAGGACTTGCCTGTCAGCTTACTTGTACTTGTAAAACACTGACTTGGTCCCACCTTTGTTATCCCCTGCTGTATGTTTGTCATTTTAGATTCAGATTTTAAACTGTATATGTATTTATATTTATAATTTGATCCTATAATTAAAATAATAATAGTCTTAAATTAGCATCCACACATTTTAGCTTGTACAGCACACTGAAATGTTTAACATTTGTTAACGTTCTAACTAGGCATGCTAACATTAGCATTCAGCTCAGGTACAACTGAGGCTGACAGGAACTTTTAGAGGTAGCTTGTTTACAACGGTGGCCAGTTTGACAGGGAATACAGTACCAAGGTGGTTTTCCTGCCAGGTTTGTTTCCTGACACCCCGGGGCTGAGTCAGATAATGAGGCTACCCCCACAGCTAACCGAGCTAACTAGCTAGCACTAGCTACAGATAACAGCAGGTAGGGGTTAGCCTACTTTAGCAACAAGTAAACTAGCTAACTGCTGTCTGTCAGCTAACTCTGACAACAGAATACAGTACCAAGGTGGTTTACAAACTGCCCTTATAACATTTAATGACATCTTTATGACAAGTCCAAATGGTGGCACAAGTTTAAAATGTATCACTTCATTTGAGGTCAAGGAAAACATTCATGACACTCTTATAATGTGTGTCATGACGGCCTGTGTCAAAACCAACCACTTATGACAGTTTAATGTTATGTTAACACATAAAGCTGTTTCTTTAAGTTTGATTATGTCAGGTTGTCATAACAAATCCGTTATCTGCTTGATTAATGCCACATCATAACAAAGACATGTCAAACAATGTAAACTTTGCATTAAAATGTCAAAACTGACCAAATGACACTTAAAGAAACAATCATAAAGATTCCTTCATGTTCATGACAGGTGTCATGACATGGTTATAACAGTGTAATGTAACAAGTCTTATGCACACTCCTTCAAATAAGTTGTTACCAATTATTTTATGTAATGTTTGAACGAGGTGATTAATTATTGTTTTATGATTCGTAAATTTCTTTTAAAACCTTTTCTACAGTAAATATTTCCACATACCAAATCAGGTCAACAACTTAATCAAAAATGAGACAAAGACAATTGTAGGACATTTTTAATCAATCATCTCAAGACAAAACAAATAGGAGAATAACTGGTCACCTGAACAGTAGCAAACACAAACAGTTTTGTTTCAAAATGTATGCGTTGGTCATAAAATGTGCCTCTTTTTCTTTGACATAGCTGCGAGGTGATGGACAAAGTGAGCTCAATACAGAGACAAACGAACAGTTAATGAAAAATGAAATGAATCTTCGCTCCATGTTAACCTGTAACAACATCAGTACAAATCAAAAATATAAAAATTAAAGATGAATTTCAAATGTAGTGTGCTGTGTGATGCATCATTGTTGTTGAATTTTTACAAATTGCCCTGATATTGGTGGTGAAAAGAAGCATCAAGACAGATTAAAGATACATGCCCCAATTTTGTAAATAGTTCTTAATTGTAGTCCAAAAACCAGTACAGTACCTCCCAGCATGATGGTGATATTTCACAACACAGCTGAGTTCATCAAAAGTTTGGGATTTGGTGGTGCTATTTAAAAAATCAGGGGTTGTGTCTTTAATTCTGAATCAGACCGATAATAAAATAATAATAATAATAATACCCCAATCTCTACAGTTATTCACCAGAATCTTATCAATGACTCAAACTTGTCAAAATACACCATCTGCTTTCCAAGTTACTAACTAAATCAATCATTCTAAGACAGTTAACCACAGCTTCATGTACAAATCTGAAAAAGTTCTTTACCAAGACTAGCCCAAATGTTTAAGCTTGTGGAATTAATAATATTATAGTCCAATAAAAAAACTAAACCCTGGCCAACCTGAGAAAAACTTACTTACTTGGTCCTGGACTATTTAGTCAAGATTAGAGATGTTAAGGGCACTAGCCAGCAAGTGACACAGCTAGTTTATCCATGCCTCCCCATTAAAAATAGGTGGTGCTAGAAGCTTGGTGGCGTAGTGACTACTTGTAAGCTAGTTTACAAACTACTGTAGCTTGCAAGCTAGCCGCTAAGCTGCTAACCAGCTGGAAACAGGGTAGTTAGTCAGTCACAATAGCTCTGCATGGATGGTGAGGAAAATATCCTGTTGGACCAAAAGCCCATTTGTCCGACAGCCCGCTATCCTGGAATAAAAAGCCCATTTCTCTTAAGGCCCATTGCTCCGAAAATACACACTCTGCTTGCAGTCGTTAACCTAAAATCAAACCTATTCTATAACTCGGGTGATGGAGGTGCACACCAACTGAGGTAAAACTGTCATGGTTTTATTCTGACATTGAAAATTAGTCTGCAACAGTATAATCACTTGAAATGTTATTTGGTGTTAAGCCAGAAAGTTAGCTCATTAAGGGCAACAGCCTCCCTGATTCAGCACAATTGAGAGGACCGTTAGTCACTGAACTAAAAACAGTAGGGAGAGTGAATTTCCATGTATGGTCTGAAAAATGTCCTATTGGGGTAAAAGCCCATTTGTCCAACAGCCCGTTATCCCCAAAACAAACACCAACTGCTCCGAAAATACACATTCTCCCCATAGTTGCTAACCCCAACCAATCTAATGATGTGGGCACACACCAACTGAGGTAAAACAGTCATGATTTTATTCTGACAGTTGCTGGTTTAAGGCCAGAAAGATAGTGTATTAAGCGCAAAAGCCCCGATAATTCAGCACCATGAGCAGCACGGGTATTCACTAAGCACAACTGAAGGGAGAGTGTATATGGGCCTTCAGAGCAATGGGCATTTGTATTTGGGATGATGGGCTGTCAGACAACTAGGGTTTTGGTCCACCGGGACAGTTTTTAGACTATTAGATTTTTCGGAACAATGGGCAGTCCCCTCTCCATACTACATTAGCTTCCTTGGAAGCTTCCTAGGCACCTAAAAAAAAGAGGATGGTGCAACACAGCTAATAAATTACAATAGCTTCTTAAGTTTTGGACTCTGTGTTCCTGTAAAAGGTAGGCCTGAAGAGAAGGTTTGTTATTGGTCATCACTGCACATTCCTGTTCTCCAAAGTTGGACTCAAGGTGAAATATTCATATGGCTAATCATAGTGAATAGATTATGCTGTTTTAAATGCTAACCTTAGAGATAAACTCAGATGTGGCGTCAAAGCAGAAAAACAAGGCAAGTTATAAGAGAAAAGTCATTTGCTTGGCATGTTTTTCCTAGAGGATTGCCTAACATCCAGAGAGTTTGTAATTAAACATTAGCTCAGTGACTGAAATGTCAGGGCTACAGGGGATGGCTATCCAGGACTGTTCCACAGAATGATGATCTTGGATCAGGGCTACATTTCCACCAGATGACCCCAGTTTTGATCAAACCCATGTACGTTTCACATTCTCCTACGTGAGCTGAACAGCACAGGTGTGAAGTTCTACATTTTTATTTGATGTAAACAAGTCCTAAGTCTTGGTGACAGAACTTTTAGAGGCAAAATTTAAAACCATCCTCCACTAACAGATACCAGAACGCAGACGAACCCAAATCACAGGAGTCACATACCTGTTTCAAATCCTCTTAAAGCCTATCAGACTAACGAGGCCTTAGATACTGTAGGTTGGGATCAATTGGAGTGGTCCCTCAGTGCTGGAAAAGCTTATCGGAGGGTTTAAAAGGATTTGAAATGAGGGTTTGATCCACTTTTGTCTGGTAATGCAATTTTGTACCTGAGATGATAAACAGATTGCTGAAAACTTCATAACAAAAGTTGGATGGATGTCTGATTAAAAAAAAAAACATTACAAAACATGAGAGGTAATCATTTTCAAAATACAATGACAGTGACACCGAAGGCAAAATTACATAAAGTATTATGTGTAGTACTACAAGCTAGGAAAAGGTGATATAAAGAGAACTGGTGGTAGAGGAGAGATGGTTCAGAATCAGACATGGACAAAGGGTCAACCTTTGTTTCAAATATATATGGACTGAATGAGAAGTTATGTTTGTTTTTCATCCATAAAATTATTTGTTGTTAAATTAAATATGAGACCAATGGGGTCTCTCAAATTTCTATGATGATTTTGTCCATGTCTGTTAAGAATTAGACTACACAGTGACATTTTTGAGACCTCATCAGCCTTACATTGGATGTTGAGACATCCAATTTTTTATGTACGATTGTGATAAATATCTATGCCCAAAAATTGTGCAGTATATCTTCTTACTGGCAGTTGATGATTATTTCAGATACTTAAAAGACATTGCAACTTGTAGTACTGTTAAATATTTTCATTCCAACACATCTGTATACCCAGACTTAAATAATTTTCATTGATCTTTCAAGTTTCATTCCTTGCTTTTTTATTATAACATCAACCCTTTTTATGTTATTTTTATCTTTTGGGAGATCTATACCCTCAAATTCTTTAACCATATTTAGTGATGACATCATTGTCAGAAAACATCTTTGTTCAAAGATGCCTTTGGATCTCATGGAAGCAAACTGTCATTTGTTTTAGCCTTTCTGGCGCATGAGATTGGTGGACTGTTTGAGACAGACTTTCTCCATTCTACGATTCAAATTGTTTAAGACCCACCAAGCTGAAACAGATATTAGATAAGGCAGACGACCCCATCAAAAGCCCACAACAAAGTTGTGGCACTAAAGTTGATGGAAGTCAAGGTCATAACGGGCTGGAAGCAATAGCAGACATATATTGGAAGCGATAACTGTCACACATGGAAGTGTCAGGAGCAATGGCACCTGCAATTCAACCGCCCATGGGTAAAGTTACTGGATCACAGTTTCTAAAGAATGACATAAGTGATAATCTGTTTCCAGCTTTATAGTCTGCCTGTCATATTTCATCAGCACCTGGAAGACAAGCTAGACTATAGTGTTTATATGCATTTTGATATAGAATTATGTGACTAGCTTAATTATTTGCATTGTTGGCATTACATGAAGACTTTAGGCCTTTCAATCAAAGCTTTCTAAAACGTCAGAAATCTCGCGAAATAGAGCAGTTTCAGTCCATTGATGGAACTCTATTCCAGTGAATTCCAGAGAAGACACATCAAGTTGGTTTGATAAATCTTGATGCCTTTTGTGCACACCAGGCCCTTGAGCATATGGCAAAAATATGTGCAGATAATGCTTGCAGGGTGTTTCTTCCTATAAAAGTATCAGATCTGAGGTACAACTGGGTACAACTCCAAGAACACAGTTTTAGGGGCCCTCAAACTGTTATGGGCCACCAAGTTTATGACAAACTAGGCTCTAATTTGACCATGGTCACAGGTTTTAGTAGCACCCTGAAATTGATGCCTGTCTTTCAGTCATCATGTGGAAAAAAGAAAACTAGAACTCTTTCTATCCCATCCCCCAACGGTTCAGAGTCAGAGGTACATATTCTCTGGCCACCACGTCCATACAACACCCTTGGACACAGCCAGTACAGACCCACTGATATCTGAAATACAACTAGGGATGAGCACTCTATTGTTAAGGGCAAAAAACACCTAGAGAATATTTCAGACTTGCCAGCTATGACGTTGTCGCACATTCTCAAATCTCTTGGTGCAACCGACTCACGATGGACCACAGGTGAGGTTTTGCTCTCATGTTAGCTTCCTGTTTGATAAAAGTCCAGCAGTAGCTAACAAAGAGCCCGTTAAAAACTGGCAGAAATAGTGTCATATATTTTCACCCTTAGTCATTTTATGTGTGCTTGCATGTCTGTGTCATTGGTTGTTGAGATAACCAAGCCGTCGGCAGAGTATCTCAAATATCTCAGCAATACAGAGAAGTATGGTGATCACAGTGAAGGTGTACATGGCACTGAGGAAGATGGTTTTTTCAAAGTGTTCGGGCACCATGCACTTAGTCACATTAAAGGCCTTTTCCAAAGCACTGGCATCGCACATGTACAGCGGGTGGACCTGGGAGAAAAAAGAGAAACACAAAGTGGTCATACTTTCATGATAGTCTGAACTTTCAAGCTCTGATTGTACAATCCTTAAATGTCTCTTTCTTTTATGTAGATGACACTGTGCAATTTTGCTGGGGAATATTCTTAGTCTTATTATTAAATGATTCCATAGTTGGGCCCTACCAAGTACTTGTTAGCTGTATCTATCATGATTTCATTGTTAAAACTGGATAGAAACAATCTGAGAGTTTTCAAGAAGTCCTGCATTGTAGAATCAATCCAAAGTATTTCCTGTGGCCCTTCATACTGGGGTAATGACATGCAGAAGTCTGAGGAGAATGGAGGGAGAGCATTGTGTCTAGTGAGGCACCAAGCATAGGTTTGTTAGCAGCTGTACTCTCCACCGTTCAAGCCACTGCCTTGCATTAAGAAATCCCCAGACAATCTCTCGTTGTGGAGATCTTTGATTGTATGGTACTGCAAGACTAGGCAAGACCGCCAATACCAAAGCAGCCAAGGCTGAGTTGAAAATCTGAATGTGTCACAGGAATCTTGATCCATGTTTTCACTACAGTAAGTTATTTAATTGACATAGTCACCGCTGTTACCATTGCGTTCCACAAATCATCTTGAAACGTTAAGAGCTTTTGTAAACCTGGACACCATCTAGCAGGCAGAATAACCATGTAAATGATCAGACAATGGCCATTTTTCACCACCATTATCATTGACACCAAACAGGTTGGATGCATAGACTCATGGTGGACCCTACCAACAGCACTCTTTGATGCAACTCTTTGGTTGGCCAAGCTTTTTCTCCTAGTTCAGTGTAGACAGAAGCAGAGGTCAGTGATTCTCTACAACTAACCTACTTGATTAGATCTTTATCGCCCCATTCAAAGGTTCTATTGGTACTATGTATTCGCGCAATTCTGTCATCTGATAACTTTTCATAAGGTGTCTAAAAACATGGTTCTCTGGATGTTTACTCATAATTTTTAAACGTTGCCTTGGTACTGGAGTATGTACTTCCTCAAATCTGTCTGTTGTTCTAATGTCTCTTAGCAAGGTGTCTCTGTAGAAAAGCTTTGCAGAAAGATTGGCCACTGGACAAGGAAGAACATCCTACCTTTTGGTGTGGAACCAGGCTATCTTGACAACTTGCATTTAGAAACCCCCAGACAATCTGTAGGTGGAGAGATCTCCAATTGTCTGGTATAGTAAGACCAGGCTACCATTTCCAGAGAGGCCGAGGCAGCCAGAAGAATCTTAATCCATACTGACAATGCAGTAAGTGTGTAACAGTGTTGACAAAAAATTTCATCAACACAGTCATGTTGCAAACTTCTCCTGGAACCTCATGCCCAAAGCCACTTTTTTGTGTAATATGGGGTATTGTGCAGAGTACTGGAGTAAAAGGATGTCACCATGTCTCAGGAACCATCTTGAAATGCTAAGAGCTTTGCGACAGACTTCACAGCACTCTTCAATCTTCAATCAAACCTCTTTGGTTGTGCTTGTCTTCTTTGTCATTGCAGACAGGAGCAGAGTGAAATGGTTCTCTTTTTAATTGTACCATTGGTACCATGTCCCTCAATTCTGGCTGTTGATGTATATTAGCAAGGTCTGTCAAATATTTGTGGAAAACCTTTGTGAAAAGATTAGTCATTGGGCAAGGAAGAACTAAACTAACTAACTCCTAAGTTTTGGTGTGGAGCCAGGCTATCTTGGCAACTTGGAAATCCCCAGATGATCTGTAGGCAGAGAAATTTTCGACTGTCAGGGATAACAAGGCTAGGGAAGTGGTGGATGCATGGATTCATGGCAGACCCTACCAACAGCACCATTCGATCCTCAATTAAACCTCTCTGGCTGACCAGGCTTCTTCTCCTTGTTCATTGCCAACAGGAACAGAGCCCAGTGGTTCTCTGGATGTTTACTCATAATTTTTAAACGTTCTAATGTCTCTTAGCAAGGTGTCTCTGTAGAAATGCTTTGTCCAAAGATTGGCAATTGGGCAAGGAAGAACCTCCTGACTTTGGGTGCAGAACCAGGCTGTCTTGACAGCTGCTGAACCACTGATTAAGGTTTCTTCAAAGAGTGGCATGCTTTACAAAATTCAAAATTTAAAGGGTCTTGACTATATGAATCCAATATGAAGAAGCTGGCTCCAGTAGAAGATAGTTGATGTGATTCTGGGACAGTAGGGGTGTCAATTTCTTTAGAGTTGTTCCAGTGATGACGAAATGCAAAAGGAACCCTTGGCAACCCGAGACATGCTGGAAGAATAACGTCTCCTGGCTGGCCTGGGATGGATTTGGTACCCCCAAGGACGTACAGTAAGTGGTACATTCCACAGTCTTTTGTCACCATGACCATGAGAGGCAACTTGAAAATGGATGGATGCATAACTGTGACATTCACAATCACTTGATTGAGTTTATCAAATTTTAAATCATTAGAAATGCACAGACCTGGAAGCCAAAGAGGTGGCTTTGTAGCCAGAAGGCGATGACTTCAAGAATGATGCGTAGAAGAACAGAGATGATGTAGAAGACGGTGTAGATGGGTCGTTCGAGGATTTCTTCCTGGTCAATGTTCTTACAGGCTGCGTAGAGGTGGAACACCGCCCCAGGAACTAGTACTGTTACCAGCTGTAATGCCCAAAACACCTGCAGAGGCAGACGGAAAGACAGGCAGGAGTAAGAAAACCAATGGAAGGAAATGAGCCATGAGGTTGGAGGCATAAAAGAGAAAGAGCTTGAGCAGGGAAAGAGGGAACAAGAATACATTTTTTTAATTCATTTTTCATCAGTTGACACAGTAGCTGGCCTTCCAGATAATACAGGTAAACAAAATATGGTATTTGTATCTTTGGCAACTGAGGCAGCAGGAACCTAGTTGATGTTTGCTGAAATGCTTCACCTCTCCAAAATTGCATTTTCTACCAATATGGAAAAACTGTCATGCTGAACACAGTCTATGGCTGTTTTCTGTTTTTGTTTAACTGGACACATAACTGTTTGTCCCTAAAGATGTCTCAGGTGGAATATTCAGAATTTACTGCATTTAATGTAGTAGACTTTAGCAGGGGTGGGACCAAGTCACTGGTGTTAAAGTCCAAGTCTTTTTGGATTTTGTGAAGTTGAGTCTGACAAGTTGTGACTTCAGTCAATGCCTCTGGGATTTAGCCAAAGATACAATGGTGATTACTATCATTTTCTTTAAATATTCTGGCAGTACACATTGTTTCTCCCTGCTGTTTGTTCGATGTCTGACCTCCCTCTCACTTTTCTCCCCATATTTTTGCATCTAACTTGGCAAATTAAGGGTTTATATCAACCAAACTAGAGTTGATGATTGTTGGAACAGTGGGAAGTCAAACAAAGACAATTTTGGTGAGTTTTATTTTGTTTGTGTCGACTTTGAATGAAGTGTGTTTAGAGATGATAAAATTATTATTTGTCCATAAATGGAATCTGTGAGTTTGGTGAGAGCGATAAAGCAGCTGCTTCTGGTTAAATTTGAAAGATCTTACTCTTTGACAACATTATGGAAAGGAACCCCACAAAGAGAGACCTTTTTGTTTTGACAGGCGTAATTGCCCATAAGGATTAAATTGCAGCCCATTTTGCAGCAGATGGCTGCAGCGGTCTCGCTCAATACTGGACCAATTTCAAAATCTAATGTTCCTATTAGTCACTTAGATACAAAAATATATAAAAATATATAACATTTAATATTTGTGACCAAGATATGTGCCGTGTAGGATATTTGACATTTCAGAAAATAGGCTTTTCAGCACTCTCTGGTGGACTGACTATATAACTGCATCAGTGCTTCTAAATTATCTCTTGTTTTACGATTACTTTCACCACATATTTTCTGCCAATACAAACATTTCTGCCATGATAGCTTAGTTTAATTTACCGGAGTGCTACACAATAAGTTGTGCCAGTACAGCTCTGTGAAATTCAGTTGGACCTTCAGTGTAGTTTAGTCGTACCTGAGGCGTTATGGGTCTGAACTGGTTGTAGCAGTACAGGTTGAGTTCTCGGCGATCAGGGTCGCAGCTGAAGTGCAGAGCCTCATTCCCATAGACGGCGAAGCCAAGAACGCCCAGGAAGAACATCCGCACCGAGCCGAAGAACAAGGTGTGGAACTGGCCTATCACCGTAGGAGGCCTGAGCTGTAACACACACACACACGCACACACAGACAGGTAAGCGAGAACACACACAAGCCCAATTACACAATGCAACACAGGCACATTAATGTAGGCAGACAGGGACACACACAAGCAAAAACACACTCATATGTGCACGTAAAACACACACATGGACACAAAGGCATTATATATCATCCACACACACGTGTGCAAACAAGCATTCACATTTTTATTGCACAAACATGGACACACAGACGTGCATGCACACACAAACATACGCACGCACACACACAGACACAGTGGGAAACAAAGAGAAAATAGCTTTTGTCAGCCAGATAAATGCAGCTGCACCAGAGGCTCACTGAGGCCCTGAGCTCTGAAGGCTAAAACAAAACCCATTCAGAGGAAACATTTCCCATCTCCTCTCTCTACCTGCTAACACTGAGTCATGTTTACCAGAAAAAAAGGCCCGAATGACACTCGCACAAAGCAAAGAGCCTTTTGGCTTACAAATATGTCACTCAGCCGCATGAAGATGGCGGTAAGAGAAGATGGATTAAGAAGCTGAGAATGAAAACAGATCAATGTCTTTTCCTTTTAAGCCTCGAGAGGGATAATTGTTTAGCGTCGCTGCTCTGTAACTGTCAAATCCTGAAAGGTAAAAAGTGTCTGGATGAAATTGACAATAAAAGGCCTTTGTCATCTACTTACGCATCCTTCATAGAAGTTTTTGATGTAGTTTAAAGACATGGTTTGCCTGTCGGTGTGCCCTGTTTTATTCCGGGGCGGCTCTGGGCCCTCATGGCCGGTTTGCTGCTGGCACCAGTTAAAGGCCACCAACAGTCAGGCTCCAAAATCTCCAACTGACCCCTCTGCCTCGCGCTCTCTCTCTCTCTGCCCTGAAAGCCCGTGTCAATGCATATTTTTTTTTTGCCTTTTATCCCTCCATCAATTGACTCGCTCAGTAGAAAAAGGACAACAGAGACAGAGGGGCCAACAATGGCCTGGGGGGGCATGTGGTCCCTGCATTATAATCCCTATAGAACTATGTCAGCGAAAAAACAACAACCTCCTGTCACACACAATGCAGAGAGAGAGATGGCAAACATGCAACAAAAATACAATGCACCCGCTTGGGTAAAGTAGCTCAGCATAACTTTTTGTTATTTAAAAGATTTTGAGCTTTATTTTGAAAAGCACCTGTTAAAACTGATTCATTCAAATAAATAATCTACTTTAAATGTGATAAATAAACAATTTATGATCATTTTTTTTACACAAATCTTACTATTTGGATTTGTGCAGTTTGTTTACGTGGACACATGACTAAATCACGCTCAGGAAAATAAAAAGTCAAGAACAAGAGTGATGACAACACACCCTGCACTGCAAATACTTCTGGAAGAGCATTGACGGAGCTGCTGTTGTCCCAAATACAGTCCCCTTGGCGAGCTACGAGCGACCAGCCACCACCACAGAAAGAAACCCCGATCAAAATTCAAATTCCAAAAGTCAAAACTGGACAAAGTGAAATAAAATGGAAGTCCACACACCAACCGTAATCCAGGCGGCGTGTTGTTCATTCCCCCCTCTTTTTCCACTCAGGGATCCTAAACTCATGCCAGTTGCGGGACCGTGCGGGACAGAGAGCAGAGTCAAGCCAGACAGAATAAACATGGGCCACTTCCTGTCACAGCTTTCAAAATAAACACAGGGGCTTGACAAGCCTGAAAATGGAGAGATGCTAAGAGATAACAGCTGAGAAACAAAACAAACAGCAAATGACTCCCCCCCCACACACTTTTCTCCACTGTATAAAAAAGTGAAAGATGCATGCCAAACAAGAAAGAAAACTTGGGTTTTAAGATGTTTATTTATTTTATTTTTTTTACAACAACATTAAAAATATATAATATCATCTGCAGCTGAAACAAACATTTCATTATCAAATAAATTGTTGACCATTTTCCGAAGAATTGATCAGTTGTTTGGTTCATAAAATGTCAGAGAATGGTGAAAAATGTTGATCCCTGTCCTCAAAATATCTTGTTTTATCCACAGCCCAAAGATATCCATTTCATTGTCATATAGGTAGAACAAAAAAACAGAAAATATTAACATCTGAGAAGCTGGAATCAAAGAATTTGGACAATTTTTCTGACTCAAAATGATGAATCGGTTATCAAAATAGTTGGCGATTAATTTAATAGTTGAAAACTAATCAATCAATTGACTAATCGTTGCAGTTTTAATGTCACTACAGACAAATAAGCTTTTGATGCACACATCTGTCAGATCACGAGTCAGCTTGAAGATGATGAGGGTTCAAATTCCAGTCAAACTGTTGAAATGTCTGTTAGCTTGACTCTCAGCATCGCTGCAAGAGAGAGGAGTTTTTCTCTGTGGGGGTTTTGTGCTTTTATATTGAAGGTCCAGTCGCAGAGCTTCCGGCGTCAGTCATGCTGACAGTGTCTTACTTGATATGATTTTGGCAGCCAACTTCTGCTGGCTCGTTCCAGCTGTACGCCCGGAACAAGAGGACCAGCTCTGTGCGTAAAAGCGCCATGGCTGCGGCTGCCACAAACATGGCGTCACAAACACAACAAGACTGCCAGAGCTGATCTGAGGTCAACTGATATCTGAGTGTTTCGGTGACAGACGTGTTGAACCTCACAGAGAAACATTAGAGATCAATTATTTTGCAGGATGCAGAGCAAAATAAGATTTGCAAAAAGTGTTGTTCTTCTGGATTTAGTTCCACGTAGGTGTCCCACTGAATATGCACAGTAATGTTCCTTCTGCTGGTCCCAGCCGTGACTGACCACTTGATCCATAGACTTTACATTATGATGACATCACAGATTTTTAAATCGGTCTTCTTGGCTCGAGGAAAGTTTTACAAATATAAAATCTCCATGGATCAAAAATTCATGACTGAAAGAGTCATAAATGACATTGGAGTTTGAGGTGTCTTGTCACCAGTTTTACAGGTGTTTTTTTTATAATGGTGGCTTATGAGGAAAAAAATTGGGGGGCCAAAGGGGACTTTTTAGATGCAATACTGAGAGTGGCCACCGGGAAAAACTGGAAGCAAGGTTATGCTACAACTCTGTAACTAGGTTTTCATCCCCCCTGCAAGTGAGTCAAGCGTGTTCCTCACTCGTACTTCTCACGCATGGAGATAAAAGTGACCTGAAGCATTTATTTAGTCTTCAAGTGTATTTGCGTGCCTAAACACAAGGCTGATTCCTAGTAAAAAGACATCAAATACGTTTTTTATTTCCACATTTTGCACATTTATTTAAGATAAGATAAGATGGACTTTATTGATCCCGCACTGGGGAAATTCACTTGTCACAGTAGCTCAAATAGTACAGATAGGAAAATAACAATAAAGTACTTATAAAATTGAGATAAAAAATAGAAAATATACATATACTTATCAGATTTAAAATATAGAGTCTAAGAGTATAAGAGTATAAAATGTTCAGGTACTAAGTACAGGGCTGTACACAAGACTATTTACAATATATACACCTTTCACTTGTACATATATGGAAAAACAATAGGGATATGTGGATATATGAGTATATACCTAGGCATGTACTGGAAACTGTGCAGGATAATTGCACATACAGTTGTAAAATACACACATGGTGTGTAGCATTAAATGTAAAAAATGTAAACTGTTGCCTTGCAGAGGCAGATTGCACAGAGGAGGGTATGTTGGATTGCACAGAATATTAGCAGCAAAAAGATTTAACACAGTAAACATACAATATTGCACGAGGAAGGGAAGTAGGGAAGTGGATGAGTTGTGCAAGCAGACTAAACAGTGCTACATTAAGTCATGCTGGTGTTGGTGTTAAAGAGTCTGACAGCTGATGGGATGAAGGACCTGCGGTTAGCGCTCCCTCTCGCACTGTGGGTGCAGCAGTCTGCTGCTGAATGAGCTGCTCAGTGCACGTACAGTCTCATGTAGGAGGTGAGAGGTGTTGTCCATGATAGATGTAAGCTTGATTAACATCCTCCTCTCACCCACCTCCTCGATGGTCTCCAGGGGACAGTCCAGGACAGAGCTGGCCCTCCTGACCAGCTTGTTCAGTCTTTTCCTGTCCCTCTCCGTGCTTCCACAGCCCCAGCAGACCACTGCGTAGAGGATGGCAGATGCTAGCACAGTGTCATAGAAAGTTCTTAGCAGTGTCCTGCACACTCCAAAGGACCTCAGTCTCCTCAGCAGGTGAAGACGACTTTGGCCTTTCTTGTACAGGGCGTAGGTGTTAGTGGACCAGTCCAGTTTATTGTTGAGGTGAACACCCAGGTATTTGTACTCTCCCATGACCTCAATGTCCAAACCCTGGATGTTCACTGGGGTAGTCTGGGGAGTGTTCCTACGGAAGTCCACCACTAACTCCTTTGTCTTGCTGGCATTGATGTGGAGGTGGTTGACCCCACACCATTCGACAAAGTCAGTGATGACCCTCCTGTACTCCAGTTCATTCCCTTCTGACACACATCCAACAATGGCAGTGTCATCAGAGAACTTCTGGAGGTGAAAGCTGTCCGTATTGTGTCTGAAGTCCGATGTGTACAGGGTGAAGAGGAAGGGGGCGAGGACTGTCCCCTGGGGGGCCCCTGTGCTGCAGACTACCACATCAGACACACAGTCATGAAGCCTCACATACTGCGGTCTGCTGGTGAGGTAGTCGATGGTCCATGCAGTCAGGTGGCGGTCAACTCCAGCTCCTTCCAGCTTCCCCCTGAGCAGTGATGGCTGTATTGTGTTGAAAGCACTAGAGAAGTCAAAAACATGACTCTCACAGTGCTGCCGGTGTTCTCCAGGTGGGATAGTGATCGATGCAGCAGGTAGATGACTGCGCCATCCACCCCAATGCCTGGCTGGGTCCAGTTCTGCTCTCACCAGGGGTCGGAGGTGGTTGAGGATAATCCTCTCCATGATCTTCATCAGGTGGGAGGTCAAGGCTACAGGTCTGAAGTGGTTGGGCTCCCTGGGGTGCGCAGTCTTTGGTACTGGAACCACACAGGAAGTCTTCCACAGGACAGGAACTCTCTCCAGACTGAGACTGAGGTTGAAGATGTGCAGAACTACCTCACAGAGCTGAGATGCACAGTCCCTCAGCAGTCTGGAGCTGATGCCATCTGGACCTGTAGCCTTTCTTGCCTTGATCTTCGTGAGTTCCCTCCTCACCTGGTCAGCTGTTATGGAGAGGCTGGAGCAGGGGGTGGGGGGTGACTGCAGCTGAGGAAGATGGGGGGAGGGGGTCAAGAGGTGTGGGGAGGGTGCAGCTGAAACCCCCGATGTTCTGGGAGGGGGGAGGGGGGGGTGCCAGAGAGGGTGAGGAGGTCCTAGGTCGGTGCTGAAGTGGGTGGGGGAGGGAGTGGGAGCAGAATCAAACCTGTTGAAAAACAGATTTAGTTCATTTGCCCACTCCCGGTCACCAGGCTCGGAGCCCCTCCCTCTGTCTTTGTTGCGACCAGAGGAGATTGTGTTTTGCTGAAGGCGTTCATCCAGCTTCCTCCTGTAGCTGTCTTTGCCCCTCCTTATTTCTCTTTTCAGTTCCTTTTGGACCCTCCTCAACTCCTCTTTGTCCCCCGACCTAAAAGCCCTCTTCTTCTTATTCAGCAGGGTTTTCAGTTCAGGGGTCACCCATGGCTTGTTGTTGGAGAAGCACCGTACCTTCCTGGTCGGCACGGTGTTCTCCACACAGAAGTTTATATAGTCTGTGATGCAGTGAGTCAGACTGTCGATGTCCTCTCTGTGTGGACTGCACAGCACTTCCCAGTCAGTAGTCTCAAAACAGTCCCTCAGTGCCATGCTGGTCTCCTCAGACCATTTCCTCACATACCTAATGCCGGGGGTTGTCTGCTCACCATAGGTATGTATGCAGGGGACAGATGAACCAGGTTGTGGTCTGAGCGGCCCAATGGGGGGAGGGGTGATGAGCTGTATGCATCCTTAATGTTTGCATACAGTAAATCCAGTGTTTTGTTGTCTCTGGTACTGCAGTCCACATACTGGGTGAATGTGGGGAGAGTGGAGGACAAGGAAGCATGATTAAAGTCACCAGAGATGAGGAGGAGGGACTAGGGGTGCGATGTCTGCAGCTGAGACACAACAGTGTGTAAGAGTTCGCAGGCTGCTGCAGCATGGCCGACGGCGGGATGTACACCGTTATCGCGATGATATGCGAGAACTCCCTCGGGAGGTAATATGGCCGAATGCTAACAGCTAGCAGCTCGATGTCCCTGGTACAGCGCTGCTCTTTAACACTAGTGTGCCTCGGGTTACACCATCTCTCATTCACAAACATCGCTATCCCCCCTCCCTTCCTCTTACCGGTCTCCTTTGCTCTCCTGTCCGCTCTCCACAGCTGAAATCCGTTCAGAGTTACGTGTGAGTCTGGAGTGAGTTCATTCAGCCAGGTCTCCATGAAGCACATCATGCTACACTCCCGGTACTCCCTCTGCAACCTGGTCAGTGCAGTGAGCTCTTCCATTTTATTAGGGAGAAATCGTACATTCCCCATAATAACAGACGGAATAGCTGGTTTGTACCGTCTTTTCCGCTCCCGGCACTTAGCTCCAGCTCTGCACCCCTGCCTCCTTCTCCTCAAGTCCTCGGGGATCTCCGGTCTCTCACTGGGAAGTACGCGAGTATGGCACAGCGCCAACAGCTGATCGCGAGTGTAAACAATGGAGCCGTGACTGAATGGATCACCAAGTGTAGTTTTGAACAGTCCAAAACTAAGTAAAAGGCATAAAACTAATCTCATCAGTTGCACATCCATAGTTGAACGTGAACGAGTGAGATTGGTGACAAAAAAGAGGACGAAAAACGCAAAAAACACACTTAACGAACTTAACGGGGTCGGAGCTTCTGCAACTAGCTGCCACTCTTGTGGCGCCATTTGATGAACTCTTTCTGCAGTTGTTCATGGTCAAACTGTAATTTACTGCCACAAGACAACTTCACTATAAAACTCTAACCCCACTGCTCTGATCGCCTACACTGATGGAAACTATATAGACTGTCAGTGTGGCGTGAACGCTGTCATCATGCAAGCATGAAGCTAATGTGACATCTGAGGTCTACATCTATGGCCAGAGTGCCACAGTTTGGTGCATAATTTAAGTACAGCAGCACAGCAGCTGTCACGGCCCTGGCCGTGTCACTAGTTTCCCTGTGTTTTTTTCCTTGTCCTCTGTTTCCCCTCCCCCTGTCTGTTTGTGTCTGTGTCTGTGCTGTGGGCGTGGCAACTCCCTCTCTCTCCTGGGCTCCTGATTACATCCATTCAACTCACCTGCTCCCTGCTGCTCACCTGAGATCCATCCAGTATCAACCCCTGCAGTATAAAACACAGGCTCTCCTCTCCAGTCTTCGCCAGATCGTTGTGTCTACCACTGTGGATCACCTGCCTGCCGCCTGCCCGCCGCCTGCCCGCCTGCCCGCCTGCCCGCCTGCCTGCCTGCCTGCCTGCCTGCCTGCCTGCCTGTCCCCCTGTCCCCCTGCCCCCCTGCCACGCTTCCAGCCAGCCAAATTCCTCCAACCTTGTCTCTGCTCCTCGGCCATCTACCCACTCCCCTCAGCCTCCATCCCTCAAACTTCTTCCCCTCCTGCCACATTCATTATTCCTGCATTTTCCCCACACTCCTTCTGAGTCTGTGTTCTGCATTTGGGTCCTCATTGTTGATCGTAACAGCAGCGTGTTGCTGCCACAGCAGGAAAAGAAAATCAGATCACTGTCACGTAATAATGTGAAAATTTTTTTGTCATAACATAAAAAGATGTTTTTCATGGAATAACAAGATATTTTCACATTATTAGAACATAAAACCATATCACATAAGAGCAAGAAACCTTATTGTTATAACAATATATTATTATTCAAACATGATGACTTGCATTATTATAATGTGACATTATAACAATGCAAGTTATCACATTATAACTTGGAACATTTTATGTTATAACAAGATAAATAGTATATTGTTGCTACAAGAAAAGTTTCTTCATATAACCTGATAAGTATGGATGTTGCAATAATGTGAAAATATTTCGTTATGGCCGTAAACTTTTCACAGTGTTACATGAGACTGATTTTTCTTTGTACTTTTTAAGTAACACTGCGACGCATGAGTCCCCAGAGAACCCAGTATTCTTTTTAATCTTACATTTTTCTAATACTAAACTGGAAAATATCACTCATGTAGGTGTTATATCAACATCTGGGGGGACACATTGAGGCCCCTGGACATTTTGAGCGTCAAACACTTCCTCATTTTATAGTAGGAGTGTCTTCATTTATGCAGCCTAAAGGAAAACACAAAATTTAGGCTCCAGCTGACAAATCAGGCAAGCAATTTATCAAAATAAAAGTCTTGTGTCATATTTCTATCGGAGGGGACAGATGCACATGTTCTAAATGTTTGGATGTGATCTGTCCCCTCCATCCCTCCTGAAACCTGCACCTATGCACACACAAACCTAAACCTACATTATTAATGCTTTATAGTATCAGAAGTTTGGTCATGTCAGTAAAAAATACAGCAGAAAAAAAAGCCTGTTGGTTGAATCAACACAAAAGACAGACTTTTAATAACTCACAGTTTTGAGTTCTGTATCTGAACACTCACCAAATTTATCCAATCAAAAATTACAGATCAGGTTTTTTAAAGTCAAGAACTTCATGATCTAATTCCAACTCGTGGTGCCATTGCTCGCTGTAAGGAAACACTGCCATCTGTGACTGTGAGCAGCACAGGCAGAGGCACACTCGGCCTGTTAAAGTGAACTTTTAAGTCAGTTTGCTGCTCATTGAAGCGCCAGAATCACCAGCTCCAGATGGCAGGTTTGATCTTTAAAAGAAAACACCTCCCGGTATTGGGCCGAAAAGTTAGAAACATGGAAGTAAAGAAAAAGTAGAGCTAAAAGAAATCTAATGAATCATGATTCAAACTGTGAACTTGCTTTACCAATCTACCATATTATTTGGTTTGACACAGATGTAGTCACCAAAAAGCACTTCTGAGAAATGCTTTGACCCCGGAGCTGTTAGCAGCAGGTTCAGGGATGAACTGACACAAAAACAGCTCTGTTTCCCCTGTTGTTTCATTGAGTGCATCCATCTCAGATTCTGATGAAGATGAAGGTCAGCATCAAACCACAAGAACTTGAACGTGGTTTGAAATGTTAAAAGATTAGACAGAATTCAACACATTTCTGAACATGTTTGTTTGTGCTTTTCCCTCCTTTTCATTCCCCTGATAGTGATGGAAACATGCAGGATTAGAGGACGTCCTCCTATAGTGCGGAGACGTGTAGGAAACCTGGACATTTAATGATACGCTGAATTAATCCACACAAAGTAAACCACCGCGCTTTTGAGAAAAAGAAGAACATGCAGGTGTTAGTGGAAGATAAGCCCATCAGTGTATTTTATCCCACTCTTCATGCTTCTCGTGGACTCCTGCACGTGTGTTGAATCTCACTGGTCGCCTACCTGCATCTTTTTAAGCTCAATCACTGGCAGGGTTTTGTGCAGAAATCAGGAAAATGCATCTCAGCCTTTTGCAGGATCTGTTGGGGAGGTGAAGTGAAGAAATAACATCTTAAGAGATCAGTGCTCCCTCTGATCTTTTGTTGACCTGCCATGAGGAGATTATCACAGTAATGACATTTTTATCAGTTTTCTATCAGTTATCATTTACAGCTCCACTCGTTACATCACAGGTTCAAACAATTAAATAAAACTAAAAGAGCCCTTGGAGGGTGTAGACCTCCTCTAAGGCCTTGGCCCATGCTACACCTTTCCACAAGACACTTTATTTAGCAGTTTTGGTGCTGTTGAACCAAACTCCACTCTAAAAGCAGGTGTTTTATGGTTGGACCCAGGGTTCGAATTACACAATGACTTTCGGGGGAGCCCTATTGCCACCCCCCCACCCCCCCACCCCCACCCCTCCCGCTCTATGCAGGTGTTTTTTTTTTTTTGGTTTTTTTTTTTTTTAACCTTGTTTCAGGTGTAGCTACAGCTCCATCAGCACTCCATCCTCACGTCCATGACCCTTTTTTTTTTATTCCATTTAACTCTCCTCAAACACGTAAAGTTGGTGCAGAAAAAAAATCCTCTGGTCCTCATTTGACGCTCCAAAATGTAAACAAGTTCAGAGTGGAGGCATTAAGGCAAACTGACGCGCATCAAGATGCTCTCAGTGCGCGTTCTGCCGAGTCAGACGCCATCAGTGCCTTTTGGCCTCAATATTAACGTCATAATCTGATCGTCGAATGTGACACTCAATGTGTGAGTCAAAATTAACTCACATTTGTTTTTACATGGGACAACTTTATGAAATGTCATAGACACAGAGAAACAGCTGTTCTGCTGCGTGCATCTCTCTCTCACTCTCTCTCCTTACTAACTGTCCTTTCAGGCTCACTGTCGTTTCCCTTCTGTCTGTGGATTGTTAGAATCGGGAGAAAGTGGAATTCAGACCAAAAGTTCAATTTGCAACAACAAAAAGCAAACAGGAACCGAAGTAACATGTTAAGTCTATCAGTCACCTCTGCTCCGTATCAGAACCATGGACAGCGCAGCGGTCACGGTGGCGCACACAACAGCGCACACAGCATTGTGTTAATTAGTGACAATACATAAAGTTTTGTGTGAATAAACACAAAACTTTGCCATATTTTCACTGTTATTATTTATTTCAGGACCATCATATATTAGAGCTCCCCCAAATGTCCCAAATGAGGCTTTTGGGGGAGCTCATGTCCTTTTCAGGGGAGCCAGCTCCCCCTAGCTCCCCCGTAATTCGAACTATGGTTGGACCACATTTTTTCACAGTAAAAACTTTAATTACACCATCACTGAGACTCTTTTCTGATTCACTTCGATCTACAGACACAATCAGCACACACGTCATTTACTCAGTAACATCTTTAACTGGCTGCTTATACAGGCCTTGTATCACCCAAAGGGGCGGTGTGGTCCTGAAATGGGACGTACAACTGCTGAAGATTCAGTAACGTAGTTTTATGTAAAGTCTGTCCACTCAATGGAGGCAGACTGAAGGAACGTGTATTTCTTTCTTTTTTCTGAAAACCACATGAAATTCATGTACAAAATCATATGTGACATATGTGGAAAAGGTGTTTTTCACATGTTAAACATGTTCTTTGCACATGGGAAATGTGTGGTTTTGTAACATTTTCATGGTGCAAGATGTGATCACATCTGGAAAACATGGGAAATTCACTGTGAATCAGCAAAGACATGACACAATTGCTCTTAATAGCAAAATGCCGTACAGTTTTTTTTTTAATTTTGTGTGTTTAAGCTGCCAAAGACCTTTGAATTTGTATTGACTGCCCACTAAATTAGAGAAGTAGTTTTCACCTCAAAGGGGCAAAGTACTCAGATGGGTTGTTCTCATCCATCCCATGATGCTGTGGGTTGAGCCTTTGGACCAGTCATAGCTCTGACAGCTCTGATCTCAAATACTTTGCACAATCAAATAACAGGAGATTTGACCCTAAAAAATGAAAATTTCGGAGTGATGTTAATGAGCTCAACACTGCGGTGGTGGTATTACAGTAATGTGGTTATCATTAGAGCCCTGTACGGAAACCTTGACCTGAACCAGGCTCTGGGTGGGCAGCTGAGAGGAAAATCACAGGGCTGATTCTAGCTTTTTGGGGTGCCCGATGTGAAATGTTTTTTGGGGGCTCCTATTTTTTTGAATCTACAAACCCTCTAAAGTGCTCCATGGGCATGTATTTAACATTTCATACTTTGCATCTGCTGACTTTAAAGGAAAGTAGGCCAGATAAATGTATACAGATTATAACATCTGCTAAAATGAGACAGATGCTGCATTTACTTAACACACATCATCACTAACCCCCCAGTGGCTTTGGGGGCTCTATGCAGCTGGATAGCCCACAGGTGCAATCTGCAACCTCACTGCTAGACGGCACTAAATCCTACGCACTTTTCCTTTAAAGAAAGTCTCTGTGAGAACGACTGAGACTTTGAATCTTTACATATTTAACACGTATCATCTTATCTGATTTTTTTTTTACACTTAAGTTTCTAAATGGAACAAAAAGGAACATTTACTCTAGAATAACAGGAGCAGATTCATTTCTAACAGGCAGTCAGAAGGAAATATTATGGTTCATGAATAAAAATGAACCAATCCTGGATCTCTCTCCCTCTTTCTCTCTCTCTCCTCTCTCTCTCTCTCTCTCTCTCCTCACACACACACACACACACACACACACACACACACACACACACACACACACACACACACACACACCGCGCGATTAGATTAATTTATTATGAAATGTAAAACAGTTTGGGCAGCTCTCATTTATTCTACAGCAGCCTCCAGTCCCTCCTCTCTCCATCATGTCCAGTATCTCTCTGCCAATCTCCCAGTTTCTCTCTCTACCTCCTTTTCTGTCTTATGAGCTTCATCATGTTCGGTGTCTGATCTCCTCCTCCTCCTTGTACATGGCCAAAAGTATGTGGACAGCTGAACATTGCAGCCATATGTGATACTGCAACCAACTCCAAATGAGAATCAATTTCAAAGGAATTATTGAGAAACGTTCATATCAATGGACATTATGTCCTCCATGTCACGTCTGAAGACCTAGACAGACAAGTGAATAAACAGCAGGGCACTATAATTAGGGTCCTGGCAGCCTAAGCTGCCAGGACCCTATTGTAATCCTGCATGTTCTTCTTTCTTTCTTCTTCTTCCGAGGAAATCCTACTTCCCATGCACGAAAAATGACCAAACTTTGCACAAAGGTCCAGTCCCATGTCAGATTGCCTCAGCTGCAAAAACAGGCCAATAGTCCTGATGGTGGCGCTACAGCAAGCCTCTAAAGTTCAAAATTTTGAAAATTCATAACAAATCAACCATATGTGCTACAGATTTACAACTTTCACCAAAATGTAGCCCCAATACTGAAGAAACTTTTGTACATTTAAACCTATTGCAAATTATGAAGTCCATCACTCTGTTTTTTCAAAAACTGTAAAACTTATTAAACCTGTCTCCTCCCACAACTTTTGCTCAATTGGCACCAAACTTGCTACAGAGCATCTTCAGACTGTCCTACACAAACAATCCACACAGATTTTTGATTTATCAAAAATTGAGCCTACAGTGCATCAAAATGTTTGACTGTAAACGTATTATAAACATATACTTGCAAATTCTTGCTAAATACATTTTCAATGTTCATGAAAAAAATGACAAAATTTTGGAGTCATGGTAGATGATGTTTGGAAAATATCAGAATTTTATCTCAAAAACTGAATTTTTTACAGCATTTTGAATTTCACTCTCATGTGAACAATTGGAGTCAATGCAAAAATGGCATTTTTAAACATCAGTTTTTCACTTTTGGAGCCAATAAATCATTGTTGAAAACTAATGACCAACATCTCCATGCTGTCTAGATGCAATTTGTGTATTTTGGGATTTTTGTCTCAATAACTGAATTTTTGACAGCCATTTGAAATCTGCCTTTACATGCTAACAGCTGCTGTCTTGCACACAGGTGACTGGCTTAGTCAATTTGTGAAGCTACAAGTGGTGTTTCCATTTGCCAATTAGCTCAGTGGGATAGAGGATGGTTCTTGGTGTTGAAGGTTGTGAGTTCAAGCCTCAGCTTGTACAACATTTCCATATGAGAAATCTACCCAAACTTTTCACAAAGGTCCAGTCCCATGCCAGATGTCCTCAACTGGAAACACAAGACAATAGTCCTGATGGTGGCGCTACAGCAAGCCTCTAAATTTCAAAACTTTGAAAATTCACAACAAATCAACCATATGTGCTACAGCTTTGGAACTTTCACTTTGAAATGTTCTTTTCCATGGCATGGATGGCTGCTGCCTGGCACCCTGATCCTTGGCTTAGTCAATTTGTGAAGCCACACATGAACTGTCACTTGTCAATTAGCTCAGTGAGATAAAAGATGGACTTCAGTGTCAGAAGTCGTGAGTTCGAGCCTCAGCTAAGGCAGGATGGACTTTCAAATGTGAAAGCCTTATGTTCAGGTATCATGCTATGTGGATTAGAGACTACTAAGGTTAAAATAATTATGATTCAGGGAGTTTTGGGAAGAGACAAATACTCTTTATCAACACGTTTCCCTGTTATCCCTTGTCTCTTTTCCCTGTTTATTTGGCTTAGCTATCAGTCAATATGCAGAGTCTCTTGTGCCAGAAATTGTGAGTTCAAGCCTCAACTGATGTAAAATGCACATTAGAATGCCACCTTTTTTTCATCTTCCTACACTCTGCTTGTTGCTCAGAATTGCCTAATTTTGCCTAAAATTGCCCGGCCCCGACCATTGCTGCGCAGCAGCTATAATTTCCAGACTGGTATGTGGTTGCGACAATGAAAAAGTGTATTTTGTATAATAGTTGTGCATCTGTAGGAGGCATTGATGGGCGTGACAAAAGGTCTGTGTTTGATAACTTGTGAATGAGAACAGGCTGGATCTCCTTTCAAATCATGGGGTGTCCACATACTTTCAGCCACATACTGTACATTGGAATCATTTGAACTTTGAACACAGCACTTGGTGGTGATTTTTGGTGAGTGGTGCACCACAGAAAGGGCAGCACCTCCACCTAGTTGGGTGGAACTCAACTAGTTGGAAAACACTGGCACAGTGAGCACAGAGCAGTTTTACTGGTAATCATGTGTGAACTGTGCTGTATTGATAAATCTGTGCTGCTGTCCATGGTGCTGAAGTATCACATTTGTAATTTCCAGCCTTTCTCTTCTTTTTCTTTGTCTCTTTCCTTCCGTCAGCCCAGTCTCGTCCTCAACATGTCAAATACTGATGATTTGTCGTCATCCCTCTGCAGCTCATACAGATGCCTGAAGTATCCACACCTCAAACCGACACACACCAATCTTTTCAAATGACTTCAGTGTAAACCCATCTGTAGTTCTATAAAGCGCCCAGGCTGTTCACATTGTATAAAGGGGGAGAAAGTCCACACATGGAGGAGGTGGAGGTGGATGTAGGGTCAAACAAACACAGGACTTTCACCCAAGAGACCGGGAATCATGTCCCCAAAACATTACTGACTTTTGTCTTTCGAATCACTTCAGTGATGTCATGTCACACATGTAACATAAGATAGCTGTAACACCAAACATGGTCATATCTTAAAACTACCAAAGTAGTTTTGTTGCCTAAACTGTTGAACTGTTTCACAACGTTAAACATGACGGCGAGAGACGAATCATCAGCATGTGACAAACTGAGATGATAATGAGTTGGTTTTGTGTTGGATCTCTAATATGACAAAGTAATGCGTTACTGTAACTCCACTACTTTTGGCAGTAACTAAACATGTAACTAATTACTTTTCTGAAATTAATAATATAATTAAAATTACGGAAATTAAAATAGGTTTGTTATTTGTTTGAGGACAGCAAACATAGAAGCCAGACGCAGTGATCTACGATCTGTGACCTGACCTTATCGGTGACGCCAGAAAGTTCAGCTTGTTTTTCATCATATAATATAAACTGTTCATCATATAATTATTTATTACTGAATGTATGGTTACCATATCCAGCTTCCTGTGGGACGACTTCTCCTCAATCCTACTGTCCAAACCTGAGACAATAAAAGTGTAGATTACAGGTAGGAATGCGAGTCGTTGCTGCCCCCTGGTGTTCAGGAGTATGAATAACTCTGATTAGTGATAATCGGTACAAATAGATAAAAAAATTGACAGCTGTCACTAAAATAATACAGCTACGTGTGCTTTAAGTAGGGAATAAAAGCAGACATTTGAAAGTAACACAAAAGTTACTTACAAAAGGGCACTTTGGCACATTTTGTCCACAAGAAGGGCACTACAGAGGGCACTTTACTACATTTTGTCCACTGGAGGGCCACTATAGAGAGGACTTAATCAGGTTTTATCTATCATAGTGGCATCCAAGAAGGCATTTTTGTGTCAATTTCACCACTGACTGTAACTAATTACCTAAATTTCAATAACTTCATCAACACTGAAAATATTATACACATTAAAATACATGGGTATTAAAATAAATGGGTTTTGTAAATACAGAATAAAAAGAGCTGTTCATGGTTCAATAGTGGCCATCGCTCCTGTTAGAAATGAACAAACTGCCTGCTGGCTGCAATCTGTTCCTCACTGATTTTATTGTCTTTGTCATCTTTGCTTCCTTCTCTCTCTTGGGCTTGCACCGGTCCACCTGCCTTATCTATATCTCTCTACATCTGTCTGTCCTCACCTTATATGATTTCTTGCTCCTCCTCCTCCTCCTCCTCCTCCTCCTCCTCTGCTCTCCTGCTCTCTCTCACACAGCGGCAGAAACACACAGGGAGAGAGAGTCCATGTAACCAGTGTGTCAAAGTAGAGCCTCCTGTTCTTTACGAGCGTCAGTCTCCTCTCAGCCACCAGTCAGTCAGTCAGTCAGATCAACAGTTCTCAGTCAGATTCAGTTGTTAGATAAAGTTTCCTCTCTCTCTGCAGGTCGTATCGGAGTAAAAACCGGTTGTCTTTGCGTCTTTACGCGCGGATCGTCCCGCTGCGCGCAGGCAGCGCAGAGCCTCCTGTACCCGCTCCTCTGTCCCTGCTCCTCTCCGTCCTACTACTCTCTGTCCTGCTCGTGTCTGTCCTGTTCCTCTCTGTCCCGGCTCCTCTCTGTCTCCGCTCTCCTCTGTCCCCTCTCTGTCCCTGCTCCTCTCTGTCCCCGCTCCTCTGTGGATATCTCTGGCGATGGACGACGAGCTCCTGTCCAACGTCCCCCCGGCTCTTCCCGGAGACCCGGAGACTCTGAGCCCGAACTCCACGGAGGAGCCGGGCTGGTGGGCGTCCTCTGACAGCGGGGAGACGGTGCACTTCGCCGTGCGCTGCGTCATGACCTCGGTGTACATCCTCATCATCACCGTGGGACTGCTGGGAAACATCACCCTGGTGAAGATCTTCATCACCAACAGCGCCATGAGGAGCGTCCCCAACATCTTCATCTCCAGCCTGGCGGCGGGAGACCTGCTGCTGCTCGTCACCTGCGTGCCCGTGGACGCGTTCCGCTACTTCTCGGAGGAGTGGGTGTTCGGCGAGGCTGCGTGCAAACTCATCCCCGTCATCCAGCTCACCTCGGTCGGTGTGTCCGTGTTCACGCTCACGGCGCTCAGCGCGGACAGGTAGGACGAGTGGATCACTCCATCCTCACCCTCCTTTCTGGTCCTACATGTCGGTTTCAAGTTACTTTGAACACGTTTCTTTTAATATTCCTGCAGTAATCCAACATTATTCCCCATTTAAAACGAAATTAAGGCTGGAATATAACTTAATTTTTCATATTTCTTTCCCATTTTATCTTTTATTGGTCCCTCAGTGAGATTCCCTTAATCAGCGACTCTTAAGTTGAATATTGTCATACAGACACAAACTGTACAGTCCAGGTCCAGTTGGATTTAAAGGTGTAACTGTTTGTGTTATTAATTATTTATTAGTGCTCCGTCCATTAATCATCAGACAATAATGATGAGAGTTTCTGTCGTTCTATTGGTTGGAGTTTATCCTCTCTTGTAAGAATCCATCACACATGATGAGTACTTTTACTTTGATTCTTTTGCTGATAATACTTAAATACTTTTGAATGTAGGACGTTTACCTGTAATTAGGGGGCCAAGCCCGCGGGGCCTGGGGGACGCGTATGCACAAGCATACGCGTTTCCCAGGACCAGCGGTGCTGGGAACCCTATTGTTTTTGTTCCGATTTTTATTCTTTTTTTTTTTTTTTTTTTTATTCTTCCCCCGATAAAAGTGGTGCTGCAGGGTAAACCGTGCAAGGGAGGGTGGTGCAATCTGGAGGGTTGGTCCAGACCCCTGCACGTACCTCAGGCGCAAAAAATGACATATGTCCACCAGCAGGGGGCGCTATAACCAAGGGAAACACCTTTTGGCCTATAACTCCCACACCGTATGTCGCACATTCAAAAGCCTCATATCCACAGATTCCCTGAATAGCCCTGAATCAACTGGGCTAGGCCACGCCCATTTCCGCCTACAATTTTTTTTTGCTAGATCGCGAAAACTCGAAAACCTACTTTTTCGAACTCCTCCTTGGGGTTTGGTCCGATCAGTGTGAAAATTGGCACGTATGTTCTTCCCCTGGACCTGATCTAAAGTTATCAAAAGAATTTGGTTCGGTCAAAATATGCGCAAATTATTAACGAATAACATTTTCTAGCTACCTATGAAAACGCGAACAATTGCATAACTCAGTCAAAGTACATGCTAATGACACCAAATCTGAGATCATTGGTTGGCATGTGACTGTGGGGGTATGAGCCAAATTTGGCTAATGTTGGCCACTAGGGGGCACTGCAAATATGGGAACGTTATATCTCTTAAACGCAAACACCGATATCTACCAAATTTGGTGGGCATGATGCTGCTTCACTCCTGAGGCCATATCTTGAAGGTCCTCACAACTGGTCAAAGTGGGCGTGGCTTATTACGAGATAAACAACAAACTTTTATTTCAGCTCAAGTATTAAGCTGAGGGCTGCGAAATTTACAGGGTATATATAGAATAGCACCCAGACCGCCCATACCAAAAAATGTGCATCTACTCCACTAGGTGGCGCTGTAACTGATGCAAACGCGTTTTGCCCTGTCACTTCCACATTTTAAATCACATCTTCATAAACTTTATATCCACGTGTTCCCCACATAGATCCGCATCTTTTGACATAGGCCCCGTCCACTCCCACAGCATATTTCTCTTTGTAAGACGCTACACGTCAAAAACCTACTTTTTCGAACTCCTCCTAGGGTTTATGCTCCAGCTGCACGAAACTTTGCACACACAATCTCCAGATGGGCCTGATCAAAAGTTATCAAAACAATTTTGCTACTCCAAAAAATGCGGTACTTATAAATAAACAAATTTTTCCGCTAGCTAAAAAACACATACTGTAGCATATTTCTGTCACAGTAAAAGCTATTGACATGAAACTCAAGACACTGCTCCCAGAGGTCAACCAGAGGCTCTGTGCCAAATTTGGTGCAAATTGGGCAATAGGGGGCGCTACAAACACGGTAATATCAAGTGACAAAAAAGTTGGTCGGATACGCACGAAATTCGGGGAGCATGATCTGGAGTTGCTCCCGAGCCCAGCCATAAAATTTTGTAATGTTTGGTCAAAGTGGCCATTACTTGTTACAAAACACATATTCAGCATTTGACACTTGCAGTGTTCTTCCCACTACAGTAACAGGAAGGGAGAAACAGGGCAGCCTTGTTTTACCCAACGTTTAACAGCAAACCTCGACAACATGCCTCCCAGTGACGAAACAGAGCCGTTTGCGTTGCGTGGGCTCCGCTACGCCCGGGGACCGAGTCGCGCGGGAGGCTTGGCCCCCGTTCATAACTGCTTGCAGTTCTAGTTGAAATTGTAATTGTAACTTAAATATTCCTGCTGTATTCCAACCATATTTCCCGGCAAAAGTGAACATGACAAGCTTATATTACAAGTACTGGAACATAATTGGTAATGTTTTATATTTCTGTTCCATTTTATCTTTAATTTGGTCCCTCAGTGAGATTCCCTTAATTACCAAACCTAATATTCTCTTATAGAGACACTAAGTGTTTATTGTTCTCAAAAAAACAACTTTTAGTGACTAAATCCATAATTTTCTTTCATATGATACTAGATTGGAGGCATCTTAGAATAATAATATAGAACACATTGTTTTTTCCTGACAGTGATGGAACATGAAGTACGTTTACTCAGTGCTCTACCTGAATGCAAATGAGGTACTCTCTAGTTCCATTTGCCACTTCACACTTGTTGTTCTCCATTGCACTTCAAAGGGAAATATGCATATTTTTTAGTAAAATAAATTTGTTTTACATAAACAACAAGTCATCATTTAAAATATGGTGCATTGTTATAGATTGAACTCCCTCAAAGTATGTGAAATAATAAAAATCAGCTCTATTTTGATGAACTAAAACAGTCAAATGGTGCATGATGAACACTATAACACAGGACAGTGTGATGGTCATGAAGGGAGTATTATGGTCTTCACTTCTGTTCCACTGCGGGTACTTTTACTTGTAACAGAGTACTGTGGTTTTGCTACTTTAGTTAAAGGCACAATATGCAACATTGTCCTGTAAAAACAATTCATAGACTCATACAGACATAATAACACCTTCCAATCATCACTTATGACCCACTGACAGACTGTGTTGGTGTCTGTATCTGCAGAGAACCTGCAGCTTTCTGCCTGTGTTTCCTTACTTTCCAATAATTCTGCTGCTCAGGACGTTTTTACCGGCCCAAAACGTCAGTATCAGACGTCCTGAGAATGAGACTCAACCATCAACCATCAACCATCTTTCTGGTGCGTTCACAAACAGCTCGGGAAAATCGATTCTGCCTTTAAACAAATGTGGGAGCTTCCTCCATCACTGACCTCAGATTGTTGCTGAGAATCACATCTTCATCCTTCCTCAACAACATCGTCTCTCCTCTTTGTGGTGCAACATAACTATTACTAAGCAGCTGAACACCAGAGACACCAGACTATTGACGTCATCAAGACAGCTGCAACGATTGGTCGACAACAGATAGTTTAGTTGGGTGGAAAATAAAATCCCTACCTCTTTTTTAAATCAGTCAATCATTAAAGTAATTTCCCTCAAACAAACAAACAAACACAAAATACTCAGAGGGATTCCTTAAGACAAAATCCTCTCAAACTGGAGGTCTGTGGTCTGATGTGGGGTCCCTGACATGAAAAAGTTTAGGTAATAAAATCAGCTCCATCTCCCTTTCCATTTTTAATAATCCAACAATTCAATACATGAACAGTACAGCAGTCAAAGCAGAGCATCGTGCTACAGTTGACCACAGGTCTTTGACCTGTAACAGAATATTTTCACTGAGGTTTTATGACTCAAACACAGGGTGTGAACAGTGTGAGTTAAATGTGCTGCAACCTGCATCACACCTTCACTCATCTTCCTCCACTTCTTCATCAACATCTCCTCTCCACTTTGTGGTGCAAACTATCACTAAGTAGTTTTACTTGTAAGTAGTAATTAGCAAGTAAGTATTTATATTTAATGACACTTTATTCTCCTTTATATTTATGAGAGAAATATTGTACTTTTTACTTCACCACAAATATTCCACTCCATTTATTTAACAGTTCAGGATCAGAATCAGTGGATGGATGGACTTGCATGGAGCAGATGATTATGTGCAGTATATGCATGTGTGCATGTCTGTTTACAGTGTATACAGTGCACCATATAATGCTCTTATAAAATATGATACACTGTTATAGAAAAAGCGGCTCCCAGCTGTTCTTACCTACAGAAGCCCTGAGAGGCAAGCGAGAAAAAAGAATTCTGGTGATCCATTTAGGATAAGTCTGATCTAAACTGTTTTCTCTCTTGTGTTTATAGTAAGTTAAAAAAGGTTTTGTCAGGATCATTTTTCTAAGTTGGAGGTTTTCAGAGTGGGAGGTGGGCCTCCTCAAGGGGCCCCCAAACAGTTTCAGGGGAGGCTCAGTGAATGGAAGTGCCCCCCTCCTCCCCACCAATACAGTATTTGTCAAGTTAACAGAGTTAGAAACTAATGAATATAACTGACAGACCTTATTTTGTCCAGTATTAGTAATCTGAAGTCATGTCAAACAGTAATATCAAGCTGTCGTGGCTCAATTTTTGAGTGTTTGTCAAATCAAATAACAGTCTCAGACTTTGAAACTCCTGGCTCACCTTACTTTCTTTCACCCACGAAAAGCAGGTGCAAAAAAGTTTTTTCTGCATGTTTGTTGTTGTAATACTCATTTTGGCCACAAGAGGCTTAAGTGCAGCCCTACTTGGGCTGGGTATCAATACCTTTTAAGGTACTGATCGAAGCAACCCAGCAACAAGTATTATTGAAACTTCTCCAGTCACACGATACCCGCAATTGTAGCCAGATCTAGAAAAAAGATTTGTGGCTAAACTGTGATGTTCCAGTGCTTTGCTAAGAGTTGCTGTGTTTAAAATTACACTGCCCAAAAAAAATTTTATTTTAATCGTTTTTGAGCAGTTATTCAATGAAAGTTTTAATTTGAACACTTTCAAAATGTTTTCTTGTAAAAATCACAATAGGTACCAAGTGTAACTGAAGAAGAAAAAAGTATCTAATAAAGTACTCTGTCGGTATCAGTATCACTCGAAGGGAACTGGTTTTGGTGCTGGTATCATAATTTTTTGAAGCCTAACCTCTACAACATGTTCTAAATAGAACTTCTTCCGGGTGAGCTTTAATTTCTCCTGCACTCTAAACACAAGCTACATGTTGTATGTTAACAAGTTGTTTGACGTTGTTGTGTCATTCTTGTGTTTTAACGTGAACAGCATTTCTTTGCACTTGCCAAAATTTTTTTTTCCTGTTCCACAGATGAAAAATGTAACTTACAAGTATTATCCAGGCAAAACTTTTTTTCCAAGGGTTCTTAAATCACAAACACAGGAGAGAAAAGAATTTAGATCCTACTTCGAAAACAAGTACCCAGTGTAACGACTTGTGTGCATCAGCCCCTGTGTTGCTCAGCCTGAGGGGGGCGCTGTAATTAAAGGTCTAAATGATCTTCTCCTAAAATGGCTGTGGACCTTTATTGGACCAAGCCAACCAAAAGTTGTATAAAGCTTGTTGATATCTTATTTAATTTTTAAGATATTGACCAATAAACCTCACAAGGGGCAGCGCTTAACAGGAAAATGGCCTAAACTCATTAACCATTCGTCCAATCATCATAAAACTCAGCAGATACTTTCAGGACGTGTTTGGAAATAAGTCTACTTGAGCATTTTGAGCCCGATCCAGAGGGGGCGCTACAAATACTGAAAATGTGTTACTCATGTGCATGCCCTGGGGTCAAGTATTACTAAAACCTTAAGTCTCGTGTTGATTGGTGCAACTCTTACTCATAACTCAAGCTGCCTTTGAGCCGTCCTGATTAAACTCACTGGAGACTTCCTGCACTGTCTCCTGTACATGCACACGTTTCGTTGTAATCCAATAAAAGAGGGCAACTGGTGTGTTTGTCTTTGTGAGGCCTGAAACCTGCTTGTTGCTGCTTGCAGCTTTATTCTGTCTGACTGCCATATTCATATTATTGGATTTCATTGTAAGTGTGCAGTGATCTTATCCAGCTTTAGTCTGCTGATATTATCTGTGAGGTTTGTGAAGTATCTGTGCTCCATCGTCCTCCATCTCAGGGACACACAGCAGGACTTTCTGCTCCGACTGTGATCATGAAGATGAATTGAACTGCTGCTGTTTTGACTCGTTTACTGAGGAGCAGCTGAATGTCCCCAAAATACAACCTAATGTACATTTTCTCACTGTGAGGACATGTTGGAGGGACATATGAGGTATTGGTTCCCAGCAGGTGGAATATTTTGGACGCTCAGTCTGCAGGTAAAGAAACGGATTCAACATGGAGCTGGAGTTGGTTTTAGAATGACTCTTTAATGAATTTGTGATTTGCTCAGAGCTGCAGACAAAGAGTCTCTGGAGCCTCACATGTTCTACGCTGCATAATCATATCTGTTTAAGCTGATTTGTGGTGCAGCATTGATTAGTATTAGATAATGTTCATTCTGGTGTGAATGAAGAGGAGGAGCACGCAGAGATGATGAGAGAGTGAAGGAGCAGGAACTGAAAGAAAAACTGAAGAGAAAAGTGATGCAAGAAAAAGGATGCTGCAGAAAGAAAGCAACAGAGTGGAAAGAGACTGTTGTAGGACATGTTTTCATATTTTCAACTCTTGACACATTGAAAGATGAGAGAAGTTGTTTGTGTATTTTTATCTTTACAAGGACCAGTCTGAGTTTTAGACACTGGGATCGAGACAGGACAGTTTTTGGATCATAAGCACATTTTTTTGAGATGTCAGAACATTTTAGAAAATGAGGAACCTGCCTGGAATTTCATCATTTTTAGGGGCATATTTTTAGATACGATCTCAAAAATAATGAGTTAGTGTCTCAAATGTGAAACTTTCTCAAATTAAATCTAAAAATAACGACTTATTATCCAAGTTATTACAGCAGCACAATGAAAATAAAGATGTTTCATAGAAGAGATGAGCTCATACAACACAGATCTTTGTCCAACACATCCTCATACCTAAACACCAGAATAGGCTGATTGTGTAGGTCACATGACACTACACATGTGGTTTACATTGTAAAATGATGCAGTTTGGTTGGTTTAGGCACAAAAACTACTTGATCAGGTTTAGGAAAAGATTGTGGTTTGGGTTAAAATAACTATGTCACATATACCACATGACGGAAATGAAACAACAGACCTGTTGGTCCACAGAGAGCTTTGAGCTTGGTTGAGCTGAGCAGTAAGTGAAGGCATTTGAAAAGATCAACACGTCCTCATATCTTAAGGACAGAATCGTTTTGTCAGTGACTCCCAAAATAACATATACGACTGTCATAGAGTATCAGCAGCAGGTGTGTTGGCCAGTCTTCTCTTCTTTGTGGGTCATATAGAGGCATCAGTATTAAAATGAGACTGTCTCATAACCAGTGTTGGGAGTAACATGTTACTGTAATTCAGCTACTTTTGGCCGTAACTAGAAGTATAATTACTCTCCTCAAATCAACTATGTGTGCATTAAAAGAGAATTAAATCAGAAATTTTAAAAGTAACGCAAAAGTTGCTTTCCCTAGTAACTAATTACTTTTATAATGTAGTAACTAGTAACTGTAACTAATCGCTAAATTTCAAAATCTTGCCCAATGCTGCTCATATCCAGTTAAAAACTCCTCGTAACACATTTAAATATGTAAGTTAACGTATGTAAGTTAAGTCAAAAATGACTTTTGGTCTCACAGAAGACACAAACAGTGGACTCCTGTTTAAAGTTTGACTCATCCGACCACCCTGAGCTCCTCTCTACATGGATTTGTCACTCTTTATACTACTAACAATAAATAAATATAACAAGACACATAAATATGGGTCATAATAAGCTGTTTGCATGGATAATCTATAGTAGGTAAAGTGCATAGAACTGAGGATGTTTTTAGAAAGTTCTACAAAGACAGTGAGGACAGTCGGGATGTTTAGTACAGTCCTCACGTCCTCACAGGGCTTTTTAAAGTTTCATGCATGTTTTTAGGGTTGATGGTATAATGAGGTTCAGCTTAGATTGTCAGTGAGAGTCTTCACATGTACAGAAATCCAGTTTTCAGTCCCTCAGCAGCTCACTCATGTTATAATCTCTGTCAAGTTTAAAGACGCCTGTCAATCATTCAGGATTTTAATCCTGAATACAGAGTCTTTGTGAAGGATACATAAGAAGTGTGTGTATGTGTGTGTGTTAACATGCAGAGAATGAGTGTGTGTTCTCGTATGTATGACAGAGAGAGACAGAGAGCAGCCAGGATCAGAGAGACATGAGACAATCCTGATGAGGAAAAATCGATGATGACAGAATGATGAAACTGAAAATTCAAATTGAGAAATTGAATCTGATGGAAGGAAACAGAGAAAGACAGAAGAGTGACCATCGTCAGTCCGGCTGTAGATGGAGCTTTAATGCTTGTGGCTGCAGGGAAGGTGGTGCTCACCTGTTCAACATCTGGAGCATCAGGAGCTCTATGTGCAGATTTCCATTAGAGAGGCAACAATTGCAGTTCTCCTGGCTGACCTGCTGATTCTGACTGATTTTGGCTGATTAAGACTTTCTTTCTTTCTAAGAACTGTAACAAACAGAATAAACAAACATTTTTTGTAGTTTTTCTTTAATTAAAAAATAAATTTTATATTAATAATGTTCATAACACTATTAAATTACTTTTATGTTTTCTCCATAAGCGCTCCAGCTTTACTGGCAGGCCTCATTATATTATGAAGAACACGTACCAGATGGAGCACGATGTCATGTGATCTGATTGGGAACGTGATCTTATTTGATCTCATGTAAAGCAAATGTAAACACCCAGAAGACTGACATGTTGCGACAGCTTGCTGTAGTAAAGCTTTGGAGTGAGAAAAAACAAAAGCAGAAGTTAAATGAGTCTGGACAGGAAAATGTTTGTGGAGACGCGGTCGGTCAACACAGGCTGTTTATTCTTCAGCCAGAACAGGAGATGAGATTTTAACCGTCAGTCTGCTGCTGGATAACGTTTCCAGCCTGAAGAGCTGGAAAGTTTACTTGAGTTTGACAACACCATCAGCTGCTTGGCTGCTTCATCTCCTCCTCTTTATCCTGTTCATGGAGTCGCTTAACAACAACAGTGTGCTGGAAGCAGCTGGGTCCAGAGAAAAAATGACACAAACATAAGAGCACAACAGAATTCTCCTTGTCTCCATTAAGTGAAATAGTAGAGATAATAGAAACACTAATAGTAGCGGTTCTGCTGACAGTCCCTTGCACAGATTCTGCAGAAAGCAACAAGTTTACATCATCAGTTTGGTATTTGACATGAATAAATGTTGTCGTTGAATGTATTCCAGGATTGTTCAACATTTACATTCTTGTCTGTTCGTTGAGTCAGTTGGAAGATGCGCAAAAAACAAATTTCGCCTACATTAATACGGGGTGATTTTTTTTGGTTTATCTCCTCCATAATGTTTTTAAATTCAATTTTAGTGCATTTTTGTGTTTTACTGTATTTTGTATTGGAGACAGCTGTGTCTGTGGTAGGATTGGGCAGTACAAAGGTCTTACAGTAGAAGTGATGGTAGAAATCATGATGGTATGATTTTCAATACCGTCATAAATAGAGATGCTTCTCTATCTGATACAGAGATGAGATGCAGAGAGTTACAGGACGAACTGGTATAAAAGAAAAATGCCCAGTCCTGATGGTAAATGTGAGCCAGCAAAGACTGCAGACCACTGATTGGTCAGAGCGGTGTAGTGATGATTATCGTCTGTGGTGGCAGAGAGTGATGGTGAATGTGCACTGAGGGAAGGAAAAGGTGGGCAGAGAAGTTGTCAGTCTGGCAGTAAATGTACAGTTTAGGTAGAGCTGCTGTACACAACTTTTACTCATATGCTGTCATAAAACCATATACTGGGATTGATCACTGTCTGACTGGGCAATATATTGATATTATATCGTATCACGATATGAGACTAGATATCGTGATAGATTTTGGATATTGTTATATTGTGATGTGACATAAGTGTTGTTTTCTCCTGGTTTTAAAGGCTGCATTACAGTAAAATGACATATTTTCTGAACTTATCAAACTGTTCTAGCTGCTCTGTTATTTGTATCTACCCACTTAATCATTATACTTATGATTATTTATCAAAAAATCTAACTGGGTTAAGATTATATGAGAGCATCAGTAGTCTTCCCTACAATATTGTCAAAATATCAAAATTGATGTATTTGGTCAAAAATATTGTCATATCTTATTTTGTCCATATCACTCTGTGATAATACAACAAACTCGTTTTTATCACTGTTTGGAGTACACAACACATCTTCAGTCACAACCATGATCAATAATTATCAATATCGACCAACATGAAACTTCACTATCATGATAGGTTTTTTATCTATATCACCCAGGACGATCCACAGGTAAACACTGTGATGGACGATGATATTGTTACTGAGTCTAAAAGGGTCTTTTCTGCACAACATAAGTTAGCTTGTTAGCTATTTAACACAACATGGATACGTGATGCAATGAACAGCAGCAGCTTCCTTTTATTTTCTCTCCCTTGTGTCAAACATGGAACTTTGGCAACAACTCTATGGCAACTCTGAGGGGACAAACAACCTCAAATGCAGAAGGCTTTTAAATCACAACAGTAGACGGCTCAGTGGTCAGTGACTGTCAGCCAACGCGATGGACAATGCCATGTCCATCGGCCCAACCCTAAAGTATACCCCGGTAAAACAGCTGTTTTTGGCACTTCTGTGTTGGCTTCATTTTTCAGCCCCAGAGGTTACTGCTTGGCTATCGCCTGTCCTCCTGAGGAGCTATAATTTTATCTTATTCACCCACCTGACTGACACATTCCAGCTACTGTACCTTAACTACTTCTGTGTGTGCAGATCATCTGTTGTGTCCTGTGTCCCTCAACTGATACAACGCTGCAAGTCTTGGCTGATGTTTGCAGCAGTTTATAAAAGTTGATCTCCTCCCTCAGTATAAATCAAGTAATTCTTGAATGAACAGAATTTTCCTGCAATAAACAAGGAACCTTTGAAATGTCTTGAACTGTCCAAAGTATCTACTGTGATGAATTATGAGACAAACGAGTAAAATCAAATTTCCACAAATCCTTCATTTTGGAGGGAAGTTCTCCTCATGAATAGATAATAAAAACTACAGGATCAGACTCTGAACTACAGAACTAGAACCGACACCTGGCTGTAAATCCTCCGGTGTCAGTCCTCTGGCAGGTGAAGCCGAGCCACTGCTGTCCCGGCGCTTTGGAGCAGAACTGCTTTTGAATTTATGCTCTGAGCGGCGTGGAGGCTGACTCAGGCTCTGCAGATGGCAACAACTCAACGACTGACACTCGACAAACACTTAAGATGCACGGAGGTTTATAATTCGCCTCCGGGGTGTGTGTGTTCCCTCTCTGGGTGTCGGTGCGTGATATCTGCCTGCTGCTGCCACCGTGAAGGATGTCGTCCCCTGTCTGCTCGTCATATCGTTACTCCTGACCAGTGAGGAACTAATCCTAACCAATCCAACACTCTGATGACGCATGAAACGCTCCCTTAATTACCAATTAACAGCCTAATTCTGTGTGAAATATTCAGCCCTCAGCGTCACTTAAACACGCCTTGTTAAAGACTTCCTCTCTGCTTTTAATCCAAGGTCAGCTCCGTCTGCAAACTCTGAAAGAAGCAGAGGAAAGAAAACAAGAAACTGCCAGAATCTCGTTGTGTTTGGGGACGTATAGCAGAGCTGACAGCCAGATCTCCCTCAGGGCGGCACAAGGACTAATAGGCTGCTGAGGTGAAATCTGATTTGCTCGCACCAGTTTGCAAACCAGAAACCACTGAAACATCCAATAAAACATGTGTGTGTCACAGTGGGCAGGCATGAAAGAAATTTGGATTTTCATATAACTGCTAATAAGGTTAAAAAGTAATTTTGGCTCAATACACCGAGCAAGATCTTGATTTTTCCAGAGGTGAAAAGTTCAATGAGCATCTGACTTAATAGTGGCAGAAATGTGTGCAATGATATGATATTATGGGAAAGAGGTGTTATCTATCTTTGTTAGGGCTGCAACTAATAATTAGGACACTAATTATTGAAATGAAATTCTTTTTCATTCTTACTTGATATACGACTTCAGCTGCTCATCAGTCCTGTTTGGTCTCTGTTGTCGTATTTTGTGCTTCATAATGCACCACACATTTTCAACGGGAGACAGGTCTGGACTGCAGGCAGGTCAGTCTAGTACCTGAACTCTTTTACTACGAAGACACGCTGTTGGAACACGTCCACAAAGTGTCTCGGCATCGTCTCTTTGAAATAATCAGGGACGTCTCTGAGACAGACGTCAGGGATGGCAGCATATGTGGCTCCAAATCCCCCCAAACCATCACAGCTGCTGTCTTTACAAGTTAGTGCTGGTAACAATCTGGATGGTCCTTTTCCTCTTTAGCCCAGAGGACACGACGTCCATGATTAGTGAAAACAATCTGAAATGTGGACTCGTCAGACCACAGCACACTTTTCCACTTTGCGTCAGTCCATCTCAGATGAGCTCGGGCCCAGAGAAGTCTGCAGTGTTGCAGTCTTTCTCTTTGCATGGTCGAGTCTTAACTTGTATTTGTAGCTGCAGAGACAAACTGTGTTTACTGACAACAGTTTTCCAAAGTGTTCCTGAGCCCATGTAGTATCCTTTACACAATGATGTGGGTTTTTTAATGCAGTTTTTAATGCAGTGCTGCCTGAGGGGTCAAAGGTCACAGACATTCAGTGTTGGTTTTCAGTCTTGTTCCTTACGTGCAGAGATTTCTCTGGATTCTCTGAATCTTTTAATGATATTATGGATTGTAGATGGTGAAATCTATAAACTCCTGCACTTTTGTGTTGACAAATGTTTTTTTCTTTGTCTTTCACAAAGTGGTGAACTTCACCTCATCCATACTTGTGAACCATTGAGCCTTTCCAGGACGTCCCTTTAATACCCGATCATGATCCTGTCACCTGTCACCAACTCACCTGTTCACCTGTGGGATGTTACAAACAGCTGTTTATGGAGTGTTCAGCAACTTTCACAGACTTTTGTTGCTCCAGTCACAACTTTGAAACAGAATGAGTTTATATTTCCAAAAAACAATTAAGTTGATCAGTTTGAACATTAAATATCTTGACTTTGTGCTGTATTCAGTTGAAGATTGGTCAAAAATGATTTGCAAACCATGACATTCTGTTTTTATTTACGTTTTACAAAATGTCACAAGTTTTGTGTGAAAGATGAGCTTGCAGATTTGTCTGGTTCCCAGACGAGGGAGGAGACTGTCCTAAGAAAAATGACAGCATCAGCTGTTTCAGCATTATTTCAGCCCAGTGTTCAAGTGACAACGACCTCGAGTGGCAACAGAAGTTATGGATCTGGAGACGATGTTACAGAGCCACAGAGGGGCGAGGCTGAGGTTGATGGATGTGTCAAAAAACATCAGATTTTAATATGAGAGACTGCTGCTCAATAAACCCACAGTCTGCACTTTTGTTTTGTTTTGTTTTGTGTTTTCTTTCCATGACTGGGATAGTTTAAGTCATTTTTGAGTCAAAATCAAACCACATCAGAAAAGGGGACGTGTAATCATACAGGTATGCACAGGTGATTGGAGTAGAAAGGTGCAGGTGACTAATGAGACACAGGTGATTTGGGTTTGTGGGAGGTGCAGGTGGTTTGATTAGTGAAATGCTGTTGATAGAGTTTGGGAGACGGTGTGGTCCTGTTCTTGAATCTAGTTACAGAACTTCATGTTTCATGCAGTGTAAATCAGCTGTAAGTTTACTGTGATCTGTAACAGCTTTGGAAGGCACTGACGGGACTATTGTCCTGCCAACTGGGGCAAAAACGTGTCATTCTGGATGCTGATTACAAAAACAAAGATGTGTTTTGTCGTGTCATTTTGGAGGTCTTATCAGGACTTGGCTGGGCTTGTGCACTGTCATGTTGACACTGGAAGAAGGTCAAACACAAACTGTTAGCAGAAAGTTGGATGAACACTGTTGTCTGAAATGTTCCTGTATTTGTGTGGAGTCAGAATAATCGGAAAAATTAGTTCTCAAATGGGGAAAATTCTCAAGTCAGAACAGGACTTGCTGAGTTGCTGTCTTCTGTTGAAACACGGTGGACAAAAGCAAATGATCAGCTGATAGTTTTTCATTAATTGCATATGAACTTTTTGCTCACATGTAATTTGTAATAGAGTATTAGATTGTTACCCTTCGTTTCTGTCCACACAGAGTCACTTTAATTAGTTATTAAAGTTATTTATTCACGTTAACCCTGACAACAAGTCAGGTATTTTTATATCTTAGTGGGTTTAGTGGATGTACTGGTGCAGCAACAAGTCTGGAACAAAATAACTCCAAACTGTTTCAGCACCATGAATCTTCACTGGGACACTCGTCTCAGTCAAACATCACCCAGACGCTACAAGTACAACAACAGCCCCCCCCCCTTTGTAGCCTCCATGTTGTTTTCACATTGCAACTTAAATCTCAGGAACACGCCAAAGCCTAAACAACTTCACAACATCTTCCCAACTCGAGCATGTGAATGAAACATTTGATTTTATGCTGCATTATTAAGATTTCCCCTCGCTGGAACAGATCCAGACCAAAGGTCCTCTGGAGTATGAAGGCAGATATTTTTACGTTTCCTTCCCTCTGAACGAAAGTGTCCATTTAGGTTGTAAATGAAGTTGGATAACATTCAGGACTTGAGTCATGCTGACTGAGGGTCTGAGTCACTCATTAGTCTAATCGCTGTGTCACTCTGCCTGGAAATATGATGAATCCTCCTTGTTTTGGTTCTGTATCATGTAAAGCAGGTCAGACGTCCATCATGTGAGTTTGGTGGTGGGTGTGGTGCTTCTAGCTTTCTGGGGGCCGTATACAAAATGTTGTTGGGGGCCCCTTTTGTGAAACTGTGGTGGGGGATGGTGGTGTGGGACATTTAAATGCTTCAGTCTGGTGCATTTTAAAAGGAAAAGAGGTTAGAACTGTGAAAAATTCTTAACACGTCAAATTAAAAATCAAACATTTAAAGTTGCAATTTATCCTACAGAAAATGTGAATAAATTGGAAACACTGGGTCTTCCCTCCATCAAAAACTCTTGAAACTTCACAGGATTTACAGAATCTGCATTTTCATATCTGCTATACGCAGTGATGGGAGGTTACTGAGTACTAATACTTTTTCCGTTATCTGTACTTTACTTGAGAATTTCTTTTCTGACACTATTTTACTTTTACTTCCTACATTTTCATATAAATATCTACACTTTCTATCTCTTATATGTTAAAAAAAAACAGGCTTGTTACTTTAGTTTTAATGCAAAATGAAAACAACTTACAAAGAAGACGTAACAAGACAAAATGACATAAAATACGTAACAAGGGGAACATGAATATAACAAAAATGATGTCAAAGATCAAACAAGACGATTATAATGTAACGAGACAAAAAAGACAACAATTTGAAAACAACGTAACAAGGAAAACGATTTAAGTGACATATAACAAACACAATGTAAAAGATGTAACATTACAAAAACAAGATGAAAATGATGAGAAAAACAACATAAAAATGTAGCAAGACGAAAAAGACATAACGGGACAAAATGAAATAAAAAAAATAGCAAAATGAAAATGTAAGAAGACGTAATGATATGAAAACGATGTGTTCAGAGGACGACTTCTTAATTTTATACTTTGAGACAGTTCATGCTCTGAAATGTCCTCACTTTTACTGCAGTAAACAAGTCGAATCAGTACTTCTACTTTTTATTTGCAGTATCTGTACAGAATACCTTTTTCACCACTTCTGACCAAATGTGCATAAATAAGACAGATGCTGCATTTTCCTTAAAATGTTTTTGTGAAAGAACTTCCACACTGATCTCTGGACTTACATTACACTGTGTGAGGCCCCACTGGTGGCTCTGGGGGCCCGATGTAACCATATAGTCCATATAGAGCAAGAATTGGACCTGTTGGTGTTTATAAAGTAGATATATATTTAAAAAGTGTTACCTGTGCTGAATGAAGAGACTGACTTTGAACCATCCTGAGTGCTCAGGAGAGGAGAGCAGTGAGTGAAGAGGCACTCAGACACACACACACCACACACACACACACACACACACAGAGCTGAGCGCTGGCTGAACAGGAAGTCATCATGTGACACTAAATGCTGGGATGAAGTGGTGTGAGAGTGTGTGAAGCACACTTCCAGCTGCAGCTCTGGCTGCTCGACGAGCTTCAGATGGATGTTTCTACAGACTCTCGCTGCATTTTTAACACCAGCTGACGGCACATAAAACATGAAGTGACTGCAGTGGAGCTGGGGGGCAGAGAGACTATTAGAATAGGGGTGAGACACAGAGAGAGACCCTGAAAATGAAAATAAGAAGCCAAGACTATCAAGTGGGAAACACTACCTGCTACACTACCTGCATTATTGATGTCTGTCTGTCAGCCTACAGGTTATTTTTTTTTTCTCATTCTAATTTTCCTTATTCAATAAATGAAGTGTAATTACCACAATTTATAGACAACTGTTTAAATATCGATTAATATATTTTTAATTGGTCAAAGTCCTGACGGCAGTTAATCAGTGAATAATCATTAACATCCCCATTCCAAACCTGTGCTTGCAGCAGTTTTTTGTTTTTTGTTTTTGCTGTATGTAAGTTTGGGTGGAGAGAGAAAAAAAAAATACTAGAAAAATGAATGATTTTGCCTGGAAGCTCATTTTGATCACTTTTTGATCCAATACTGAAGTTGTGACACCCCCTGCATTTAAAAACGCGCCCTGTATCACACCTTTCCTCTGATAGTTCCATACAATATTTTGTGCAGTGAAATATATAAGGCTTTTTCTTTTTAATTTCCACAGAAGGAGGATGTCAGTGTGGATTTGTTGGATCCAGAAGCAGCTTTATGTATTTCTCTCTGCTGCTCCCCGTCACATCATTAATTAAAACTTGTGTGTGTAGTTCCAACATCTGGCTTTGTAGCAATAAACAATATTAATCCTAAGATATCATCATTTATCTTGATGTCTTGTTGTTTACTGACTCGTCGTGAGGATGAATCTGTGCACATCAGGTATGAGTTCTGGTTTAGATATTGTGGATGTTTGCAGGGAACACAGCGAGCAGGTTCTTCATGTTCCTGCAGACATGATTTCCTGGCAGTGTTCTGAGTTGAGCTGCAGGGACACAAACTGCAGCAGCAGCACTTTTAATTAATGACAACAAGTGTGTCCCTGCAGACTCTCAGCAGCAGGTGTTTAAAATCAGCCAGATCACCTGAGCCTAATGATGGGAGGGGTGATTAGTGATCGGCTCCTCGGGGTTAAGTGCTGACAGACAGAATCTGAAATGAAAATCATCATTAAATGTGTCAACAGTCATCAAGACTCATCTGAATAATGAAAATATGAAGGAAGAGAAGCTCAAAACAGAAGCAGGGCCTGGAGGATATTTATCATGTTTAAGAATTATACTTAAAGAGACAATTCAGATGAATAAAAGTGGTGTTGTATGAGGGACAGAATAGGGCTGAACCATTTTGAAAAAATATCTAATTGCAACTATTTTGACTGATGTTGCAATTAAATTGGAATCTGATGTGTAGAACAGGACGTCTCTGCCTCACCACATTCATCCTTCTAAAAGTTTTTTTTGACACATTTTGCCTTACTGAATACTGCACCTCCTGAGATTTGAAAATTGCTGAAAGCCATATTGTGATTTTGATGAAATTCAATTAATTGTGCAGCCGTCGTACAGAAGCAGCAGGAGAACCAGTGCAGGAAACAATGCAACGTGCTGCTGTGGACAGAGTCAGCAACATGTATTTTAGACTAATTAAAAAATCAGTATGAGTTTACACAATATTCAGAATATTTTCACCACTTTACCGTGCTGTCAGACTCTATTCCACCATTGTCACATGAGACAATTTTTTAAATTAATATATAACTGAAATGATGATCTTTAAAATGCTTTAAACTAACAATCTTTCCTTAGCTAAACCAAAGTGCTTTTGCTCTTCTTCTTCAGTGGTATCATTGTTTTCAGACCGGACACACAGCGAGCTGCTGTCTTAACGTAAAACTGGTCGTTTTCTTTTCATCGTCTTTAAGTTTGCAGGTAAAAGTCAAACTCTGGATTTAAACTGGGATCCAGTTGCATCAACGTTCCCAAGTTTTCAGAATGACACATAATGTACTGACCTTTAATTTTACTGCAGGGAACACACACACACACACACACACACAACACACACATGTAGCCTGTGCTTCACTTGTTTTCTTTCCCCTGAGGTCTGTACTGTTTGTCTTTGGATCAGAGAAGCTTCTGTCTGATCCAAGTTTGTGTCGTTGACTCGTGTCTCCTCTCATGTCAACACACACAAACAGCTGGATTAGGATCAATACATAACAAGCACTTTCATTACTTCCTCGCTTCAGTTACCTCAATCACAACCTGACAATAAAGTCATGGATGTCCAGTAACCTCCTAGTTTCAGGGTTTCTTACGTGTGCTGGAGGTCCTTGAAAGTGCTTGAATTTTAACATAATGTTCTCAAGGTTTGGATTTTGGATAAAGTGCATGAAACAGCTTGAAACTGTAATTGCATTAGTGTCATACTAAATCACTACCTGACTGAATAGTTAATGCTATCACAAAATGCAATTTTGGTTGTTTAAAGCACAATAACATCTAATTTAATGTGGCAAAGAAGTCAAAAATCATCATTTTGCACATATTTATATAAATATGTAATGTACCACAGCTGTAAGATGCTAGAAAAGCTTGAAAATGCATCTCGAAAAGTGCTTGAATTTGACTCAGGAGAAGGTGTAGGAACCCTGTAATCCTAAAGAATGACAAAACTGAAGTGATGGTGTTTGGACTCACAGGGTTTGTGTAAGTCAGACATTAGCTAAGGTCCATAGTGCACCCACAGGGACCGAAGTCTGAGAGCAAGTAGTAGGTAAGTAGTCTTTGATTCAGGTTTAACCTTCCATAAACATTTCAGCAATATCACCAAACCAGCGATCGGTCAAATCAGGATTACTGCAAAGATTCAGTGATGCACAAACTCTCATCCTGGTCTTTGTCTCCTGTCATCCAGATCAGTCCATATCAGGAAGGTGTGATGTTGTGATCACAACAACTGATGCAAATTCAGCCAGTCCCTGTGAATTGTGCATGACCTTGCAATTTTGTCCAGTCACCGCAACTTTTCTGCAAGTTTGACCAATCGTAGTTTTTTCACAAGTTCCGGCCATCATAGCAGTCCCCCCACGTTAAAATCATACATGCATGTCTCAATAAACCAACTATTTTAGGCTCCAACAATCGCCTAAAAAGCCCACGAAATCCTGGAGGGACTGTTAGATTAATATAATTTGTCATTTGCCACACTCCCCCAAATATCAGTCAACCGCCTCCGACTGGTACAAAATGCAGCAGTGAGGGTTTTCAAACACACAGAACACATTCCCCCTGCTGTCACATCATGGCAGCTCAACTGAAAGAAATCAATACAAGAAAGATGTGAAATTTCGTCCCATATTACCGACCTCATTCTGGCCTGAAACCTGCATCCAGTATTTCAATGTCAAAACTCAGATACACACACACACAAATATATAGTGAATTCTAAAAGTTCAAGTTGTGATTGTGTATTCATCCTGCAACACAACACAGAAAGAGAAAGAATAGAAACCAGAGTCTGTATTTATCAAACTGTGATAAGTTCTCCTAACAAACAGAAGAATAAAAGCAATTTATCAGATTTCTTCCTGCAGGTCTCTGAAGTTGTTTAAAGCAAGATCCAGAGGAGGAGCTGCACAAAATATTAATGATCCTGATGAGTGAAACTCTGAAACAATAAATCAGAACAGGTTTTGTTCTGCAGCAGCTGATTATCTGCAGCTGATCTGAACATTTGAAAGATGTTCCACTGTTTCTGTTGTTTTTACATTTATCAAAGTTGACTTTAGTTTTGTCGTATCTTCACTGTCTGCACTGAGCTCTCCTGGATACACTTTTAGAAATAAAAAGAACCACTGAGAGTTCTTCGCCTTGTCTCCATAGCAGAACCCTTTATGGTTTCTGCTAGAATCTTTTATAAAGGTTCCACTTGAAACCTCGAAACCCTTTCAAAAAGTTATTACTCAAACCCAACATAAGAAGAGTTCAATCTAGAACCACCTGTGAAAGGTTTCACCCAGAACTCTCTGTGAGAGGTTCTAGAGAGAACCCTACTATAGTATAATGGTTCCACCCAGAACCCTCTCTGGGAGTTGTATCCAGAATCTTTCCACCTTCTCTGGGTGCTTACAAGAACAAACCCAGGGGGTTCCATGAGGAACATTTCTATGATCGAAGGGTTTCATCTAGAACCCATCCAGAGGGCTCTCCTGAGAACTTTAATATATTTCTGGGGCTTTATCTAGAACCCACCAAGGGGATTTTACTGAGAACATTTTTAAATTCCCAGAGTTTTATCTAGAACATTCAGGTGGTTCAACCAGGAACCTTTTTATATTCCAAGATTTTTATCTAGAACACACCCTCTTTATAGAGAACCCCTTTATATTATAGTACGAAGAATCTGACAAAGGAGTTCTTTAAGGAATTCAATGATGTTTGAAGAACTCTTTCTTCCAAACATGTCTTTTGAATGAAAAGTTTCTTAATGGAGCTTAAAGTCCAAATGCAGTAAAAAATGATACCAGAGAACCGTACGGTAACATCAGGATTCATGAAAAAAAAAAGTCTTTATATCACGTCGACACTTCACACACACTCCCTCCCTCCTCTCTGATGCATCTCTCGCCTCCCTCACAATTCTGATTAATCGGCATGGAGTAATGAAGTATTTAAAAGTACACAAATCAGACTTGACACATGACAGAACTGTACAACAACATTATGAATCTTGATCATAAAGTTTTTATATCACGTCGACACATCTGTCCATATCCATACACTCCGTCCCTCCCTATCTGCTGTGGGTCAGCTTTTTTTCTTTCACACGGTTTCAGGTGAAGTTGCAGCTCGATCAAGCACTCGCTCACCACGTCCACTCTTTTTTTCTTCCATGTAATTTAATCCGCAGCTGCAGGGAAAAAAACTCTGACCCTCATTTGATGCTCCAAAATTGAATCAAGTTCAGAGTGGGAGCATTGAGGCAGTTTGACCCTCGACAAGATGCTTTCAGTGCGTTTTCTGCCATTTAAAACAATACGTATGATTCAAAACATCAGCGTCAGGCACTTTTAGTGCGTTTGGGCCTTTAGTCTTACAAAGATCCCCAAACAAACTCTTCTGGGTAGAACTTCAGTCTTTTTGGAAGAACTCTGTGTATAGAGTATACAGAAGATGTATCTTGCAGCAGCAGCAGAATCTGCCCGTGCTCCAGTTTGGTTTTCTGTTTTGCACACCTGTCAGTGTTTGGTAAGGTATGTAAGATTTAGTTGGTTCAAGTTGGGGAAAGATCATAGTCATGATTAAAAGAAACCAACACTGACTGTTGGTAGGAAACAGGAAGCAAACAGTCGTTTCTCATGTCTGACATTTTGTCCACCTGCCCTCATCCCTAATATTTCCTCCTGTGTCACTTCAACATGTCATTATTGGCAGAAATAACTGACGCTGCGACGTCTCTTGGGAGGACGGTCTCCTGACTTCTGAAGCTAAATGAATGAGCAGTTTTCATTTATGATCTCTGGTGTGTGACGTGAGTGGAGTCTCACTCCTGTTCCCGCTTCGTGCTCCAGTTTGTTTACCACCCGCCAGCGTCATTGTCCCTCTAAAACGCTGTAATATCAGCTTGTTAACGGGAAACTCATTTCCTCATCACACAGCTGCGAGCAGCGATCCGGCTGTGTGTCTGACCCTGATGGCCTCTAATGAGCCCCTAACGAGACTAAAGGCCACTAACGAGCCCAGAACGGCTCCTAACTTGCCTGAAGGTCCTTGACGAGCATAACGAGCTTAATGGCATATTAGCATAATGATTGGAGTGGCTACTGGAGCCCCAATCACTTCCTATCAACATGTTGCACACAAACACCCTTTACAGATGGCAATGTCCACAAACACACGAGCTGACTGCTACTGCTTGGTGGCTTCTGGGCTGTGGTGGTGCAACAGTGACAGGACGGCAGGACACACATCACAGATATGACAAAACATGACAAAAAAATTAATCATACACTGAGCTGGCAAGTTCATGTTGTACAACAAATACTCAACCAAATCTCAGTCAAAAAAACAGCATTTTAGCTTAAGACAAAAGCACAGGTTGTTAAGACTAAACAACATAAAATAAAATATTAACATTTCTTTACACAAGATACATAAACTGAAATGCATACATGCCTTAAATAAGAAAGCCCTCAGTGATTCAATTCATACACAATTCATTCAAACACAACTAGTTGGTTCAAAATGAGGCTTACTCTGTAGCTATTTTAAATTGGTGGTTTTTCCTATGGGAGTTTTGTATGGGGAAGCTTACAAGAGCAGCGCCTGCAGTTTTAAACAATAAAACAACAACAGAAAAGCTGGTGGCAGCTGTTTGATAGTGAAGTGGCAGAATAATCAACATCTGTACTAACTCACAGCTGCATGTAGAAAACTTGAACACAACTATCCATTGAGAGCACAGTAAAAATGACCCCAGTCTGACCCAAATATATACGTTTGGGAGCGATCCAGGAATGGATGATAGACATAATGAATAGTAAATAATTATGGTCAGTTTTTCACCTAGGTTGTAATTGCTGTTTAGACAGTAGTTGATACTCATCCGATCCCACAGCATGATTTTATTTTGTTTTAGCAGATAGAGACGCAGCCTTCCTGCCAGTTTGGGAATGGGAGCACCAACAACATCTAATCAGAAGGCAGAGCTGTCCTTCTGTTCTCGCTGTTCATGTCTTTTAATATCTTGCCTAAGAATCTGATTCTTAGATCTCCAACATTATTGAGCAACCAGTGAAGAAATCAGGGATCAGGGGTTATCCTGACAATAGAGAGCACAAAATACTCCTGCAGGCTGAGCGACTGGTTTGTGTGATGGAGAATTGGCAGGAAAAGGAATCAAAGCCGAGCTGAAAAGGAAGAAAAGATTTCTTACCAGCTTTGTTCATGGAATTGATTTCTCTTTCAGCTTTCTGCCACTGAAGCATCGACAGCAGGAGTTCTGAAGAGGAAGAAAATATGCTGCACTGCTTTTTGGAGTGATGATGGAGTCTAAAAACAATCTTTAATAGCAGATGATGGCTTGTTGTGAAAGACAGATGTCGTCAGAGGTGAGGAGTGGAGGTCAAGGGTGACATGACAAGGACAGAAACTGAAGGACGTGGAAGAAAGTGGAAAAGTGCAATGAGTAAGAGGGGTCATTAAACTGTGAGACGGGACGGAAATAGAGAGCAGAGTGGAGAGCAGAGCGATTTGACAGGACGGGACTTGAGCTGAAGAGCGATCAATGTAAAGTACAAAGCAGAGAGAGAGAGAGGTTTGTCCTCTCAGGTTTGTCCTGTCATGGTTACACAGACAGTATTTCTTCAACTGACTGAAATAATTCTGATCAGAGATTCAGTTGTAACTTTTTAAATGGATGCTAAATAAAGTTATGGCATTCTGTGTTTTACACTGCAGACTGGAGTCTCTGTTAACGGTGACAAATAGCTGGATTGATGTTATAAACACTCGTGTTCTCGTCATTGTGCTGCAGTACCGCCAATCTGATGAAAGAAAAGATCCTGTAAGTTATCATAATGAGAAACTTTCTCTAAATAATGATTTTTTTGAAAAGGTTAATCATTATTCTAAAGTACTAACTCATCATTTTGAGATGCTAACTCATTATATATTGCATGCTATATAGTGTCATTATACAAACTGACTTCTTACTGTGTCCTTGTACTTAGTGTTACTTAGTGCTGTATATGACCTACACGAATCAGAGAAGATTAGCGGTTTCTGTACAGTTATTCTTAATGTCTGCAATCTGAAATCAGATGAAAGGAGCCTTTACTTTATTCAGATAATTTTATTTTTGATGTTGTTACAGTGGAAACACTACCACTTTCATCTACAGGGGGCTCCAAATTCAACATCATATGAAAGTTCATAGTAGCAGCTTTTAGTTAAACTCATTACATTATTTCTGTGGACTTAAAATCACGGTTTTATTTGATGGCCTTGCTGTCCTGGCATTTGTGCCCAAGGACGAGCCTTGCCCCTAAAATTACTAAAAAAAAAATCCAGGGTTATTTCACACACACTGTAGCACTATTAATCAGTTCAGATTGTTTTGGTGTGAGTTGCCAAGTGTCTCTTCCCCAAAATCATGACCTGGTTGCTTAAAACAATCCACAGACCTTGTGAGCAGTTTCATGTAGGAAATATTTTCTTTCTGCAGTATAATGTACTGAAACCACTTCAGAATCTACGAGAACTACTTTCTTTTCAACTAGAAAAGAAACTACAGGAAACTGCTCACAACAAGATGTGCGGATTATCTTGAGAAAAGTGGGTTATGATTTTTGGAAAGGGACGCTGGTTTCAAATTTTTTTAAATGTCACTAATGTTACCCCCAAGCGTGGGGCAAATGTGCAGAAATAATACATTTATTCCAACCAGAGAGAAATGATTGGATTAATATTTTCCTATTGAAGGGGTTATTAAAGGTTTACATCACCTCTCTGAACCGTGTTTCCTCCGATCAGGCTGGACTGGGATGATCTCTACCAATTGAGGTTAAATATCCCATTCTTCTGATTGGGATATTATTTCAATTATTGTGGAATTATGAGGGTCCACGTGAAGCAGAGCTTCAATGATTAAGTGATTAGTTGTCAACTCTTCAATCAATCAATGGGTCATTTTTTAAGAAAGAAAAGTCAAAATTCTCTGGTTTCTTCACTCCTCTCTGACAGTAAATTGAATATCTTTGAGTTGTGGACAAAACAAGACATATGAGGAAATACTGATCAACATTTTTCACCATTTTTTTTTTTTTTTTTGGACCAAACAACTGATAAATTGACCAAGAAAGTCAACAATGAACATAAGCATTAGTTACAGTCCTAAAGTAAATGTCTGGTGCTCTGACTGGAGCAACTCCAGTAAAACAAAGAAGAAAAAAAAACATAGTTGTCAATCATAATCATTGCATTTGCTGCTTTTCACAACCCTCTTGATGAACTTCGGTAATTTGTTCTTATTTCAGGCGAGCTGTTCTTCTTCTTCCTTTATTTCTGCTGCATCAAAACAAAAACCAGGGAACACCTAAACTGAACCTAAAAAAGCTTGAGTATTCATGGCCGAGCAGCTCCACAGAGACACGGCGCTGTCTTTCCGCCTGTGCGTCCGCAGGTTGATTCATGACTCACAGCCTCAGGGTTACATCAGAGGGGCTGCAGAGTCGAGAAAATTACATTCTCCACATGTTCAGAGTGTTGTCAGCATTCTGAGCTGCAATTACAGCTTGGTGACAAAGCCTTTCCTTAACAACAACAAAAAAAGATTGGAGAATAGAGAAGAATGGTTTTTAGGTTTGCACCAGACTGGTAGCCATGGTAACAGATGTTGATGTTGGTGGATGGGGCCATGTGAGCGCCATGCACACCTCTGGATTTCAAGCTTACACAACCTCAGCCCCCCGCTGCGTTACAAAGCTTTTAAGCGGAACATATAGACATGTGAAGGGCTGGGACGTCACACAGCCTCAGGCTGCCTGTGAATGAAGCCATTGTAGCTAAAAAGGTGCTGTCAGAGGTTGGATACTTGTGCCACTTCAGACGAAGCTTTGAAGGAACAGTTTGGGGTTGAAGACCACATCAATGGTGAAAATAAAGGAGGAGAAAATGCTGTTTATTTACTGTCCTCCACTTTGACACACAGATAAACTCTGTTCTCAGAATCAGGTCAGGACATTGTCTGAATTTGTCCTTTCACACATGAAGCACACAACAGGACACTGTCTGTGTCAGACATGTTGGAAATACAGTGGAAACAGCTTCTAGGATCACAGTTTCATTGATCAACCACTTCTCTGGTTCAGGCAGCTGTGGCTGAAGAGGTTAAGTCGTCCACTGATGTCAAACCATCCAGAAATGGTTTCACACTAGAAACAAACTAAACCATCGTTCAACCAGACCAACAGACTGTCTCTTTCTGTCAGAGCCGTTTGGTCCAAATTGGGATCAAATTAGCTCTGGTCTTTGAACCAGTTCTGTTCAAGATTCTTGGAACCACCATTGTAATCAAGGATGTCAGCAACAGAGGGCGCTGCACGATGCAAAACAATCTGTAGAATGACAGTCCTGCTTTAGTTCCCAAGGAAAACCTGCTATTTTTTGGTTCCAGCTGGGTAATCAGCTAACTCTCCGAACTGGTTCAGAATTAGGTGCTTGAACCCAGAATTGGGCCAGTTTCATGTTGGTGAAAAAAAGTCTGCCGTTGTCTGGAAGAGCAAAAATCTCCAAGTGAAGCCCAAAGCCTCCAAGAACACTGATTTCATACTTATATCCACTTTTGTAACTCATTATCAAAAACAATATCTTGGATCAACTTCAGCCTTATTAATATTTTCTATCGTTATGTTTACCCGGATTTGACGAATCAAAAGCAACTCAATTGTACGTTTGAATGTGAAATATCAAAACCAGTTCACAGACAGAACTGATCCAAACCAGTACTGACCCATTTAAGATTTTTATCAGTCCTGCCACTCTACCAGGAGCTGCACCGTGGATGAAAACCTGATTCCTGTGAATCTCAGCAGCCTCCTGGTGTGGGTGAATGAATGTGAAGCAGTTCGTATCACCTTTCCTTGAATAAATGAAGGTTTAGAAAACATTCAAGCAGGTATGAATCCAGCAGGTGTTGCAGATCGAAGGTTTCCGGAGCAGACGGTGAAGCTTTTCAGTCTTTTTTGTTCCTTCTTCTTTTGCATAAATCATAGAGACAAACACTCAAAGTTCTGACCTTGTGTTTCTTTGTTGTATCCATCACCCTCAGACTCGTATCATCTGTATAATGACTCAGAGGTCGATATAAAGTGTTGGAGAAGCTACTTTGAATTTTTTTGCAATGATTTTTTTTTTCCTCAGGGAGAAATCTAGTTTTAAAGTAGTAAAGAAAGTAGTATTATTAGTAGTAAGTAGTAAGTAGTAAAAAAAGATCAAATTAATGCACATGCGTTGACTGAATCAAAACACTTTCTTGTATGTAACATTACATTGTGGCTAACTGATCTAAACTTTGCTAAACTGGCTATAAGTCAGTATTAATACACTCACCTCAATGTGTGTTCTTACACTTGTGTTTGATGTCTTTGCAGTAGAGAGTGTATTTTCTCTGGCGGTCCATTATGATGCTGCTGCAGTGTGTGGTGGTGCTGCCTGAGCACACTGCCTTCACAGGTCAGGGTGAAAGAAGGAGGAGGATTCCAAAGAGTTTTGATACCACCAGTGACATTAAAGCTTGATCCAAATGCAAACTGTATGTAAAAAAAACAAAACAAAACATTAATTGATACTAATAAAGTAAAAATAAATTTAAAAACAGGACTGGACAGAAGTGAACTGTATGGAACAAAAAAAATCCAAACAAACAGTAAAGACATAAATCTTTAAAAATCCTCACGATATATCTGCTTCTGCCACCTCACATTCTTCTTCTTCCACATTTTCTGCATTCCTTTTCAAGTTTCCCTCCTCTTCTTTAATGCTCTTCTTCCATATTTTTCTTCTTCTTCCAAATTATTCTTCCAAATCCTTCCCCTTCTTCCACAATCTTCTTCTTCAACAATCTTTTTCCTTCATATTCTTCTCTTTCTTCTTCCACATTCTTCCTGTTCTTCAGCATTCTTCTTCTTTGTCTTATTCCACCACATGCTCCAACATTCTTCTTCTTCTTTGTCTTCTTCTCTTTCTGATTATTCTTCATCATTCTTCTTTTTAACGCCCTTCTTCCACGTTTTTCTTCTACATTCTTCAACATTGGCTTATTCATTAATGTTCACCATTCTTCTTCAACATTCTTCTTCTCTTTATGATCCACATTGGTGCAGGCTTTTTACATTTCCTGATGCAACCCTCCCCTTTCTCTGGGTTTAGGACTGGCCATCAGCAATGCTCAGGGTTCAGTGTCTTGTCTAAGGACACCGAAACATGTCGGCAGGAGGAGGTGGGGATCGAACCACCAACCCTGTGATCCTGGAGACTCTATCTGCTGATCCACAGCCACAGAAATATATAATTTCATTGTTAAAATCGATTTAGTTTGTCCTCTAACAGCTGCTCACTGTAGTTTTTAATCACACTGACAGGAGTAAAAAGTGCATTTGTTGGGGACTGTTTTCAGCAGCGGATTAATCCATGTTTTCAGAGAATTTGTTTAGTTTCCTTGGTATCTACGTGTATCTGTAATTACACACACGACATGTTGAGGCTCTGAGGACAGAGGGTGCTGTTTGCTCTACAGATTGTAAAGACTGTTGAGGTAAATTGTCATTTGTGTTATTGGGCCACATAAATAAAATGGACTTGACTTTCAGAACCTGCTTTTTTACACTCAGTCCTTGTTGGTGTTGCAAATAAAAGACCTGAAGCAGTGATTTATTTTACTTGAAGGGCATGCACTGTCCGTCTGAACATTTAGACAGATGATTCTGACCCTGGAACTGAGGCACATAATGCAGCTTTTCAAAAAAATACATCCTCAGGACCATCCCAGAGCTGTTTACTGGTGTTGTGACTGTATGAGTGAGTTAGTTTAGGGTGCATTTAGTCTTAATACTTGAAATAAAAGTTGCTTTGCAAGAACATAAGTCAAACAATACAATGTTTATTTTCTTCACACCATACTCACCAATTCAGTCACCAAATCTCGACCCTGTCACCCAGAAACCCAGGCCTGGTTTCCCCCATTTTTCCCCAACAGCACTCAGCTTTATTTATTTTAATTTGGGTGAACAAACATGTCCATACTGATGAAACTCTGTTCAATTTCAGTTTCCATCAATAATTTGAACTCTGATTAGTTTTTAATTGTGCAACAGAGCCCTGCTTATTTTTCCTTATTTAATCCTCCTTAACTTAATCCTGGTTACCTCATTTTAAATCGAGTTTTTTTCCCTAAACTCTGATTGGATCTAATTTCAAAGTAAATTAAATTTTGCTGGTGCAGAGGAGGAGAAAGAGATGGAGACCGAGGAGAAACCACTGCTGCAGAAAACAACTTCACAAAACACGGTATGAGCTTTTATTGTGGTGAATATCCAACCAGTACCAAGCAACCATAAAGGGTTCTTTGGCTTGTCCCCTAGGAGAACCCTTTTTGGTTCCAGGATGAACCTTTTTATAAACGTTCAACTTAAAACCCTGTCAGAAAATTCTACCTAAAACCTAACATAAAGGGTAATACCATCTGTGAAAGGGTCTTCCCAGAATCCCCTGCCAGGTTCTAAAGAAGAACTCTTTTATGGTACAATGGTTTTATTCATTCAAGGAATTTTATTGAGAAGCTTTTTATATTAAGAGGATTTCATCTAGGGCCCACCCAGGGGGTTCTACCAAGATTATAGCGCAAAGAACCCTTGACGAAAGACTTTCTTTCAAAAACTGTTCTTTGAATAGGTTCTTAATGGAACTGTTAGTCTCACAAAGAACCCTTGACAAACTGTTTCTTCAAAATAGGGGTTCTTAGGGAAGCAAATTTCTGCGTAGAACCTCTGCCCTTCAGGAAAAAAAAAAAATTTTCTAAGCGTATAAGACTGCAAAAACAAAAACCGTCGCATCGACCTGTGGTTTGGACAACCCAAGGAGTTAAGAAAATGATGGCATGGCTGTGCTCGATTGTTGCTAAAACTGGGTGAAAACAATTTAGAGTTAAAAAGAAAACAATCCAGAGTGTTCAGGGCGGCTCTTCATGTTGGGACGGTGCCATCCTGAAGCATGTGAGCCAGATCTGATCATCAGCACCAGCGTTGGACCTCAGTGATGCTCTGGAGTCTGGATGGGATCAAATCCCTGCAGCAGGTTCAACATGTGGAGGAAAGACTGAAACCAGCAGAGTGGATGAACATGATGTCCCAGTCACATGTTACACCATCACATGTGGATGTGATGTTTGGATAAACTTGTTGCCCTCATTGCTCAGAAACATTTGCTGCAGTCTTTCTTTGCTCACAGTTTCCACCTTAAAACCACCTGCATCCTGAAGTCAGCCTGGACTTTATGTGCCAAACTTTACTGTCTGGGGACAAAATGTAAAACTTACAGTTCCGACATGATATAAATAATCAATGAATCACTGCATCAATAAAACATAAATTGAGATACAGCAGCACAGTGATGTAAGATTTATGTGTATGACAGAGTGCATGAAACCCCGGATTGATCCGACCCCGCCGTGACCCTGTTGGTGTCTTTCTGATTAGGATACAGCAGGAAGAGGAGGAGAAACAGAGGACAGGACAAATAATCCAATGGTAATCTGACAGAAGTGCATGATGTCCTGCTGGAATATGAGGTCCAGTTTCTGGAAACAGTCAGAGTGACATAAACACATCTCGACAGTCTAATACAGACATGAGCAGGATGAAAGAGAGCACCATATCACTTTTATACACATAGTGTGAAAAAAAAAACTTCTTCGCAACAAATATATAACTTTATATAACCAGGAGAAGTTCCTCGCTGAGAGTCTCTGTCATCTGTGTTTTCTCCTGGAGGAGACAGCAGCAGCAGCACATGGAACACAAAAGTTCCAAAAATATTAATATAGATAAAACATTAACTTCAACTGTACTCTGTTTATGATTTATAATCTTTCATTTTAATTTTAAAATGTCCTCCAAATGATAAGAAATGAACACAAAGTCTATGTAGGGAGCAGGTCAGTGTGGATGGATGAGTCAAACACACCCAGACATTCACCCAGGAGACGGCTGTTTGTGTCCCGTGTGAAACCAAAAGTCTTCCACTGGTGTCTCCAAGAGCCATCGTATACTGTAAAAAATCATACAGGAATTTAGTGAAATCAACTCATTTTCCTCTTGAATTTTACATAATTCTAAGTTTTATACATTCAAGTTAATTAAGCTGAAAATTATTAAATATTTACTTAAACTCAGAACTTAAAAACATGAAGTCTTTTGACATGAAATGATGAGTTGCATGAATGTACTGTACTGAGTTCAATCCACTTATTCAATTAAGTTTCTAAAGGAACATGATCAGCATATTAGTAGAGTTCCCAGCATGCATTGTTTGAGAGTTAAAACTGTCCCTGACCCTCCTTTTTTTATAGTTTGAAGACCACGTGAAGAAAACTTGCTGTGTGTCTCAGATACACTTAAAACCTGGACATAAAAAAAACTTGCTGGTATAAATGAATCCCACGCTGCGTCTCTGTCCAGCTGAATCACTGATCAGTTCTCTCTGATGAACAATTTAAAATGCAGCACTATGATTGCACAGAAATAATAATTAAGTGACAAAGTCCCATTGTTTCCTCTCTTTGTCCTCCAATCTGCAGCCACAGCCGTCTGTCCGATGGCTCCTGGAGTTTTTCATTAACTAACAATGAGCCTGGAGCCACTAATGCTGCCAAAAGGAAAATTAATTTGATTATTAGATGATTTATGTTCAGTTTCATTCCAGAAACCCTGAGAGGGGGTGACAGGCTTGTTTCATAATGGCTTTTACTCTTTTATTAATGTGGATTTTAACAGTGGCAGCCTTTTGAAGTCTAATTCAATCTGTTTATTCCTGGATTCATGTTGAAATTTGGCCAAAATATCTCAGAGTGTGCGCTGCAGAATGATAAAGAGTGTCGGGGTTGTTGTGAGGGGAAGTTTGTGGAAGCTGCAGTCCTTCAACAGCACATGAAGGAGTTGTACTTGCTGCTTCTCCTGGTAGCTTCAGGAAGTGAAAGGTCACAAGAACTACATTATGAGGAATCATCGATGCTGCTGCACACCGCAGCAATGCATCATGGGAAGTGACCTGCTCTGTAGAAGCAGCTGTGCCCTTCAGAACTGTGTTTCGCCTGAGTGTGTTTTAGGTTATTAAGATGGTTGTAAGAGCTGCATGAAGATTGTGTTCATGTACTGCAAACTTATTATAGTTTTGTAGTTTTTATTAGTTTTAATTCTTATATTTTTATTCTGTTGTTAATTTTCATTTTCATGTCAGTTTAGTTTCAGTTTGTTTCCAGATGGGGTTGCCTTGTTTTGGTTTAGTTTCAGTTTTATTTTTTTTCATGTTTTGCTTCAATGTAGTTTTTACTAGTTTCAATGCTAGTTGTAGTATTTTTTTTTTTATAAATTAAACATGGGGATATGTGTCAGGGGAAACAACAACACAACTCTTTACAAAGGCAATTGTCATGCGTAGACATCTGTCTCAATAAAAATATGCCTCCTCATGTTTGTTGTCTTCACAAATTATGACCAATTATGACGGTGTACTGTAATGGCAGACCGTTGTCATGTGGAACCAACAGCAGATATAATACAGCACATATTAAGACCCAGACATAAGTCTGATGAGGACAGAGAGTTTTGTTGAGTCAGTCTGGTTTGCATATTTGCTGATGATCATGTTTTATTCATTGGCAATGGGGGAGAGGACCCAAATGCAAAACCCTGTGATGGAGCATTTTTGGAAGTCTACAGTCAATATACAGGTTAAAGGTTGAGTCAGAGCAGAATTTAATCGGTGAAATCCTCCCGACTCTCTTCAGTCTGTGTACAAATAACACAACTTTACACTTTTGAAAAGCATGCGGTGCCAACGTCCAATTTTGCATGTAGTTGATGTGTTGGTCCTGTCAGGTGAGCTTCATCTCCATAGTAGCAAAATACTCTACATGTCCAGTAGTTTTGCGCACAACAACCTGCACAATATGACACGGCCACTTTGATTCCCAAGGAAAACCTGCTGGGAACCAGTGTTTTGGGTTCCAATCCAATCCAACAACCTGAGCAGGGCTGATTCCTTGGCACCTATATGTGAACTTATCCTGTTAGTGACCCTCCTGGCTGGCTCGCATGTTAGCAGTAGTTCACTAACCAGCCCTGCAAGTAGTTCACAACACCACTAAAACTTACTGAACAAAATATCTCAAAAAATGTACAAATTAACTTTGCTGTGCCAATTTCTGGTGTCGTCATAACTTTACAGCAACTACAAGGAAATCCAAACAGGAACCTGATGTTCAGTATTCAGTGGGTCATTTATTAAATATGAAACATACATGTATTTTTCCAACATCCTGTGTCCATTAAGGTTAAGTCACTGTTGTTTTAATATCTTCTCTCACCTCGTCCTGTCTGTTTTTCAACTTGACCTCAGAGGACTGACTTCCGTGGTTGTTGCCACAATTTAATCATTGACTGAAGTTATGTCACTCTATTTTGTTCTTAGTCCTGAATTTGATGTTTTTCTCTCTCTCCCTGTGTGTTTCCATCAGGTATAAGGCGATTGTGAACCCGATGGACATCCAGACGTCCAGCGCTGTCTTCTGGACGTGTCTGAAGGCTGTTTCTATCTGGTTGCTGTCTGTCCTGCTGGCTGTCCCTGAGGCCATTTTCTCACAAGTTGTCTCCATGCAGGTAAAATAAAGACACAAAATGTACAACAAATACTACTGTACTACAACAGCAACCACTACCTAAAATAATGTCTCCCGAGCTCTCGATACAGACACTTTTCAGGCAAATTCATCTCTTCTTCTCAAGAATTGACAGACTCTGACCATCGAACTCATTTTGGACTTGTGGCAAAATTGACATGTGGCTCCAGAGCTGCAGATTGCAGACCCCCATTTTAGTTGAATCATGTCATATTATGAAGACACGAGAAATATATTGTCCAAATTTCACCTAATCTACTTTTTGGCAGAAACTAGTAGTGAACACAACAATAACTTATCATTACATTTTATATAATGGTACATAATGTTACTTATTTGACCCAAGATACAATCTTTTCCTAAATCTAACTAAATGTCAACCATTTCACAATGTAAACTGCAGGTAAAAAGACTTTCTGTCAATGTCTCATAAAGCTGCGTCTGTATCTGTGTCATGTGTGGTGAAAAGTCAACTAGAAACACAAATGGTGGTGGACCCAAAAATGCAGACAGGAGCACTGGAAGCAATGTTCAAAAGGTGATTTAATGCTAAAACAAAAAGTAACACAAACTCAGGCTTACTTCAACAAAAGGGATCCAAAAGACAAAACCAAAAAAGCAAAATCCAAGAAATCCACGAAGGGGTATAAATCCAAAAAACACTGGTGGAAACACAGAGAATGCACAAAAAATCCAAAAGGGGAAAAAGACCAAAAAACACTGGAAACCACACTGGGAAGACACAGGAACTTAACACGAAAGAACAACACACAAACTGACACAGACAAAGAGACACACAGGGACCAAGTAGAAAGCAAACTAATCAGACACAGGTGGGTGAACAACAACAGGTGAACCAAATCAATAATCAGAAAAGAGCGGGAAAAGAACAAAGACAGGAAGTAAAAACAACAAAGACACACAAGGGAAAACCAATACTACAAAATAAAACAGGAAGTGACTAACCAAAATGTCCAAACCATAACAATCTGACGTCCTGGGATGAGGACGTGTTGTGTTTATTGATCACTGTGACGAACATTGGCTCAATTTGACCATAATCACATAATCTGATGGTCACAGCCTCTGTTGGCAGAGTGTTTGTGACCTCCTGCTCATTCACACTGCATGTGTGTTGTTCATCACTTACTGCTGAAGGCTCATCACACAGCAGCAGCGTCTCTGTGAGTTTCCCAGCAGACAAACAGCCATAAACTGTTTCAGAGTCAGATTTATGAACGACAACAGTGTCCATTTAACTCTACAATCTGTTTTATGATCTTACTGATGCGATGTTATCTCTGTCCTCTCCTCTCCCCCTCTCTGTCCTTTACTCTTCCTTCATTTTTCATCCTCCTCCTTGACTTTTGCTCTGTTTCTATGTCCATTTTTCTTCTAATTTTCTCCTTTCCTTCTTCCCCATCTCCTTGTCTCGTCTTCTTCTTTAACCTCCTTTACTCCTTCTCTTCTCTTTTTTCTCCTTTCTTCCTTCTCTGTCCCCATTCCCTTCCTCCCCTCTTCACCTTCTCCTCCCACTTCTCTTCATTTCCTCTTTTTGTCCTCCTTCCTCCCTTTTCCTTTCCTCCCTCCTCCTCCTTTCTCTTCTTTCCTCTTTTCTCCTTCTCTGTCCTCCCAATTTCTCCTTTCCTCTCTCCTCCTTCTTTCTCCACTTTTCCCCTTTCCTCTCCTCTTTCTTCCTTTCTCCTCTCCTCCCTTTCCTCTTTTTCTCCTCCTCCCATTTCCCCTTTCCCTCCTCCTTTTCTCCATACTACTCTCCTCCTCTTTCCTCCTTTTCTCATTTCCCTTTCTCCCCTCCTTCCTCCTCCCCTCCCTCCTCTTTCCTCATCCCTCTTCCTCTCCTTCTTTCCTCCTTTACTCTCCTTCTCTCCTGCTGTCCCTGTCTCCTCTTCCCTCCACCCTCCCTCCTCCTCCTCAGGGTCACAGGGACAACACTAACGTCACCATAGTGAACTGCGTGCCATACCCGCTGTCCAATCAGATGCATCCAAAGATCCACTCAGTGATGATCTTCCTGGTTTACTTCCTGGTCCCTCTGGCCATCATCTCGGTGTATTACTACCACATCGCCCGCACGCTCATCAAGAGTGCCCACGACATGCCGGGAGAAGTCAGCGAACACACCAAGAGACAGGTGACTGATGGACGAATGAATGAATGAGTGAATGAATGAGTGAATGAGTGAATGAATGAATGAATGAGCTCTTCTGTCTCTGGTACACGGGATTCTGCAGGTTTTCATTTACACCAGACAAACTACAACAGTTCATCTCACCTAACACATTTGTCGAGCACATGCTGTGTGTGTCCCCATAGTTGTGGTTACTATGGTAACAGCTAGTTTGTTTTAGTGACTCTGGTCACTGAGTTCAGGTGGAAGTGACACATGTATGAAGCACTGAGGGCAGCAAACACATCTGTAAAGGTGCAGTATGTAACATTTAGGGGGATGTACTGGCAGAAATGGAACATAATATTCCTCACATGACAAGAAATTTGTCCCGGACTCATCGCGAGGTACAACGCAGAGAGGCAGAGCACAGCGCTACAACCGCTACATCCTGTGTGCCTGGTATATAAACAGCTGAGCTACCTTTAGCTTTGGATTTAGTTAAGTTAATAAACTATATAATCTTATAGCCTGATCTGACTGTTCACATTTCACCATGCATTATGTTTACAAGGCATCGTGGTCTGTTTTTAATGTCGTGTTATAGAGTTTTGGGAACCCTGAAACACTTTTCTTTGGTCATGTCTGGAAGGGAATCCTTGATTTGTGAAACGCTCGTGAGATTTGTGTATGTTGTTCCTTCACTGCGACGTTGCACAAACGTTACAATAATCACTCTTGCCAGATCTCCCGTGCGTCTCAGGTTCCCTTCAAGACTCTCCCTCCGCTGCTTGTGTTGTTTCCAAATATCTGTGGTCTCTTCTGCCTGCATCGTCACATACAGCTGTTATCTCATTGTTTGCACATCGAAAGGTCAGCGACGAACAAGGTCAAAGTTCAAATAATTTGAACTTTGAGCGCAGCGGTCAACGGCAAATCTGAGCAGTTTGCCACGCTGAGGGTAGCGGTCCCATTTATTCGGTCACCACCGCTCTCTCCATAGGAAAACTTTGCGACAGCCAACACAAAGTGCTTTTACTACTGATCATGTGTGGGGGCCTCAGAATGAGCACTTCATATCTACAGTAGGAGGAGCTCCTCTAACACAGTGTAAATGTCAAATTCTGAGCTTGTCACATTTAAGAATCTTTAGCATCACTTTGCTTTCATACAGAAAAACTAAAGAAAATGGTTGACTAGTGTTGGGGATCTGTGTTTGGGTGCAGATTTGTGATGATGTGTGACATTTCCTGAGGTAAATCTGTTTTTGCTGATTTGTTGTTACCACATTTAACTGTTTCAGAGGTGTCCATGGAGACACACAGTCCGTGCACCAGACCTACCACCTCACAGTTGGCATTTTATTCTTTCAGTTTGAACTGAGGATGGCACCTTGAACTGAAGGTGCCATGCATGCTTTTGCACCCTGAACCAGGCCTGTGTCAGACAAATGCGCAAAACTTGCAAATTACGTGAGTTTCCTTGCTGTGTGACGTGTCCGTGAAATACGGGAGACACCCCAGAAAAATGGTGTTTGTATTCATGTTCAATACTGTGTTTCAAACAGTTAGCAAAATAATTAACATTTGAAACAGTAAGATGGGCCGTCCACACCAAGAACTGTATAAATATTGTAGTAAAAATTGTTCTAACTCAAGTGGATGGTGTAGTTCACACCACAACTATAAGGTTGCAGTGTGGACTGTACAAAAAGTTAGAAAAAAAAAGTTACAAAAAGAGTTAGAAGAACTTTTAAAATGATACATTTACAGTCAGCCTTTAACCATTGGGAATTTTTCTGTGGGTTATCTTGAAAAAAAAAAGTAATCACTTCTTCCCTATGCTGAGCTAATAATAATTAAGGACAGGAACTGAACTGCTTTTATAAAATGATGTTTGACCCCCAGGATTTTGACTCTAAAATTCCTGTTACACAAAGTTTCACAAATCTTTTTTTCTTGAAATAAAAAGCCCTGTGTCCACCAATGCTTTTTACTTAAAATTCTTGAATAAAAACGTCTGTTCACAAACACAGATTGTGAGTGGAATGGTGCATTTGAATGAGGAGGGAGTCACCCTGACCTTTCACTCAGTGAGGAATCAGGCTGGTGGTGGATTCTCTGATAAACGCAGAATATTAGAAAGTCGTGTTGGATTGAGAGAAATAGAAAAATGGATAAAGGCTGTCTGGCTTTAAAAGTCCCTGACAACAAATCTGGAGGAAAGAGAAGTCAAAAAACTGCTAAATAAGTTGAGTGCAGTCTGCAATTTCTTCAAGATCAAGAGTCTGGAAGTTTAGTTGAACTGGGATCAACTGGGACGTGAAGCTTTTTGCACCCACACCTCCCACTCCCACAGCCACTGTAAATATTGAGCCGTGAGGGAGGTTCAGTGCAGGAGTGTGTCGGGCGGAGTGAGTAATCACTTTACAGCAGCCTGATCTTCACAGATGGAGGAGAGGTCAGAGAGAGATGGAGCTGAATTATTAAAAAAGCAGCAGCAGCAGGTCACATCAGGTGGACCAGATCAGTGATGGAGTGATACAGCTGCTGCACCTCTGGGGATTACCATCTTAATAACCATCTTAATAACTGCTGTTAATGATCACTTCAGTATGATACAGCTCCACGGCACAGATTCTATCAGAGTCAGTCTCACCATCACCATCATCTGCTCACAGCTCCTCTGTTTTAATCACTCATTTGCTTGTTGGTGTTTTCCTAAACTACTGCCAGGCTGCCATGGATGAAATGTGGCACTTCCTACAGATTTTTCACATTAAAAGTCTCCCAAGAAAGGGAGGGAATACAGTATACTAATTGAGCAACTGAAACATCTGTGCAGAAATTGTTAGCATCAGCATCAGCAGCACTTATAGTGATAATGGAAGTTAACAGAGGTAACAGATCAGGACATGGGCACCGATCAGGTTCCCTGGTGCAACGTGTAGATCGAATAACTCTAACTCTTAATGTTAGTCTCTCACTTGTCTACTTAACTTGTTCTAAGGAGACACCTTTTGCATATGCACTTTAAAACTTATGATGCACTTCAACATTTAAAACAATATTCCACCCCTAGATGATAATCCACTCAATATGTACTCACCTCTATGGTGATGTGAGGATGGGTGAAGATCTTCAGTTCACAAAACAATCCTAGAGTTTCAGCAGAAAACAGGGTTGCAGCCAAATCCAGTACAATGGCAGTGAATGGAGACCACGGATAAAATGTTAAAAAAAAGAACACAAAACAAACACAAAATGTCTCCATCCTGCTCGTGTGGTGTAATCCAAGTGTCCATGAGCTGCAACATTAAAATTTAACCACAAAAGACGCGATAAAGTCTCGCGATACATCGGCGCCATGTTTACATGCTACCTGGGAGGCTACAGTTGACATTTCAGCTGAAAAACATGGTGTAAATGGTGTCTTCTGTGGTTAAATTTTAATGTCGCGGCTCACAGACACTTGGATTACACCACACGAGCAGGATGGAGACATTTCATGCTTGTTTTGTGTTCTTTTTTTTAACATTTTATCCGTGGTCTCCATTCACTGCCATTGTACTGGATTTGGCTGCAACTCTGTTTTCTGCTGAAACTCCAGGATTGTTTAGTGAACTGAAGATCTTCACCATCATCACATCAGCACAGGGGTGAGAACATACTGAGTGGATTATCATTCTGGGGGAATATCGCTTTAACCTTTGGTTCTTCCTGCGTTCACTCGTATCAGCTGTCCTAATTTATGCACATTTATGCAAAGGCACTTTGATTGTTGCACTATTATTAATGCACTTTACTTTTGAGCTGGGTTATTTGTTGGACCTATCCACGCATGGCATTTGCATTTGTTTCTCTTTTTCCTTTTATCATGTACTTTTTTGTTTGTCTCTTTTGCTGTCTGGTGATATATGTGTGTTTGTGTGTGTTTTATGGGCTCTTGCACCCCATTTCCAAAGTAGTACCTACTGCAAATAGCAAATAAATTACATTTTTTAAACATGATTTGCAACTGGACTTGTTCCAGAAGCCTTCAGACTAAAAATGACCTGAGACATGAATTGAACTTGTCCCAGCAAGACCCAAAGAGTCCTGACAGTAACAGAACAGTCCTGCAGTTCTACATTTAGTTGCAGCATGTAAACGTATAAACCAGCTGTAGTATAGCAGCTGTTGAGGCTCGTTAGCTGAAGGTTACACTCTCAGAGTCTGATTCACAAAAGGTTTGCATGTGTAAAAACATGTGTAAACTTGATATTACCAGCAAACAAATGTGCAAGTTGACCTACTAATGTTGCACACTGAGGATTGTGTCTTTTAAATGTGCAAGTCTGCCCGTACCGGCTGTTTAGTACTTTTGCCTTAATGAATATGAAATATGGGGCATTTCTACCCTAGTGTGCAAAATACTGGAAGGAGAAAATGCAAGCACTGCAATTTACCAACCTGAAAATAATTATTTGATGTTGATGTAAATACTTTTTTTTTTTTTGCTGTAGCTCAACAACACGTTTATTTGTCTCTTCCACTAACACCTCCATGGGATCAAATTTCATTCTGCGCTTGCAGTCATTCTGCTTTCAGTCCAAACTCCCCATGGCAGAAATCTGTAACACACACAAAACCCTCATTTAAATCCTGCTGTCTCCACAGTGTTTGCACCTGCTGTCATTTATGCAATTATTCTTAGTAGATCACTCACAAAACACACACCAACCAAATGTGCAATATGTTAGAATGTACTCTTTATTTAAAATCTTTAGTGCATCAGGCCCCAGAAGTGTGAAGTTGTGTCAGTGACATACAGAGCAGAGATCTGCTGCAGCCCCGTGAGGCTCTGCAGGTCTGAGGCGACACTCTGCAGTGAAGCCGACCTCAATGAACTCAGGGTTAATGGAGAATCACTGACTAACAAACAGTGAATCAACTCCTGAGAGCTCAGAGAGGAAAGAAGAGCAGGATCATAACAGACGACCACTGAAACGTGAAAAATATCCTCTGATGGTTGGCCGGCGTGTGAAGCTCTGACTTTATACTGTTTCATTCTGCAGTTACAGATCACAGATCCACTCAGCGCTGATTTTTTTTACCACCAGTCAATAATAGAAATAAGATTCAGAAACTGAAAATGTTCCTGAGACTCTGATTGAGGAAAATATTTCAATGAGACGTTATTGATCCATTCATCTGTTTCCACAACAGAAGCAGCACATTTATTTTGCAAAGAAAAAAAAGAGCAAACGCTTCTATTTCCAAGATCTTGAGTATGAGCTACACTATATGGCCAAAAGTATGTGGACACCCCTGTTAATGTACTTTTCTGGGTTTGGTTTAGGTGATTAAATTCCAACAAAGGATGATGATATTTCACACAATAATGTTTATCTTCAGTTTAGAGAAGACTCATGTCTGTCTTAATATGACACAAAGTGCACAAGAACTTTACTTACTCTTCACAGGAGGTTTTCTGCTCACTGGACATTCATTATAATAACTTTATAAGATGCTAGATGAATAGAGGGAGAATAACAACAGAAGCTAAAACTGAAGAAAAAATAAGACACAAGCAAAAGACAATAAAACACAGTAAACGAGACAAGAAAAAAAATGACAATAAGAATGAATGAAAATAGAGGCAGGAGAGTACAGAGACATTACATGATGTCTAAATAAATAAAAGGAATGAAATAAGACAACACCATGTGATGTCAATTTAAGTACAAGTAAGTACAAATAAAAGAATAAGATTAGAATATATTAAAAAGAGAGGATGACATCACATCAAAGCAAGTCTCTAAAAATGTGTTTTAAGAAGTGATTTAAAAGATGTCACTGATTCTGCTGCCTGATCTCCGTGGGCAGCTCGTTCCAAAGTCAAGGGTTCCTGATGGAGAAAACAAGGTCACCTTTAGATTTAAGCCTCGACTTCGGATCCCACCTGAGGATCTATGACTAGCTCACAGGGGTCAACATTTCAACTATGGCTTTAAAAGTGATCAGTAAAATCTTAAAATCAACTCTAAAACGTACAGGGAGCCAGTGGAGGGAAGCCAGGACTGGAGTGATGTGATGTGGTCTGTTAAAACCAGTAAGAAGCCTCACTGCTGGGTTTGGAACCAGTTGGAGGAGGGAGAGTGATTTTTGATTACGGCCAGAGTCAGAGTGTGGGAGCAGTGGTTTGATTCTAGAAATAGTTCACAGATGGAGAAAACAGGACTGGACAACTTTTTTGATGTGTGTCTGGAAATCTGAGAGGAATTTTACTCCTGGATTTCTGGAGGTGGAAGTGACGTTTGTGGACGAGGGGCCAAGGCTTATTTTTGATGGGATTAATGGAATTTGGTGGATTGAACTTCTGATTTTGAGTCGTTGAGTTGAAGAAACTCAACTTTTAAACACAACTATTTACAAGAAACAACTCCAACTCCAATAATTTGTTCAAAATTACAAAGTAATTTCTTTTCAACAAGTTATTAGGAAATTTGTTTGCAAAGGGAGGACTCACACAAAGAAAAGTGAACATTTTAAAGATGTTAAATGTTTCTATTAAACACATCTCAGGGCTGTACAGATGGTGTAAGAGTGCGGATGTTTCAGTCCATGTTGAGACTTTCCTCAGTGGGAAATGAAGCCTGCATGATGATGAGTCACCCTCTACACGAGTTAGTCTACAGGTGGACCTTGTCAGTGAATGAGGGCTTGATTAAACACACATGATGCCAATTACCAGCAGGTCAGCTCACCACAAACATATCAGAACAATAAGAATACACACCACTGACACTCTCATACACATTCTGATATTTACACAAACAAATGCTGGGAATGAGACCCACTGTTATAGAAAGACAATAAAACAAGACTCACAGGAAACAGGTCATATCTAATTATTCATTTAAGCCCCTGGGGTGAAGTAAACTATACTTCATATCTGCATTCATACTAGTGACAGATTTGATCCACATTTCCATCATGTCAGTGTCACAGAATGACAAATGTAAAACAGAACGACTGCACTGAAACTTTTTCCCTCAAACCTTCTGACTGCACCGGAGAAGAAGACAAACAAAGGTTAGGGTTTTTTTTAAGGCTCGGCTTAACCCTCGTGAATCACTCCTTGGAAATTACAGACCCGTGAAATAAAGTGTTGCCATGGTTTTTTCCACTTAGACGTCAAAGAACTAAATCTGGGTCTGAAAAGTGAAGCTGATGCAGAAATCAAGGGCAAGATGGCAGCGCTCGTATCCAGGATATTTTGGAAGAAGGGGAGATGCGGCGTCCGTCTTTATTTACTGTCAATGATTCTGACCAGAAGAAACAAACTTCCCTGATGCTCTGGTGTCTGAATGGGAGGAAATCCCTGCAGCTGGTTCAACATGAGTGAACCCAGCAGAGTGGAGGCTGGTAGAGCAGCTGATTAATGAACATGGTTTTAAATTAGAAACTATTACATGTGAAAGCACTGAACATCTTCTTATGGCTTCTCCCTCCGTCTGTATCTCCATCGTCACGTCATATCTTGTTTGGTCTAATTGATCTCATTACAGTTAAAACCATCTCTGCTCCTCGCGGGGGAGCGATGCTATCTCTGCTTTCTTTAATGAGAAAAGCCTCTTCACGCACCGCCCGAATCTCCTCATCGATGGAGGTTGGAAACCAATTGCTACATTAACTGCAGACGCCCACATCAATACCAAACACACCCACTGTCTTATCTGAGAACACAGCCGATTCATTATGTTCACAGAGATAACAGAGACGTTAGAGGGCACACACACACACACATACACACACACACACACGCACACGCACACGCACACACACACACACACACAAACACACACACATAGACACACAGTGCTGGAAAGCAACATTTCAGACCTCATCATTAACCAAAAAACATGCAGGAGGTTTTTTGATGTATTTTATATTATTTACCAGGGTGTCTGCAGGTTTCTACAGGTTACACTTTTAAAACCTTTTTTAAGACGATTATGGATTCAGTTTAAGACGTATTTCACACCATATTAGCAAAAAAGTACACAGTTTGCATTAGTGGTTGTTGGTGCACTGTTGGTTTTGTTTTGTCTGATCAATTCCAGTTCTTCCCAGAAAAACATTTAAAAGCAAACCGGAAGTTAAATTCAACTTTATAATCAGTTTTTAAGACCTGTCAAAATAATATTTAAGACATTATAGGGTCTAAAATTAAGATTATTGGATTTTAGACTTTTACTTTTAAGGACCTTTCAGAATCTCTGATTACTTTGGCAGTTTTTTTAAAATATTTGTTTGCACAAAAAAGACAGTTTGCCATGATATCTACACTTCTGTCCATATTCACACACTTTCTCTTTCTGCTGCGATCACACACCTGTTTTTATCAGCTGACCGTGTGAGCACTGTTACTTCTCTCAGGAGTTGTTCATTAATTGCAAATTGATCCGTTCAGTTCACTGTTAACTTAAAATCATTTACACAGAGACATTAAACATTGAATGGATTCAAACTGACCCCAAAGATAGTGGAAGGGTTTAACAATAATAATAATGATAATAATAATAATAATAATAATAATAGTAATACTACTAATAATGTAATACTACAGAATGTGTTGCTCTGGAAACTGTATTTTAAATTGGTCCATTCATATGCAGAAAGGCCGTCATTATGCATCAGCTGGGAATTTCCCATCAGAGTAATACACGCCTAATTTTGGAGGTGGGCATTAAAGTAGTGTGAGCATGTGTGTGAGTGTGTGTGTGCATGCATGTGTGTGTGACTTTGAACCCCATTAGAGGAAACACCCAGCATTGCTGCATGCCTGCACACAGAAGGATGTACTTAACTGTGATGAAATGAAATGAATGAGATGAAACACATTAGAGTGATGGAGGAGGAATTCTGATGTCGCTGGAGGTTAAACGCAGCTGACATGCAGACGTTTTTACATCAGTGCTGAAAACCGGCTCCTCAGGTTTGTAACCATCAATATTAAAAGCTGGAGGAGAAACTGCAGCCTGCAGCAGATCATCAGAGCCACTAAATAAAAAATGTAAACCTGTTTTAATGGAGCAGCAGAGAGTTTAGACGGAAAAATACTTATGGACAAAATTCTGACCTTTTCAGTCTTCTTCACCAGAAAATAGTTTAATTTTAATGTGTTATGTTTATTTTTTGGCAGTGACATCTAGTGGCTGTAGTAATTATGACAGACGCAAAAGTAGTGAAGTACAAAGAATAAAGAGCAACAAGGGAGGAGGTCGAGGTGGATGATTTATTTATTTTAAACAATTAAAAAATAAAATGTTTTTGAAGAGAAAACAGAAACAAACAAATAATGAACAGACTTACGAGAAATGTAAATTAACCATTGATGTCTGAAAAGGAGCAGCAAGAAGCAACATGCTTGTAAAGCCCCACCCCTAATCTATACTAATCAATCAATAATCAATCTAGTAGATAAATCACTTTCACCTAGATGACCGCTGTTCATGTTCTGTGTGAAACCAAAAGTCAGCGCTGACTTTTTTAACTTTTAACTTCCGTATACATAACGTACTGACTGTAACTCAACTTACATTTGTAAAGAACTTACACTTAAGACTTTATAACATATTTAATTTATGTCACATATGTAACTAACATAAATATTCTAACCCAAACTCATGATACTGAAGTTATCATTTTACTAAAGAGTTTTTAGTTTATTATGAGGAAAAACTGATTTTGATTAGATTTAATTAACATGTTAAAACACAACAAACAACAGTAACAAATGAATTTAACAGCAAATGTTTTTCCCCACACAGGAGGTTGTAGTACAATGGACATGATGAAGAATGGCTTAATATATGTTTGCAACTGACTGTGATATTTTAGTTTTAATGTGGCTTCCAGCACAATTTGTGATCTACTATTACTCCAAGAAATTTAATTTCATTTTCTTTCTATATCGATATTATTTATCACAAGTTTTTTCTTGGAATTCAAGTAAAACAAAATTTGGAAAATGTTTAACCAACTCAGTGTTGATTTATTACAATCACACCAGCTGTTAAGTATTTTAAGTTCTTTTTCAACTGTATCCAAAACTTGTTCCATATTCTTTGCACTACAAAATAAATCGGTGTCTTTTCTATTTTGGAGACTTCACAGATGTTATTAATTATAGTATATTATGAACAGCAGTGGTACCAACACTGAGCCCTGGGGAACCCCACAAGTTACCGTCTATAGTTGTGATTTGCCGTTTCACAACAGTAACCACATGTTTAAAAGAGTTTCTGGTCACTAAAGGGGACTTTGTGCATCAGTATGAGACGCTGAGTCGGGATGAGTTACAATCTTACAGTTACGGTTACAAAAACTGAGGAAGGCTGCTTGACATTTTTATAATACTGTTAACTTGAGAAAAGAAGTTTTGTGGGTGGGTGCAACTATCAAGCCTGCAAGAAGCCCAGTGGGAAATAAAGTAATGAAAATACATTAGAAACAATATTGACCAAAATAAAATAGAAACTAATGGCGAGTGGAACCATTAACTCTGTTACACCAGCAGGCGTAGATGGTGTATTGAAAACTGTAGCAACTGATTTAAGATACAACTTTTACTGACTGTACTTGTGTGTTAGAGATAAAACTCAGATCACTCTTCATCATTTATGAAAATGGCAAGTGCACGTCAGTGATCACTTTCTCATGATAATTTATCTTGTTATCTTGATCAGTTTTATCTCAAGATGACAGAATAATTAACCTGTTATCATGAGAAAAGGAGCTTTGTCATCTTGAGATAACAGAATAATTAACTGGTGTTCTCAAGCCAAAGGCATTAAAAATAATTTCAAGCGCGACTGTTGTCAGCTTCCATGGATTTGTGCTGCTTTTGCAGCTATTCAAAAGATTATATTTAGATGGGACATTAAGCAGGCTGGAGGAATAAGGACTCAGATTTTATTTTGACGTGTTCTTTTGACGTGAATTAAGAAGCACTAATTTTCTTAAAACGAGTGGGAGTAAATCTGCTACTGCATTTGGTTGCGATCAAGAAATTTTATTCAAGGATTCTCAGAAATGGCTTTTGTAAAATGCACAGAGATGCAGAGATTTTTTACTCGATTTAGAAATAAATATTTCAGGATTCACATGAATAAAAATGACTCAATCATATGAAGAATTTTACAGTGTAATATGAATAAAGCCTTAACACATTTTATAAAGTGTCATATAAATAATAATAAGTTGTGTAACACTTTGAAGTTTCTGATGGAAAGTTGAACAGTGCTTCACCTCAGAGACGTCATTATTGACTTTGCTCTCCAGCAGCAGCAGGTCTGACTCGTATTTAAAGTGACAGCAGGTTGACGGCTGCAGAACAACAGAATAATTGTGTGCTCAGGTGTTTGACTGACAAAAACACAAAAACTATTATCATTCTCTGTGAGATTTGGCTGCAGAATCAATCAGACTGGAGGGCCATTACAGGCACTGACTTGGCAGCTGGCAGCGCCTGAACTTTACTTATAGGCATTCAACATCTGAAACAAACACAGAAAACAACTTTGCTTCAGCCGACAGGAGGCTCAACAAATGGCACAAAACAGCTGATAATGAATAATGAAAAAACTGAGGCAGACGTGGGAAGTGCGATTGATTTTAGATATCTGTCAGCGGTTTGGTATGCAGAGCTTCCCAACATTTCACAAAATTTAAATAATGGCTGCTGATGAATCCGTTTCCCTTCAGCTGCAGCATCAGGGCTCAACTCTGACACTGTTGGTCCTGAATTTATCATTTTACTAAAGAGTTTTTAGTTTATTATGAAAAAAAAAAAAGATTTTGATTAGATTTTATTTCAAACATGATTAAAAAATGCAAGCAAGAAAAAAAGAGTAACAAATGAATTTAGCAGCACATTTTTCTCCACACACAGTAGGTTGCAGTACAATGTTTATAATGAAGAATGACTCAATATATCTTTACAACTGACTTTGATATTTTAGTTTTAATATGCAGCTTCCAGCATGATTTATTATCTACTCTTACTACAAAAAAATAATTTACTTTTCTTCCTATTTATATATTATTTATCACGAGTTTCTTCTTTGAGTTGGTTAAACAAATTCCAGATTTTGTTTAACTTGAATTCAGTGTTAATTTATTACAGTCATACCAACTCTTAAGTATTTTAAGTTCTTTTTCAACTGTATCCAAAAGTTGTTCCATATTCATGCACTACAAAATAAATATGTGCCCTCTGCAAATAAAATAGTCTTTTCTATTTTGGAGACCTCACAGGTGTTATTAATTCTAATATATTATGAACAGCAGAGGTACAAATACTGAACCCTGGGGAACCCCACAAGTTACCTTCAGTTGGTGTGATTTGGAGTGGCATTTATTTTGATGTATCTGTACCTATTTCACAGGTAGCTGCATAACCAGGACAGTGATACTCCTCTAATTCCACAACTTTGTAATTTTGTCATTATTAAGTCATGTCAACAGTGTCAAATGCTTTTTTTTTTAAGATTGAAGAACACCCCTGTTGCAAATTCTTCATTTGGTTGCAGTTGTTATTTCCTTTCCTCAGCCTCACTTTTAAAAGATACAGTCTGGGACTCATACACAACAGCATCACAAAATCCCAAATTCAGTTTGCACATGGGGGCTTTGTTCTTTATTTTTTTCTCTCTCTTTTTTTTTTTTTTTTTTTTTTTTGGTTTTCTCTTGGTATATTTCCATTTGGATGAGTGTATTTCTTGTTTGTCACCCCTCTGTTGTTATGTAGTGATTGTGACATATGTTGGCACCCTCTTGAAAACAATATGATATAAATAAATCTGGAAGAACTCATTCTCATATATTTGGAGTGAAGTGAAGTGTGACCTCCCAGAGGGTTCGTGTCCATGACAACGAATTTCAGCATGTTTAGGCCTGACGCTACAATTGTGTTATCAACTTATAGTGCAATATATGGACATGACCCCAATCATTTTCCCTGACCTCAATATGGCCTGTTGTGTATATGTCACTCTCATATCTTATGGGACTTCCAGTACTGCAGGGATTTTGGTAAGATATTAAAGAGGAGACTGAAAAATAATGAAATAAATGAGTCATTCAACCCCAAAAACTGTTGCAAAATGGTGCACACAATTTTCAGATTGAGCGTGCACCTGATGTCCAACCTGTTGAAAGATAGAAAGATGTTCCTTACTGCATGCTGACATGCATGTGATCCATCTCATCTGCTTTTGAGATTTCGCTCTTCTGATGGATTCGACCTTGTCTTTCTACAGCCGGGTCTCTATGCTGTGTAGCAAGATGAGCCTCCTGTATTTGCACCCAAAAGTCAGTCAAAATTTTCATCTGTAATTGTCAATGCAGCTTCTGTAATTCTCAACCATGGAAGAGCACCGTACTAACATTACCACATGACCTCTGTTTTTGGCAAAATTTGCGGTGCAAGTTTTACTTCACACATTACAGACATGGCAGATTCACATGGTATTAAGATCACAGATGACTTCCACAGTTATTACAAATGACTAGACGTCTCCTGGTTATACTATTGCCCTCTGAATAGACCTTATGTGAAGAGAATTATTACCAGAGTTACATTCTCTTCACTTAAAGCTTCCAGAATAGTGTTATTTCTCTTCCTGACTGAGTGCAGTGCAGCAGCCGTACGGTTTGAGTCATTTCAAGTGACAGCTGACTGACAGCTGCAGGATTCCACAAAATGATTTCACCACCAGCTGGGTGACAGAAGCCGCCTCAAACCTATTGTCACTGTCTGTGTGGTTTGGCTGCAAGTGATGCAGAGTGCAGGACACTGAGACTGGCAGGCTGCCACGGCTCAGGCTGTGACCACCGTCACCCTGACTTACAGCATGAAAAAAACAAGACCTGTACTGCGCTCTGCAATCATGTGCAAGAGCAAGAAGAATCAGGAGGTACTGAGGAAGAAGCAAGCAACCTTTTAGTCTGCAAAAGGTTTTCAAAACATGCAAGAGATACAGTTCAATAAAAGTTCAAGATGTATCATTTAACTTTAATATGTGAGACACAAAATGCAAAGTTTGATTGAAAGTGCAGTCCAGAAATGAGAAGATTCACTCATGTTATATTTTTCAAGCATCTTTAGTGTCATCCTGTCATGAATGCAGTTGAACATGTGAATGTTGGGTCAGAGGTCAGTTCATCCCAAAGGTGTTGGACGGGGTCCAGGTCAGGACCCTGTGCAGGCTGGTCGATACTGTCACGTTGAAACAGTCTGGCTTGGACAGCACTGTTGTCTCAAATATCTCAGTGTGCTGCAGCATTAAGATTCTCCTTATTGGACCTGAGGGCCCGTTCACACCTGCCTCGTTTGGTCCAAACCAAAATTACAGGTGTGAAATAGGGTTGAGTGATTGGACAAACATATCAGCTCTTGGCAGTTAGCTAAGTCCCAGTTGCTGGTTGTGTTGTTGTTGTCATTTTATTTTGCTAATTTAATGGTCTGAATGAGTGAGAGCTGTTGGTCAGAGACACTCTCATCCAGTAGTACAGCCAGCAGAGAGGAGGGGCTGCTCATTCCACTAAGAGCTTGACAGCCTTCTCCTGAGGAATCAGGGGTTCATGTTGGTTTCAAGTTCCCTCCTGTGTGGTGTGTGGTGCATATTTTCAGAGTTGCAAAAAGTATTCATATCCTTTACTTCAGTTAATTTAATGCTGCTGCGTGTATGTTACATTTCACTGCTGTAGATTTTTAAGGTTTAGCTACTTTTAACTGTTTCATATAGAGTTAGGTAGGTAGTGTAATGTACAGCAATATATCATATTCTACAAGTTCATCACGTTTGTAGTGTCGTTCTGTCGTCATCAAAAAACGGTTTTCAGCTTTGTGATGTTGTGTTTTTCAGCTGCCCTTCAGAGGGCGATAAAGGTGAAAACTTTTATATTTGACATTTCAGAGCCTGTACTTGTACATTTTTTACAGCAGTAGAGAAGCAGAATCACTACTTCTACTTTTACCAGAGTATTTTCTTATACAACCAACGCTTCAAACAGATGCAGGATACACGAAGCGACCATCATGTTCACGCGATGCATAAGAGCAGGAATCCTCAGCTTGAGAAGAAGGTCAGGATTTATGATTCATGATGCTGTATCGCCATGTGAGCCTGTCCACCTGACTGATCTGATCACAGTGTGTTCTGCATGCATTTACACCTGCAATAACAGATAATGTCTCCACATAGAGATCACAAGTGAAACAAAGGTCCAGAAACACTGTATGTGGACAGGAGTGTTCATGAGCAGGTTTCAGGCCGAAAAGAGCAGCCCGGTCAGTCAGTGAGCTCTCACCAGAGAAAACCTCAAAAGTTTGCAGTGATAACTTGTCACTTTATGAAACACTTCAGGCGTCTACTTCTGAGAGTTCAGGTCCCCTTATGACCTAAAATCTCTTCTGTGTTGCTCACTGACTGATGACACTGCAGATCAATGTTGAGTCTTTGCTCCTCCCTCCTCTGGGACGTAACACACGAGCTCAACAGGCTTCATCACTTCTCTGCCTCACCTGCCAGCTTGCATCATCATCATCAGGGTCATCGTCCGTGTCCTCTGCTGATGGAGGCTGTTTCAACACAAACCTCCGTCTGCAGAGAGACAGACGGGTCAACAGATGGGTCAACTTCAATCTTCACCATGTTTACACACCAACAGTAAACAATCGCATTGATCAACTGATCATCTCTGACAGGTAAAGTGACTGACACTGATCATTTCAGACCGACACCTGTCAGGAGGAGGGATATATGAGGAAGTGAGTAAACAGTCAGTTCCTGAAGTTGATGTGTTGGAAGATGGAAAAATGGGCAGCATGAGGATTTGATTGACTTTGACAAGGACCAAATAGGGATGTCTAGACAACTGGGTCAGTGTCTCCAGGTCCTCTGGGGTGGTCCCAGTCTGCAGTGGTTAGTAACAGAAGTGGTCCAAGGAAGGACAACCAATGAACTGATGACAGGGTCACGGGTGCCCAGGGTTCGTTAATGCGTGTGGGGAGTAAAGGTTAGTCCGTCTGGGCTGATCCGACAGAAGAACTGTGACAGGCCTGAGCACACCAGTAAGACTCATTCATGCTCCCTTTCTGTACAGAATCAGATGTGTCAAACAATATAACCGTCACTGCCCACATACTTCCATGCATCCTTTATGTTAGCATGGATTCTAAGCAAAACATCCACTAGAGGGCGCTGCTCAGAATCAACTGTGAAAAAGAAGAAAGAAAGAAAGTGCCATAGTGTGTCGAATTCAACAAGAGTTAAGACCCAAAAAAGCAGATGAGGTGAAGAACGTTCCACAGATTTACAAACTAGACTGTCTGGTCAAACTCAAAGATGAATCCAAAAAAGCAAACAGATCCAAAGAGGGCAAAAGTGGAACACAAAAATCCATAAAATAAATGCAAAGTCCAAAATAAAGCCAAAGTAAAGAGGACTGACACAAAAGAGCGATGACAAACTGACAGAAAAAGAGAAACACAAAGACTAAACAGACAAGCAACTAACCTTTTTATATTAGGGGGTTTCATCTAGAACCCACCCTGGGGCCTTTACTAAGAACCCTTTTATATTATGGTACAGAGAACCCTTGATTAAAGAGTTCTCCAAGGTCTCTAAGAGGTCTTGAAGAACTCTTTCTTCCAAAAAGGGTTCTTAATGGAACCTTTAGTCTGATAAAAAAGAAAAAAAAAACTGTTTCTTCAATAAAGTGTTCTTCAGAAGCAAATGATTCTAGGTAGAACCTCAGCCCTTCAGGAGGAACCCTTGTTTCTACAAGTGCAGAACTGCAGGCTGTGGCTGTCTGGAAGGATGTGCCATATAACGCACCCTTAAAAACAGAGTTTTTAAGGGTTGACAGACAAAGCAAGAGTAAAACACTGAAAGATAAAACAGTGAGTTCAAACAAGAAAAAGTTCAGCTAAAATTGTATTATAAAACTATAATACATAGCAAAAGGCACAAAAAGCACAGAAGAAATAAGACAGAACAATAACAGAAAAGAAAAATAAGAACAGGAAAAGAAACAAGTCGGTAAGAATACATAGAAATAAAAGAAAAACAAAAACAGCAGAATTATCTGAAAAAACATCACATCATAAATAAATAAAAAACAGCAGGAGTTAAAACCCCCAAACTTCTAGGATTTGTGTTTTTCATATTTCTCTGCACATGTTGTTGAAAGACAATAAAGTCGAGTTATGATTCAGTGAAAACTGTGACCTGAGGCTGAATCTGAAAACAGTTTCAGACTCTGAACTTACTTCCTTCAAACTAAAGTGAAAAGTGGAAAAACAAACAGATTGAGTTCTGCGGCGTCCTCAGAGGGTCTCTGATATTACATCTGCGTCTCTTGTCATCCCTCTGGTGTCCTCCAGTATGAAAACATCAACTCACTGACAGTTTACTGACACCATCCTGCTGCAGGTGAACGTATCAGCTCATCTTAAATAACTCACTGTGTCGTCCAGACTCATCATCAGTCGACTGACGGTGTTGTAGAACCAACTTTAAGGTCCTGACATTAACACGGTGTAAAATAAATGACACACACTATATATTTTTAAAGGACAAACTGCTCTGGGGGGAATTTTCATGCGTTAAGTTTTAACAGTTCAGCTTCTGTAAATCATGTGAACGAGCTGCAGCGACTCTAAGCTGTGAGGCACAACTGCAGTTTGTTCTGCTTCAATGTTTGTTTGTGGCACAAATACACCACGTAGTTTGTAGCAGCCACATTTTGTTCAGCTGAGATGTTTTTTGTGTTTTACAGCAGATTGTATTTTATTTCTTTTAAGGTCTGTACACAGCACCTTCTGACCTTCACCACTGTTATGTAATATAATGTACTTATTTTAAGATATAAGATACACAATTGATTTATTTATCATTACATAACGGGGTTGTATAGCTAGTCATAAATAACATTTAAATTATATACACTTACTACTAAAAAAGTGATAAACAAGTAGTCTCAGGTTTGGCTGAGGTTGGTGTTGTCTTTTAGCATCACTTCACCTCCCTGATATCACTGACTGATTCCACCAGGTGCTGCTGTATCGTGTTACGGCTGCACCACATCAGCCTGATCTGATCACTACCATTCTACACGATGCTCATGATTCCATCAGCAGCACCCCAACGGTCTGCTTCAAATATGTGCCAAGTCTTTTTTTGACAGATGGTGCATCAATCTACACAAAGCATATTGTGCAGGGCAGGAAAAAGCAAAGAGAATTTGGTCAATTTTCAAACTAACAGACCCTGAGCAGACTGGTGATCATGAAGACAGACAGAAAATAAACTACTTGACCTAGTCATCAATGGTAGAACCACAATAAGCAACAAAAGAGGACCAGATCAATAAAATCTGAGCTAGTAAACATAATCAAGTGGACAAAACACTCCACTGCTGAAAACCCTCTGAAACACTGCTGGTGGGGGCTGGAGCTGTGTGGAGGACAGATCAAAACCACACAGATGTGCTGAGCTTGGTAGAATCAGTCAGTGATGCTCAGTAAATGGGTAATAATGATGTTCTGGGCAGTTTTTAATCACCCACTGTAGAGTTTTTCTGTCCTGAGCCGTGAAACCAGTCAGGATGCTTTAAATTACTCCTCTGTAGAGGTTAAGAAGAAGCCTTCTTTACCAGGGTGGAGAGGTGTGATGTCCATGACAGGTTTTCTGTGATGTTGATTACCAGGAACCTTAAACTGTTCACCTGCTCTACCTCAGCTCCACTGGTGTAGATGGGGTTCTGTGTCTTTGCCTCGTTGGTTTTGCTGATGTTGAGCAGACGGTTGTTTTCTGTGCAACACTCTGCAACACTGGTGATTTCCTCCTGATATGAAGTCATGATATCGGTGGTGTCATCACAATAAAATTCTCTCCATGTTGGGGGCTGCAGTTGTGGGTGTACAGCGTGAACAGGAGGGGGCCGAGCACACAGCCTTGAGGGACTCCAGTGTTCAGCACTAGAGTGGAGGAGGTGAACTGTCTGGAGTTTGTTTGTGTTCTATTGACCAGTCAGCTTCATGGAGGAGACTAAGTCAAATGCTGAGCTGAAATCAACGAACAGCATGATGTGCATGACCTGATGTAGGTGGTGTTCTTCTCAAGAGAGGAGGGCAGTGAAGTTGGCATCCTCTGTGGATCTTTCTCTCTCAAAGCACTTCATCAGAATCGGGGTGAGAACTGCTGGGTGATAGTCTCTAGACACTGCAGACTGTCTTTAGGCAGCAGGACGATGGTGGCTGTCTGCCTGCCAGTAACCTGATCAAGTAGTTTTGGTGCTTAACCCTAACAAAATGGTGACCAAAACATCACATGACTTACATGACATACTGTAGGTCTGGTGCTGCCTGTCACAGGTCCTCTCCAAAGGTCTCAAATACTGCATTTTAGGAATCATTAACTTATTGATGTGTATGTAAAATATATAACACCCCTTTATAAACATTCAGCTCAATGTTGTTTCAAAGTATTAAATTTAAAAAAAAAAATTTCTAAGGCGTTCCTGCTGCGTCCTCACCGTCCTCAATCTGTCCTCATATCTTCCAGCTGTGATCAGCTTCTCATTTCATTTGTTCATTACCACTCTGGGAAAAAAGTGTCCATCTACACAGCTGCTTAAATACTCACAAACGTCTCCCTGAAGTATTTTTACTTAAGAAATATAATTAAAACACTGCAGAGGCCTGCAGGCTTTAAGAGTTTAAACCTGTCCCCACCCTGTCCCCACGGACAAGACACAGCTTTTAACTTCAGAATGAATTCTGAAAAATATCTAAAGAAAACAGCCGCAAAACAAATTAAAACATGAATCCCCAGTTTGTCTTGATGTGAGAGGAACAGATGACAAAAAGCACAAGCACTCTCCAAACTTCAATGTTAAACGTATAAGAGGCCAAAATACAAAAGAAAAATTCAGACTGCTGCTGTTTTCTATCACACCTGCTCAGAGGAATATATTCTGACACGTGGATTTAACCACTGACATCCTTCTAGCAGCTTATGTTGAGGATAAATGAACTATTTGTCAAAAATATAATGCAGCGATTCACACTGTCTCACATCCACCTCTCAGTCTAAATATAGACAGGAGAATACACACATTATTCTGCATTTTTATTGTATTTCCTCACATGCATTCATCGACAACACCAGCTCAACACAAACAGCAACAATAGTCGGAATAGTAACACGTACATCGACAACAAAAGAACATTAGAAAACACAAAAACTCGTTGCAGCAGTTCTGTTTTTCTGCTCCCGAAATAAAAACAATGACAAGAGTTCATGTTTATTCATGAAACCTCCACAAAAGAACAGACAGAAAAACCCTCGAGCAGCAGCACAGTTTACAGAAACAAGCTAAAGAAAACTCACTCAGTGTGTGTTTGTGTGTTTCTGCACAATAAGACAAAAGTATTGTCTTTCGTCTTTCACGTCTGTGAATGAAATCGGACAGTTTTTCATTTTCTCTCGAGTTTATTGCTCATTCAAAAGTACAAAATGTGTGTGTGTGTGTGTTTGTGTGTTGTCAGGCAACATAAACTGAGGAAACTTGGCATATGCTCGTCCAGGGCTTCCACAGCTTGATCGCCAATGCATATATGAAAGAACGAGAAAACTTCGGGCTCGGCTGCCTTGAGCATGTAGGGCTCACCTGTTTTTCTCTCCTCTCCGGCTCTGAATCCGACACTCGTCACTCGGTCAGCTCACTCTCCTCTTCTTTAGCCGGTGGTCCACTGATAGTTTATTTATTGATTCAAAACAAAACTTTGCATGGAAATGGGGTAAATTCCGATCCTCTCGTCGCATCTTTAGGTCCCACACCTGCTCCTCATGGTCTCACTTAATTTTGCACGGTCCCTTCAAACTAACACCTGCTGTGGGACTAGTTAAGCCCATCGCCTGGCCTGACAGCCATGCAGGACAGCCAATGTAAAGTATAATGGGACAGTACAACATGTTCTCACCTCAGGTCATCAAATATGACACTGCTTTGTCACACAGCTCTGCTTCTCATATAGATGCACAAGTTAGCATCTGTATGAGATGCAGCCAGGAAGCCTTTTTAAAGGTTAAGTTCGGTTTTTTGACACCTGGACCTTATTGTTAGGATTAAATATGCTCGTAGACTCACCCAGACAATTTTGGTGGAGCTCGGAGCCGTTTTCGAGCAATTTAGATCCATCCAACGCCGTTTTTTCTCATGCCATAGTAGCGGACGGGGCCAGAAATCGAAGCCCCTAAATTAGACATTTTCTGCTGCAAAACTCACTCATTTCACCTACATTTTATAAATGAATGGCCAGTGTTATCACCATGTCAGCTCAACTTCGTTGTTATGGTCATCCGGGGCTTTACAAGGATGGGTAACTTTTGGTGAGTCATAGACGTGCGCCGCAGGAGCACAGCTGAGTAGAAACGCTGTTGTTGCTAGGCTACACGGCTACACGGCTATTTTTGTGCAGCATGGCGGAATATTTATCCGATGTAGAAGTGTCTGACGACGACTTTGAGTATAATGGATGCCCGTATCGTTTGAGCCAGAATACACCGACGAGGAGCTATTTGAAAGGAGGATGCAGAGGGAAAGAGCCGAACAGCTGGCCAGAGAACAAGCAACCACTGCACGTCCACGAATGGGGGCTAACTGGTGGTGTTGTTGTGGACATTGCACGAGTTTCGCAGCAGATAATGTCTAATTTAGGGGCTTCGATTTCTGGCCCCGTCCGCTACTATGGCATGAGAAAAAACGCCGTCGGATGGATCTAAATTGCTCGAAAACAGCTCCGAGCTACACCAAAATTGTCTGGGTGAGTCTACGAGCGTATTTAATCCTAACAATAAGGTCCAGGTGTCAAAAAACCGAACTTAACCTTTAACACATAGTTCACAAAACAAAACAGTCACAGTTTGCTTTGGTTTGGGCACCAAAACTACTTGGTTAGTATTAGGAAAGGATCATGTTGTGGACTAAGATAAACATGTCATGATTGTTTGTCCTTTGCTCTAGTCATTGTCACACTGTTGGACACAGAGCAGACTGCTGGTGTCTGTATTTCACTATGGAAATACACAAACACAAGCACATCATAGTAACGTGGCTCCATGCTGCAGGCCTCAGATACTGAATGACACAGGTGCCCTTTAAACATCCACACTCACTCTCAAACTTGCATGACACACAAAATATCTACTAACACGATACTAGGTGAAGCTTGACATATGTTTACTTTATCAGTAATGCAAATATGAGATTTATATCAGAGCTTTGAGAGTTAGTCTGTCACTCGTACACACTCACTGTACATCTGTGCCGCAACTTTTATAAAACTTTTTGCCACATTTGCTCACCTGGAAATACACAAACACAACAGAATAATGTGGCTGAATGCTGCAGGCTACGGACACTGACTGACACAGCTGTCCCCATGCGTCCCACCCAAAGGACCTCCAGGCTGCTCCAGGTGCCTGTGTGAGCTTTACTCAATATAAACACAAATAACCCTACTAAAGCATTAAAGATGCTATTGCTGGTGAACATATCAGCATATGAATGAACTAAATAATAAACCTACACAATAAAAATAATACATGATATATGGGGAGTCTATTAAAATGCCAACATTACCGTAGGTCCCTCATCATTATCACCTCCTGCTGGTGCTGCACCCTCACACACGTGTGGACTTTTCATGTCTAGGGAAGGCACATGACACTAACACAGTGTTGAGGCTGTAATGATAACCGCAAGACCACAGACCGGTGGCAGACTCAGACTGTCTGAGGAGCAGGGGTGAAAAATATAAAAAGGGCATCACCTGTACATGGTGTTGCACCATTCAGTGAAAATTGATATGCATTTATGCTAAAACACTTCCAGTTCCTCGTTTAGATCAAAGCTGGTTTATTGCACAACAGTTACTACAACTTTATACCCAAGAGGGCACTTTGGAGGGCATTTTACCATGTTTTGTCCACTAGAAGGGACTTTAGTGGGCTTTTACCTGGGACTTTACTACATTTTATCTACTGTAGGGGTTTTTAATGGACACTTGACCATGTTTTGTCCACTGGAAGGGCACTTTAGAGGGCTTAACTAAATTTTGTTCACTGGAAGGGCCCTGTCTGTCTTGTGACCCTGACCCTACAACTGTCTCACATAAAGTACATTTTGAAGGCAGATCAGACTCTTCAACTTTCAGTCTGTTAACGCTTGTGGTTTCTCTGACTCCCTGCAACAGAGATAATATTACTATTCATGTACGGAATGATGACTGAATTCCAATCAAATAAATAAAAGAAAGAATTTACATAACTCATTTTGTCTCTACAAAACACAGAAAACCAGGAGACAAACAAACAGATTGGTTTCCCTGTTAAGCTTTATGTTGCAGTGATGGAGGTGCTGGAAAATCTCAGCTTGGTGGCGTCGCCTCAAACTTGATTTGTGTGCTCAGCAGGAAGAAAACTGATGAGGAGAAACCAAAGTCAGATTAGATTTTCCCGTGATTGACGACGACTGAAGATGTTTGAAGAAAAAAATCTTCAAATGAGATACAAGAGCTGCTCTCAGGATGTTAATATGTCACATGATTGCAGCATGAAGACAGGTGATGTACACCTGGGACAGTGAATAAAACATCACCTTATTGGACGTTGGAACATTTTGGCTGTTTTAAGATGAGCACTTGTTTCTCTACAGAAACTTCAAAGTGATGAACGTGACGGAGCTGCAGCTCTTCAGTATCCACTGTGGACCTTTGAGGTGGGAGGATAAATGCTTTAATCAACACTTCAAAGGCACTTCTGTACGCTAAACTCTCAATCAAGGAGAAGAAGGTGTGAGGTGACAATTAGAGGCTCTTAGATATATTTGGTCTTTACTGAAAAAAAGACTGAATAGAAAAAGATTAAAGACACAATAGTCTTTGGCCACTATTTAGCCCCCTATTCACTAAACGAAAGTAATTATCCAAGACTCGTCAAAACATCATGAACAGATCCATAAGTTTCCTATGTTTGTCTGACACCGGCCTGCTTCATGGTGAGAAAACATTCACTGTACTTTCAATTTAATATTTTGCACCCTCAGTTCAGCTGAGTCAGTCACTGTTAAATGTGGTAACTACAGCTCAGCAAACGGAAAGATTTACTTCAGGAAATGTCCAACATGTCTGCATGGTTCAGAGAAAATCTGCACCCAGACACAGATAAGCATGATTTTCCATCAGCTAATGAGAATCAAAATAAAGAAATGGATTTGGCGATGATTACATCAGGCCAAAGCTATTTTAGCAACACGGAAAAATACCTCCATATTTTAAGATTGAAGCTTTGCAGGTATGTTCGTCCGGCCAACCAGCTGATGCAAAAGTTGGTGGAATTTCTGCACAAACTCTCAGAAATCGTCTCAGGGAGGCTCATCCAGGTACTTTACGTCCTCACCAAATTAGCAGTTGGTCTGTGTAAGCAACATCTGGCGTCTGGTCTGTCTGGCAAACGGGGTTCTGCAACATGAGGCTCTGGAGCTGCATGCGGCTCTTTTGCCCCTCTGCAGTGGCTCTCTGTGGTTTTGACAAAAAATTATATAGAAAGGAATAACGTGTATGTTTTTAATATTTTAATTCTAATTTATCATTGCTATGGACCTAAATTTACTTATACAATCTCCAGCTGTAAAAATGTGTAGCCTGTACACTGCTGGTTAGTGGTCTTGGGTTTCTCTTAGCTAGCCATGGATGCAACATCCAAGAAAAGAGAAAAGTCTCCAAGGAACACAGAATTTAATAGTTGTGGCTCCAGACAGATTCTATGGGGGGGGGTTTTTTTGGCCCAAAACAGCTCTTTTGAGAGTAAAGGTTGCAGACCCCTGGGCTAACGTTAGTGGTTGACCTGTGAAGCTAAAATTAGCACTTTGTCGGCTGCAACGTTAACATCAGCTAACAACTTTAGTCACCAGTGCCGCAGTTATACTGAAGGTGATGCTAGCTGTTAGCTCATGAGCTAGCTTGTGAGCTTGTGAACTAAATAGCTTGAGGGTTGTTACAGCTTGTGATTAGCGCACAGGACCATAGTTCACTATATGATAAACACTACATAGGGAATAATGAGTGAGTGAATGGTTTAAACACAGCTCAGGTGCAGCCTCACAGAGCTGCTGGCAATTAAATATACTGGCATATATGAGTCACACACTTGCAGGCAGCCACATGTTGTTCATTTTATCTGTCACATCTGTAATCACAGTACATGACACGTACACTTAATTAGTGACTCAAAGGTAAATATATCCTAAAACAAACAGGGCTTCCTGCTGTTCGCTCATCGTTTCTGAGCAGCGAGCAACACTGAAGAAGATGCTAATTTTCTTCCGTTTGTCGAGACGGTAAAGAGACACAATATAATCCACTCACACCATGAAACTGACAGGCTCTCTGAAGGCATCAGAGATATCTTCACCCGTCTGTTTTTTTTTTTTTTTTTAGCTCACTCACCTTATCAAAGGGTTCTAACTGAAGAGCTAAGCTTCTCCCCAAAAACATTCGCTTCTTTGTCAGACTGAAGGTTCCATTATAACCTTTTAGAGAGAATAGTTCTTCAAGGACTACTGAAAGCACTGGTGATATAAAAAAAATCCTCCACCTCTAATAATTAAATATTTACAAATGTAAAATGTAACTGAAATTAAATTTACTGTCATGCTAATCAACAGTAGGTGGAGCAGAGCATTCTCCAGCTCTCTGCCCCAGTTTGTAAAGCAGGTTGTGGTGACAGCCTACATTTCCCATCATGCCCACTCTGCCGGACTCAGTAGTTTGTTCAATTCACTGTTTTATGTTCCAAAATGCAAATGTATTAGAGACTTTGGTTGAGGTTTTATTTTGTAACTATATTTTATTCTCATTGTTTTTCATCTGTTATGTTATTCTCAGAAAAGAAAAAAAACAGGGTGGGTTCTGGATGAAACCCTTGGAATATAAAGGGGGTTCTTGAGTGGGTGGGTCCTCTGAGTGGGTTCTTAATGAAACCCTTGGAATATAAAGGAGTTCTCAGAAGAATCCCCAGGTGGGTTCTTGATAAAACCCTTGGAATAAAAAAGGTTCTTGGTAGAAACCCATGAGTGGGTTCCAGATGAAAACCTTGGAATATAAAAAGGTTCTCTGTAGAACTCCAAGGATATGTCATAGAGAAAGGCCTTGGTATACAAAAGAGTTCCTGGCAGAACCCTGTGGGTGGGTTCTACATGAAACCATGGAATATAGAAGGGGCCTCAGTAGAACATCCAGGGTGGGTACTAGTTGAAACCCTCAGAAAATAAAAGGTTTCTAAGTAGAACCTCCAGGTAGGTTCTAGATAAAACCCCTGGAACACAAAAGAGTTCTCTGTAGAAACCCCTGAATGGGTTCTAGATGAAACTTGTCAGATATATATAAAAAAAAAGTTCTTTGAAGAACATCTCAGGTGAATCATAGAGAAAGGCTTTGGAATATGAAAAGGTTCCTGGTAGAACTGCACAGGTGGGTTCTGGATGAAGCCCTTGTAACATAAAAGGGTTTTTTATAGAACCCCTGCATGGGTTCTAAATGAAAACCCTTGGAATTCTGCAGAGAACCGTTTTATATTCCTAGGGTAGGTCATAAAGAAATGCCCTGGAATACAAAAGGGTTCCTCATAGAACCCCCTGGGTGGATCTAGATGAAACCCTTGAAATGAAAAAGGTTTCTTTTTGGGTTGTAGATGATCCACTTGGGTTCTAGAAGAAACCTTTCACAAAGGGTTTTAGGTTTACCAAAAATGGTTCTCCTGTTTTTACTTTTCTGTGTGTTACTTACAAGATTTTTATGTGTGTGTCCTTTCAACCTCTAGAGCTTTAACTTTTACGTATCTGCCTGTTAGATGCAGAAGAACGTCTGAGAACATGATTGGAGGCTGTATTTCATCTACAAACCTGACAGGATAACAAGTGCACAAATGATGAAACGTTGGCTCTGAATTTCAGCATTTTTCAGCCCTCAGAGCATAACAGAAATATGACAAGTTGACGGCTCGGTGCACCTCGGTCACCTCAGGTGTCGATCCGTCTCCTGCGTGCCTCTAATGGGAGCTGGCAGCACGCGGCTCCCAGGTGGCTCTGCAGGCGTTCTCCTCAGTGACAAAGGCGGCGGTTATCGGCCTTGCTGGAGAACTCTGAAGATTTATCATCACTAAGCTGAGGAGGAACTCTATTAGAGACATCTGAATACACTCGCTGCTGCAGGTGCACAGACACACACATGAAGCTGCATGTATATACGAGTAAGAGACTATATCCATACCTGCATGCGCACACACATTCATATACACAGATTCACATAATCCAGCCATCCAGATGAGTTGTGGCCCGCAGCTGCAGGTGCCTAAGAGGATCTTGGGAAAAGCGCCAACTCTGCCCGACTGCTGGCAGCGAATCAGAGCAAACACAAATCAGCAGCAGCCAGCCTGGAGAGCAGAGATGATCCCCGCTCCATAATCAGCACAGTTTGCTGTTGGATAACTTTTTCCTCTTCTTCTTAATTCATCGTTTCTTGTCTTTAACAGGTGAGTCAGTTGAGGTGAACTGCCGCCGGGCGCCGTTAAACTTAACGATCATAAGCTGGAACCTGCATCTGTTTCTCACTTGGCAGAATCAAATTAATTAAAGAAGAGTCCATTGTGAAAATTAACTTAGACAAATGTAATCTCGTTTTCCACCACAGTCTCATAATCTTCTCATTGTGTGCAAATGACTTTCTGGTGGCGTCAGGTGAGCGTTCCAGAGGGAAACAATAGATTGGCCACATTTCTACTTACCAATGAATAATCTGTTGTCATGGTAACACAGACTCTGTAGATGCTACACAGTACATGCCAACTCATGTTAGGTCTGAGGAAAATCTCCTGTGAGATCGAAGCCAATTGGTGTTTTTAATTGCCGACAATAATCATCAATAATAAGGCTTCAAAGTAGCTGAAGCACACTTCTTTTGGGGCATGGCGGCTGCTGCAGGTGTCCTGAGTTCCTTTGGACTGCTGCTTATGTGTGTCCAACAAAGTCTCCTGGTTGTTTGTGAAATAGTTAAAAAATTTAATCTGTAGATCTATAGATTTTTCCTCTTTTTGGGGTACGACTTTCAAACTAACAAAACAAACAAACGTTTTATCCTCACTAGAACTTTAATCAGACCTGAAAAGTTGAGCTCGAAAACGCCCACCCGAGAAACATCTGTCCAAGCCCGACAATTTTCTTAACCAGCTTCCCTCTGAGTACCAAACAGTAGGAGCTGGTAGTGACGGGGACAGTACATGGGGAGAATTTGAATTGGCAACAACAAAATTGGGGAGGAAAATGAAAGCCCAAACCCAACGTAAGCCCATGGATTATGTGGATAACCCGTTGGGTTCAGGCACAGATCTCAAACTGACAGACGATGATCAAACTGACTTGATCACAGAACTGCATAAAACAGATTCAGTGTGGACACAGAGCATCTGCTGAGACGCAACAGTCTGATGCTCACATGCAGTTTGGACAAGGTGTTGCTGATGTAACTCACTTCAGACTTTGGACTTGTGGCCTTCATTGCAAATCCATATTTTCGATGTGCCTATAAATATGCCTCATGGTTGAAAATTTATTTTATTTCAAAGTGAAACATAAAAAGTCCAACATGTGTAAAAGGGCACATGACTCTTCACAGACGATGATGAACTCATTGAGCATCATTGACCTGATCTGAACAAGCAGCCAGTGAAAACACAAGTTTGTTGCACTGCACCGGTTGATTGCAGCTCACAAGCTACTTCATCTTTCCTTCCAGTTCACTGCAGTGACGTCAGGTTCACTGATCCACTGAAATATCAAACATGCAGTTGAGAGGAAAGAGAAAAAAGCTGCCTGCACCTGAGGGAAATAACTCCTCCACCACATGCTGCATGTGTCAACAACATATATGTGCTGCAGAGCTGAGTTTATACCTCTCTCTACATGTAGTACATGTTTGGGATGAGAAGGCCTAATGTGCACACATGAACTCTAATGGGTTTAAAGGATGCAAAAGAAAAAGAGCAGCAACATGCAGCTGAAACCTCTCCATCAGAGTCCATCAGAAGGTCAGGAGGTCTGACGTGTTTGACGTCTGCAATACACCGAGAAGCACTTTGATAAACACTGTTGACATGTCTGTGTGTGTGTTTGAATCTTTACGTGCAGAGATGGCTGACCTGTGCTGCATGACTGACATAAATGACCTTTTCATACGTCTCTGGCAATCTCCGAGCACCTGTCTGACAAGGTCAAACTGCGCGTACGTCGCCGTACACATGATGCATTTGGTGTTTAAACACGAGTCCAGATCCATTCTCCTCCTCCGTCCACCTCTTCCTCTGTTTCTGTCAGTTTCATCATCGGACGGTCAGAGGAAGCTTTTAGCATGCAGGTCCTCCGGGAGTCCAACCTTTAGTCTTGTCAAGCATGATTACAATTTTCCACCAGTGAGTGAATGTTGCTGCTTTTAACCATATTTACAGTTTGTATCAATTATTTATACTTTAAACATCACATCATATATGATGGATTTTGAAGCCAGTTGTAGCTCAGTATTTTTAGCCTGGGAACCAGATGATTCTTTAATTTGCTCTGGCAGATACGTCTGACCAGTATCCTGTTCAGACAGATGTCCACCAGCCCTGCCTCTTGCAGGCCAATTTGTTTAATACAGGGTGTGTTTGATACGATGACAGGCAGAGGAGTCACTGATCCAACATTTCAAGCATCAAAAACTGTCCAGGCAGTGGTGATCAAATATGAATCAATATTACTGCATTGCCAGAACATATTTTAATTTCAGTTTAGCTGTAAGTTAAGAAAGTTTGTGACCAGGCTGCCATTTTCTTCCTGCTTGAAAACCTACCCAGCACTTTGTTGCTCTGATTGGTTGTAGGTCTGTCCAATTGTGTCCAGAGGCATTTTGGTCCCCCCTGGAAATCAAAAATGAACATCCCAGAGATTCTCAGGCTTCAGTATTTTAGCATTTAGTGGGTTTCTGTCTGCAACACTTTGAATTGGCAAACCAGTCAAAAGAAACCTTTTACAGAGCAATTTAGTAGTTTGAGTTTGGAGCATCTAAAACCAACCATCCTATAAAATCTAAATTTATATACTATTAATTTGTAACAGCTTTGAAAGAAATGTAATGTCACCCAGACTACAGTCCCTTTGGTCCAGGTTTGGGATGGTTTTGGTAAAATAGTTAAAAATCCACAATGATTTGAAGCAAGAGATGGGACAGGTGAACAACACTCCATCATGGACCCACATCAAACACAGAGAGACACCTTTAAAACAATCAGATCAGTCTGATTTTATTAACATGACAACACAAAAATAACCAAGACACTGTACCAAGACAAACAAAAGGCACAAAGTCACACAAACAAAAACAAAATCCCAGGCTGAGAGGGGAAAAGACCAGCGGTCCCAACGCCAGAAGCCTCTTTATCTTCTGATGCTGCACAGGAGCTTTTAAACCCTTCCCCCCCTCAGGCCAGAACAGGTGCACCTCTGAGCAATCAGATGGGCAGACCAGGAGAAGCAAAAGGACAAACAGGGAGCACACACAGCTGCATGAAGTAAATAAGCTTAGTTTTAAGAAACATTTGTCTTAAGTCTCTGGTACAACCAAGAATAAAGAAGCTTAGCTTCATGGTCTTCAGAACTTTGGAAGAGACATTTATATTGAAAGAAATTTAGAAGAAATACAAAGTTTGAGTGTTGTGCAAAACATAAATAAAAACAGAATGCAATGATTTGCTGATCCTTTTCGACTTGTGTTAGTACAGACCACACTGTTTTCAGTAATCATGGACGTCATGTCCTTTGGACTAAAGAGGAAAAGGACCATCCAGATTGTTACCAGCACTAACTTCAAAAGACAGCAGCTGTGATTATAACAGGGTGTGTTAGTGCCCAGGGCATCATGGGTAACTGTCACATTTTTGAAGGCCCCATTAATGCTGAAAGGTTCCATGCAGGTTTTGGAGCAACATATGCTGGTAGGTGAACTTTGTGACCTTTATGCTGAATGCCCCTCCTGACGCAAACCTCCCCATTTACCCAGGCTTGGGACTGGGGATGTACAAGCTAATGCTTTGTAGGAGAAAACTGGGGTTCAGCGTCTTGCCCGAGGACGCTTCAACACAATATTAGCTAATAAGCTAACTAGCTGCTGACTCCAAATTCATGATTATCATACAAACATAAGTGTGGTATCAATCTTCTCCCCTCACTCTCGGCAAAAGGCTGAAAATGAAATTTCCCAAATATTACTTTACACACATAAGCAGTGGTGTGGTGTGTGTGTGTGTGTGTCAGCTGGACAACAATATTAATATGGGATAATTCTACAAAACTCTGTTGGCACAAACACTGAGTCAGTGCAACTGCCATTTTTTAAAAAGCTGCATAACATGTTGTTGTTGCATGTCACACAAAAGTGGCGTTGCTATACCAACCACTGGTCGGCTTACATCACTACAGTGTTCCCCGTGGCGGTGAGAATAAAGAAAACAGAAAAACAAACCTTCAAGGTATATTGGTCTCAGAGAGGTTCCCCCAAAATGTTTGATGAGAAAGGTGAAAGACGTATGCTGCCATCCAGAGACGTCCCTCCTTATTTCAGCGAGACGCCACCAAGACACATTGTAGGCGTGTTCCAACAGCGTGTTGAATTGGGGTTTATATTAAATGTGCATTAATCTATGCATTAAAATGAATTAAATCAGTCATCACCAGTGAACATGTCTGTTCACACGCTGTTTGAGTCAGAGTCAGAGGGTTACATACTGTATATGCAGTTCATTATGCACATGAATAGTCTCACATAAAGAAGGCACATTAAGATTGATGTAGTTCTGGAGGCTTGAGCAGCTCCAGGTCATCTCCCTGAATAATAAAGTATAAATCATACCATTGAGCTCCTGTTAGTATCACATTGAAATGAATGAGCTGCAGAATCTCTTTCTTTGTCTCTCATCCATCCATCCATTCATCCATTCATCCATCCATCCAGGCTGACTACTCCTCTTTGTGTCTGTTTTTTTATCTTGCTCCTCCAGATGGAGACGAGGAAGCGTCTGGCCAAGATTGTGTTGGTGTTCGTGGGTCTGTTTGCCCTCTGCTGGTTCCCCAACCACGTGCTCTACATGTACCGCTCCTTCCACTACCACCAGATGGATCTGTCGCTGGCTCACCTCGTCATCACCCTGCTGGCCAGAGTCCTCAGCTTCTCCTCATCCTGCGTCAACCCCTTCGCCCTCTACCTGCTCAGGAGAGCTTCCGCAGACACTTCAACAGGTCGGATATCTTTTCTCAAATTAGAGTGTCTGTATCCTGCCATACTTCAGTCTAACCTTTACCTATGTCTGAGAATAATACTGACAGTTATACAAACAAAAATACAGACTTTTAGTTAAGGATACGGTTGGTTATATTTTATGTCTTCAGATCCCATGGAAAGACCAAAACTGTCGCTCCATCTTTCAGTGCCTCCTGACTTCCTGTCTGTGGCTCTCAGCTCCAAGCCCAGTGGTCTCACAAAAATGTAACACAAAAATGGTAATTTCCTCAATCAGCTGGTCACTGTAGTTTTAAGCAAACATTACTGAAATGGGAAGAAATACTGCATTTGTTGGGGACTATTTTCAGAGATGGATCAATACATTTACTCATAATTAATAGTAAATGATTATCCAGGTAGATTCTGCAGAAAAAGCTCAGATTATTTAAGAGTTTTTTCAAAAAACCTCTGCCTTCAAGAGCGAATCCCTCTTAGCCAGGCGTGTGTACACATACAGGGAACTTGACTCTGGTTTTAATTTGCTCTCAAAGTTATATTAGATTAAGTTCAAGTTATTTGCAAGATTAGATCTTAATGTCATCAACAATAACAAAAATAGCACAGAGGTAGTAGGGTGGGAGTCCCTGGGCTCCTCACGATTTGATTCAGTGGACTATGATGAGATTAAAAAACAATTATCAATGCATCTCGATGCATCAGAATTTAATAAAGAGATGAATTTACTTCCATTATCTTTTATGAATATAATAGTATTAACAAATGATAGAGATGTGTCATAACAAAGTTACGTAACTTGCGTATGTTGAGGAAATTAAAAAGAAGTTAATGTTCATCAGTCTCCTTGGTTAAAGTCCTGTGCTCTTTTGTCCCTTCCGTCCTCCCCACCTCCTCCGCATGCAGACTTTCTCACTCTTTATACAACATCATCTGACTGATCTGAACATAACACCAAAGGAGCATCTCTGAAATAACCCAAGAGGAGTATCTATAGCGCCATAGTTTAAAGCAGAGGGGCACTGACCAGGCGGCCATGTTTGACAAGTTGGTAGTGAGAACGTTCTGAAAATACAGGACTGCATCAAGTCTTCAGTGCTTCACCCATTTTAAGAAGAGTTTTCATTAGAGGCAGAAACAGATCTGGATTTAATCCCAAATTCTTACAATAATTAGCAAGTTTCAGTAGTCAAAACACTGAAATTTTAATGGCATTTTCTTAGTTTTACAGGATCGTTTTCTCATCCAGAGAGAAAAGAAAACTTCTTTATTGTTGCTCAGATAAGTTTCCCTAATTGTAAAAAAGATGGAGAACATAAAGAGAATGAATGCTTGAATAATTCTTCATTTCTTAAATGGTTGTTCAGAGAAAATGCGATATTAAGATTTGTAGATGTCACAATGATAAAGATCCAGATGGCTGCAGACTGCTGTCGTCTTCTCTGCTGCTTATTATTGTCAGGTTGTCTCTGATATTTTTCATTCTGTTTACAGACCACAGTAAACTGCAATTGAAGGCTAATTAAAACTTTCCAGAAGGCTGAACATTTTGTCAAACTCAAAAATAGATTCAGGAAAAAAACAGTTCTTCATTTTGTGCTGTAAATGGGCTCCATAACCTCATCATGAAATGAAGTAATCATGGCCTCGTCGTTTTCTAAATCTTCTTTTGAGTGCTCCCACTTCCACTAAACATCCTGAAATTTATCATTATTCCACCCTTGCAGGATGGAAACTCTTCAAAACTAACTCCGGCACAATCCCTCCGCAAACTGTGTCTGTCACAGCGAGACATGGTAACCTCGGGACGGGCTTTGTGCTTTCATTTGGGTCAGATTTGCAGGCAAATCCTGACACCTCCGAAGCAGCAGAGAATCGGTAGGAAAAATAAAATGTACCTTTGGGAAGCAATTATAATGGGGCTGGAGCATGAAGCGTGCACCCATAATTCACCTGTCTCTGGATTTATTTCTTATTATTCAAAAGGGAGTTTCAACTCAACTAAGTTATTGGTCCAAGTGTGAATATTTCCATAAAGTACAGAAATGTTAAGCTTTTGCCTTTTGTACCCAGGGAGCTAGTTAACCATCTTTATTTCCCTTTTCTTAGGATTGTAAATTTTGGAAAAAACAAAATCAGTCCACACACACACACACACCACACCACACACCAAAGTTGTGTTTCCATCACTTCTGGGGACATTACATTAACTTACATTAATTTCCTGGAGACTTATCCTGACCCTACCCATCACAAGTCCCTGACTCAAGTCTTCACCCTAAAATTTAATGATTTACCTCATGGGGACTTGCAATTTGTCCCCATAAAGTAGGCGAGACCCCACAATGTGAGTGTGTAAACAGATTTGTGTCCCCACAACAATAAGTAATACACGTCCACACACACACACACACACACACACACACTAAAAAGTTTGACTACTGGAGTTCTTGTCCAGTTGTTTCAGTTTAACATGCAGACTTTCCATTCTGGCTGCGGTCTGGTCCAGAGTACAAGATAAAACCGGTTTGATTTCATGGTAACATTTTGAGATGTTCTGGGAAGTTACAAACAAGCAGTGGCGTCCAGTAATGTCAGCCCCCTTTAACACTAGCTCAGAACTCACAGAACTCATTTTGACCATTTTCAATTTTATATGTGCAGAAACTTTTAGGAAAAGTCAGGTACCAGCAGCTTTATTTTCATTTATAATGTTTTTTTTTAAATATAAATTACACAAAAAGGAAAGAAAATGTGATAATTTTCACCTGTTTCAGCCACAGGGGTCACAGTGACTACATGGAAATTGTCGCTATTATATTGTTACTTCTTGCACAGTTGGAGATGCATCTTGGTTGCTTAGCAACTATCAATGTCTCTGTCAATAAAACTTCACAAGTGGTCTCGTTTCCACAACATTAAAAATAAAATAAGAGAAACCAGAAGTGGTTGTAAGTCACTGAAGTTTTGAAACAGTATTTTTGTACTCGTTTCCAGCCTTTTCCCAGAGGCTGTGATTATTCTGTATGATGGTTCTAGGTGGAAATTTGTGCTTATTGATGTTAAAATAATGTTCATAATCTTATAAAATACATTTAACTCTTTCTGGGTCTGAGTAATTCCAGATTAATCTAAAATTTGAAGAAAATTTGAACCATCAGATCACTGATGGTTATTATCAAACAGAAAAATACTGCTGTGAAAATATGCAATCATTACAGTTTATTACACATGATGGCTGCATAGTGATAAATATATAAACAAATTTTTATAGAATTTACTTGGCTTTTAATGACAGCAAAGTGAATATCTTTTGGTTTTGGATTGTTGTTTGGACAAAGAAGCACTGTAACCAAGAAAACATGAATTTTCACATTTGAGGGCCTGGAACCAGTGATTCTTTTATTAATCTGACTCATTGTTTTAGCTTTACTTTCCATAAAGAGGAGACACCTGTGTGGTCTTGAATCGTGACCAGATCCAGATGTTTTATACAGTATCACAGCAGTTCATGAAACAGTCATGAATCTATAGATCACTTCCAAAACCTAACCAACTGCAACCATCCCATGAAATGTTTCTCAACAAGCTTTATTTTGAAAGTGTAGCCAGACATTTCATATTTATTATTACTAAATTTACAGCAGAATGAGAACAACAATGGATAAAACATTAATTGGAAAGTCTGTGCAGTTGCATGCACAAAAAATGGAAAATGTATGCCTACGTATGTAAATTTATAGATTTTTGTGACTATTTCACTGTTAACTCCTTTGAAGCTGTGTTGGTATACAACATTAAGGAAAAGATGTTGTTTGTCTGTTTTAGGCTTTGCAGATACTTTGAACACTCATTTAACTCTTTCTTCTTCTTTTTCTTCTTCTTCTTCTTCAGTCAGCTGCGATGTGGTCGAGGTCCCCGCCCTGAGCGCCAAGCCAGCTACCTGCATAGCACCTCCCACATCCGCCTCACATCCATCAAGAAGACCACGCCGACCGCCGCCATCATCGCTCCAACAGCCAACGGCAACTCTAGCAGACAAGAAGTGGCTCTGTGACGTGGAAGGCTGCGAGTCCATGATTTTCAGCTTCATCAACCTCATCCCGGCAGCCCTGCAGACACATGACTCCTGCAGACCAGGAGAGGGAACTTTACAGGCCTTGTACCGGTTGAATGATTGTACCAGTTGCTCCTGTCACATCGGATTTAATCATCCTCAACCTGGCAACCAAACAACAAGTGCCTCTTGGGAATACAAGGTCAGACATCGAAGGGAACAACAAAACCCAACACTTCACTTTTTCTACAGCCACAATTCTCCAGATATATTGAAATATGTTTACGTCTAAAAGTATCTTACTTCAGGTGTTGGAGGAAGTTAAATTTGCAAAGAAAAGTTTAACAAACCACAAAACACAAGACAAGACAGTCTTGCTGACAGCATGGTTACCACACATGCATGTCTGCTGTGAAGCTTGTTTCTCTGTGCTAAGTTGCTGGAATGCTCATCATCAATTGATTTCAAAAGCCATTTGCATCTGTTTGGTGAGACTGTATTGATCCACGAAGCGAGACGGGGAATTTAGTGTTTTAGTCTGCTGCCTCTTGGTAAGGAGGGTCAAACAATGTTTGCAGAGACATGAGCGAGTCAACCAGTCATCCAGGGACGTGCTTCGATCTGACGAAGGATTGAACGTTGGACTCTCCAGTCATGGGACGGTGTCTCTCTGAAGTACTGCAACGACTTTCCTGGAGTTTAATGGAATACATCTGTAGCAGTTAAAACGACCCGAAGCCTTGTGAACCAAAATATCTCCCAGTGTGGAGGAAAACCTCTTTGGTAAATGTTTGGTTTCTGTTACTCTCTGTGTCCACCAGGCTCAACTGTGTTTGAACAGATTCTTGTGGAGGCGCTTCACTTTCTGTTGTTCACTGCATCACATCAATGGGAGCACTCTAGTGTTTAATGTAAAAAAAAAATGCTTTTAAATCTTGTGCAGTTAAAAGACCACCTGAGCTTGTGGATTTACAGGGTGCAGGTCTTTTGCCTACTGGTCCATGAAACAATAACCCAAAGTTGTGTCCATATTCTCAGCAGGAAGTCAAACACATTCTCAGCAGTTAATAGACTCCACCGGCGCTGTGCCTTGGCAAGATTCTGTCAATGGACAGAGACCAGTGTGGTGGCCTTAGGACTGTATCTCTGAGCTTAGCAGAAAAATGTCTTTGTGACAGCATCAGTGACCTGTGACACTCGGGGACACACTGGGACAGGTGTGCATGAGTGTAAAGCAGCAGGGATGACAGTCTGAGGCCATGGTACCTGAAAACTGGGCTTTTATCCTGGGACAGTCTGGTCTCACCAACTGGCGAATAAACAAGCCAATGTCTTCAGTCACATTGCATGTTATCACAATGCCGTTTTTGCTTTTTGTGTTTAATTCCACACCATCTAGTGTGTACCAACTTTTGCAGTGATGGTGAGACATTTTACACACAAATGTTTCCTGCTTCTGCAGACTTGTATATTTGCCTGCAAAAATAAAAAATTACATTTAAATTTTAAATGTCTCCTTTTCACTTGCTGTGAACTAAAAGTCACCCCAGGGCAGGTGAGCAAGTGTTTGTAATAAATTAACTGTAAATATATCGATTACACACGGCCTCAATTTTCCTTAGTTTAGATTTTAAACAGTTTACATTTATTACAGGAAACAGTGGTTTCTAGTAAATTATTAAGAAAATACAGACCTTTTAAATATGGTGTTGAACACTGCATAGGAAAGGGAGGCATTTTATTAAAATGTACAGGTATTCTTAAAAAATCAGTGACACATTTTCCCCAGGTTACTCTCATTTTTAGACATATTCCAATAATCCTGCTACCTACATTTGCTTTCACCCAAAGCAAAATCACTTGAATGTCATGTGTTGGGATAATCTGACTTCTCTCAGCTCTCTATGACAGAAGAAGGCCACCACTGCTCCAACATCTGGTGCTCCGGTTGCCAAACACCCCTCCAAGATCTGTCGACATGCATCCTTGACTTTAAAAGTGACTCACTAAAGAATCTGACCTGAGACGTTCCTGGTGGATGCACAGACTAACAAACTATGTTTGTGTGATTCGTGTCAGTGCTTTGTGTTGCTGCTTTGGCATGAACTGACGGGTGTTCAAGTACATGTCCACAGATCAGCATGCCGTATATTCAAAAACAACCACTTGATCATGTGACGTACTTTTGATTACATTTTGATGGTTTTTTTTCTTCTTCTTATTTAAAATGTTTGTATTTCTCAGTGCCAGGCATGCTTCATGTTTCTGTGTTTGGAAATGATGCTTGAATCTCAAGAACACACATAATAAATGTTCCTGTGTGAGCGCACTCACACACACACACACACACACACCATGTCCCAGACTGAGCTTTTAAGCAGTGCTAAAGGTCGAGACAAGACATATTTTGGGGCAGTTTAATTACTGGTTGTCACATCGGGCTCTTAGCTCTTCAAACAGACAATCAGGTGTAAGAGAAGCTGAAATTACAGCAGGAAGGTGGGGTCAAAGCATCTGAACGCACCTGTTGCTGGATGTCGATATGTACTCAGGAGGCAGTGGTGCAGCTGTGGGTGGCTCGACAGCTGCTGCTTCCTCTAAACTTCTGATGTATCATTAGTCGGAGGGAAGTTGAATAAGTCTGCAGACGTCATTGAGACAGACTCATTAAAAGTGAGGACAGAGGCGCACTGATTCACTCAGACACTTTGACATGATTTATTGGAGGGATTTAACCTGTCAGAGACCTCCTGATCACTCAGATGGTGTCAGCACCGCCCTGCTTCTCCCGCTGAGAACAACAGCAGAGTACTGCTGCTTAAATCTACTGAGACTCAGTCCTTAAATCCACCAGGAGCTGCACAGTGTTATCAGTCAGGGGTCTCGTCTTTACAAAGCAAATGAATGCTCTAATTTAGAAGTTCTCAAAGTTTTGAAGACTGAGAGCCAGTTTAGGGTGTTTGGGGATGGAGATCACTTTATTTGTCCCCCGAGGTCTGACAAAGTAAGAAATTATCCAATTATTCTGACCCCTCCTTTTTGAGTTTTTTTTTCTGTCTCACTTCATATGAAACTCCCAAGTCAACCACTGAAACAGACCTACAGCACTCTCAGCACGGCAATGAGGAATTAAAGGGAATTATAAATACATTTTATATTAGCTGGTGCACTTATTACAAAATATCCTTGGGACCACATGCACTGTCAGTTAACTGATGAGAGAGGGTGACAGGGGTAGTTGGTCAACAAGTTTCAGTTCTTGTTTTTTTATCTGCATCATTGTACACAGAGCAACGCAACATCATGACAGGCTGTAAACTTTACAAACTTTACTTTACTTCACCAGAGCGGACCGCGGAGCGCGCAGGGCGGCTGACGCACTGTCAGAGATTTCACCAGAGCGCACCGCGGAGCGCGCGCAGGGCGGCTGACGCGCCGTCAGAGGCTTCACCAGAGCGCACAGCGGAGCGCGCAGGGCGGCTGACGCGCCGTCAGAGACTTTACCAGAGCGCACCGCGGAGCGCGCAGGGCGGCTGACGCGCCGTCAGATACTTCACCAGAGCGCACCGCGGAGCGCGCAGGGCAGCTGACGCTTGCTTTTGTCTCTGACAGGCTCAGATTGTTCTTTTTAGTGTCTGACAACATTATGGAAAAGATCAATACAGTCAGAGAGCTTTTTTTTTTAAGAAGAAGAGACGTTTGGTTTAACCGGAAACAGCTGATTTATTGATCTCAACAAACTCAACAGGATCCTTTTGCATCATCGTCAAATTTGTTCAAACTTTACAGAAACTGAATACAACTCAAAAATGTTTTGGTTCATCTTTCCACTGTCCCAGCAATCACCAACTTTGGTTTGGTCTTAAAGGTTGGTGCAGGACAGATGATGTTGGACAGTGGCTGCAGCCTCATGAGAGAAGCTCTGCAGGTCCACTGATTTTATAACTGAACTACAGGAGGACACACACAAAATCTGATGTTTTCACATCACAGATGACAAAGAAGTGCATTAAATCATGAGTTTAACTGGTAAAATACTCTCATGTAGGCTCATATACTGTAGGAATTAGTGTGGGCTATGCACTGAAAAAAAAACAAACTCATAAATTTTGTGTAGGACGCCAAATTTTGACTGAGGAAAATCTTAGTCGGGGACAGCCCTAACTAGCAGTGACATTCATTTGAAGGGATGTGCAGAAGACTGACATGACACCTGTCATGTAACCAATAAGCAGTCCACCAGCTAATTCATGGGAACTTTAACAGTCATCAACATTCACAAAGACTCCTTCATGTTCATGTTTCTGTAAAACAGGCAGTTAGCGAGGAACTCGTTATGGATTGATTGGGATTTACAGTAGCCAATAGCGCTGTAGAAATCTTGTCCATGACCTTGGTCAGTAACGATGTTCGGCCCTAATTATCTGGTAATGTGAGGGTTTTATAGATGCCAACCAAACAGGAAACAAGTCTTGACTCCAGGGCCTATCACAAGTCTTAAACCTCCCAGACTCATCAGGGTCGCCCCGATAATTTTCAAACAGGTTTGAGTTAAAATCTGGATTATTAGGGCAGTACTTTTCAAGCAGGACCACATTATCTAATGTGAGAAGGCAAGTCTAGAAGATGGTGATGGTGTTGCCAAGCAACTGTAAGCATTCTAGCCCTCCAGGCTAATGTTAGCTAGCATACTACTGGTGACAGACATTAAAACTGAGTTAAAATCTCACCTCCAGTTCTGGATGCTTTGACCAGAGGCATTATGTTTTTGGATTGTCCATCCGGCCATCCCATTTTTGTGAACACAATATCTCAAGAATTCTTTGGCTGAATTTCTTAAAAGTTGGTACACATGTCCACTTGAACTCAATGATGAATTGAATAAATGTCAGTGGTCAAAGGTCAAAGGTCAAGGTCACGGTGACCACACATCTGTCCCAATATCTCAGGAATGCCTGGAAATAATTTCTTCAGATTTGGTGCAAAAGTCCACTTGGACTCAAGGATGAAGAGGTTTAAATTTTGGTGGTCAAAGATCAGGGTTACTGTGGGCTCATGTCTGTCCTAATCTTGTGGACACAGTATTTCAGGAATGCCTGAAGGGAATTTCATTACATCTGGCACAAATGCCCATTAAGGATGTCCTGATTAGATTTTGGGAGTCAAAGGTCAAGGTCACAAAACATCTCTTTGCCCATAACTCAAGAATTCCTGTTTCTGACAAAATTTCACACAAATGTCTAACAGGATAAAATGATGAGGTGAACCCGTTTAATCCAAATCACCGACTTCACTGTGACATTATAATGTTAGCCTATTAAATTCATTCAAAATCTTCACTACATATGGATGTAAACTGCAATTTATCTGCTTGGCAGAAGCATAGAGCTTCAAGGAGGTAGTTCTAGTTCTTCTCAGTCTCCACATCTGCTTCTCCATGAGATCATGTGAGGTGTTGCACTGCTCCCTCTGACAGGATAATCTTAATAACATCCTATAGTGTGTGATGCAAAGATAGAGGGAAGAAAAATATGTGAAGTTTCTCTTTATCTGTGTGATGCAACCAGATTAAAATGCCGGTTAGGATTTTAAAACTCTTTTAGTCAGAGCGCAGCATTCATATGTTCATTCCGTTATAATAAAATGACAGTTTAGGAAATGCTCTGCAGGTACAACAGAAAGAAGAGAAGATGTGACACTTCACACGATGCATGGATCATTCCTCCTTTCAAAAAGGCCCGAGCTGTGACAGTGAACAGCTGCTGGCTGTGAGCACAGCTGCAGCTGCTCTGCTGGCTCAGTCTGTGACTGTGGAGATGTTATTTCTTCTCTTTAATGTTCCTGTTAACATCAGTGAAGGAAGCATTATTAAGCCACACAGAGGACTTGAACCTGCAGTGCTGCTATCAGATATGACAGATGTGTTACCAAAACACAACAGGATGCCAGAACAACCAGTGCACACCACAGCCCCTGCATGCAGTTAGTGTGACACCAATTAAACCTAATGTGTCACCGTCATAATCATGATAATCAGACCACAGCCACCAACAGTCAAATCAGTCATCCTGTAGCTGCAGTCACAATCACAGCTCAGTCTGTCTCAATCAGCCTCAGCAGCACTCGGGTAACTACCTCCTCTAGTCATCCATCAGCTGCAGTGATACTGATGTACTTCTGAGTAGCTAAGTGGCTTTTCTCCCAGGATCCGAGGGAATGCAAAATTTAATTTGAGTATAAGTCAGTCAAGTCAAATCATTCAACCTAAATGTTGCTGTTAACAGTAACCCCTCGTTCTCTGAAAGCAGCCACCTTCAGGTACATTTAAAGCAGGTAAAAGTGCATGTTTGTATCATCTGGCTGCAAATTTTAAAACTGAAAATATAGACTTTGTTATCTCTCCCAGGTAGGTTGGATATCTCAAAACCTACTTGACTTTATGTTGTAGAGCTTGAGATCTGTGCTCGAACCTAACGGGGTCAAGCTGCATTTCTCACATATTTCACAGGCTCACGTCAGGTTCAGGTTGTACTTTATTTATTTCTTTTCATTTTTCTCCCCAATTTTGTCACTGCCAATTACAAATCACTGCATGTAGTGTCCCTGTCACTGAAAACTCCTACTGTTTGGTGCACAGAGGGAAGCTTGTTAAGAAAAATATCGGGCTGAAATCAGGTTCGGGCTGAAATATGCTAATGATGGACAGGTTTACGTTGGTTTCGGACAGAATTTTGTCGGCATCGGGCCCCGACAGGCTCAGCTTTTCAGGCATGATTAAAGCGCTGCCATGTTGCCATGTATGAAGCATTTGTAGTGTTTGTGGAACAATCACAGACTCGTGTGCAGAGAGAGAGCAAAGATGTTTTTTAGGTTTTGTTCTTGGTTCTAATTTGACTTTTAAAGAAAAATCTTCAGCGTGGCCAGTAACATTATTGAAATGACTCTGTTTTATTTGTGTCAATAAGTCATCATGCACAATAACAGTTTCCTGGCACAGATTTCCCAAATGATATTCAGCAATTAATTATGTTGCTGATTACACCTGTGTGTTACAAGTCAAAATGTCCACTGCAAAAAAAACCCCAGAAACATTTATAAGTTCCAGGATTCTTGTTGGTGCAACCTTTTAAATTGGAAACTGGAGAAAAAGTCCAGTCCAAAGACAACGAGACAACAGTATTTGAACATCTCAGCTCATCTGAGTTTTCCTCCTGGTCAAGAAATATTTAATCAGCACATTTCAAACCAGCTCGTAGACGCGTGACAGCATCAGAGCAACATTTAGAATCAGTCCTGAGTGTCCACAGACTGATGGATTTTGGATGCAGTGGAGAAACTGTGTATGCATGTTATTAAAGTAGTGTGATCAGACTTTACTTGAACTTACTTAACATGTTAAGCCATAAGATTTTGGACAGCCTTCAATGGTCCCCAGAGGATGAACTCTAAATCACTTAACCTCCTCACCCTCGTGCTGACTGAAGGTCAGGTTTAGTTTTTTAGTTCACAAACACTGCTGGAGTTTCACAGGAAAACAGTGTTGCAGAATCTCCCAAACAATGGGAAACAATATTAACATGTCAGAGGTGAGGTAGAATGAAGCAGGGTGACATGGTCGACCTCCAGGTCACGAGAAGTGTTTTTTAACCAACCACCATTCTGAGGTGCAGAGCAGTTCTGCACATCGTATGGCAGCTCCAAAGTCTCTGTAGAGCGCCTAAAGATGGAAAGACCATGATTGGGATGGATGTTTCTGGAGCAGGCTTTTTGAAAGACACTTAGAAATTTCAGACTAAAAGTTGTATAATGTAGGTCAAAACCAGAGAAAATGTTCTATTGATCTTCAGCAGAACAACACTGCTGTGTTTAATGAGTGAGAACGTGTTGGTCTGTTACAGCGGCGCTGAAAAGTTTAATTTTTAACTATAAAAAGCCCTGCGTACGACACAAATACTAACTAATAAAGGATCCTTATCAAAATGTGTTTTTATGTTAAAAAATGTCCATTGTCTGACGTATTGTCATCAGACTGTTGATATTAATCTCAGTATCCACCTCAGAAAGTATCTCCAGTGAAAAAATGGAATATAACATCTAGAGACTTACAATCTTGTTTCTGTTTCACACTTGTCCTCCTTTTTTTTTCCTTTTTTCTTTCACTCTGTCTTTTTTATCTCCGTCTCTCTCTCTGTTTCTCTCTTGTTTCCCTCCTTCACTCTTTCTTTGCACTTCTGTTTCGTCTGTCACTCTTTGTTCTCCACCTCTTTTGCACTTGTCTGTCCCTGTCCTCCATCTCGTGTTTATCTGTTCCCACAGCCTCTCTCTCTCTGTCTGTCTGTCTCCCCCCCGTGTGTCCCCTCGTCCTCTCTCCCCTCCACTCTTTAATAATGTGTTTTAATGCTGACGGCTGTTCCTGCTGCTAACAGTTACCCCACTGCTGTGTTCAGATGGAGCATTTTAGTTCGGCACTGACAGGAACAGACAGACCACAACACAAATTATTATTTCTTATCATATTTTTGCGATAATTATTGATGTTTTTCAAATAAATTTATAGTTAGCTAAAAGAATATCAGGGAAATCAGGACAGTTTCAGAGTGGAGAAATGACATCAACAATAATTATATCATTTAAGTTTAACAGTAATTCAGGGAGAAATCCCCCAAATAATAAACAGATCAATGCAGCAACATTTGTATGGGGACAACTTTCCAGAATTAAAGTATAAATCTGATGATATTCTATATTTTTCAAGACACAACCAACAGTGAATGCATCGACTAACAAATATTGTGTGTATTGCACTAACATGTTCCTTCATTACATGAACACACACACTGTAGTTTACTTTGACTCAGTCCCACACACACACACACACACACCGTCCCGCTGCTTAAATACTCACTACAGCATCAAATGTGGATTTATTCACCACTGAAAATAATCCCCAACAAATGCAATATTTCCTCCTGTCTGATAAAAACTACAGCGAGCAGCTGTTTTAGCAAATTACTGAATCTTATGAAGAAATGAAACTATATATTTGTGAGATGTTTGTAAAGATCAGCCCCGTCTCCTAGAAATGAAGTCTAATTAGCAACAGCAGATATGCTTTGAGGGAAACATAATACTGACAGAATTCTGTTTTCTGTTAACATAATGAGGAATTATTGATTGGCATGCCTTGCATGTTGAGTGAAATTATTAGTGACAAAGATGTGCACAAGGCTGCATTAAAGTTGCCCAAGCAACAAATCATTTCCCTTTTTGGCTGAGCTGCCCTTCTACAGGGAAAAAAAAAAGTTTTTATTTTTGCTGGTAATAAAATGTCTTGTTACAGCCCAGTTTCATTTCCAGCTCAGCTCAGCTCAGACAGACATGGTACAGTTAGCAGCTGAAAGAGACACACCAAGCTTTTCAAGTGAAAAAACAAACAAAATCTGCAACTAATTTCTATTCCTCAAGACCTTTTGGGATTTGTATTAGAGACTTCACCTTGACAGCTGATTCACAAATTACACAGAGCATTGCAGCCAGTATCACTTTGTGTCTGTCCAGAGGTGCAGTCGCATCTCGGAGGCGAGAAGTGTTCATGGAAACAACTCGTCTGGAACAAACAATGGCAGCTCCTGAAGAGGTTAGCATAGATACTGTGATAGCATCAGTTATATCAGAACTGAAGAACAAAAAACGACACTGAAGGCTTTTATCGATGGAAAAGTTTTCGCTCTTCTAATCACCCGTCAGAGTTTTTCTCAAAAAGCGCCTTTTCCAAACAGTTCCTCTGGACAGCTTCCCAGACGGTTCTGTGGAACAAACCACCTGGAGTGTCAGGTTAGGCAAGACTTGCCACTTGTACATTTTAAAGGAAAAGGTGAGAAGTCTGGATATGAACTCTGGATTCTGTCACAGCCCTCCATCCAGCCTGAATACCTCCCTGTGACTCCAGGCTTTACATAAATGTTGTGTTTATTCACTCAAAGAACGTCTCTAACATATCGGGCAGTGTCACATTCTTCTAAAACAGATTTGCTTTGCAAACAATTGCAAAATAAATGTAAATTTCCTGAACAGGGTTGAAAACAGAAATCATAAGAACAAACTGTTTGGTTTGGTTCTGCACACAGGATTGGTGGAATAAGAACATACAGAGTAATTGACCTTTAATCCGCTGAATGTAATAATTCTGTGATAGAATCAGAATACCTTTGAGCCCAGCGAGAAAGTTTGCATGACAGTTGATCCCACAGAACAGAAGTTATTAGCATATAGAAATACAGGGATGGAACAGGAAATCCGCAGTGATGTTTTAAAAGTGCCATATACATAGAAAAAAGAGGTGTAAAATAATAAAACAATATACACATTGAGAGCATTCTGGGAAATGTAGGAAATCGGGCTATGCAGAGGAGGACCAGTTGTCGCAGGCAGCACTGAAATACAACTTGCAGCTAAAACTGACTCTGTACAAGGCTGTATATAATCTGAAGGCATTTAAAATGAGACGAGATGAATCAGGTTATTGTCTCTTTTTTAAACGCTCATCAATATCGCTTTAATTAAAGTCGTCACATTTCCAGAGGTCGGCATCCAAATAAACGAGAGCTCTTTGTGGTGAAACAGGACCCAATACTCCCTGAACAAATGAGTTTAACAATTTGACTGTTAATAGTTCATCCATCAGAGCCCACATTAAGACGGGGTGTATCAGAGGACACTGTCCTGCTCTGTTAGAACAGGGGAGACGGAACAGTTCTGGAGTGGGGCAGCAGGACACATTCAATTAACACATTAAAGATTTAATTTAGCGGAGATCAGAGTTCTGTGACTGTAAGAACATTGTGAATTTATCTTTACTGCTTGGCCAGAGTCAAATTGATTACAGCACGTAGGTGAAGTTCTTGAGGAAACATCGCCGTAAAATTGAATGAGGAAACAAACTTGGAAAATTTCATCTGTAAAGAAATGTTATTTTACAAAAACAAATGACAAAACTGAATAAATCTGTTCAGAACATGAACAAAACATTGACAGCAACTCTAAATGTTTATGTTTTAATTAAGAAGTTCAGTGATAGGTGAATGAAATTTGAATCATTCTTGTGTATAAAGTGTTATAATAAAAGTGGGTTTTGGTTTTGCTTTGATTCACTGTTTATTTGTGTTTTCTTTGACATGCAAACGTGTTAATTTTCTGAATATGTGATTGCCACCACATTGATGCATATTGTAACGTGTCCTTAATAAAGTACACACAGTTTACGCCATGTGTTTGTGTAGTGTGTAATGACATTGGACCAGGACAATGGAAAACTTGAAGTGCTTATAATCATTTTGAGTTCTTCTGTACACTGTACACCATCTGCCAAGCTCCAACCAGCAGGAAGACACAGTTAGAAGAGCAGTCATAAAGAAAGTGGAACATTTTAGCAACTAAAGAGCCAGGACGCATTTCGAGTTTCAATGTTCTACAAAGGTTTCTGAGCTAACCATTTGACAAGAACTTCATTCCTTTGAGTGTTCAGACTTCTTTACACACTGGTTCCCAACCTGGTCCAGTCAGAATCACGGTGGTCACCAAACTGTCTGCTCGACATCATCAAATTAGATTGCAACCGCATAGATCACAGTATAGGTTGTCGCTTCCCAAATCAGATTCAACACTTTTCATGCAATTTCAACAGCATGGTCAAGCTGTTCCAGACCTTAAGCTGTGCTAAATGGCAAATTTTAATCTAAAAGATTAATCACTCTCATTGTTGATAAATGGAATTCTGAGGTCTTTGCTAAACATGAGTGCAAATCCATCACGAAAAATATTTACTCTTGTCCTCAACAATCTGCGTTATGCATGAATTTGGGGAAAGAAAATAGCACTGATCTCACAGAATTTGGTAGCGATATAAATTCACAACCAATGTTTAATTCCTGTCTAATTCAAATGGATCGAAAAAATGTCTCTCATGACTACCGAACATATTGTTTCTTTAGTGTAGGGGAGTGACGGTCTTTACCCTCTTTTGCATTATAATCCCCAGACAGGCACATAGTGCTTTTGCAACAGATTTATTTGAAGCTCTCTCAAATCTACAGTGAAAATAAATCACCAATTGTCAAGAAAAAAAAGTTAAAACATGTTACCTACATAAATAGCAGACGTTGAGAAATCACATTCTACAATACCTTTTTGGCTGCGTCTGCAAAAAGGACGTCTCAATTTCACAGGTTACATCCACTTAAATCCTGTTGTGACAAGCAATTAGTTCCTCACTGGAGCCCATTGTCCTCCTTATGTTGGCTTGCCGGTGCTGCTGCTTGACGTCACTCAATGAGAGAGCAGCCTAATGAGCACTCTCAAACTTACGAGGAGACTCAAAAAAAGCCTATCACGTTACAGTGAGGCAGCACTGTAAATTAGTGCAGGCCTCCGATGACCTCAGGCTTGTTTGATCTGTTGGTACCATGGGGAGTTTTTGTCTGTAGCATACATATGGACAATGCTTACAAGAATGCATGTTTTTTGTTTGTGCGAGAAAGAAAGAAACAAAGAAAACTGCTAAAAGCAAACATGGACGTAAACAATTTAGGTTTAAATATATCAAAAAATCTGCTTTGCATCTGTTTTATGAGAGAAAAAATTATAAGACCTCAAAGTATACTCTGTTTATAAGCACCTTTGGCATCAATTTCCATCACCTATACAGGATTTCTGACAGGTCAGCCAGAACTGATGATGTCAGAATAACCACCAGATTTATTTTTCTGTTCAGACAGCAATGTCGTTTTCAAGAACATTAGAAATATCCAGTCAGGAAACCAGTGTTGTTTTTATTCATTGATTCTACAAACCCACGCTGCTGCTTGTTGAGACACCTGTGACTCAGAGCAGCTGTGGATTACACATGTGATTAAAATGGATGCATGAAAATGTATTCAGCTCTGAGACACAATTCTTCATCAGAAATATAACAACCAAATGTAGAGTAATAATGTCACTACATTTCAGGAGTGAGTGGCACATGTATTCTAATGGTTGAGGTTGGTGAGATTATGAAAAATAATTGTTTCTGAGAATATTTTGATAAAGAACATCAACTCTCTAGTGCTTGTTGGAGAACGGTGCTGCAGAGGGAAGAGAGCTTTTTTGGAACCACTTTCTGCTGAATGAAACAGCTTTTATTGGCCTGACGCAGTGAGATCTGAGAGGCCAAACAAACATCTTGAAAAACCACAAACCTGAGGTGACAGGTGAGCAGAGGATCAGACACGTCTCAGGTCTGCAGGCAAACGACACGCCAACAGACCGTTTGTTTCTTTCAGAGGAGACTTGACATGACAGAGAAGAGGGCTAATGGGAGCTTTTGTGGACAGAAAATGTTTAGACTTTGAGTTATTTATAAAGAGATGAATGCAGATCGGGGAAATTCAATCTGAGCTATTTTTGGATAAAAGTACAGTGCTAACTGAGATGACAGATAATGGAAGATAATACATTTTCACAATAATGTTAATTATAACCGTAGTAATTCAGATCTGTAAGGAGCGCCGACGGCCACCAAGGCTGAACACGCTGCCACCAACAGAAACTCAGACTTGATTAACAGAAAACCTGCAGTCACTGATAGCACCATGAATGCTGCGTTCATTAGTTGCTAACTGATTCCTCCAGTCCACCGTGCATCAGCAACACTGGTGACGTTGCATTAAGTTCAGTGTAGTGACCAGTTGGCTAACTGCTGTCACCCTCCAGCTAACTGTTAAAGCACAGCTATGAATGTGGAAGCACTAGTCAGTCACTATACATCTCCAAGTGAAACGGATTGTTAACAATACAGTAAGTTCACATAGTTTACTGAGGAGTTTTCAAACATGGATTCCAGTCTCATAACTGTAAACCTTTCCTCTTTGGTGGAGCAGTTACACAGCCTGCATAGTGAAATCAGCATGTAAGCAGCAGACATCTTTATCAGACACAGTATTTAATGTTGGTCAGTCACTTTTCAATCACACAGAGCCCAATAATCAATTAGGCTGCTGTATTTACAGGCATAAAACAGAAGAATATAGACACAGACCTACATACTGGTCCTTTAAAATGTCCAATTAGACCGTCTGCAGGGCATTTGATGATGAGTGTCTCTACTCTGTGATGTGGAACAAATGCAGAAATATTTTAACTGAGCTCAGACTCATTCAAGCCTCATCAGTAAATCAACATATTACTGCATTAAAAAACAAACAAACATCAAATTCACCTTCTGGTATAAACATCCAAGATTTAATATCCTCTTAAATAACATCCACACACTGCACTAATACACCAAAAAAACAAAAAAAAAAAACATGTTGCAGCATCACATTTACACAGCACTAATCAACATTATTGATCTGCTGTGTAATAAAGGAGGATTGGTGCAGAGAGTGAGTGGAGAAGTGGTATATTTTGATAATGGCTTTTCTGTTTCACTCCCTCTGTGGTCTGTTTCTGATCAATACAACCTATTTAAACTGTCTCTGATGCATTTATCATTGAGGTCAAACAACGCTGCTTTATATTAAACTGCTCATGATCAGCACTTCTAAAGAGCTGAGACAAGAAGACAATGAATCTATATACAAATACGTCACCAACAAAGTGTTTGTCAGCAGTGAACCTGTGAGACTTTGTGATTTGTGGTGAAAAAGGAGACGAGCCAGCCGAGGTTAGCCAACAGCAAGGACGACGTGAAAAAATACTTTTTCATTGATTAGTGCAAACAATCACCTACTGGAGCAAAGTCAGTTCACCTTGTTACTAATTGTTAGGGTGCTTTCATTATCAAGGAATTATTTAATTTATTTTTTTAACGTCATTAATGCAAAGTGAAAACATCGATCCATCATTTTAAAGATATGCTTTTATTTTGAAATTCTCATGGCACATCTGTATCACCATTTCTGTCCAAGTGCACCTGCAAGGTAGGAGGCACACGATGACAAGCAGCCAAGAAAAAAGACAATGAGGATATTTACTGTCCTCTTGGGACTAAATCAGCAGTGTGGAAATATTTTGGATTTCAGAGAACCATGGCTGAACGTCTCACTCCACAGTCCGCTAACTTGTTGCTCTCAATATGACAAAATTGAACATTTTTTTATTGCTTTATTGTTCTTATTTTTATTTTATTTTATTTTTCTTGTCAATCCTTTATTTAATTGTTTTTATTGATTTATTTTAATCGTCATATATACCTGATTTATATCATATTTATTTTGACATTCTGCGTCCTGTTTTTTAGCGTCTTTTCTGTCTTCTTGTCTCAACATTATCTTAGTTTGGTCTTGGTCTTGTTTGGCCTTAGTGTTTAGCTTCTGCTTTGCTGCTTTCAGAAATAACTAAACAACACTGAGGTTGTGTTTGTGTCCATCTGATTGATGTTTTAGCTCAAGTTTGGTCTCCACCATGTCTCTCTCACCAGCTTGTCTGTCTGACTGTGTCTCTGCTGTTCGGTGCTGAGCAGGTTGTGTACGGTGGGTTTATACAAGCTCGCTGCTGGAAACACTGAGACTGAACCACAGAGGAAATGTTGTGGTAATAATTCTCTGTGGGCAACATGGTTCACATTACACAGTCATTTGACTCAGTGTGGAACATAAGGTACCAGCAGAACATCCCATTTCAGCAGCAGAAGCACATTCACACAGGGCTTTGCCCCGAACAGCCACAGTCTTAAAGGAATACTTTTAATTTTGGGGAAATAACCTCATTTATTTTCTTGACAGTGTTTAAATATCACTTTCATGCCTGAACTGTGTGAAGCTAAAGCCAGCAGCTGGTTAGCTTAGCATAAACCCTGAAATGAGGGGAAAACCTGTTCCTCTCCAGATGGAACAAAATCCACCTGCCAGCACCTCTGAAGCTCCCTGATTAACACGCTTGTTTATTCGTTGCAAAAACCAAAGTGTAAAACATGGTGCTGTGATTTCATGGCTGGTTGTGCACTCTGACTTCCAGGAGTTTCACTGATTGCCTGAAAACACATGAGCACTGCAGACCGCTGACTTATTTCACTGTAACAGCTGTTAAAAAGGGAAAAAGACAGGAAACACCTGCACAGGGGAGGTGTACATTTTAAATTATATCTAGGGATGATAACAATTAATCACTGATCGAGTAAATCGATTAAGAATTTGATCAATCATGTAAAATTTAATTGATCTTCTAGCAAATAAACATCTGACACATGTCGCCCTTTATATGTTTCATAGGTTACACTCTTAGAAATAAGGGTTCCAAAAGGGTTCTTCCTGAAGGGCTGTGGTTCTACCCAGAACCATTTGCTTCTTTTGGAAGAAAGAGTCTGTCAAGGGTTCTTTGCAATACTAAGGTTTCCATTAAGAACCCTTTTCATCCAAAGAAGAAAGAGTTCTTCAAAGACTGTTGAAATCCTTGAGAGAACTCTTTCATCAAGGATTTGTCAAGGGTTCTCTGTACCACAATATAAAACAGTTCTAAGTAGAACCCCCTGGGTGTGTTCTAGATAAAATCCTTCTCAGTAGATTCTTGTTAGCACTCTTAGAACCCAACATTGAGTGTTATACTGAGAACCCTCTCTGGAGGTTCTATCCACAACCTTTCTACCCTTCTAAGTAGAACTCTATGAAAGGGTTCCAAGTGAACTTTTATAAAAAAATATATATAACTAAAATGCTTCTTTTGGAAACAAGGTGAAAAATCCTGCCACCGTGGAAATAAAACTCTGATTGAGGAGGAAAAAAATACATTTGGTTGTGTTTGGAAAATGCAAATGTATGATTAATTGATTAATTGACTGATAATTTTACCAATGATCAATTAAGGAAAGAGCTTATACAACCTTAGCTACATCTTAACTTTACTTGTAACTAACTTGTATGATTACAGTTGGGCAAATAAAACCCTTGGTTAAGGTTAAAGGTCGTGCACACAGACACTGTTGGAAAAAAATGCTAGAAAATTAGTTTGGCCTCTATGTGCCTCCAAAGACTTAAATAGCTAATAGTTCCCTGTTTTTTATTATTGAGGTTTAGGATTTGCTGTAGTTTAAGACACATAATAAAGTAGTTTTAATCTAAACCAGGCATTGGAACCATTTTAGCAGAACAGCTGGTGACCTTTGCAGCAGGATGTGAACTCTGGTTCTCCTGCTAAGTCTGACACACTTTGCGTCCATCCACCACACCATCTACCAGAGGTGTGGAAGTCACATGACTTGGATTTGAGTCACAAATTTGATTACTTTGACTTGACAAAATCAAAACTCGCTTAAAAAGTGTGAATCCATGAATCAATTCATTTCCCTTCATTTCCTGAACCAGCTAACGTTAACACAACTCATTCTTAGTTGACACTTAATTCCCCACATCCACATTGTTTGAACCAATCAGAGACCATCAGGTCAAGTTGCAAGAGAGAACCATGAAGGACTAATGTTCCATTACTGAGCCTCAATTAGATAAAATGATGCCAAAGATCATTTCATTCACACAAGAAAACTATGAGGTGGTCAACAAAAACTGAAATGAAATGAAATGCAGTTTGCAAAACATGCAGCCTGCATCAATTTTCACTTCTTTCAATATTTGATGTTGCACAAATAACATAAGTTGAGGCTCTGTTGTTAAAATGTCATATATTATATTTAAGATTGAATTTTGACTTGTTTAGGACTTGAAACTCAAAGGTTTGGAACTTGGGACTTGGGATTGCAAAGACTTGAGACTTCTTTGTGACTTAAAAGACAGTGGTCCCATCTCTGGCCTCTACATCATGCTACAAGAAAAGTATTGGCACTAAACTTGGCAGTGGACATAAATCATGAGATGCAAAATTGTCCAATATGCACATGATTGATAGGACACTATAGGCTGCTTTTAGAGGAGCTGATTGTGTCTCTGTTAGTGTGGGACATCCATCCTTATGTAAATCTTGGTTTGACTGAGACACTGTTTGACACATGATGAATATAATAGACCTGCCAGCTGGAACAGCTACTGTCTTCATCTGTCTTGTGGGAGGACACATTGTGTGAGTGATAGAGTCCATTCTTTCAGCTACAGGTGAGTAAACCCCCGCCCCCTCCTGTAGATGAATTACAATTAAAGCAGCAGCAGTTGGGTTCATGCAGTATGTATTTTAAAGGGACAGTTAAGCCCAAAATCCAAAGTTTTTAAACGTGTGAACAATCTTGCCCCAGCTTTACTTATGCTGTATGTCACAAAAAACAGACCCCGACAGAATCGCCATCAGGAGATCAGCAAATGTCAAAGTAGAGTGCCACAGAAAAGAAACACAAGGGAAGACATTTTTGGAAATAAAAACCCAAACTGATCTGAAAACATTAAGTGAAAAGATAAAACACAACCTGTGAACACATCCTTCTATGCATTTCATTAATTATTATACATTTAAATTTAATAATTAATTCTTGTCTTTTTATGTCATGATCTAGTAGCTGAAAAGCATAAACAGAGACAGTGGATGCAAATTAGCCTTGGCCAGAAACCCTGTGTGCAACAAATCTGTATCTGGTCATTGTCAACTTCAACTTTCAACTTTATTTGTTGAAAGGTGATTGTTTTTGCACCAAGACAGGTAAAAACAAAAGCCACATAAAGAAGCCTAAATAAGGTACATTAAAGTGGAGGAGATATATAGGCACTGAATGTTGTGGGTTTGGGAAAACAAATGTGGCTCTAGGTTGACATTACAACCCCAGTGCAAAAACCAATAAAGTGCTTAATTTCACCTAAACTGCTACAATGTCTCTTGTACCAGACTAAAACTAAAAAACTAAAAAATAAATAAGAAGTTGTGAATTCTTGTCTGGGACAACAGTGTTTTCTGGAAAAGTTTAGTGCTTAAAGAACAAATTTTCACCAAAAAAATGGAATTGGAGATTTGGTATTAGTAGGTTTTTTTTGGTAGGACATGTTTGTTTCCTCAACCATTCTTAAGAATTCAAACCAAAGTATATGAAACTCCATTTTTCTGGGGTAGGACACCCTCTTTGGTTTTGAAAACTTCCCTACTTTTGAGGTCTCAAGGTTGGCAGGTGAACACTTAATTCTACACACTGGTCCTTTAAAGCCTCTATCTTATTTATCACTGCAATGCGGCAGAGAAAACTTAGATTTAATGTCGGGAAAAGCATCAACATCTCCAGTCCTGTACTGTTCACACACACACACACAGGCAGGGAGACTAAAGCCAGGTTAAAATGATAAGTGAGACAGACACAGAAGTAGAAGAGAAGCAGAGTTCAGACAATGAAAACACAAATAAAGGATTCAAGACTTCAGAAGGTCAGGGGAACCTGCAGAGCTCCTACTAATTCTGGTGCCCCGTGTGACGCATTTACCACATCTGACAAAACACTGAGGATGTTAAGAGAAAACTGATGCAGGAATGTAAACTGACTCTTTTTAAAAAATGTCCTGACATATTAAACCCCACCCACCTGAGCCTCTAAACAAACATTATTGAGTGTGGCGTGGTGTCAGTAGTCAGGTCTAACTGACGGTGAATACGACCCCTGCTCATCAAGTAAACCTGCTGTGACAGATTAGCATTCAGAGAGGGCAGACGCTGTCTGCTCACGTCCACTTCTATTCATGGGTCGTAACGGCTGCTTGGACTGGAGAGGCCAAACATGCAAAAGAATATTGAAAAGGAAAAATAAAACGACAAAAAACAAATAAGTCGACTGAAGGCAAATACAAGAGAGAGGACAGAAAGGAGTGTGTTTTATATAAGAGACAGATTTGAGAGTTGTTGGTGTATTGTTTTGTTTCTTATCTCTGAATCTGTCGTCTCTGTGTTATAGTTTGGAGTTTTGTTGGTTATTTTGTAGCATTATCCCCTTGTGTGTCTTTGTTGTTCCTGTCTTTTACTGTCTTGGTTTGTGTTTTCTTAGTCACTTCGTGTTTTATTCTGTAGTCTTGGTCCTCCGTATGTCTTGTCTTTACTTCCTGTTTTATTTTGTAGCTTTGAGCTTCCCTTGTGTGTCTTGTTATCTTTACTTCCTGTCTTTGTTCTTTTCCCGCTCTTTTGATTACTGATTTCTTTCACCTGTTGTTGTTCTCCCACCTGTGTCTGATTACCTCCTTGCCTATTTAGTCCCTGTGTCTCCCTTTGTCGTGGTCAGTTCGTCGTGTTGATTTGGTGTTTCAGTTTCTCGTGTGTTCTCCAATGTGTTCTCCAGTGTTTTTGGTTTTCTCCCCTTTTGGATGGTTTATGTTTCTCCAGTGTTTGTTGGATTTGTTTTTCCCCTTTTTGGATTTTTGGATTTTGGACTTCTGCCTGGCTCTGTTTTCATTTGGATCCCTTTGTTCATGTAAGCTGGTGTTTTTTGTTACCTCTTGTTTTAGTATTAAAATTATCATTTGAACTTGCTCCAGTGCTCCAGTCTGCATTTTTGGGTCCACCACCTCCAGTGTATTCGTTGACTTTGCACCAAACGTAACACTCTGTGGGACAAAGCTGACGTGGATTTTGTTTTTAAGAAGTTCTGATGACCAAAGGAAGCTTCACTCAACTGTACTTTTGAGTGGTCAAGACCATGAAGCTCTACAGGGGTCTATAACTGAGACCCGCTCGTGCCCAAATATTTCAAATCCGATCTGACTGAACCCACCTGGTACTGACAAATTTGAAACCTGAAACCGAGGCTTTGAAAAACTTATATTAACCAGGTTTGGTTAACATATAGGAAAGAATCAAGAGTGGCCGGTCTGCCAACGCTCCACCAGTACACTTCTGTCCTCCTGCAGCTCGTTCTCACATCCAACATGTAGGTACACTTCTCCTGTATTTTGAGAAGTCCTCCAGAGTTGAAGCTAGGTTTTTACAGTGGATAGAAATGGAGACTGTTCAGTCCAACTCTGATTAAATTTGTGGTTGTACTTGCATTGTTCAGGTGGGAACGCCGTGCAGCCCTGACACTTTGACAACAGCTAATGTTAAGTTAGCTCTCGAATCGGGTTGTGGGATGCCAGGTTAGGTGACAGATGGCTGGTAAAGTGTTTAATCTGGCAATTTAGGGTGATGTCATACAAACATAAAACTTATGGATCTATGGGTGAAAATTATTTTTTATGCCTAAGCACAGCATAAAAGTGACTGCCCTCTTTTTCCACTCCCAAAGATGACCAGTGCTACAATTGATGCAGTCCAGCAAAGAATAATGTGTTCATCATTCAGCATGTTAGAAAACAGACATCAAGGTAACATGGCCCAAAATAACAAACAAAACAATCTGGAGATTTATCAAAAGAAAGACAGGTATCTTACCAGACTCCCTAACATATAGAGGAGAAAAAAGAGATTATAAAAAAGGGTTTCCCACCCCTACAGCTACCAGAGCTGCATTATTCTTTAGAAGGAATTAGCTTTCACTAAACAGTACAGCACAGTCAGGTTGATTCAGATAGCATGGCACGGTCTGCTTGGGAGTCAGGATACAGAGGAGTGACGCTGACACACGCAGGTGCCACTTTAAAGTAGGCGGCTTCAGTCTCCAATCCAATCATCAGCCTCAATCGCACTGTTTTTTGTTTTTTTTCCAGCATGTAAGTTTTTTTTTTCCAAACAAACCTCATGACCCAGGTCAACAATTCAGCTGACAAACATGGCATCTGGGGGATAAAGTTACAAGGCTAATAGTAAAAAATAAAAAAATGCCTCTGCCCCTGTTTGGGTGTATTTTGGTAAATGGACCTGCATTTATGTAGCATTTTCTAGCCCACTGACTAAAGTGCTTTTACAGTTACTAGGCACATTCATCCATTTACAAGCTCACACAGTTCAAAGCTCACACAGTCACACACTGATGGAACAGCCATTGGAGCAAATTTGGGGCTCAGTATCTTGTCTGTGGACACTTCGAAACAGGGGCTGAAGGAACCAGGGATCGAACCACCAATCTTCAGATTGGAAAACGACCCAATGCCCAAAGACAGCCCAATGATAAAGATGAGCCACCAAAACTGCAGACTACTGACTGGTCAAAGAACCGTAGCGTGGTCAGTGTACGACTTTAATTGAGCATGTGTGAGAGATGGCAAGTTAGCAGACTAATTACTATCTGTGGTGTCAGAAAGTGATGGTGAATGTGGCTGAATGGAGGAAAAGATGAGCAGTGAAGTTGTCAGTCTGACAGTAAATGTACAGCACAGGTTGAAGTTTGTCAGTGAATAAAAGCCGCGGCTTCTCAAGACTGAAGCAAAGCTCCTGAGTGTGTGTTCTACAAGTCTGCATATGGAGGAGGTGGGGTGGATGGATGGCTCAAACAAACACAAGACATTCACTAAGGAGAGAGGGTCATGTCTTGAAACAAATAATAAACTCTGACTTCTTTTTAAGACATAACAAACTTGCATAAAGTTACCTAACTTATTTTAACCCAAATCATGATCTTTTCCTAACCCTAACCAAATTGTTTTGTTTTTGTAAAACTCCACACAAGTAGTTTTTTGTGCCTTTATTTGGAAGTCTACCTGAATATTGCATATTTATTATTGCCACCTTGACCTTGAAGCCCTGCATGTGCAAAACCGATGCTAGATGGATACCTACAACATCATAATTTGAAGTGAAGGGCAGCCGTATTGGACAAGTTGGGAATAAGAGAGTGTTTTATCCGGCATGGTGTGATTTCAGCCCCATCCCAAGCTGGGCCAAAGCTGGATCCAAGCCTGAAGCTTCATGAAACCTGTTGGGTCCAGACAATGTGCTGTGTTTCATGTCACGTCTGAGTATGAAGCCATGTTATAGTAGTATATAGCTCCAAATTGAAATCAGTGTATGGAGGCAATATAAACTTTATTTTATAGCTAAAAGCGTGGATAGAAAATTCTCCATACTGTTATTCAATCGAAAATCAAGATTTTCACCCTGTCGGATCGTCTCAGTGTGACTCAACTTGACGGGAGAGTGTGTCAGAACAGACGTCATAGAGTCTCTATACCTTCACATCATCTTATTATCAATCAGAAACATTAATCATAATTCTATTGTCATAATCACTTTGAGTGTGATTAAAAACCACTTCAGACCACAGTGATGAGCATTTCCTCTCTCAGATTAAATTTAAATCCAATCAGCGGTGAGGTCTGAGATGTCTGTCAGAACAAAAGAAATGTAAAGGTCATGCTGCATATCATAAATCAAACAGGTACAAACTCAGGCCTGTACGGCTGAGGACCAGCTGTGACCAGTGCACAGCGATGTGTAAGGTTTCCATTAAAACCAGCACTTCACCAGCTGATTCCACTGATTAAACCTCCGTGCGGCTGCTTCTCAACAGCTCACAGTGGACAGGCACATATGAGAGGTGGACAAAGACATAAGTGAAATTAGTTGATGGAAAATCATGTGGGGAAAAATGGGGCTGATGTACGAAGCGATCTGGAATCTGATTGCTTGGCTTTCATCTATTGAACCAAAGTGATGTCTGTGGGCGGCAAACCATTTCCTGCTGTAGATTCAGGGCGATAAGACTTTCCCGTGACTCAGCCGCGCTCCGCTATTGCTCGGATGAGGCATTTAAGAATCACTGGGTCGAAGATGATGTTCATTACTTTCTGGGGTAAAACCTTATTGATCTGTCCACCGCCTTTATCAAGCAGAATGGGACTTAAATAACCTGTCCAGCTACATTGTGCTCAGCCCAGAGCCACATGATTATTCCGTTTCTGTGTGTCCATGTCCATCTTTGTCTGGTTCTTCTTCTGCTCTTCACTCCTAACAGCTTAGAGCCCACATCTGTCTGTGTCTGCTCTGGGTTTGTGAGTCAATCTTTAAGTCTAATTTAGCTAATTGGCACAGTTTCTTCTATTTCTTCAAGCAGCACCAAACAACACAACACTGTTCATGTGATCGGAGTCTGCACAGGGTCTTTTATTTTGAAAAGTCATTAGATGTTGTCTGGCATTCTTGTTTCTGACTTCCTGCCTAATTCGATTTGCTCAGCACATATTCAGGGGCGTGTCCAAACTTTTTATTGGGATTGGGGCACTGGTTAGGTTCCCATTAGGGATGATAGCAGTTAATCAATGATCGATTAATCGGTTGTTAAGAGGTCGTTAAGAAGATCAATCATGTAATTGAATCGATCTACTATCAAATAAATATCTGAAACATTTAGCTGTTTATTTATTTTATAGGCTACACTCTTAGAAAGAAGGGTTCCAAAAAGTGGCTCTACCCACAACAATTTGTTTCTGAAGAACCCTTTTTGGAAGAAAGGGCTTGTCAAGAGTTCTTTGTTAGACTAAAGGTTCCATTAAGAACCCTTTTCATCCAAAGAACCTTTTTTAGAAGAAAGAGTTCTTTAAGGATTGTTGAAATCCTTGAGAACTCTCATTGAGAACTTTCATTGAGGGTTTGTCAAAAGTTCTTTGTACCACAATATAAAATGGTTCCAAGTAGAACCCCCTGGGTGTGTTCTAGATAAAACCCCTGGTATATAAAAAGGTTCTCAGTGGAACCCCTGGTTTGGTTCTAGATAAACTCCATCCATCCATCTTCTTCCGCTTATCTGGGACCGGGCCGCGGGGGCAGCAGTCTGAGCAGGGATGCCCAGACTTCCCTCTCCCTGGACACTTCCTCCAGGTCTTCCGGGGGAATCCCGAGGCGTTCCCAGGCCAGCCGAGCGACATAGTCCCTCCAGCGTGTCCTGGGTCTTTCCCGGGGCCTCCTCCCGGTGGGGTATGCCCGGAACACCTTCCCAGGAAGGTGCCCAGGAGGCATCCGATATAGATGCTCGAGCCACCTCAGCTGGCTCCTCTCAACGTGGAGGAGCAGCGGCTCTACGCTGAGCTCCTCCCTCCTAGATAAACTCATTGGAATATAAAAAGATTCTTGGTAGATTCTTGTTAGCACCCCTAGAAAGCCAGAGAGGGTTCTAAGCGGAACCATTGCACCATAAAAGGGTTCTCTGTAGAACGTCTCACAGGGGGTTTTAGGTGAAACATTTCACAGATGGTATCAGGTATGACCCTTTATGTTGGGTTTATGAGAACGTGGAACATGTTGCTGTGGAAATAAAACTTTGATTGAGGGGGAAAAATGTATTTGGTATTGTGTCATAAATGCAAGTGATTAATCGGTTAACTGATCGTTAATATAACCCAGTGATTCCCAAACTTTTTCCAGTATGCCCCCCTTTCGGAAGCCAACTAAAGTTCAAGCCCCCCACCACAAAATTTTCAATCAATTGTTAACAATAATTGGGGATGGAACTGATAAAAAAAAAGAATTCAAAAGTTACATTTTAGCAAAATAAAGGTCAGCTGGATAGAAACAGCAAACTCATTTGTTTATTCCCCCTACATAGATCATATTCATTCAGCTTTGTTTCACTCTTTTTTTCTCCCCTGGTCTTTCCGCGCCCCCCTTGCAGTGGCTCTGCGCCTCCCCAGGGGGGCCTGCCCCCCAGTTTGGGAACCACTGATATAACCAATGATCAATTAAAGAAAGAGCTTACAATTTGCAATCTTAGTTCCCATGTTAGGAAAGTTGAAGATATGACAGAAAAGGGAAAGAGACATGCAGCAGAGGCCTGCACGCCAGCATCGAACTCACGGCCGCTGCTGTTGTTAAGTTATCAGCACATGCTGTTATTAACCTTTTTGCATTTATCTTAAAACAAACAGCTCTTCCTTAAAACATGGTATCAGGCAGCACTTGGTGAGATTTCCCTCTGCCTGCTCCTGTCAAGAAATGAAAAAAAGGAGAATTTAAATAGACTGGGAAGTGACTCTGATTCACTTAACACTATTGTCATGCTTTATTAGTCACTCACAAAAGCATTCAATTGTGTCTCCACACCGGGACACTTAGTGGAGCTTCGACTCAGGCAGCCGGAGGAAATATCAGAGTTAGAGCAGCTATCTTCTCTCCACACCTGAGGAGGTTAGAATTAAATGGACTGTGCTAAATGGTTGGACTCTTTAGGCTTGCTGAAAAGGCAATTTACATGGTCAATGGACAATTTGAAATGACTTAATATTTGTGTTTGCAAGCAACAATATCCCCAACCAGAATCAACATCAGCAGACTTCCAGCATGCAACTTTTTTGATAATCAGTCCATCTTTTCAGCCATTTTTGAGCAAAAATGCCAAATATTCTGAGTCAGATTCTCAAAGATCAATATTTTACTAGTTTTCTTTGTCACATGTGATACTTTACCAAACACAATTGTGTGGACTGTTGGAGGAAAACAAAAAGGTGATTTGAAGGTGTAACATTGGAAATTATAATAAGATTTTTGAAAAATAATCATTAATTTGAGTTGGAATTATAGACTGGCAGGAAACAGACGTATATTTTTATAAATGAGGTCGTTCTGTGTGGCCGACCTGTGTTTAATCTTCCTCCTGTCCCCTTTTGTCTGTGTGAAGTCCACCTCTTCCTCATCAGTCTGGCTCCCTCCTCCTCCTCCTCCTCCTCTCCTCCAGCTGACCGCTATCACAGCTGAACAGAACATCTTGAGTCTGGCAGGAGATCCACAAACTCCATCATTTGGTGTCATTTCCACAGCTTGTATACTGACCATCCTGGCAGACCACTTTTCCTTTGCTCTTCCTTCTTTTCTCATTTGTCTGTTTTACAGAAACCATTTCTAGTTAAAACCATCAAAAATTAATAGAAATACTGAGGTTTGAAATAAGAGTTCTTCATTATGGACCAGCTGACAAAATTATCTCACTTAAAGGTCCAGTTTGTAAGATTTACAGAGATTTATTGGCAGAATATGGCAGAAAAGGAATATAATATAGTATGTTTTGATTAGTGTATAATCACCAGAAAATAAGAATGAATGTATTTTCATTACTTTAGAATGAGCCCTCATGGTCTATCTTAGGTTAAAATTAAGAAAGATTCAACATAAACCTCTCTTTTATTATTTGGTTGCATTGCTACATTAATTTTACCAACAAGTTTTTCTCAAAAGAGGAGAAATTACAGGTTTCCTGCTGAGTCATCATGAGTCAGCTGGCTATGATAACTAACTAACCAGCTAGCTGGCAAATAGTGCAATGTTTTGTTAACTTTTTTAGCCAGCTAGCAAACTGTAACATTTTGTTCACTTTATAGCCATCTAGCAACCAGCGTGATGTTTTATTAACTTTTAGCCCGCTAGAAAAGATTGTACATTGGTCTGGATTTACTTATTTTAAGAGTAGGTAGTTTGAAGTTTGTTAGCAATAATGCTAACAAGGCGGAAATGTGCTACCTTGATCATATGTGCACCGTCGTATATGGACTGGCATGTGGTGGGGAAGACGTGGACAGTATGACTTGTCCATTTTGCAGAGAGACTTAAGCTAGTTACGTTTTACTGTCCATATTTCCACATGATGCATCACATCGCCGTGTCACTCTCATGTTCTGATTGTCCAGTGATTGTCCAGTCTACATAGCAAACAAATTATTCCTAACTGCATGAGTTTGCTAAAGTGTGGAGGCTGTGGCTCAGGAGGTGGAGCGGGTCATCTGCTGATCACAGGGTTGGCGGTTTGATCTCGAGCTCCTCCTGTCCACACGTTGACGTGTCCTTTGGCAAAACATTGAAGCCCACGTTGCTCCCAAACCACTGGAGATGCACAAACTAATGCATTCCTAATTTCATCATCAATCTTTAAGTCAGATTAACCTGTCAGGTTGGGAAACTGACAACAGAACAAAATGGTGCAAAAAGTTATGAAGTGACAGTCACACTTTTTACTCCTTGTGTGGTTAACAGTTAATACTGTTAATGGTATTCATTGGGTCAAATCACAGAAATTAAAAATGGCATCTAAATGTTTCTCTTTTATAATAGCGGCAAACATAATAACATAAATGTCTTTAATTTTCTATAATGCATTGCTGTGTACCTTTGTTATGAGGTCATTATTTATGCAAAAAAGAGAAAAAATTAAAGTGTGGGTGTTATGAATCATATTTATCTTGAAACAAACAAAACAACCAAACAACAAAAATTGTCTGTATATATATTAAAAACATAATCACAACAGTTTATTGCCTACAAACATTTTTGTAAATACAAAAACATGAACCTAGGAAATGTTCTGTGCATGTTAATGCTGGTGCATGTAAACATGAGTGTGTTTATAAGGAAACTCCACAGGGAACCTTTAATAAATAATAAATAAACAGTCTGCAGCGGGGAGACCCGGCAGGCTGCCACTGAGAGGGAAATAAAAGAGACAATGCTGTCTTCAGCCTCTGTATCTTCTCTCCTCATTATGTGTAACTTCAGTGTGAAACAGGACCGACCGCAGAGATTTAACAGTCGTCCCTGCAGGTTAGAAACTAAATCGAACGTCGTTGAGTTTAATGAGCGAACAGAGGCCGACCGCTCTGACCAGTAAACCACACACTGACCTTTACAGCTGCTAATTAAACTGATTAAAAGTCAAGGATTCTTAATCACACTGACAGAGGCTCTCACAACTCTGTGTGTGTGTGTACGTGTGTGTGTGGGTGTGTGTGTGTGTGTGTGTGTGTGGTGTCACTGACAGTTTGACTGGCCTGCTTTCATGAGGCGTCACAGGTTAATACAACACCAGCATCAGTTCTTCCTTCACAGCTCTCATTTCACCTCCAGGTCAATCCTCTGTGTGTGTGTGTGTGTGTGTGTGTGTGTGTGTGTGTGTGACAGATCTCACCATATGCAGTGGTTATTTTCAAGCTGCGGGTCTGAACCTGAGGGTGGATCTAGATATCCGACAGCTCGCGATACGAAGGACTTGTATTCAGTTGAATACAGAGACGAGATAAACTGATCAACTTTATTGTTTTTATGTAAAAAAAAATACACTCATTCTGAATTTGATGCTGCAACACATTTCAAAAAAGTTGTAACAGAAGCAACAACAGACTGTGAAAGTTGTGTAACGCTTCAAAAACACCTGTTTGGAACATCCCACAGGTAAACAGGTGAGCTGGTAACAGGATCATGATTGGGTATTAAAGGGGCAGGTAACTTCTAAAGACAGCAGCTGTGATGGTTTGGAGGGATTTTGAGCCACATGTGCTGCCATCCCTGATGTCTTTTTCAGAGACGTCCCTGATTATTTCAGAGAGACGATGCAGAGACACATTGTGGACGTGTTCCAACAGTGTGTCTTCGTAGTAAAAGAGTTCAGGTATTAGACTGACCTGCCTGCAGTCCAGACCTGTCTCCCATTGAAAATGTGTGGTGCATTATGAAGCACAAAATACGACAACAGAGACCAAACAGGACTGTTGAGCAGCTGAAGTCGTATATCATCTTTTCTGTGTTTGCATGTTTGATTAAGACAGGAAATAAAATGGAGCCATTTTTGCAATGGCTCCATTTCTGAAAACGTTCAGGGCACCAAACACTTCAAGTGTACCAAATTTCATGCTTTGAGCCTGCTCCCAGTTTAATCACAAATGCTCAGTTTCATGCAGACCTCTGTGGCTGGCAAAAAGAAATCCAACAACAACATGGTTTGGAGCAGCTGTTCAGACAACCACCCAAACACCAATCATCTCCATCTGTCACCAGCTACGTGGCTGCTGCTCGTATAAAACTCCCCCATATGTGTCTTCATGAGGTTTGACCAGGAGCCAACAGCAGACCTGCACACTGTGTTGACTTTGAGATCTTCCTCCAAAATCAAGCTGCAGCAAAAACTGGTCTCTACTGCAGCTTATCTTTAATGAATTTAAGCCTGTTTTTTTTCCATAAAGATTTTGCAGCTGTAGGTTTAATTTTCAGTAAAAGCCAGAGTGCGTCGGAGGCAATCCTCTCTCCTTCTTCCTTCTGTCTTGTTGCTGTTTGGTGTATCAGGCAATGAGGCAGAAAACCCATTAAAATCCTGTTAAAGGAAAATGGAGTTTTGAGGCTGTCAGAGTTCACTGACCAGTTCAGCTATTAACCACAAAAAAAAAAAAAATCACAGAAATAAAACATACACACTCAGAAATCATTGAACTCACAGCAAAACATACACATACACACATGAACAGAGATCAAGTATGCACTTAAGCATTAACTTTACATCATCATTGAAATAACTTTATTTCACAAAGTGATCCAGTGTGCAACATTTAAAAGGTAAAGATTAAGGTCAACTTTATTGTCACACATAAAATCATACAGACTGCAACATTTAGTGAAATTTAGGGCCTTATTTAGTGCATGAGGCATTTAGGGTGTGTCCAACATTTTCACTGTATGAACTTTGACTGTGTGTACAAGAGACCTTATGGATGTGTAGAAAGAACACAGAACATTAATTAACATTAAATTCTGACATTCCTGTCAGATATAAACAATCAATGAAGTTACAGCTGCTGTGCCTTGTGCGTAAATGTGTACAGCATCTCTCTTCAAACTCTGGTAATTGGCAGCTCCATAGTGCGAAACGTGAAACTAGCGACACCAGCAACCACAGTCAAATGCATCCCTGGGGCCAGAGCGGGCGACATCGAGTCAAATTTAAAACTGCTGGCTAAGGCTAAACGTAGATATGGAAAGATCGTTATTCACGTCGGCGGTAATGACGCCCGATTACGCCAATCGGAGGTCACCAAAATTAACATAGAGTCGGTGTGCACATATGCTAAAACGATGTCGGACTCCGTAGTTTTCTCTGGGCCCCTACCTAACACCACCAGTGATGACATGTTTAGCCGCATGTCATCCTTCAACCGCTGGCTGTCGAGGTGGTGTCCAGATAACAATGTGGGCTTTGTAGATAATTGGCGGACATTCTGGGGAAAACCTGGTCTTATTAGGAGAGACGGCATTCATCCCACTTTGGACGGAGCTGCTCTCATCTCTAGTAATCTGGACAAGTTTATTAATCAGCCCAGTCCGTGACAACCCAGAGTTGAGACCAGGACGCAGAGTTGCAGTCTTACACGCCTCTCTGCGCTTCCATTAGAGCAGTTACCCACCCAACACCCCATAGAAACGGTGTCTGTCCCCCGACCATGCAAATCATTTATATCAAAAATTAACAGAAAAGGAGTAAATCATAAAAACCTAATAAAAATTAAAACCACCAGTGTGAAACCACACCAAAATATAAACATCAAATGTGGACTCTTAAACATAAGATCTCTGTCTTCTAAGGCTGTATTGGTGAATGAACTAATCTCTGATTATCATATTGATTTATTCTGTCTCACTGAAACCTGGTTAGGCCCTGAAGAATATGTTAGCTTAAATGAAGCTACTCCCCCCAGTCACATTAATACTCACATTCCTCGAGGCTCTGGCAGAGGAGGTGGAGTCGCAGCTATTTATGACTCCACCTTATTTATCAGTCCTAAACCTAAACTTAATTATAACTCATTCGAAAGCCTTGTTCTGAGTATTTCACACCCGAAATGGAAAACACTACAGCCAGTTATATTTGTTGTTGTGTACCGAGCTCCTGGTCCATATTCGGAATTTCTGACTGAATTCTCAGAGTTTTTATCAAGCTTAGTCCTTAAAACAGACAAAGTTATCATTGTAGGAGATTTCAATATTCATGTTGACGTCGATAATGATAGCCTTAACATTGCGTTTATGTCATTACTGGACTCAATTGGTTTCAGCCAGATCGTACATAAGCCCACACACTGTTTCAACCACACTCTCGACCTTGCTCTAGCCTATGGCATTGAAATTGATCAATTAATAGTATATCCACAAAATCCTGTTTTATCGGATCATTTTTTAATAACGTTTGAATTCTTACTGTCAGACTACACACCAATTCCTAAAAAGTATTATACTAGATGCCTTTCTGAAAGTGCTGTAGCTACATTTAAGGAAAAGATTCCCCTAGCTCTTAACTCAATGTCGTGTCTAAATGTTTCTGATAACACTTTATTTAATTTCTCCCAAATTGATCATCTTGTCGATCATGCTGCAGGATCCTTGCGAACTACGCTTAACTCTATTGCTCCCCTGAAAAAGAAGTTTATAAAACAAAGAAAGCAAGCCCCTTGGTATAATTCTGAAACTCGTGCGTTAAAGCAGGCATCAAGAAAACTAGAAAGGAAATGGCGTTCCACCAATTTGGAAGAGTCTCGATTAACCTGGCAAGATAGTCTTAAAACCTATAGAAATGGCCTCCGCAATGCTAAAGCAGCCTATTACTCATCATTAATAGAGGATAACAAGAACAACCCCAGGTTTCTTTTTAACACTGTAGCAAGGCTGACAGAGAGTCATAGCTCTATTGAACCATGTATTCCTCTGTCTCTCAGCAGTAATAACTTTTTGAGCTTCTTCAATGATAAAATTACATCCATTAGAGACAGAATTGATCAACTTATGCCCCCTACCAATATTCATTTATTCCCTAACACAGAAACCTTAGAGATAGCTGCAGATTCAGAGGTATATCTAGACTCCTTCTCTCCCATTGATCTTCCACAATTAACCTCGACTATTTCTTCATCAAAGCCATCCACCTGTCTCCTAGATCCTATCCCAACTAGATTACTTAAGGAAAGTTTGCCCGTAGTCGGCACTTTTCTACTAGATATGATAAATCTCTCTTTGTCAGTAGGCTATGTACCTCAGTCCTTTAAATTAGCTGTAATTAAACCTCTACTTAAAAAGCCAACTCTTGATCCCGAGGTCTTAGCTAACTATAGACCTATATCGAACCTCCCCTTTCTCTCTAAGATTCTTGAGAAAACAGTTGCAAATCAGCTGTGTGATTTTCTGCATCTCAATGAATTATTCGAGAAATTTCAGTCAGGCTTTAGAGTACACCATAGCACAGAGACTGCACTGGTGAAAGTAACCAATGACCTTCTGTTAGCATCGGACAAAGGTCTTGTCTCTGTACTTGTCCTGTTAGATCTTAGTGCAGCATTTGACACGATCAACCACCATATTTTACTACAGAGACTAGAACATTTAACTGGCATTAAAGGAACAGCACTAAGCTGGTTTAAATCCTATTTATCAGATCGCTTCCAGTTTGTACACGTTAATGATGAATCCTCTGTGCATAGTAAAGTTAGTTATGGAGTTCCACAAGGCTCAGTGCTGGGGCCAATTTTATTCACTCTGTATATGCTTCCCTTAGGCAATATTATTAGAAACCACTCCATTAACTTTCACTGTTATGCCGATGATAGCCAATTATATTTATCGATAAAACCTGATGAAACAAATCAGTTAGACAAACTGCAAGCTTGTCTGAAGGATGTTAAGATCTGGATGACCCACAATTTTCTGCTTCTAAACTCAGATAAGACTGAAGTTATCATACTTGGCCCTAAACATCACCGAAACAAACTAATCAGTGATATAGCTACACTAGATGGCTTTACTTTAGCCTCCAGCACTACTGTAAGGAATCGGGGGGTTATTTTTGATCAGGATTTATCCTTTAACTCCCATATTAAACAAATCTCAAGGACTGCCTTTTTTCACCTCCGCAATATCAAGAAAATCAGGCACATCCTGTCTCAAACGGATGCAGAAAAACTAGTCCATGCATTTGTTACTTCTAGGCTAGACTACTGCAATGCGTTATTATCGGGCTGCAGCAATAAGTCTTTAAAGAGTCTGCAGTTGATTCAAAATGCTGCGGCTCGTATACTAACAGGAACTAGGATAAGAGAGCATATTACTCCGGTATTAGCTTCACTGCACTGGCTACCTGTAAAATCTAGGATAGAATTCAAAATCCTTCTCCTTACATACAAAGCGCTTAATGATCAGGCACCATCTTATCTTAAAGAGCTTATAGTACCTTACCATCCCACTAGAACACTTAGGTCTCAATATGCAGACTTACTGGTGGTCCCAAAGATCTCCAAAAGTAGATTGGGAGCCAGAGCTTTCAGTTATCAAGCTCCTCTCCTGTGGAACCATCTTCCAATTTCTGTTCGGGAGGCAGACACCATCTCCACATTTAAGAGTAGACTTAAAACCTTCCTTTTTGATAAAGCTTATAGTTAGGGCTGGCTCAGGTTTGCCCTGACCAGCCCCTAGTTATGCTGCTATAGGTTTAGGCTGCTGGGAGACTCCAAGGCACACTGAGCTCCTCTCTTTCTTCATCTCTTTCCCCAGATGTTTATGTTTATGTCCCATTAATGCCTGTTACTGACTTGATTCCTTCCCCGGAGTCTTTCTGCTTTGTCATCCTGCAGATTCCTATGGACTGTGGCTGCGCATGGATCGCTGATCACAGCTGAACCTCCCACTGTGGATTATTATAACTCACCTAATCAATCAAACATTCATCACATTGTTGTTGTTACTATTATTATCATTATCTTATTATCATTATTGTAACATCTAGTATTAGTATTATTATTTACATACAGCTTACATATTTATATGTACTACTTTTCCCTACACATACTGTAGTTTTACTATTGATGTTTGCTACTACTGTTCTCTCTGTCTCTGTTCTTTTCTCTCTCTCTTCCACCCCTCCCACCTCCCCTCTTTCTTCCCCTTTTCCTCTTTCCCTCTCAACCCGACCGGTGCCGTCAGATCACCGCCCACCATGAGTCATGGATCTGTCCGAGGTTTCTGCCTGTTAAAAGGAAGTTTTTCCTCGCCGCTGTCGCCAAAGTGCTTGCTTATGGGGGAGTTGTTTCAACTGTCGGATGTAAACAAAATTATTGAGTGTGGTCTAGACCTACTCTATTTGTAAAGTGTCTTGAGACAACTTTGTTGTGAATTGGCGCTATATAAATAAAATTTGATTTGATTTGATTTGATTTGATCTTCAGTCTTCATCCTATTTCTCCCACCTACAACCCATCCACTATTAATCAGAATGATGATCATTATGACCCATGGATTAACTGCAGTGCCTTAGTAGCAGCATGTACGTGTGTTATGAACCCTCCTATGTAGACACTATCTATCTATCACATACTATCTGAATAATGTGTCCTTTAAATAGCAGGAAAATACTGAGCCATTGACTTTAGACCTGGTTTTTGTTGGTAAATGGATCAGTTGTTTTCTGCTGTCTCAAGATAACAATGTGGCAACAATGTGCCTGACCACACCTCATTTTAAGACCGACACAGTACATTTTCTACCCACACAATGTGGCCACTGGGCATGAAAATAACAACATTGTCAAGCAGAAAATGGCAATGAAAGCATGCTGTGCTGTGCTGTGGGCCACTTTGGGCTGAATGAAAGACAGAGCGCCTTGTCTCCACGTCTAACCCATTCTAGTATTTGGAATAGAGGGCAGCTGCTGTGCAGTGCCTGGAAACCAAGTCCAGTTCTGCCTTTAATTTAAGCAGATAAATGTTTGCTTTAGTCCCAGTTTTGCAGTGTCCCTCAAGTAAAGGCAGCCATTTTGCAGGATTTTTGACACTCATTTTTGCCAATGTTCCGGTGTGAAAAGTCAACACGTTCTCACCTCAAACCGTCACATACTGACGAAATGTTATTGCCCCCTCAGTGTCTGATACTGAAGCAGGAGGTATACTCCTCACAGTATCTGATGCAGCTGATTTTAACATGTGAATAGTGCAGTTAGTTTGGTTAGGTTTTGAATAAAACCATGTTTGGAGTTACCATGAGTACGAAAGTCACTGAAGCAACTCGCAACACAACAGACACGTGATGTATGTAACTTACATGTCAGTTCCAGCTCACAACACACACATAACTTTATGTAGCTTACAATTTTTGATAGCATTTTGGTTTCACACGGTGCCACCTGTTGTGTGCAGCAGCCTGTCAGCCTCTCTCGCTCCTCTCTCTCTCTCTCTCTCAGCCTTGTCTCCCTCCTTCCTCTGTCTGCTGTGCACCTGAGTGCAATCGGCACTCAGGTAGAGACAGGAGAAGAGGGACAGGGAGTGTAGAGACAGGGGCACGGCACGTGGCACACAGAGCACAAGGACAACAGCACAGGTAGTGAGGCGACTTTTCTTCTTCCCTTGTTTTTTCTCTCCCCAAGCAGGTTCTTTTCCTCCATGCACATTTAGGTGCTGGTGTTTTGTTGTTTTAGTTTGTTGTGTTAGTTTGGGCTGGAGATTGCCAGTAGTTATGTTATTTGTCTCTTTTGTTTGCTTTAGGGTTAGTTTCTGTTGTAGGTAGGGTAGGTTAGGGGGAGACGCTGGGAGCGACGGCCCAGCATCTCCAGTCCCTTTTGTTTCCCTTTAGTTTGTTTGTGCTTTTGTTTAATACTTTGGGTTTGAAATAATAAAGCTTGTGGGTAAACTGTGACTGTTTTGGTGTGTTGTCCTCTTTTATATGTTGCAGTCTCCTGCCCCTATTGAGCCGTGATTTTCTCTTTTGTATGGAGGCCGTGACACCACCTCCTCCATATGTGGACTTTATCTCTCTTTATACTAAGTCAACAACCTGGGGTGTCTTATACAGCTGTGATTAGGTTTAAATTTAAGTTTACATTTAAGGCCTGGTGCGTCAGTTTCAGCAGGTACGGTCAACACATGTATGAGTCACAGAGGAAAGGTCGGTATCTGACGAGTTGGGAGCTCAGCTGCTGCACTATAAGCTGCTATGGAGCCAAACAGAGCTGCATCTTTTATCTAGAGTGTGACCACAAGTCAAAAGATGGCGTTGAGGCAACGATGGATGAAAGCAGAGAGAGGGAAAACATCAGACAGAAAGGGACAGACTGAGCTATAGAAAGAGACGAGTACATCAGCAACACCTCTGTATCACCCAGAAACTCTCTGCAAACAGCAGGGTGCAAGATCCAGTAAAAGGATGTGAAGCCAAGTGTTAATTAGACAGAGGGTGTATACAAGAGATGTATTTATATGTGCTAAAACTGCAGATGTACATTCTAACATTTGGTACAAACTATTTATTTATTTAAGGATCTTGTAATCATGTTCTTTCTACAAATCTTACCAAAATAAAAGCCCCCCACATTAAAGAGACCAAACCAAATCAGGATTCTTTAGTCTTTCTAGTCTTTCTAACTGTTGACCCCTCAGGTTGCTGTACACTGGGTAATCGAATAAGAAAAACTCTTTCTCGTCATCATTTTAGGTGCCCTAAAACTGCCTTTTGGATAGGAAGTCATGATCATACCTTAACACTGCTGTTAGGGTGCCCCAAACTAAAGATTTACCTACTAGACTAGTAGTCACCCGTTCAAGCCAATAGTCTAGTCGTTGTGCCATTATGGGTTTAATTTAATTATTTAAATATATATTTTGGGGCATGAAACGAGCTGATCTTTTTGCTGTTACTACTTAAAAAGCAACCAGCAGGAGACTGAACATATAATTTGTTTCAACACAGTGTAACTTCCAACAACACAAAAACAAATGCTTACAGGCTTATTCACATGACAGATGATGTATACTTAAAAAGTAACTCACTACAGTATAAATTAATTCCTTAACTTCACGCCTACTGGTCCCACAGCGTCTTCTTCGCCCATGAAGTCAGAGTCCAATCAGAGCTGCTGTAACATTTAATCACCTCAGGTGCTGTGTTTCAGGTCCTCAAACCGGCCTCTCATACTGTTTTCTAACTGGAAGCAAGTGAGCAAATTCGAGCAGGAGGGCAAAGAAAATTGTCCAGACACGAGCAATGTTGCAGCAGCGTGCTTGTGGTTAGTTCAGATTCAGAACATTCGCAGTGGAAGATGCTTCTGGCTCTGGTTGCTCTTTAAAGTCAATTGTTTTAAATGTTTTGCTCAATCCAAAATGTGAGAGCAAACTTCCTTGTTTTCTGTTTGATATCTGTATGTTGACACAGTTTGAACCTTGTATTGGGTTTTATGCTCCCCAAAGTTAAATCTGGGAGTTATAAAAATGCCATAATAATACATTTTTCTGGTGTTTGAAAGGAGCACAAATAAAGTTGAAGCATGTGATGTATTATTCTTAATATTTCATTTTCATGATGAGGCGTAAAGTGTTTTTTGCTGGTCTTATGTGTTAGCAGCCGAGCACACAGAGTTTTATTTAACTGAAGCACAAAGCACCATGAATTCAAACACTTCTAACTGTTAATACAGTAACTCGTGGCTCCACCATCTGAATTAGACTAACACAACACAATTTCTGCCACCTGCTTTGTGTGGAAATACCAAAAAAGATTAAACAATGAGGATGCACAGTATGCGTTGTGCTCAACTAGAGATAAAATGCACTGGACTGAGGTTTGCTGAGACATTTGGAATAACAGATAAAATTCCAAGTAAAAGCCCAAGAACACTGGATTCACAATTTGTCCAAAACACCTGTGGATGAAATACTGGCAGAGATGGCAGCATGTGATGGATTCACCTTGAACAGTCGGCTGTGGTCAAACGCGCCTCTCACTGAAGACAGAAAATCTCCTGAAGAATCCATCTGATATCTCACACCAACTGAGTGAGAGCCTTTTAGAGTTTTGCTTTTTAACTGTGAGTGATCACTGACTTTTGCAAGGCCTCTCTTTCAAAAGAGATCTTAATCTCAATGAGACTGCCTGACAAAACAAAGATGAAATAAAATAAAAATAAATGACATTGCAGCGCACACTGTGAGTGTCCTCTGCTGCAAACAGCAGCACGGACAGAATGAATTCTTCTCAGTTTAATAGAATGACTTTGAAAATACAAAATGACTCGCTTTAACAATTTTTAATATTTATTTAATATGAAGAATTGTAAAATATAGTTTCCATGAGGCTGTTCAGTCAGACAGTGACAGATCACAGGAAGTGAACTTGACATGTCATCCTCACAGCTGTAGTGAAGGTCCATCATATCTAAGACACTAAAGCAGTCAGGTTTGGACCCCACATACACGTGTTCCATGTAATCTGTACTGCTCCTTCTAACATTAGGCTGACATTTTTTGTCCCCCTCCGATGTTCAACGCAAGTTGGCACCATGCTTGCATGTATTTGATGCCAATGCAGCGCCGTGTAGGATGACATGACTTTGTACTGGAGAAAAAGTTGAGCCTAGTTCAGTTGCTGTGTCAGAGCCCTCTGCGTTTTACACTTTTAAGGAGTGTGACTTTTGATTGGAGGACTAATTCTAATCAGGGAGATGAGGGAGGAGAAGCACTCAAGGCAGTAAAAAGACTCAGGTGTCTTCCTCACAGCTCAATTACAGGAACAAACATGACAACATGAAATGCAGAAAGTCCGAGTCATGACTGTAACCATCAGAGCAGAACAGCACACCACAGACAGAGGAGCTGTGTTCATTGTGAGACTGAATCTGTAGCAAACATCAGAACATGTGGCTCTCTGGGACAAGATGTGGCTGATAGATACACAGAAACATCAGATTGTACACAAAAGGTTTGATTCCAGTTTAGTGAGAGCAGATAAGACGTGTGTCTGACCTGCGTGGATAAAACAGAACTTTGTTAGAACGAGGACAGAAAAAATTCAGGAGCATGTTAACAGAAATGAATTTCTCTGAGGATTACAGAGGTTACCGAACACACAGACAACTGTGACATCATTCAACGCTCAGCTGGAGGCAAATCCTGAAACCAACAGTGTATTACATGAGTCACTGTACAGGAACATGGAGAGAGTAATTATTTGAAGCCCAGGAAAATAAATATTAGGGACTGCAGGAAGATCAGTAGACAAAGAGGACTGAAATTCTGTCGCGCTTCAAAGCAAAAATATGATTTTGGGAAACAGTGACAAAAAACAAGCACTCCCTGTCTGGAAGTTCTTGGAAAATGAGTTCAGATAAATCCAAGGGTGAAATAAACTGCAAATCGAGGAAAAACATTGTTTTATTAAAGGTATAATATTTTACATTTCTGCTTTAAGTTGTGTATTTAGTTGAGTTGTGTACTTCCATTATCCCAAATTATTCCAACAATGTTCAAACCCAGAGAAATCCATCATTTTCTTCTAGGGAAGGATGTTTAATTAGGTCACCTGTCAATGGCGTCATGTCATATCATGTCACCAATCATCATGGATACTGATCATCAATCCTGCAGTCTCCAATATCTGAACTATCATCAACACAGAGAGAAGAGAAGGATAATTAGGAGGTTAATTAGAAACAGGGATTCAATGTTTATTGATCATGTTTTATTGACTCAGTAATTTCTGATACAAATAACACTTGTCATAATGTAGTCACATAGTGGCGAAGTGTTAAATCAAGTTTAAGCTGAATTTCAAGGCAGCATACTGCAGTAGAAGGAGTGGAATTCCCAGGGCCCATTGTACTTTAATCTGGCCCTGTACACCCTTCTAGCAAGTTTCATGAAAATCAGGTGTGTAGTTTTATTCTGTAATCAGACAAACAAACAGCAACAAACCCCACAGAAAACATGGCCTCCCTGGTGGAGGTAATGATGAAATTTTGCAACAAAGGCAAACAGTGTCAGAAAAGATCTTTACTGAACTTTTTCAAAAGCTAAATATTGTTTTTTCTCCTCAGTTTTTTTTTCTTCTATTTGTTGGTACAGAGACTCAGTTTCTTCACAGTTTCATCTCACTTTTTCTCTAAACTGAAAAATAAAGGTGTCCTCTCTGACACAAACATTATTTACAGGCAGCTCAGAAGAGCGTGAAGTGAAAACACCTCGTCTTAGAAGCTCCAAAGTAATCAATACAGCACCCGAGTATTTCTTCATTAGTCCCACCTCACATACACACCAGTCATCTGACTCCAGGCTGTGAGAGCAAACAGCTCTTTCATCCATTCTCACGTGTGAATAATACATGAGCTGCACAAGTAGCCTCAGCGGTTGGGTTTGTCGCATGAAGTCTGTATGTTTGTCCGTGTTTGTGTGGGTTTCCTCTGGCTGCTCTGGTTTCCATGCCATCAAAAACATGTATGTTAGGGTAAGTCTCCGGTCAGAGCACTTGACCAAGGCCCTTTCCAGACCTGATATTAACATGTGTCCAGAGTGATCCAAACGGAAGTGGACAGCTGTAGGTACAGCTGTGAGCTCACCACGATGCATTTGAGATCCACTCAGATGACATTCAGAGGTATTCTGGGCCGCAGTAAGACTGCTTGCTCACCCAGTTAGTACATCCTGTGGTTCATTTTACTAAAAAATATCTGTTTTGGCTCTATTACTTTTGGTGGATATCTGTGAAGACACCACCAACCCCAGACTCCATTGACAAATCACGCTATTTTGAGACTTACTGAGTGAGGAGAAACTTTATACACTGTGTGAAACACTGTCTATAACAAATTCTTAATCATTTGTGCCTTCTTGTAAATTCGGCATTTAATGCAACACATTAAATAGTTTCTGTCATGGTTGTGTTTTTGGTTGGTTACTTTCTGTTTTATTTTGTAGTATTGGTTTCCCTTGTGTGTCCTTGTTGTTTTTACTTCCTGTCTTTGTCCTTTTCCCGCCCTTTGTTGATTACTGATTTGGTTCACCTGTTGTTGTCCACCCACCTGTGTTTGATTACCTCCCTGTCTATTTAGTCCCTGTGTTTCTCTTTGTCTTGGTCAGTTCGTCGTGTAGATTTCGTGTTAAGTTTCCCGTGTCTTCCCAGTGTGTTCTCCAGTGTTTTTGGTTTTCTCCCTTTTTGGATTGTTCGTGTTTCACCAGTGCTTGTTGGATTATTTTTCCCCTTTTTGGTGTTTTTGGATTTTTGGACTTCTGCCTGGCTTTGTTTTCATTTGGATCCCTTTGTTCACGTAAGCCGGTGTTTTTGTTACCTTTTTGTTTTTGCATTAAAATTATCATTTGAACTTTGCACCAGTGCTCTCGTCTGCATTTTTGGGTCCACCTCCAGAGTTATTTCCATTGACTTTACACTCACACATGACAGTTTCTTTCCTTTTAAAAAACATCATGTTGCTGTGAAGAGAAGACAGAAGAGAGGCTCTGTGGTGCGCTGGGACACACACTTTGACTCTGTCATTAATGACTTTCTTCATCATCTGTGAGGTGAAAACATCAGATTTCCACACAGTCAGAAAAAAGTTAAAGAGTGTATCATCCTGTGCATATTCAGTAATAAAATCCCAGCGCACCACACAGCATCTCTGACGGCCAGGCTGGGACCGGGGTTGTGTCTTGGGCCACATTAAAAGGCCACCCACTCAACTGATGTCCAGGAAGTACATCATTTGGTTCATTTTAATGCAGATTACGTGTTTGGGCTCTCTTATCTTCAGTGGATGTTTATGAACACACTAGTAACCCCAGACTCCCTTGAAAAAAAAAAATAAATAAAAATATTATGTTGCTCTGAAGAGCAGACAGAGGAGAGGCTCTGTGGTGCTGTGGGACACACTTACTTTTCCTCACTCTGTCAGTAATGCTTTTATTCGTCATCTGTAAAGTGAAAACATCCGAATTTCACACAGAAGTAAAAGTGTGCATCATCCTGTTTATATTATGAAATCATAAAATCCCAGCTCACCACAGAGCGGCCAGGCTGCTGAATTGCAGGTAAAACATGAGGCTCATTGTGGGTTGATAGAGTTTGTGTGAAGTGTGGAACTGAAGTTAAAAAAAAAGGAACAAGTAGTTTAATCTTCATAATGAACAACAAAAAAAGACAAAACAAGCCTTACGTTAATTTGCGTATAGAGCGGGAAGTGAGATCTGATCACAAGTGGTCACTTCACACAAACGTGGAGATGCATTCTAAAGCCAGGTGTGAACTCACTGACTCACAGCTGTCCATTTGGACAAAGGCACGGGGAGTTGGTCCCCGGGTGCATCACAACAGCAGCCAACTGCTGCTAACACTTAAGATGGGTTAAAACGCAGAGGATGAATTTCCCAACAGGGATCAATAAAGGACAACTTTAAACTCATGGATCATTTTACATTTGCACATGTGATTAACATTTTCCATCTCTGAAGCCAGATGTGTTGGTGATGAAACATCTCATTATGTTTTTACTCTCCCTGCAGCTAATTAAACTTGAATGTTACATAACAGAAGCTCTTTGTGCTGCTGAATCACACTTTGATATGAAGCTGCTGAACTCACGCTCCAGCTGCTCAGTGGGGACGAATCTGGTCTTGACTGTTAGCTGAAACCTTATTTTCTACAAAATCGGACTTACAGAGATGAAATACAGCACAACACAGAATATAAACACACAGACACACTGAAGATACAAACAACAGAGCAGAAGATCAGAGATACCATAAAGAAGAAGACAGGAGATAGAGTTCAAGGTTGGAGGGAAAAAAACATTTTTATGGGGTGTAAAATCAATATTGAGTTTAGTGGTGTGGAGGGCATGGCAGGGATGGCCCCTCTGTCTTTCAGATACAAATGCACAATATTGGATTTTTGTAGATATCTGATATGTTGATATTTTCCAACTAATTTCACCTGATACATGGACGTATTTTTTTCCTCCCAATTGTAGAGACTCTCTCCTGCTGTGAATTAACATATTATTATACCTTCTCTTATCTAATGGCAGACATGAAATATAAAGCTTTTCAAAATGTTCACATTCAGCAGCAAAATAAGTAATAATAATATAATAAATCTTCTGCTGACATGCTTTTCACTGCTGCTTGTTTGTCTTCATAATTCATCATAATGATAGGATCAGCTTTTAAAATGGACATTAAATTCTTAGTGTTGAGGAATGTAATGTGGCTCCTCACATGATTAATGCTGTGCCGCAGACATACTCATGTTGCAAGTGCAAAATTGAAGCATCATTTTACCAGCCTCATTTTGCCAGAAATATTCATTTCAAGCTGATGCTTCATTTTAAAGTCCATGACCGTCGATACCCGAGTGACCCAGTCTGGCCTACTGTAAGTCTCCATCACTCCCTGGTATTATGATTACCATTATTATTTTTATTGCTATTATTGTTGTTGCTAATATATGATAATCAGCATAGGTATTAGCACATCACATACTTTCTACAGATTTATCACTTTAACACAAAAAACACAAAATCTACTACTGGCCCTCCACACAATGTCTGTATTAAGAACTGGAGACCAGAAGAAAAGATGGCGCGTATTCAGTCCAGTGAGATCGTTCACCTGGTGCGTAGCCAAAAGAGTTGTTGTTTTTCTTGTCCTCCAACTCACGCTGGACTATCTGACTGATGACATAATATGTGCGTGATGTCACTGTATTCACAGGAACCGCATGTTGCTTCTTTGTTTCAAAAGTTTGTGTTTTCTGGCTCTTAAAACACTGTTGTCATGTAAACCAACGGCTGAAAAAAGTTTACAGTTTTATGTTGAAAACGTTGTAAACAGCATCTAAATTGCATCTGATGAGGATAAATGTGACCTGAAGCATTTATTACAACTTCAAGTCTATTTTTTTTTTCGATAACAAGTGCCCCATAAAAAGTCACTGAAAACATATTTCTATTTACATCTTGTAACCTCAGCACACTCTGCTCTGCTTTGTAATCCCTTCACTTTACCCAGTGGCTGTGAGGCAGCACACAGGGACTTCTGAACTTCTTCTGCAGTGTTTTTTCATGGCCAAACTGTACATTTACTGCCACTAAACTTTAATGCCTGTGGTCTGATCACTAACAGCTGTCTGCTGTCTGAGCACAGCCACAGCACTCTTTTCTTTTTTCTCTTTTGCTCAACCACAGTCACTATGCACAGAAACATTGACGTACTTATGCCAGAACCACACACATCATTTTTCATGGAAAAATAGATCAAGAATATTCACACACATCAAAGGAGACTGCACCACAGCACAGGAACTCTGGGTGCTGATTTGCTGCTGGACGCTTTGAAATGGATGGACAAACAAGATCCTACAGTTTGCTGTGAACGTTGTCGCCTCACAAGTGTGACGCTGATGTGACGTTTGTGCTCTTGAAAAGGGGTGAGAGGCGCCGCCATACCCCCTCTTTTATACATCCACACACAAACGCCCGCACCTTCTTTTTGTCTTTGTTTTCTCTACCTTGTTCTCACATGCAACACAAGTCTGATCACAGCTTTTAGCACACATATTATTGCTTCTCTCTGACATAGACGCACAGAAACAAACAACAAAGCTCTGCCGCCACATGTGTCACCTTACCTGTGGACCTGCTCTTTTTTGGCTTATTTTGGTCTCGATGTCTCCATGACACCTTTCATGTTTTATGTGTTTTATGTGTTGTCACAGCACTCCAAACAAAAAAAGTGTGTGTTTCAGTGGGACAGGCCAGAGAAAAGAGACTTTCATTTCCAAACACAGTGCATCAGTATTTGTGCTGAGCAACTGCACATATCTGCAGAGTTAAAGTTGGAAAGAAATAGTAGTGATTTTCAAAACATAACACCATATGTCCATGACAAAGTTACTTAAACGTTTTACTTATAAATTGTTGCGAAAGTACTTTTCATAATGGATAAATGTCTTTGGGGAATTTTTACAACCAATTTGCTGCTATACTGAGTGCACTTTTATCATTCAGCCATATTTGCACACAGAGTTAAATTGAAAAGTTAAAGGAATCAGAAGTTGGGAAGCTTTTTCCAGGTCAAAGAGTTCAGATGGAGTAAATTTGACAGGTAGTTTTATCCACACACGTTCTGAGAAACCTTTTAAACTGAAGGACCTTATTCCTTATTGAGCCCTGCAGTGTTAAGCCCTTATGGGATTTCCTCCAGTGTAAGTGACCAAAACACGGAGGATCAATCATTCTGAGTGTGTGCACAGAGTCACGTAGGTCATCTCTCCTTCAGTAATGAGCTCCCTCGCCCGCTCTCCACTGGCATGGGCGTCTTTCTTCTCCCTCTTCATCTCCAGTCTTTAGATTCTCTTTCTGCTCCCATTTATTTTGTCTCTGGTTCTGTCTCTCTGTCTCTGTCTTCCCTTTATTGTTGTCTCTCCTTGTTGCTCTTGGCCTCTGTCTGGCCGGATGATTTCAAATGTGCAAAAGACTGAGGATGACACTAACAGAGGACCTGAGTAGTCTGCAGAAGAAGAGTTTGTGTTTGATGATTATACCGTTGGACAAGAGCACCGAGCTTATAAAGGGTCTGGAACCAGCACAAAAAAAAAAAAAAAAAACCCTACATGGAACCAAACCAGACTATTAAAACAAGAGGAAGCTGCTGATGGAGAACATGCAATGCAGCCAACATATTTAGCATTCGGGTGTGCTAAAGTTTATTCTTGAGTTTATTCTTGAGAAAGCTACATTCTTAGAAATATAAGGGTTCCAAAAAGGTTCTTCCTCAAGGGCTTAGGTTTTACCCAGAATCATTTGTTTCAGAACCTTTTTGTGCAGAAAAGCGTTGAACAAAGGCTCTTTATAAGACTAAGGGTTCCATTAAGAACTATTTCCTCCAGAAAGGGTACTTAGGATGAAAAGAGTTCTTCAAGGATTGTTGAAATCCTTCAGTTACTCTTTTGTCAAGGAGTTCTTTGTACCACAATATAAAAATGGTTCTTGGCAGAATGCTTTGGATGGGCTCTAGATAAAACCCTTCAAATATAAAATGGTTCTCAGTAGAGCCCTTTGGGTGGATTCTAGATAAAACCCTTTGAATACAAAAAGGTTCTCAGTACAAGCCCCTGGGTTGAGTTCCAGATAAAACCCTTGGAATATAAAAAGGTTCTAGGTAGAACTCCCTGGGTGGGTTCTGGATAGAACCATTACACCATAGAAGGATTCTCTGAAGAAACTCTCATGGGGGTTCTGGGTGAAACCTTTCACAGATGGTTCTAGGTATAAGCCTTTTGGGTACCCTTTTTAGGTTCTCTCACAAACCAAAAGGGCACTCCTGGGGGCAAGCCAAAGAACCCTTTATTGTTCTAGTTAGCACCTTTCAAAATTATGATTGGTGAAAAAGAGTGTTGAGGATCTGAGCAACTGATGAAATCTTTACTCTTAAATCTTGACCTGTGGTTATGAAACAAACAAGGCTGCAGAAAGAGATATAAAGGTGTAAAGAAAGGAAAATTCTTCAGCACACAGTAATATTTTAGACAATATTTTCTTAAAATTTTGCACCAGCAGCTTATATTTTTCAGTTTATGCTCCAGTGCTCAAAGCAGCTCCATGAAGGAAGAGTTTGGTCTGGAAGGACTTAATTGGCCTGCACAGAGACGTGACCTCAACCCCGTCCAATACCTTTGGGATTAACTGGGAGAGTGATTGAGAGACAGGCTTTGTTCACACTGCAGGCAATGTGTTTCTCAAATTAGATCTTTAAGACAGACTGTCCACACTGTTACTTACAAGTGATTCCTTTGCATCTGTGTGTCCAGACCACTGACTGTAAACAAAGACGGATGCTGTGGTTCCACTTCCTCCCAGTGTAAAAAATTAAGCCAAAATATCCCAGATATGAGCGCTGCCATCTTGCACTAGTGACATAATCTGTCCCTAGAGTCTGTGCAGTAGTGATGGAGGTTGGAGCAGCACTTTCAAGTTCCCACCCACACATCTGGCTGACTCAGTTGCAAGCAGAACTCAGCTGTCAATCATGGCATGAGATCCCCTTTTGATATCATCAAATAGCTAATTAAAACCAACTACTCGATAAGAACTGCTTAAAATGACAGAAACCATCTTTGGGAAAAATGTATTTGACGAGTACTGGGTAAAGATGAATATAGATCAGCGGGTGTTGTGATTAATAAATACTCTGTCAGCCAGTCAACGACAGCTCAACAAAGAGAGAGCGGTAATGTCAGGATTCAGAGCATCACAACATGAACACACATCACCACAAATCTGCACCCAAACACAGATGGAGTCTGATTATCCATCAGGTAGGTACTATGGAATGATAGAAATAAAAACAGCAAGCAGCGTTTGCACTGCGATGTGTTTGGAGGAAGAAGTTAGGTTGGAAAAGAAATGAGCCGTGGTAACCAGACATCTCCTTCATAAAATAGTTAGAACAGACCAGTCTGTTGTGTGTACAGGTCTGTATGGTCATACTGCAGCAGCCTGGTGTTGTTGTTGCACCAGATGCACCGCACCACTCAGAAGCAGTGGATTTATCATCATGTCTCTTTTTAAATCAGTCAATGTGTGTGCATATTAATACAATGGATGCTGCCTCCACCCAACCATGTGTAATTAAACTGATGCAGTGGCACAGAATTTTTCCAGACATTCATGGTTTCATCACACCTTAAAACTGCAAAAACTGACCTGCTAAATATAAGGAAGTTGGCATTTTCATTGTGAGATGTTAGCCTTGAGCTTAAAGCACCATTGTGCCTAAGAACAGAATCACAAAGCTACTAGCATGACAGCTAACAGATCTTAGTCTTGTCATTACCACAAAATTAATGACATAAATTGACATCCGATTTAAAGGACTGTTTACATCTCTCTAAGTACAGGTATGTACAATGTCTGCAAGGACTTGAAATGTAAATTTTAATTTCATATTTATCTAGTACTTTTCATTTGCTGTCTTTGGAATTGTGGTGGCCTAAAATGTCTACTTTCACAGCAGCTTTTCTAAAAAACGGCGATGCATGTTGCAATGTTTTTTTTTGCAATTGTGTTGCAGGAGCAAGTAAAAATTGCAAAAGAAAGTTGTGATTCTTTTTGTATAATTCAAGTAACCTTACTTAAAAGGCTCATGATTACAAAAACTCAGAGCTAACTAACAAAATCTGCTTTATGTGCAGATGAAATGCACCCGGGGTGTATTCCACAAAAAAGCTAAATCTTTTTGGTGCTATATATATATATATATATATATATATATATATATATATATACACCTGATTCAGATGATCAGCTCATCATCAAGCCTCTATAGAAGCCTGATAACAACCTGATCATCTGAATCAGGTGTGTTGGATCAGGGAAACATCTAAAACATGCAGGGCAGGGGGGGCTGAGGACCAGGATTGGGAAACACTGCTCTAAGCAATGCTATAATGAACCTTATTGTTTTTATTAAAAGAGCTGAAAGTTTGACATTGCCATTGCATGATTCATTACAAAATTTATTCTTTCAAATACCAATATGACATTTCATTTTCACGTTTGTAAAGCCAAAAACCTGATTTAGAACCACGGCTGACTTTTATTAGTCTTTTTACTTGCACTACATTCACTCATACATTGTGCCAAAACTCTGAAAACTCAGCCCTTCCTTTCATTCTCCTTTTCAAAGTCAAAACATCCAGGTCTGTGGAGACCACACTGAGGTTCTGCTAGTTCGAAACGGGGCTCGTTATTATCGTGTCACAGCCCAGACAACATGAAAAGTAAAGACTCCCCTCTTTGAGCACTTTCAAGGCTGACCAGCAGACAGAATGACAGTTGAAAGTAGCAGGTTTATTATTTGAGCTTCAGGGTGAAAAGTGATGAAAAATAAACAAACTGGAACACAACCAAGCCCTGAACTCCGCAAGATGGCATCTAAATAACTGAATGACAGGATGTCCAAAGCAGCAGTTTTATTATTCTGTTCAATCAAAGAGCTTCGTGGTGAGAAATGCCAAAATAAACTAACTGGAAATACCAAACCCTCCAACTTCCATAACAAAAATGAGAGAAAATAAAAATACATGCTGCTAAAACGAGTCCCTCAAGCACCGCAAGAGAAATTAAATTACCCAGAAAAATAACATATTCCAACAAAACACTACACTGTTATGTGTTTACTTAATTACAGTCATTAAAATGACCTCAGTCTATCCAAGAACATGCATTTGAAAGTCTATTCATTCATTTGCAGTAGTTATGTTAGAGTAGAATAAAAATCAGAATTTAGAGGTGTTTTTCCTCTGGAGAATTTAGGAGTGCTGATGCTGAATGGTCTGCAGGTCTCACTGAGCCACAGAGTCATCTTTTTTTGATGCCGACACCTCAGTAATGAGGACATTTCACGGTGCACTGCTTGTGTTTGGAGGAGCTCAACCTCAACCTCAAACTTTGGCTGTTTGCAGCAGCTGAGTGCAGTCTGTCCATCGTTTTTTGTTTTTTAAAAAGTAGAAACACTGTAAAAGTCTCAGAGGAACACTTTATTCTCAACAGAATGTTCTATCTTATAAAAGGCAAAAAAAAAACTAAAAAAAAAACAAAAAAAACACGACAAACACAACAGTGCTGCTTCACCATTGAATAACAGCTGCTTTTCTCGAAAAGAAATTAGTACGTGAATTGTTTTGAGCTGCATCTTACACTTTTGCATTGGTGGGGCAGTGGTTAGAACTCACAGAAAGAAGGCTTCGAGCCGGCTGATGGGGGCTTCTCAGTTTGGCGTTTGCATGTTCTCCCATATCTTGTTCTCTGGGTACTTCAGCCTCCTCCCACGGTCCAAAGACATGTAGGTTAACAGGTGAATCTAAATTGCCCGTAGGTGTGAATGTGAGCATGAATGGTCGTTTGTCTCCATGTGTCAGCCCCAGTGATGAAATGGCGACCTGTCTATGCCGCCTCTCGCTCAATGCGAGCTGGGATTAACATCTCTTGACAAGCTTTGACCTTCAAGGTGGGCTTTCAAACCGCTATAAACAATTTAGATTTCTGATGTGGTTGGACAATATGTCATATAAACCACTTCTTCTCTTGTATATATTCTATTCTAGTATATTGTTTCCTTGTTATCCTGGGGGCTGCTCTGATAAAGTTCCTCCTGCTCTCATGTACGTGGCTGGTGTGGAGCCTGGAGTCATTGCCCTCAACTATAGCTGTGACCATCACTCTAATATATGATAGACTAAAGAGGGAAGCAGGGCCGAATATTTCTGGCACAGCGTTGTTTTGTCTTGGATGGGTGGAGGTTACCCTCCATTTAATACCACACAAGAAATGTCACGTGTTTCTTTAAAGGACCAGAGTCAATGCCTTGTGCAGAACATAGAGCCGAATGATTTTTATTTTACTTTTAATTAAAGGGGACAGTCCATACCATCATAGCTAAGATATACTCAGATGATCTTACTGCTCTTTCCTCACTGTGGATGGCAGCATCTGTTAAACAGCTAACATATAAAATGAGCAGGGGGGACAGCTGTTCCCTTATCTATTGCAGCTAATTAGCTATCTGTTGAGGGCCAGTCAGAGGCACACATAGATAAACTGTGAGCTAATAGCTTTGTTCTTTCTAATCCCACATGCTATCATTGTGTGCTGTTTATTTTTCCCACCATAATGATGTTTATAATGGATGTAGGTTTGCACCACACTTCTATTTTCAGACGTATTTGGCTCTGTTATCCTGGTAATGTGGCACTGAGGCTGCAGCTGAATGAGCTCTAATGGCTGGATGGAAATCTGCTCATTTCAATCGGGCTCTGATTATTCCCTCCAGCAGCCATGTTGGAGGTCAGACTGGTTGGTCAACTGACTTGACATCTGAGTCTGGTTCTGACTGGGAATCAAACAAGTATCTGCCTGATGTTCTTTTGCTTAGGAACAAAGATTGACCGGTAGATCAAGAGCTTTGCCTTCTGGCTCAGCTGTCTTTTCGTCACAACGGAGCGCTAAAGCAGGCACAATACTGCTCCCGCTGCTTTGATTCTCTGGCTCACTCTCCATTGTCCCCTCATTCGAGAACAAGACCCCAAGACACTTGAACTCTTTCTCTTGGGTTAAGGACTCATTCCCTACTCAGAGTAGACAAAGATTTAGAGGTGCTGATTCTCATCACAGCCGCTTCACACTCAGATGCAAACCAATCCAGTGAGTGCTCGAGGCCACAGACCAACAATACCATCAGGACCACATCATCTGCAAAAAAAACGATGCATTCCTCAGCCCACTGAACTGCAACCCCTCCCCTCCACACCTCAAGATCCTGAATGTACATTGTCAGAAAAAACTGAGTACTTTTAGTTAAATGATTGTTGTTTTATTTTGCAGCCTGGCCCATATTTTTGCGTGTCAGTGACTAATAGGGACAACAATTTTTGAAAGTGGTCCAGTACTGGAGGAAACTGCTGTAGCTGTCAGCTGTGAAACTGAACTGCAGTGTAATTCTTATGGGCAACTGCACACCACAAAAAAGCAGACTGTATCTTAGCTTTACTTCTGCTGGATGCAGCACTCTTCTGCAATACTGGACCAATTTCAAACATTGTTGTCCCCATTAGACATTTTAATAGGGTCCAGGCTGAAAAATAATGAAGTTACCCTTTAAACAAACTAGATTTCTCCCCCCAGGTAGCTTTGCTGTAACTTCCTCCAGTGTGAAGTAATTGGCAGTTTGCAAAGTTGTGCTTTCAAAATATCTTCTTCAACACTGCATATAAATATAAACTGACAGAAGAAAATGAAAAGACTCTGAAAAATAAAGCTCAGCTTCATGAAGGGAAGAGATCTGGGACGAGATGAAGAGACTGAGAGAAGATAGGTGGGTGACTGAGTGATGAAGATGAGAGAGGAAGAGCAGGTACTGACCACTGTGACCAGGATGCTGGTTAACACAAACAAAAACTGACCTGATGGCATTTAAACAGTGGAATTACTACACAAATATACATGTTCTTTGTATTACTTGTTTGCCTTTGCTGGGGACAGAGGCACGTACAATGGCACAAACCTTACTGTTTTTTTGTTTTTGTTTTTTTGTTTGTTTTTTGTCGGACGGGATTCTGTAGAAACACAGCCCAGGCTTGTCTCCTTGTTGGTTAGTGTATCCGATTGCACAACAACTATCCAGCATTTTGGCAAAACAACAGAGACCATTCAGGTCCTAAGCTGGTGGGCAGCAGCAGAGGGTGTTCCCATACGGACATGACATCACATGAAAACTATGAAAATTAGTATTGTAGAATATATTATTTGCATAACACACAATTTGCTTATGTTTGTATTCTTTAAGGCAAATTTATAAATTCAAATCGTCAGGTCATTGCATCCAATAAAATATTGAATTTGCAAGTGCAGAACATGATGTCTTTTTGCTTTTTATGACTCAATTCAAAATGATACAAAATCCCAACGCAACAATGAAATAAAGAAGGTGTACATAATGAGACAGAGGCACGCGCTGTGAATACAGAGGGGGAGAGAGAACGACGAGATGAAGGAGAAGAGAGAAATGAACAGAAAAGAAGCGATGCTGAAGTCAAAGAGACAAGAGGAGATGAAAGACGGGGAGCGGGTTATGGAAAGCGAAGATGAAGCTCGATGGGAGGTGACAGCAGGAGAGGAGAGAGGAATGAGAGGTGAGGCAGCTGATGTCAGTCAAAGAGACACGTTTCTACATGAAGACAATGAAGTGGACGTGCTGCTGGGTCTCTGTGAGGATCACGTGCAGGTGCTCTGTGGATACTTCAGGTGTTGCGTGCTTGTTTCATCTGGTGAAGGGCTCATTATGTGGGTGGAATATGATATCAATCAGCAGGTCTGCTGACCCTGATGAAAACCTGTCCAATGGTTGGTTATTGTAAAGTTCAGATAAAATGAAAAATGCCTTTTTACCCCTTTAAGATCATTCCTAGTCATACTGTGCACCTATTCAACAGTATTTGTGGGCTGGATACCATTTAAAAACAATTATTATTATTATTTCAGTACCAGTACCTTTAACATTGATACCTTTACAGTACTTCATTTGATCTTTTTTTTTACTTCATCCACTACCCATCATGTGAATGGAAGCATCCCTGAAATAATCCGTCAGATTTTATGCATTTATTTTTATCAGACACCACAGACGTGCAGGACAGCCATCCCTGCAAATGTTTTGGTGGCATGCAGGTTTTTGTTTGACTAGAGAAGTTTCAATTCTACTTGGTTATTTCAGTCAAAAACAAACATTTTTATACAAATGATTTGTGATAATTAGTCAGCCCACAATCAAATCTGTCCATCAAAGCCCTTGATGGACAGATTAAAAACGAGGACGTCTATGTCGCCCGGATTGGCGTCACCAGGGCCCCACCCTGGAGCCAGGCCTGGGGTTGGGGCTTGCAGGTGAGCGCCTGGTAGCCGGGTCTTCGCCTGCAGGAACCGGCCAGGCATAGCCCGAATGAGTGACGTGGGCCCACCTTCCCATAGGCCCATTACCCGCAGGAGGGTTCAGAAGGGGCGGATGCAATGTGGTTTGGGTGGTGGTCGTGGGCGGGGCTCGACGGCCCAATCCCTGGACATTGAATCTGGCTATGGGGACATGGAATGTCACCTCGCTGGGGGAGAAGGAGCCCGAGCTAGTGCGGGAGGTCAAGCGGTACCGGCTATAGATATCGGGCTCACTAATAGATTAATTAATTAATAGATGTGAGCTGGACAAAACATCTGTATGTGCAGTTACTATATAAACCACGACAGTGGAGCTGAAGCATGCAAAGCATTCTTAGGTGTTTTCCCCTTTTACCAAACAGGATGCTGCACCTGTTACAGAATCTATATTCTCTCAGTTGGAGAAGTGGGGTTGTTAGATTGAATCTCTCAGAGGGGAGTTCTATAATGGAGGCAGCACAATGAGCAGGCGAGTGAGCGGAGTACAACAGTGCATCACCAAGGACACACGCGTAACCTTGTGGTAGTCCAGGGATGCTCTGACATCCTCCTCTTCAGGAGCTCCATGGCTACCGCTGAGAATGTTGCAGCATTTTTTTTTCCCTCTGCGTCTGCTGTTTGGAACATGAGACAAAAAAAAACATATTTGTTCATAATTAGATTTCAGAATGTGTCTGTGGGGTTTATTTCCCTTTAGTTGAATCTTTTAATGAAACATCGTCAACATTCACTTTCAGAGGTTTCATGATCATTTTAGTCTCTTCTGTCTTTCCAGATTGTAGTGTCAGAGGACTTAAAGAAACCAGAATATGTTCACATTTGAGAAGCTGAAATCTGAATTAGTTTTTTTTTTTTTTAATGATTCGAAACAATGAATAAATTATCAAAATAATTTAAGTGTTGATAACCAATCGACACAGTGGATAGACAATTAAATCACTAAAATGTGACCTACAGCCGATCAGAGCAATGAAACGTGACGTAGCACTGAGCGACATGTTGGTCCAGAAAAAAAAAAAGTCAGCGTTTTCACAAACTAAAAATGTGTTTCTGAAAACATCTGAGGTGAAAAAAGGCGTCACACTCACAGAATCTTAATTCATATTTGAGCAGCGTTGCCCAGCCTGTTGTGTTGTGCTCAAAGCGTGTGACTTTTTAAATCTGGACTGGTACGCTCCCCGAGTCAGTTAGCATATCAAACCCACATGAAAAGCATGCATTTGGAAAAAAGTCTGAAAATTTGGAAATAATTGATTTCTAATGCTAGTTTTAGATATTCAAGTGTGACAAAGTGTTTTTTTTTTATTTGGGTTTTTTTCCAAGCAAATATTGTATATTTTGCAACCCTTAATGCCCTCTTTGACTCTGACACAAACATGAGTATTTCTCTTGATCCAGCCCTGGTCAGACAGTCTTAAAATGCACATATTTAGATCAGGGAAAAGTGCCCAGACGCCATGACAAGCTCAGTGTTTGTGCTTCTCTTTAACCCTGTGTAGGGCCCTGCACTATTAGCATTAGAATGACAAACAATCCACCTTCTTAAATGTAAGTCCAGTGATCTCTTCTGTGTTCCTGTGCTCCTCACCATTTTATCATTAACTAAATTACAGGCATTAAAAAGGATTCCATAAACACACAGGAGACTATTTTAAAATGAAATGAAACTTAATTGGATTTGATTGGTGCAGAGTATTTTGATGCAAATGCAAAATGATAATTGGCACAGAGATCAATAACAAGAATCAGCATCTTCATACTGTAACAATCAGTTCAATTTGTGGTGAAGATCTCATCTGCAGCTAAACGCATTTCTCTGAAAGTGTATTAGACAAAAAAAATCATGTTTCTTTATGATACGACAGCAAATGATAAGTTCAATTGATTAAAAAAGAAAAGGAAAGATAAAAGCACGGGGACATGAGGTGGATTATTGAATAAAAGGAAGAAAATGACATCTAATTATCTGCTGTTGAAATACTGCGCTGCTCCTGATGGAGGATTGTTCCACTGATTCACATTGTGCTCCCACATCAAACAGATGAGCCTTGTTATTCATTCACATCTGTGTCTGTCCATTAACCGTCCACCATGTTTATACGCCTCCATGTTTCCATGATTCCAGCAGGTCAGAAATTAATGATGAAAACTGCCCTTTAAAAAGTTCACATCGCACACCTGACATGAAAAATGAAAGGAGGGAAAGTACGCTCTAATAATAAGCCCCGTCAGCCTGTTCACATTCAATTTAGTAAAATATACAGTGATAAACTGTGATGCTTTTACAGAGCAGGAGAGAAAAAGGGAGCTTTGTTTGATCACAAGCAAAGGGAGAAAGAAAAAAAGACAATTTGTCGGGGCATTCAGATGGAAACATAAAGCACTATATTTGATATTAAAGCAAAGGTAAAATATATTTTTTCCAGGTATTTGTTCATTTATTTGACAGTGACATTGTAGAGATGACGGATGGAAACGAGACAGGAGGGAGCAGAGACGACATGTGACAGCCAGCAGACGACAGCACAGTGCACATATCAGAGCTACACATACAAACACATAATGCACATATTGTTACAGTTTCAACCATTTGGCAGAATATCTTAAAAATATCATAGTCAGGACCTGCATCAGCAGGAATTCTTGTCTTGTGTTCAAGTTGCCTAAAGTCTAAAGTAATCATCATCATCTCTGCAGCACTACAGTATTTTGTTATAAAGCTGTTTTCTCACACATTTTTTTCCTTTTTCCAAAAATTGCGATCTGGATATTGCACTTGGCCATACTGTGATTTTATTTTAATTGTGGTTAATTCTGCAGCCCTAGTTTGTGATTGCGGAGCTAAAATCCACACAGTTGGGTGCATGTATTAATGTTAATTTTGTCATTGAAAATTTTGAAAGTATTCACTGACATCCTTTCTTGTCTCTTATTTGTTGTTTCCTAGCTCAGTCTGAAAGTTCTTCAGGTTGGCCATTATGCAAGCCGTCCCAAGTCTTTTAACCAGCTGACACGCCCCCTTACTGGCCATCATTTACTGAGTGATTAAAGTGTATCACTCCCAAGTTTAATATTTTATTTGTTTCCCAATTCATCATCCAGTTAAAAATCTGATCACTGCAGCTCTGTGATTCTCAGACTGCAGTTAATCAGCAGATCAGATGGTCTGGGTCATAAAAGTTAACGTTCTGATTAACAGTGGATGGATCACAGGTGAATTTGTGCACTTGCCACCAGAGCTGCTGCCACATTACTGACACAGGAGACATCTGTGGCAGCCTCTCTCAATGTTTAAGTAAAACATGAAGGAAAACACACATTTCAATACAACAGACAATAAAAAAAAAAAAAAAAAAAAATCACCTGGAGACCCAGAAATCTGTGTCCAGGTGGAGGATTTATGCACACATGCAGATTTAAATCAGCTCATCACTAAAAACCATCACAAACAACCTTCTCCATTTATTAGACACATTTTTCTTTTTATGACCTCTTATTTCCCCCATTTTTTTATCATGATTATAATTAAAGTCACAGAGAGCAGGAGAGTCTGTCTCCCAGTGAGAAACTCTTTTTACATCATTAATCGTCATTTCCTTTAGTCACAGCTGAAAAACATTGAAACATTTAGTTTAATAAAGCATTACTAATGTTCAAAAGACACTGTTCATATTCTGAGTTATTCAGTAATGAATTTACAATCAGAATATCAATAAAATACAGATGTAAATAAAGAATAAATAATATAAACTCATTCTGCCCGTCAGGACACAGTCAGTAAAAATCCAAACTGCAGACTGTTGCTCAGTTGCAGGTGTTTACAGGTTACAGGCTGCTGATTCTGACACTGATGGTAACTGTGAGTCTTTATTAATATTAACACAACACACGTGTGTGCAAACACAAACTCCATCAGAAGTCTGTGCAGCTGTTGAAGCTGACTGACACTGTCATCGCAAACAGACGATGCTTCATTCTGTGCTTCAGAGGAAAGGACGTCTCATGTGTCTTTAATCAGATTTCCTCGTGTCCTCTCTCCACGCACGGCCTCCTCACATCTCTCCATGAATCCTCGGTGGAAGGGATTAAGATGCAAGGACAAGGCAGAAGTGAGGGAAACGTGGATGAAATTTAAGAGACCTGGGATGCACCCACAGAGAGACAGACCGGGGGAGAACTAAAGACACAAGGTGGAAAAGAGCAAACACAAGAAACAGGGAATAAAAGACAGCCATGTCCATGACACCTGGCTGTTAGTTGGTCTGTTAACACTGGCTGCATACTGAAAAAAGACCCAACAAAAGCTGTTTTTCTTAGTTACCTTTCAATGTTTTGTACCAGACCAAAAGCAGAACAGGGAGCAACATCTGTTTCTACAGTTTTTTTCTTTAAATAACCTTCCTCCTGACTGTTTCCTCCTCAGCCATCAGCCTGACTTCATGCAGAGTCTCACTCTCAACATGCGAGTAGAGATAGATAAGTCTGTAAAAGGACGGAAATGACTTAGACTCCGGTAAACACTCAGCAAACGCACACACGCACACAAGTTAATGCACACTATGTTTTGCTTCAGAGGTTGTGAGGGTGTAATGATGAAGACTGTGAAAAGCTGCAGAGGAAGAAAAAGTGAACATGCTTGTCCTCATATTCCCTCTGAAGCAGAATTTGAGGGAATAAAGTAACAAAGAGGACAGAGGACAGAAGACAGTGTGAGAAAATTCATCCTACGACAAACTCCAGCAGGTGATTTCACTTATTAGTTCCTCTCTGTGTTCCTCCCTCCAAGTGCTAATCAGTGGAATCACCTGCTATGGTCTGTGGCTCAATAACAACCTCCATAAACATCCAGCCAGGGCTCATCTCAGTGGCTCATATCCTTCTTTTAGCCTCATACTTCTGTCACAGTGTGAAGGGGTTCATGTGGCTGTTCTCAAGACCTTATTCAGCCCAGAAAACAGTGTGAAAGTGGACAGATTCCAGAACAAACCATGGCTTTGTGCCACAGTGAAAGCCATCTGTACCTCTTCATGAATCCTTTGGTTCTAGAGGCTTGGTGAGGTAGTTAAGACTCACAACTGTAGCTGTAACGTTAACCACTAACATGCTGGAGCTGGTCAGTCACAATATCTCCCCCTGCTTCTTTCTGTCTCCTCTGTACTGAGCTGTTCACTCCACCCTGGAATTTGGTTCTCAGGATTATTAATTTAAATGTTATATGTTCCAATGTGAGCACATGGGATGGCTTTTAAACTTTAAAGGATATTTTTGTGTTGGTATTTTAAGCTTTTAGCATCATTTGATGTTGTTCAGTCTGGTGCAATTTATGTGTTTTAAATCTGGTAATAACAGTCAGGTGACCTTGGTCAACATGATGAACTTTGCTGTGAAGCGGTTGCAGTTTAGGCACTAAACTACTTGGTTAGGTTTAGGAAAAGGTTGTGGTTTGGGTTAAGGAAAGGACGATCAACACAGTCGGGATTTCTTTGCATGAGCTGCTCGATTAAACCTAAATCCCCAGTCAGAGATAACAGAGGTCATGACGGTGGTCATCAACTCGCTTTGTTAAACTTAGGCTTCCTTCTCCAGACTCTGTGGTGTTTGGTGCATCATGTGACTCTTCTTCCGCACAGCATGAAGCGATCATGAGCTGCCCACTTCAGTCAAGATGAACAAGTTGTTATAATGAAGAGTTGTGGAAAATATAAAAAATATATCACGGCAAAAAGCAACACTGCTGCTACAAAGGGAGCAGAAGAAGAAGAATGCTGTCTGAAAAATACTGATGAACTGACTGTGATCTTAATGCTGCCGTTTATTTCTAACAACTGCACATTAATCAGTTAAACTTCATACAGCAGATTTAAACAGTGATGCTGTCGGTCTGACAAAAAAGTAGAGTACTTATTTTAACCCAAACCGTGATCATTTCCTTTGTTGCCTAAACCTACCCAAGTGGTGTTTGTGCCTTTTATTTTGAAAATCTACCCAGATGTTCTTCTGTTTCTGACTTCACTTGAAGAAATTATTCTGATTTTACTGTAAATTTCAGCCGTTTGAAACACTGGAGTGACTGACTGAGCTGTGAGAGACGACTTTATCAACAAATGACAGCCTGAAATATTTAAAAGGATAAAATACTGAGCTGCTTCCTGGTGGAAAGAAATGGGACTGTCAGCAGGTGAAAGACGTCGTCATCAGTCTCACCTGAGCCCCATCGATCACCTGAGCAGAGAGGAGTGTGTGTGTGTGTGTGTGTGTGTGTGTGTGTGTGTGTGTGTGTGTGTGTGTGTGTGTGTGTGTGTGTGTGCGCGTGGTGCTGTATAACATCTAATTCATTTGAACCCTCATGTCTTAAAAACCACACACTCATCTACCTGTCTGATTCACACACTCCTCCTCTCACTCTCTGTTACGTTGACATGACAGGATTTAAAACCTGATTGTCAAAGCAATATCAGTTCACACCACACACACACACACACCTGTCAGGCAGGGAGCAGCTGTGTTGCTTAAATTGTTCTATAAAAAGGGCAGAAATGTGAGATAAATTCATATAAGCACAGGTGTGATTACCTCACAATCTTTACTTTATCTGGTTGCACATCTGTCACCATGCTGTTGTGTCCCTTCAGTTCAGACTGGACATAAACTGGAAGGTGTTAAAGGTCTTTAAATATGCTCTGAAATGATTAGACTGAACAACACATCCTCATGCCTACACAGGAGGATTGGTCATTTACCAGTGACGTCCAAACCTTGGGTTGTTCTGATAATAATGTTAGTATCAGAAAAAGCCAGAAATGCAGCTTTGGGTATCGAGTTTGTGCACCGTACCACGTCATGTATTGTTACTTCCCAGCATTGTCCTGTACATCAAATTCAATTTTTTTTTTACAGAAACTCCAGAAGTCCAGAGCAGCCCATTCTTGCAAAGTTCAGGTATCTGAATCAATATCGAGAAGAAAAAATGGACATTCAGGTGAAGAGGACTGGCAGTGACAGGTGCACCAGACCTTAGGTACAGTACACATGTCACATGACCACGAGTGGAAGTAACTAATTACAAATACTCAAATAAACACTACTGAATTACAGTAATTTATTTATTTATTTTGGATACTTGTAATTTTCAGGTCTGTACTTTTACTCATACTTAAGTGTGAATTACATTATATAATCTACTTAGTTACAATTTTCTCCTCTTCTTTGAATGACAGATTTTTGTCAGATGATCCATCACAGCGTCCCCTACTGCCTGGCAGTGAAAACAGCAAGTGATGAGATATCTTGTCATTAGCAGGGAAAGAGTTAAGTATTAAAGTATATATGAGGCACATTGATTTATGTTGTTCCATAAAAAAAAAAATCAATCAATAGAAAACAGTTTTATGGTGCTGCTGTTTCACACAGTTTGTCCAACTTTTTATTTTTCTCTGCAGTCCTAGAAAAACTCCCTGATGCAGTATGTGACGCAACACACACACACACACACACACACACACACACACACACACACACACACACATATATATACCATCTTACTGGTAATTCAGTGTAGCATGAAGGAGCATAATCATATATGAGCTCTTGTACACTCTTGACCATCTGTGTCCTGTTGAGTTAAATGACTTGTAAACACTCAGACTGGTACATGCTGAACATACACGCATATTTTGATTCATTTAATGATGCGATCATATTTAAAATATGGCTGCCAACGGCTCTAAATCATAAACATTCATAAGAACCATCTGTGCACATTTTGACTCCCATATGCTGCTGTGAGAGAGGATCTTTATTTACTTGTAGATGTTCAGCGTTCTGGGTTTTTCCTCAAAGGCTGCACAGCTGTGTGTGTGTGTGTGTGTGTGGAAATACTCAAGTTAATGTTTGTCCATCTGCACCAGGAGCTGAAACACAACAGATATCAAGAATAAAACGGTGTTGTTAGGAGCAGATTGCTGTGATTTTTGTTCTTAGCTGTGCAACTGATGTACAGAAACCAAAAACAAAGTGAACCATTCCTGCAAACTGATCAGATTTATGTTTTGTCTAATCTGCTGATGTGTTGTCCTGTGGGACCAGTGACTCCGCCAGAGCAGGAATGATACCGCAGCCAAACAGCTGCCATGGTTTCCCCAGAGTGTGGCCTTAATGCCCCTTCAACCCACACAGCCAGTTTGGCAGGCCCTGTTTATAACTGGACTTTGTGCTCTTAAAGGGAAGTAACACATTTCTTCTTGTAAAAGAAATGTTTAAAGTGCATGTGCATCCTGGAACCTCTTATACTGACGTTCTACCGCCAACACACCTTTCACCATAGTTTCAGTGTCTACATCTGTATCTGGCGTTTTTATGAAGCAGCTGAAAACGTTTTTGGATGAAAACATTTTTGACGTTGGCTTTTTCCTTGTCTGTGCTCGGTATTTTGCATTTGTTTTTGCGATTCTGTCCCCATTTGTTTGTTCGTCTATTTTTTTTATTAACGTAAAGCACTCGATGCACCAGAAAAATACTGCACTTCACCTGAAAATGTCAGATGTTGTCGACTGTCAACATATGACGGCCTTTCATCTTGTGTTTCTAGATGTATGTGTTTTTGCAGATATTTAAGAAAATGTTAATGTCATTTTTCTTAAAAGGAAGCTTGGCTTGATATTTTCCTTGGAGAGTGCAGGGAGCTTAATTCAAACAGCTTATATGTATGTGTAGAAACACTGGGTTACTGCTAAAGACAAGGTTGTGTGACACTGACAGCAGTTAGTTATTGGTTTGATTAACAGTTTAAAGCCTAAAAATGTCTTTCTACTGGCTGATCAGACTAATTATCAGCCACTTGTCTTCATACAATGTAATGGTCACTTCACCGCTGGTTTTGGTCTTGATGTCGTACATTTTGCTCCCAATAAATTTGTATTCATCAAAGACCAAAGTAGCCCTGCCCTAAAATGACTTAAGATAAGATAAGATGAACTTTACTGATCCCACACTGGGGAAATCCCTCGCCTGGACACCTTCATCCCTCGCCTGGACACCTTCATCCCTCGCCTGGACACCTTCATCCCTCGCCTGGACACCTTCATCTGTCGCCTCAACACCTTCATCCCTCGCCTCGGTCCCTTTCATCCCTCGCCTGGACACCTTCATCCCTCGCCTCGACACTTTCATCCCTCGCCTGGACACCTTCATCCCTCGCCTGGACACCTTCATCCCTCGCCTCGACACCTTCATCCCTCGCCTCGACACCTTCATCCCTCGCCTTGTCCCTTTCATCCCTCGCCTGGACACCTCCATCCTTCGCCTCGTCCCTTTTATCCCTCGCCTCAACACCTTCATCCCTCTCCTGGACACCTTCTCCCTCACCTGGCACCTTCATCCCTCGCCTGGACACCTTCATCCCTCGCCTCAACACCTTCATCCCTCGCCTCAACACCTTCATCCCTCGCCTGGACACCTTCATCCCTCGCCTCAACACCTTCATCCCTCGCCTGGACACCTTCATCCCTCACCTGGACACCTTCATCCCTCCACTCATTCCTGGACACCTTCATCCCTCGCCTGGACACCTTCATCCCTCGCCTCAACACCTTCATCCCTCGCCTGGACACCTTCATCCCTCGCCTCAACACCTTCATCCCTCACCTTGATCCCTTCATCCCTCCCCACACGACCTTCTTCCCATCTTCCGCCAATCACATCACCAATCCAATAATCTGCCTTTTATACTGAACATGGTCTTTGTTAGTGAATCAGATGATTCAGGCAGCCTTTATGTAGCCTGACAGCCAAAATACGGGGCAAACAAAAAATACTAAAGGTCACAAACTACTTGATGCTGCTCATAAACCTTAATTACTCTGCGTTCATGGTAATAATTGAAAATGACTAAATGTTGTAGAGAGATTTAATCACACTGGGGAAATCCCTTGCCTCGACACCTTCATCCCTCGCCTGGACACCTTTATCCCTCGCCTGGACACCTTCATCTGTCGCCTTGACACCTTCATCCCTCGCCTGGACACCTTCATCTGTCGCCTCAACACCTTCATCCCTCGCCTCGTCCCTTTCATCCCTCGCCTGGACACCTCCATCCCTCGCCTGGACACCTTCATCCCTCGCCTCGTCCCTTTCATCCCTCGCCTCAACACCTTCATCCCTCTCCTGGACACCTTCATCCCTCGCCTGGACACCTTCATCCCTCGCCCCTGGACACCTTCATCCCTCGCCTGGACACCTTCATCCCTTGCCTCGACACCTTCATCCCTCGCCTGGACACCTTCATCCCTCGCCTGGACACCTTCATCCCTCGCCTGCCCTTCATCCCTCGCCTCACACCTTCATCCTCCCTCGACACCTTCATCCTCGCCTCAACACCTTCATCCCTCGCCTCACACCTTCATCCCTCGCCTGGACACCTTCATCCCTCGCCTGGACACCTTCATCCCTCGCCTCAACACCTTCATCCCTCGCCTCAACACCTTCATCCCTCACCTTGATCCCTCCCCACACGACCTTCTTCCCATCTTCCGCCAATCACATCACCAATCCAATAATCTGCCTTTTATACTGAACATGGTCTTTGTTAGTGAATCAGATGATTCAGGCAGCCTTTATGTAGCCTGACAGCCAAAACACGGGGCAAACAAAAAATACAAAAGGTCACAAACTACTTGATGCTGCTCATAAACCTTAATTACTCTGCGTTCATGGTAATAATTGAAAATGACTAAATGTTGTAGAGAGATTTAATCAGGATATTAAAGTGTAATGAGAGCAGAGTGGGTGACATGAAATGAAAATTTAACTTCAAACTGAATTGAAGTTATTGTTAATGCGTTTAATAAAACTCCATGTGATGTGAGCTTCCACGATAACGTATCTAGTGTGTTTCTACATGTAAACATTCAGTGTGATGACGTGAACCAACTGTCAGCTGAAGTCTGACATCATCGACTCAGAGTGTTGACAGGCTTCTTCCTCTTCTGTCTCATCATCCCTCCATCCTGCTCTCTTCTGTCTCTGTCCATCACTTCACCTGTCAATCTGTTCAATAATGTGCAAACACACATACAAAGAGATTCACACACACACACGTTACAGACAACTTTGCCATTGTGTCTTTACACTGGGAACATGCTGTTTGTCTCACAGCCTTCTTATGTTGGTACAGTCATTGACTGGGTCACAGCAGGGGCACAAAGTGACCCATAATGCACTGGGGTGGGGTTGGTTGGTGTACTCAGAGTTGAAACTGCATCACCTCCTCTGTGACGTCAGAGAAAACCATCAGCAAGAACCAACGAGAACAAAGTCAGCATGTTTTTATGTTACACAGTTCGTACAGAGCTCCAAAAGTATCTTTTCAAATAATAATCATTTATAATAATAATAATAATCGATCATAAAACTGAAACTCAAAGTTTTGGACTTGGGACTTGCAAAACAATGACTTGGTCCCACCTTTGATATTTTTTTTATTCTGAAATACAGATAAAAGTTGAGAACATGTGGATAATTCTATTATTGTAGTTGTGAATTTCTAAATAAATAAATGTAAATTCAATGGAACAGCTGCCAGTGTATCTTCCTTTAAAGGGTTACTCCATCAATTTAGTAAGGCACTTTAACAGAGTGGGGAGACAAGTGAAAGACAGATCCATTAAGCTGCATTTATGTCATATCAAAGTTACTTTAAATACTATTTACTAAAAGCTCTAAAAGTCAAGATATTTAATTTGGCACCTGATGAAGCCAGCAAACATGGACGAGTCAAATTTTCGAGATGCAGAAACAGATTCTGTCACAAGACCAACTCTGCAATCATGCAACCATTCAGTGTCGTCCATTAAAACCACCTTTCAGCCCACATGACACAAATGAACCATTAGACCCCCGTCTGGAGGTCCAATATTAATTTTCCTTCAAATATGCATCACATTATAATTTACATGCATCATATATAAGATGCTTTCAAGCTTAAAGGTTTTCATTTTGTCTCTGTGTATGAAATTTATTCATAAAGCATTTGAATAAGCGTGAATTCTTTGACTCGAGTTGAAACATTCACCTCGACTGATGCATCTACAGGTCTTTTATTAGAGTAGGGTCGAGCTTTAATGTCCCCGAGGGGCCATTTGACTCGCAGGCTGCAGTCAATAGTAAATACAACAATTAATAAAAAAGCTGGCAGTCCATGTATACACACCTACACAAACAGGCACAAGGTTGATGCCAGCGTTGATGATTGTCATTTATCACAGAGACCATCAGGGAGATCAGTGGAGAGACAGACTGAGACTTTATTGTCCCCAAAGGACAAATTACTTTCTGCAGCACTGTACACATCAGAGAACAAACTACGCACAGTAACGACATACATACTGTAGTTAAATAAATAGAAAAATAAGAGAAAAGAAAATGTGCCCATTTGTTTAAAAAGTCAATAGCTGAAGGAAATAAAGACCTCTCTTATCTGTGTCCGGTGCACCTCTGGGAGGTAAAACCTTCGCCTCGATGGAAGCAAATTAAACTCACTGAGTAAAGGGTGCTGGAAGTCCAATAAAATGATCTGAGGTTTCTGTTCGGCTCCAAGTGGCAAAGATCATTAACATTTAAACCAGTAACTTTATGGATCACTTTAATAGTTTCAAAGTTTTTCTTCTTCACCAGCAGATCGAAGCAAAATGTTAGAAGTGACTCAATAAAAGAAGAATAGAACAGTTCATGGTAGAAATAAAATCATTGTTGGCTTCAAAAGTAAGTTTCTCATCCAGGATGATTCCCAAATTTTTGTTCAGAGCAACACAAGTGGGTCTCCTTTGAAAGTCAGCGAACATCTCTTTGCTCCCAGACGAGCTCCCCCTTGTTACACCCAGCTCGTTCAGGACCGTAACAAAGAAGGGAGGTCCCAGTCACAGAGTAAAGGACCAGTGATTTAATGGTGAGCTTGCAGATTTTAGACACCTCGTCTCACCCTCCCCTTCCAGGCCTGTAGGAGAAACTGCAGCACTCATGAAACTCTCAGAAAACACAAAAGGCCGAATCAAGAACCAGTTTGTGCAACATAATTTCAGCTTTAAGCTGATCTTCTTCAGCCTGCTTTGTGTCAGGGGGGGAAACAACACAAGACAAACAGGAGATGTAATTAAAATTATAAATCCCAAAACAGTCTATGAGAACAGAGTTTAACACTGGCAGTTGGTTGAAAACAACACAATGAGAAAATATTTCACAGTGTTTCCCTGACACGCTGGAGCTTTACAGATTCTGTCAGAATCCACCTGAAACTGTGGCTGAAGTGAAATTTTCACCCCTGGCGCAGGTGAAAGTGATGAACTGCTGTGACACTTTTCCAAGAACACATTACTGCTCCGCTGACTAATTCTCTTCCTCCGGCACTTTCAAGGTGTTGACCAAGGACAAGTGAACGCTCCTGTCATTGTCTGAAGGTGTGATTCATCAAAAAGCTGAAGAGGGTCAAACCTGTGAAGACCAGTTTTATTCAAGTTGAATATATTAAAGTAGGAACAGACCTCATGTTTGCTTGTTTCCTTTAAAGGAACCAGATAAGTGTTGGTTTGGTGGTGAGGTGAGCTGCCACATCAGCTTCACTTCCTACAACTCAAAGAGAAAAACTATTAAGTTTCTACGTCACCACCCATCCTTTTTCTTTTCATTTTATTCTTGTCCTCCTTTTCTTCAGCCTCTCATCCTCCCTCTCTCTCTCCTCAGTTATTTTCTTAGACCTCCCCTGTTTCTCATTTCCTGACAATGTCATCTTCTCTTTTTACTCTCCACAAATTAGATTTATTTTTCCTTTTTTCCTCCATCCTTTCTTCATCCTCTGTCTTTATCACTCTGCTTCATATCATCCTCTGCTTTATTTTGCTTTATTTATTTATTCTCATTTCCTTTATTCCTTCTTTCCATTCTCACTTTTAAATCACAAGTTTTCTTTGTTTCATTCAAATATAATCAAGTTTTGGGCTCTTCTCACTTCTCACTTCTTGCTGTGAGGTTTGCTTCTACAAGTGTTGAACAAACTCTTTACGGAGCAGATCTTTTGTTACGATCTGATAAAAGCCACCTGTACGCTGCCTCTTCTGCTCTGTGTGGGTTTTCATTCACTTAAATGCTGACGAAGAGTAAAATGAGGAATTTATCATAAAGATCCACCTGACCCACTGCTGTAATCAGCAGGTGCAGTGTCTGCGAAACTATCTGAAACACCATCAGCCCCTGTCGATGATGCATCCTGACCCAGTTCAGTCTCATTAGGAAAAGTTTGTTTCTCTCCTAATAGATCTATGAACTCCAGAATTAGAGCTTTGTTTGAGGATGACCTGGTTTCTTTTCCTTCAGCAACATTTTATTGGAGTAATTTTGTGAGTAATGTGGTTTGGAAGAAGGTTTGGTCTCAACCACAAATGTACCTTCTAACAAACACAGTAAAAGAAGTGTCTTAAGTTGATCCATAGATTCTCTCCAGTGAAACATTTCCTGAAAACGTCAGAGATGTACTGTAGATGAAAACTGTTCTTTCTGTGAATTACATCCTGAAACCTGCTCTCATTTATTTTGCTCTTGTAAATTTACACATGAATTGTAGAAAGATGTTAATAACATACTATATTTGGTTGTTTTGATTATTGTGAGAAAGATGCTAATGTTTTTTTTCTAATTAATCTAGTCTTGCTGCTTTGTTATATAATTATTATCATATTCATAAATGTAAATTTACAACCTCAGAAACCTCAATTCTTTGTTTGTTTAAGAATAAATCTAGAATACTCTAAAATACTCTAGACTTGTTTGGAACATCACTGTGGTTTTTTTCATTATGTATCACTACTTTTTTATGGTGATAGCAGCACCTCTATAAAATAATTTTGCACAATATTTTTCACCTTGAATTTGCATGTCATCACGAGGGTTTTACCTGATGTTCTAGTCATGTGAGATTGAAGGCGATGCATTTATTCATCATATTACTTTATCACTAATCTGACATTTTCTTAAAATTACATTAAAAATAAACTGTACATTCCCTGGTCATTTTTGTTGGCTTATGGTTATAATCTGTGGTGTCAAAAATATATTTAAGTGGTTCCATTTCATGTTTTCTGTTATTAGACATAGCCCACTGCTGTATTTTGTATTGTATTTTTTTTTCTTTTAGGGTTAGGCTTTATTTTTAGTCAACTGTAAATGCACAAGAGCTTTTGAGCGAACCAGAAGGACTCGAATCTTATACACTGTTACAAATGACCTGATCCAAATGTTGTCAGCAGTAAAATGGAAGCTACAAGAACCCAGTCATTAAAAGTGTATTTTAATTATGTTGCAGAACTCATGAAGTGGTTTGATGACATCTGATCTTTTGTTGAATGTAACCTGACAAAAGATGTGGCCCTTGTGTTTGTTGGTCATGGGGGGTGCAGAATCTCATTTTTTTTTTTTTTCTTCGGATCCCTAAGAGGATTTTTTGTTGAGAAGAGGACTCATACGTTCTGAGTATAATAGGCTGTGTTGGACTTCGTCTGCTGGTGCCTTTTGAAATGTCTGGTTGTTTGCGATGGTAAAAGGACCCTTTTTTTTGGGGGGGGGGGGGGGGGGTCTGACTAAAACCCCTCGTTTGTCAGAGCGGTTCCTGCATAAAACCAGTCGTTCTCCATCCTGCCCTCCTCTCATCCCTGTACTCTTCATCATATTACTCCTCTTATCTCTCTTCTTCTTGATCATAACCACCTGTTTGTTCCTCTGATTCTTTCTCTTCTGTTTCTCATCATCTTCTTTTGTCTTCTGATCCAACTCTTCATTTCTTTCTTCCAATCTATAGCATACTTTTCCTACACCTTCCTCTCATAATTGTCACCCTCCTCTTTGTCCTGCTTCCCTCTTCTTTTCTCTTTTTTATTATCTACCTCTTACTCTTCTTTTGCACTGTATTTCCTCTTTTACACAACTTTGTTGTTCTTTGGATGTAACTCTTCCTCACCACCTTCCTCTCACCTCACCGTCTCTTCCTCTCCTTGTTTCTTCTGACTTCATCTTTCCATCTTTTTTATCCTTCACACACACACTTCATCCCTCATCCCCTGTCAGTGGGTCCTGACTGTCTCCGTTGTGCTCGGAGCGGCTCGCCTGTTGGAAACCAGTCACAGTGGGTAAAGTCATTAGACAAGACGGATGTGTTTGGAAGTGGATGAGAGGCCGTCTGTTCCGATGGCTCGAGGGCTCTTGAGCCAAAACACCAGCATGACTCATCTCTCTGTCTTTATCTGACAGAGTTCAGCTGTAAACACATCAACATCAAGAGCCCTGATACTGACCCCTAGAGGAGGAGCTGCTCACTACAGCACACAGGACCAAAATTATATCAAGTCACCAAGAGACTGAAACTCGTCATAAAGGCCGAGCAAAAATATTTAATTATAATATTATGTATACACCCCTTTTCTGGTAAATTTTATAATGTTTGTTGTGGGTGGGGCATAGGTGGAGGCAAAACAGCTCCCTGAACACATACGCTAACGCTAGCTAGCAAGTTTTGCCTCTACCAAAGCTCCGCCCACAAAAACACCCACCATGGGAGCAGACTGGCCGACCTATACAAGCTCATTCAACGGATGGACCTTTCTACAGTTTCCATAGGGTTGGACAATTCAATGAATACATCCTCTCTGGCTGTTTTTTGGGGGGCAATTTCTGTAATTTTATTTTGCTAATTTAATAGTCTGCATGAGTGACAGATGTTCTGCAATGCACTCAGCAGCACAGGACACACCCACTGAGCTGGAGGACGAGTGAGATGAAAACAACCTGCAGAATCAGACTGTTTTCACATCGTACACAGTGAATTAAGGATTTAATTCGACCAACCCAGAGTTGGTGATTGTTATAACAGCAGAAAGACTATTTCATTTGGAAAACAGGACTGAGGATATTTCCTTTCTTGACATTTTGTTAGCTTTGTCATGTCTCACACCCATCTCCCATGACCTCTGACAAACCTTTGGACACCGAGTGTTAGCCATATCTACAACCAGTGTTAAGCAAGTTCACACTCACTCACTTTGAGCTAAAGACAAAAACACAAAAAGAAGCAGAAGATGTAATGAGTAAAACAATGTAAAAGATGTAACATGACAAAAATAATGTAAAACATAAGACACAAAGGATGTAAAACATGCAATAAGATGAAAACAACAGAGATACAACAAGACAAAAATGATATAGGAAGACATAACAAGACTAAAAGGACATAAAAGAGGTAATAAGAAAAAAAAACAGAGAATGACAAGACAAAAACAATGTATAAGATGTGGTAAGACAAGACACACATAACAAGAAAGATGTACCAAGTTAAAAAATGATGTAGTAAAAAAACAAAACAACATAAAAAAAAAACTTGACCAGAAGAAAACAACGTTAGAAAACATAAGACTAAAACAACACAAAAGACGAAACAAGACAAAAATGATGCAAGAAGACTTAACAAGACAAAACGTCATAAAAGACGTAACAAAACGAAAACAACGTAAAAGACGTAACAAGACGAAAACAACGTAAAAGACGTAACAAGACGAAAACAACGTAACAAGACGAAAACAACGTAAAAAAGATGTAACAATACGAAAACAACGTAAAAAAGATGTAACAAGACGAAAACAACGTAAAAGACGTAACAAGACGAAAACAACGTAAAAAAGATGTAACAAGACGAAAACAACGTAAAAGACGTAACAAGATGAAAACAATGTAAGAGGACAAGAATAAAATGACGTGAAGAATGTAACAAGATGAAGGATTGAGATTCTGGTAGGTTTTCAGAGTCCGTAGAAATGATGTCCTGGTGATTACTTTTTACTCTGAGTACATTGTACTTTTTCACTTTTACTGTATGTATCTGTACTTCAACTTGAGTACAGAATGTGTGTATTTTTAACACCTCTTCTAACAGGATCTACTGATTTTATCTTGTTTCTTTAAGCTGTCTTCTTACTGTTCACCACTGATTCTGGAACTTGTTCAGTCCTAATTCTTCTCGATTTTAGTTCAGCATTTGATACAATCGACCATGACTGTATGAGTATTAATAAGGTTTCAGTCGTACACAATCGACCATGACTGTATGAGTATTAATAAGGTTTCAGTCGTACACAATCGACCATGACTGTATGAGTATTAATAAGGTTTCAGTCGTACACCTCTAACAGATCTTTGTCTCTTTTAATGGGAGAATTATTTCTATCTGTAGCCATCATCTCTCATGGGCTGTTCCCCAGGGGTCAATTCTTGGCTCTATATTATTTTCTATTTATATGCTTCCTTTCAGTCAAATAATCAGCAGATATAATATTAATTTCCACTGTTACACAGACGACATGTAACTATGTTCTGCCGGTGGCTGATGCAAACAAACTCTCTCATGTTACAGGTTGTTTCTCTCGTATAAGATGCTGAATGTCACAACGATTCTTCTAGTCCAAATCTGAGATCCATTTATTTTTCATCTTTTAAACATGATCACACTCACTAGGTAGGTTTTTGTATTCAGTCCAAACCATCTTGAACCCATTTTTGTGCCTAAACCTCAACAAGTCTTATTCCCAGAGTTCTCAGATCAGAAAACACTCATGAATCTTTATGCAACAGTTTACAAAGGCACTGACAAAGTTCTGTCCATCTTCCAGATCAATCAGCCCATTTCCAACTGCTTATCATGGTCTTGGTTGCAATAGCAACAGGCTGAACAAGATAATCCAGATGATTTCTTCCCAGTCATGTCCTCCAGCTCTTCCTGGGGGTCCTGAAGTCAGGCCAGATGGGATCTTTCATCCCTCCGATGTGCTCTGAATCGGCCCTGGGGGTCTTCTCCAAGTTGAATGTGTCCAGAAGGCACATTCTGAGACACTCCGATCACTTCAAGTGGCTCCTTTGACACAAACACACGCAGGGTTTCTATGAGCTCCTTCTGGTTATCTCAGCTCCTCAGCTCCTCCCTGAGGGGAGCCCAGATGCCCTGCCAAGTAAATTCAATATATAGATATGCAATACGCCTGGTCCTAATCCAAGTCCTTTAACCCCTGAGTACCTGCTTCCAGTCCAATTCAGTGAGGTAAATACTGTATACTTCAATGACACAGATGCTCAGTTAACTCTCAGGCCACAACCTGAGGATGAGATAAGATAAATCTTTCTTCATCCCAACAAAAATGTGTCAAAGATGCTCAGAGTACAGAGGAGAAAGCACTGGAAGATGTACACTGTTAACTCAGTATCACAGCAGATTGTGAAATCTAAATCTATGAAATGTAGTTCACAATGATTATATAACATCTGCTGGACAATATAAAATAAAGTATGCTGAGAAACATTTCAAGTGATGATCGCAGTTTGGTTAGAGCAGGAGTCTGCAACCTTTACGATAAAACAAACGAACAAACAATTTTTTTTTTTGATTTGGCATCAATAAGTGGCTTATTGAGACTCAAGACAATTAACCACCATCAAAGTTTAGTTCACAAAATATTATGCGAGTTACTGCAATAGATATTTGAGTTTTGAGCCCAACTGAAACTCTTGAGCTTTGAAATAAATTTGAAAAGGTTTTGCTGACGTTTAATCTTTAGTTGATCTTTAGTTGAGATAATTTACTTTTCTTCTTTAGATAAACTGAATCTTTGAGTTTTAGAAACAAAAAAAAAAGCATTTTGAAAATTGGTCACAGTGAGCTATCATTTATTTTCACTTCAATGAATTAAGAAGTTTTAGAAGGTTAAGAAGATTTAAATACAGCTTTTTGGGTTTTCTAAAACTCAAAGATTGAAGTTTATCCAAAGAAGAAAACTTAAAAATCTATTGCAGTATGTTGCCTTTAAGTTTGAGTTTTCTAAAGTTTCTTGTTTTTACTGTGTAGACCTGCAGCTATGATAAGTAACTTTTATTCTTCCATTCTTCCATATCATTTTTGGCAAAGTCACAGGGAGTCACTGGAGAAGAGCCAGAGAGCTGCAGGTTGCAGACCTCTGAGTTAGGGGGTTGGCAGCAAAACTATGTGGTTAGGTTTAAGAAAAGGTTGTGGTTGGGATAAAATAATGATGATCACATTAAAACCTGCTCCAAAAAGGTATTTGTAAGGAAATACAATGTTCAAATATCAGTCTGATGATCTTATGAGGGCAGACAACCAACCCGAGCATTAGATCAGAACATTTTTAAACAGTGAGCTGGGCGACGTCGTGAAAGTCAAATTTTCACCTTCACATTCAGTGAACCACTAATGAGTCATCGACTTTGTCAAACCATTCAGGAGCAGTCAGGGACGTAAATGAGTCAGCGTTTCAGTTGAAGAGAAAATTAAGGTGTTTAAAAGCAAACAGAAGACATCAAATTAAAAGTTTGACTTTTTATTGCGTAAATATCTTTGAAAAGCTGACGAGGCTGAGGAGATGATTAAGAGCCGTTCACCGAGGCACCAACAGGTAAATTACTTAATTGTGGTGGATTCTGGGTAGGTTTTGGTTTACAGTCGATTATATTACTTTGTCACTTGTTTCAAATGCTTTTAAAAGTCTAGTTTAACCATGGAGTTCCAGCCCAGCATCAGTCAGGTATCAGGAGGAGTTTGGGGTGGAAGAGTGGGTCAAACACAAGGATTTCACTCAGGAGACTGGAGTTCAGTTGCTGTGTGACACCAATAGTCCACGTGGATTGTTTTAGAGAAGGAATCTGTAATATACTTAATGTAATAATTATTAAATGATCATGATACATCATCATAAATCAAGGAAAAATGTTGAAATACTTGCAAGAGTTACAGCCCTGGTGCAGCCATTTTTTAAACTTCTATTGCAGGCTGTGATAACTGTTTTAGTGTGACCATTTCATGTTAATTAGAGTTAAAATGAATCACTAAGCGTACGTTTATGAGTCGTTAGAAATCATTACTAATCTTGTAGAAGACACAGTTTTTTATAACGATTAAATTAAGCAAATGTTAATGGCGTCTGGACTTGGAGACCAGAGACTGCCTGCCTCACTGTCTGACAGAGTGTGTATTTTAAATGATCAATTTATAATGTTGCACGCATCATGCGTACCTTCAGCACTCCTGCAGTTAGCCAGAGTTGAGGGGACGGGAGGAAACAACTTGCTTCAACCATAGATCATAAATTATTTAATATACAGTCTGCAGAACTCAATTTTGGACATGCAATTGCTACATATTGCTCCCTTAAGAAGTTGGGAAATTAATTAAAAATGAATAGGAAATAACAAAAGACAGATCTGTTGACAGAGTTCATGAGATGAGGACATATTTAATATACTTTCTACAGAATATTTTGGGGGACAGACTGTACTTTCTCAGTATTGGGGTGGACTCTTACCCCAAAGAATGTGTGGTTACGTCCATGAAAACAAGTCTTCCCACCTGAGCGGTTCTTGAGGTTGTTGCGGTCAAATGATAAGTCTACGTGCTGTCCTGTTTCCAAGGGCAAAGAGTTTAAATACTCGATGGAGCACTGAAATAGTTTTTTAATCAGATGATCAGTCACTGTGGCTCGACCACGTCTCTGTAACGGTCATCAGTTCCAGTCATTAGAGGCAACAAAGTCAAATAAAAGACACGTAAGGATCAGAGGATGAGTGGGTTTTTTTTTTTTTTTTTTTTTTTATCTCTGAGGAAATTCAAACACAAACTGATTATAACAGAGTGACAGAACACCGTGAACAGCGGCAAGTAAATAAATGCACGGGGTGGTGAGGTCAAAATAAACCAAACTCCATCTGTGTCGATTCCACAGGCTGAAAAATTTTAATCCCTCGTGCTTAACAAGAAAACCCAGAGAAGATGTCCAGACGTATGGAGATTTGTGGGGGTTTTTTTCTTTCTTGTCAAAGTCAGCTTTTTTGTGCAGAAAGATTCTTGCTGTTACTACAGTGTGCAATATTGTTTTTCTAAACACAGGAGACTGAGAATCATGAATTTGTAATTAATCAGTCTTTAAGTGTGTTTGTGTTTTTGCCATCAGCTCTGAAACAGCCACACAGGTGATTTATTATTCTGACTGATTAAAACTGAAGTCAGTTTGAAGTTGGTCAGAAGAATCATGTGATGTCGCTTCACTCTAAACTACTGATCCACAAAAACCAGACTGGGTGTGGCTGCCACTCCAACACCATGATACCATAATAAACATAAAGTAGTGACTGAATCCAAATGCTGTTTCTGCTGTTCAGTGTATTCCAGTTAAGAGCTTTTCACCATGCATTTAGCCCCAGGTTAAAAGGGCAGTTAGTCCTGGAACAAAGTGGGCTAACTCCGACTTTAGCCTTGGGCTAGCTGGCCGTGCTCTGCAGCACGGTTAGCTCTGAGTTTGTGGGATTATCCCCTGAAAATCGACTAAACCAAGGGCTAAATGGTGACAGGACTAAAAGAGAAGATGATATGAATGAAGGCTATGAATGTTCGCATACATAATTTGTGTGAAATCAGGCTTGTAGGCCACAACAATCCCAAAAAAGCCCCCGAAAATCATGGAGGGACTGGCAAACTAACTTTCTTTCTGACAAACTAACTATATTGACTTATTCCTGAATTATCTTCTAAATTGACCATATGTGTAATTTGTGACTCAATTCAAACAAGATAAAAAAATATATATAATTTTGCTGCGATTTAGTGTCACTTTCCCTCAGTGAACTATATGTAAAAGTAGATAAAAATCGTTTTAGAAGCAGAGAACAGTGTGCAGATTCCACTTTGCATCTTTATTTCTGCCCTTTTCTGTCATTTTATTACTATTATTATTTTTACTATCAAACATTGTTTATTCTTTTAGCCTATATGAATGTGAGCTGTGTTGGTATAAAAGAGCTCAGTGCTCAGTCAATTTTCCCTGAATAAATTTGTCATAATAATGTAAGAAGGAAAATATAAACTAAGAAAGAAACTTAAGAAAAATCAGAACAGGTGGATGTTTGTGTTTCAGTGATGTTGAAGCTGACACAGTGTGTTTGCTACCGTCAGTGGGATTAACGGCAGCAGCTCGAGCGTTAATATGAATCGACTCTGACATCTTGTAAGGTCGTTGCTGCTGTCTGGAGACGGGAGAAGTGGAACATGCAAAAGGTCTCAGCACCGGGCGTGCTCCCCTGGGCATGATGGTTATAAAACACAAACTGTTACAGAGAGACATGCATATATACATAACCACGTGTGTAGTCCCCCGAGTCAGGTATACATTCAAGAGGACATACTGGAACCATACTTTAACACAAGCAGCTTTTAATTTGAATTCAAAGCCTGTTTCAAAGCCTCAGTTTCATTTATGTTCACTCAGCCGGAGCTTGACTGAGCAAATATTTGACTTTTCTTCACTGCTGCACTTCTCATGCTTGACAAGATTCACACCTGGGAGGTGCTCAGTGTCACAGCTGCAATCTGTCTCACACAATGTCCATTTCAAACTGAGTGTCTCCTTCAGATGTGTACTTTTAGACACTTCTGAGCAACGCCTGTGAGGAGGACAGTGAAACCAAAGACACTGAAAGATTCAACGTCTTATAAACTTACATTTTCATCACAGGTTTCAGAACTGTTGATGCTGCTTCAGAAAAGACACCTAATTTCTCCAAAAACTCACTTCTTAAGTTCCTCTTTACTCTCATCGTTGTCTTACACCTGTTGCATGGATCACCTAGAAATGTTGTAAAGACACTCTTGTTGCCCAGATGTGAAACTCTTCTGACTTTGGTTATCTAGAGGTGGAGCAGAGCTCCACAGCCTGAGAGCGGTTAACTCTGTTCCGGTTTAATCCCACATACTCTCTTCACTTCACCCAGCAGCTTGGAGGCAAGACATGGGAACTTCTTGGACTTTTTTCTGCAGCATTTTTTCTTGGGCAAACTGTACATTTACTGCCACTAGACAACTTGACCGCTAAACTTTAATCCTCTTGTTCTGATCACCTACACCTATCAAAACGCACCCACTGTGCACATACTGCAATGCTTATGCATTGTGATGATAGAAAATAAATCATGAATATTCACACATACAGTATCTAAGGAAAACTGCAGATTGCACAGAAAGTGTGGCAGCTCATTTGCTGTGGGACACTTTGAAATCTGCAGACAATGCAGAGCTTATACAGATGCTGCAGTGTGGTGTGAATGCTGTCATCATGAGAACGTGGTGCTGATGTGATGTTTGCAGTCTAATCAAGGGGTAATTGCTATTGAACTGCTATTGGACAACTGTTTCAGGCAGCATCACTACATCCACAAACTGCACAGATAACAAGAACTTCTGAGCTAGCAAGCTACATGCTAAAAATGTCAAATAGCACCTGGTCACTAACAGTGTAAACATAAACAAGCTAGCAGCTATTACCTTTTCTGTTGATGGGATTTAGACATTTTAATGCCAGAGTTCACCTCCCGATGTGCAAATGTTCCACCAAAAACAACACGATTTTTCAGCGGTACCGTCGCTGCATCCTGGGCTTAGCACCACCAAAGATGACTGCGATTGGTTTAAAAAAATTCAAACAAGTCCGAGCAGTTTTTCCACCAAAGCAGAATGACAATGTGTGAGCCAGATATTTCTCCCAAGCTGAGTGCTGTGGAAAGAGGTCCTCCTATGCAAGACTACACATCTGGCAATAAGTTATTGTTTGATACATAATTAGGCAGATTCTGGAAAAGAAACTGAAACTATGAAATGTCAAAATTAATGTTAAAGTGCATTTAGGGGGTCTTATCTTATTTTCTTGTCTTATTCATACATACAAAGGGCTAAATTATCATGCAGGATTACTGACTACAACTTTTATTATCAATCTAACATCATTCAGACATGAAACATACAGGGATCTGTGTAACATCCACTTAGCCTTGTTCATTGCATTTGTTTTATTCTGGTAACGAGTATCTCCTGTGCTGCCTCTGGGTTTTGCCATCATTCAGCCCCGTCCATCACCTGCCCCTGGTCCTGCCTTTAGTTCAACCCCCGTTTTCTCTGCTCCTTCCCAATTGTCTATGTTCTACCTCACATTTTCTTTGCTTTCCAGTATTTTCCTGATGATAGTCTTTTGGTTTTTTTTTATTTTACCTCGTCCCTGCTTGGACTGATATCCCGTGTTGAGTGTTTCTGCAGCCTGAGTCTCTCAGTCTCTGATTGTTCCAGAAACATTTCTGAGTCTGTAGAAGGTCAGATGCCAAAAATTGTGTTTTCAATTTGTCTTATCTGACCAACAATTCAAACCCAAAAATATTCAGTTAACAGCTGCAGTAAAATTCTGAAAAGCAGTAAATCCTCATATTAGATACGCTGGAACCACATTGACATTTCAGCTTGTTAAATGACTAAATTTATCATCAAAATTGTTTCTGCTGCACCAACTGACCCTATAAACCCTGAACAACAGTAATTATATGATACATAGTTTAGCTTTAAATGTAAATTATATGCTGATGATTAAACATTTGTTGAGAGCTTGACCCACAGCCCTTCTCTTCATGTGCTTTTATGTAAAATAGAGCTGAGATTCTGTATGAAATATGTTAGATATTATACTGGCTCTGTCTGTAAAAGCTTTTCTGTCTTTTATTGATTTCTGTCTCCACCTCTGCTCCTCTGCTTCACCCTCTCTTTTATTTCACCAACTGACCTCCCTGAATTATCAATCAGTGGCGGTTAGACTCAGAATGAAATCTTTATCTTTTCACCTTTGATTTTAAGGTGATTTCAGTTGACTGCTTGTGTAAAAACCTCAACACATTGTGAGGTCACACAGTGCAGATCAGATTGGAAAATGAGTGGAAAAAGAAGAGGCACAATGTGAGGAGAAATATAAAACTTTTTCAAGTGTTTCAGTTGTTCAGTTATTTATTTTTTTAACCTTAGTAAACTCAAGTGGAATGTAATCATGTTTTATATAAAAAGGTGCAGTTCAGTGAGTGAGTGCACACTTCAGACTTTCCAGCATCTTTATTTGTTCAGATGAGAGTCTGGTTTGCATCCAGAGTGTTTTTTTTTTTTTTCCCGAAGTCTCTCATGTGGCTGATGATGGATTAAAGTCTGTATCCCAGACAGACAAGAGAGCAGCTGGATTAAGAGAGATGGTGCTTTTAAGAGTTGTTCAGTGTGAGTGACCACATGCTGCAGACACTTGTGCTGTTTCTCTTGATTTCACACTTAATAATACCCAGACTGAGCTGTAATAATGTTGTTTCATCAGGACTTCTGAACAGCTTCCAGTCTGGGCAGAACAAAGCAGACTAAAATGAACCGCGGCCACATGAAGATGTGGGAAATGTGGTTAATTTTCCAGGAATTTAACAAATCAAAGGAAAAACAAACATTTCAGCTTTAGATTTGTCATTGGATATGTTTCTTTTTCATTTGATTACTTGCTGGAAAATGTTATCAGTCACTTTGTTGATAAGGCCTCATTATTTTGCTGCTAATGTAAATGTAGCTGAATTTTGTTTTGATGTGCACATTTGTTTGCACATGTGCACATTTCATGCCTTGCTGCAAACTTTGTTCAGCTCTGCAGCTTGAGCGTTCAACAGTGATCTTAAATCAAGCCCTTCAACAACTTCTCTGCAAATTTGACCAATGAACCAACTCAATGCTTTGTTTCATTAGTCACTATTTTTCTATATATACATTATATATACATATATGTTGTGTATATGTATATATATATACATATATATATATATATATATATATATATATATATATATATATATATTATATATATAGTGTGTGTTATAATGACCACCTGGTGCAGTTCTTCATTTAAAAATAAAGAAGATTATTGTCATTTCCATAGATCTAAGCCTTTTTTTGTGAGGCTTTTACAATTGTCACTTGATCCCACAATTTAATGCAAAAAATGCCTAATAGCATTGCAACATGCATTGCAACTTTTTAGAAATGCTGCATCAGGCATTTTGGTAAATGCCTGATTTCCTGGTAACACTGCTGCCTGCCTCCTGGCAGCAATACCAGGATTTTTTTTTTTTTTTTCAGAGTCCTGATACCTGCCATTTGCACAATGCCCAGACTCTTCTATTTGATTGGCCAAAACCAGGTGTCAACTGCCAGAAGTTCAGCACAGAGTAAAATCTGTGCACCATTCAACACAAAAACATGGAAAAATAGGCTCCAGTTTGAAGAATAAAGAAGTTATCCTTTGAAGTCAAGAGATGAAGTTGTTGGTTAGCTGATCTGTACCAACAACAACAACAAGTATGAAAACTAACCATACATTTACTCAAGGACTGTACTTCAATACAATTTTGAGGTACTCCAACTTTAGACTCTGCAGCAATAGGTACTAATTGGTTTTAAGCTTGTACATACCAAATGTATGATTATTATAATCCAGTTACGTTCATTTTTGTTTGAGCTCAAAGAAGTCAAATTATCTTTATTTCAATGAGTCCAAAAATTCATTTGTGCATCAGAGCTGTTTCTTTTTTCGACCTCTAGGTTTGGAACCACTAAACTGGCTAACTGTATAGACAAAAGTAGCTCCACCTCAAGCAGCTGCGACCATAAAATGCTGTGTGTGTCTAATGCAGTGTAAAAAGCAGGTTAATTGCATGAAGCAGGATCAATAAAAACAGTGGTTTAAGTGCGTACAGATAATGGATGGTGGACAGTCAGTGCTGTAAATACTGGGCAGAAACTTACAGAGGTGCTCTCACTTGTTCTTTTTCACATTTAGACCAAACTGTTGACTCTATAAAGAACACTTGTACCACTTGGGCATTAGTTATAGCCTCTTCTTGTCATTAAGAAAAAAGACTCCGGGATCATAAAGTCTGCATGCACGGGAGCAGTTAATGACAGCATCCAGTGAAGCTTTTGCACTTTGCCAACAAACTGTCCCTGTACGAACAATTAAAGGACCACTTGCTGAGACGTGTCCCCATTAACCAGGACTATCTCTGTGTAAGTGTGTGTATATCTGTGAAATATGAACATCACAATGAGTCTGTGAGTGACAGAGCGTGCAAGAAGTGGGCTGGCAGGCAAGTGTGAAAACCAGTGACATGTAGCAGGGTTCATGCTGCGTCTGTATCAGTAATTAAGACCGACAAATGTCTGTGGATGTTTCAGGACACCCTGGACCTCAGCACGTGCATGCAGTCCCTGAGCTATAAAAGGAAGGTTGCCTGAAGGAATATTTCAAAAATACACAGGAAAAAACTGTTTAAAATATTGGGACAACACCAGAGATGACATATCTGTAAGTACCAGGCTACAACATTGGTTAATACTGGACCAAACTGGGGTTAAACCTCCACCGAATATTGTACTAAACAAGGAATCAAACACCAGTGAAAACTGGTGAACTGAACATTGGACCAAATTATGACTTGGACACCAGTCAATATGAGACAAAGTCAGGGCTAAAACATTAGGGATTTTTTGGCCAAATTGTAAAAAAAACATCAGTGAATACTAGACCAATCTTGAACCAACTCAAAGCTACAAGCTACCACAGAGTATTTGACTAAATGAGGGGTAAAACACCAGTGAATACTGGACCAAATTAATCTCTATAATACCTACATTAAGATACAAATTTCACCCCTTTTGATGCAACATTTATAAATGAGGCCCCTGGAGTTAAAGGGTTACTGTTGGTTTTGTCAGTGTGGCTACACTGCGACTCCTTTGGTCTGATGTTGGTTTGTTTATTTCCTCCAGCTGATAAAAAATGAAGTGGTGATTTAGAATTTCCTTTAATCTCCTCCGCTGACATTTGAAAGAAACATTTTTCTTTCTTTCTTTTTTTATGGTCTTGTTTTCTGTCTTTGGCTTTGTCTGGGTGAGATGGAAGCTGCATTTACTGTAACTCTTGAATACATAATAGATATAGAATCTGTTATTGTGACCCTTAATTAATGTTAAGGTTTAGCACATGTTAGTGCAGAGGGTGAGAATCAATGCTTTTAAAACAAACAGCACTGATTCCAGTAGAAACAGTCAGTAAACACAGCTCTTCTGTCATCCACTCGTACACATGGTGGGTGTTGAGACGACACAGTCTCCTCCCTCTCCAGCACATCTCAGCAGTCTGTTGCTGGAAGGTAAAGAGCTGACGGAGAGCTGACGGAGAGCTCCATCACTTCTCCTGCAGTTATCAGAGCAGAAGAGCTCTCACAGGTACTAATAAGAGGAAAGATGCAAAGCAGGCATTAGTGCAAAGCTTCAAGACACAAATACATTAATGAGGGGCTTTAGTTTAAGTTATTATGAAATCCACCTGGATCATCAGTTAACCTGATTATCTGCACACTTTAAAAGAGTTCTGTGAGGGTTCTTTTAAGGGAGGGAATAAAGTTCTCACATGTTAGTCCTGAAAAAGAAATCTCCAAATAAAAAAAGAAATGGAAAAAATCAGTGTTAACTCTGTGAGCAGTGACTTTTAGCTGGCTACAGTTAAATCCACCTGTCAGTGATACTCAGCATTACAGATGATAAAATCAGTGGTTGTCATCTAAAACTGAGAAGCATGTTTTTGTCTACTTCTGTCTATAAGAAGCCTTGACACCATGTCCCCGCCCAGAGGAAAACTGTGTTTCTAACAATCGTCTTTTCTTTGTCTTGTGAGAAACAAATAAAATTCTTATTCTGAGCTCACTGAAGTCTCATCTGTTGCTCCTGAACCCCCGGTAAGAGAAAAAAGGAGCAAAATAAAAGAAAAGCCAGAGATCTTTTGAGTTCATAGGTGTCTCAGAGGTGTCTCCTTGACGACTGTATGGACCAACAAGACTTCAACTTGACCACTGAGACAAACCGGTGTTTGAGTCTCGTATGAAACCAACACGTTACTAAGAGTTGTTACATAACTTTCATCATGTGATGTTGAGTTGCTATAGTAACATTACATGATGTACATAACATAACCTCAGTCATGGTCTTATCCTAAACCTACCCGAGTTGTTTCTGTGCCTAAACCAAACCAAACTACAACAGTTTCACAACGTTAGCCAGAGGTGGGACGTAGGCTAAGTTAAGTAGACTTTTCAGGTATCTGTCCTATACTTGAGTATTTTCTTTTCTGGCATTTTTTTTTACTTTGATACATTTTAATATAAATGTCTGTGCTTTCCAGTCTTAATGCATTTGAGGGGAATTACTGATTATTTTTATTTTGCATCATTGTGCGCCACCTTCCAACATCAAGACTGATTTAAACCTAAATGAACAGAACAATAACACTTAAGTAATAAAACTCAATGATGTATCCATCAGTGCAGCACATAACTGATGTAACAAGACAAAAAAAGAGGCAACAAGATGTGATAAGATGCAACCAGACGATCAATTAAAAAGGTGAAAATAACCCGACAATACGCAACATGACGAAAACAAGGCAAAATGTAAAAGACGTAAAAAGATGAAAACAACATAAAAAGCATAACAGGACATGACAAGATGAAACAAGACAAATAAAAGACCAAAAAAACAAAAAACGATGTAACCAGCTGAGACAGACAGGGAGGGAAACGCTGGTGGAGAAAAGCTGAGGGTCAGTTTTGTACAGAAACAGTCAGTTAAAATGTCCTTCAGAGGACGAGTTTTTACTTTTATACTTGTAGGACATTTCAGAGCCTGAACTTTTTCACTTCTACTGCAGTTAACAAGTTGAATCAGTTCTTTTACTTTTACCAGAGTCTTTTTTAAACAGGTACAGAACGTGCAGACTGAATCGTACCTTGTACTTTAGTACGAGAACAGGTTGATTCACGTGGATCCTCTCGCTCTTTATACCATGTTTGTCCTTCTTACATTGAAAAACGCTGAATGTCATGTAAAAGTATAGAATATTCTTGCCCAAAATGAAAGTATTGCTTACACCTCATTAATATTTCACCAACAGTTGTAGGCAGCTGCAGCAGAGAGTGAAGCTTCCAGCAGTTCATCCTCTAACTCTGAAACGTTCGATTACAGTTTGACGTTTGGTTACTTAAGTTTTTTTTCCCACAAAGACAAATTGTCCTCTTCATTTAAGCCTCCACACACAGTGTCCAAAGGAAGAGACACAGAGTGTCAACACATGACATTTATTGAGTTCTCTCACTGCACTCCTCTCGAGCATTTCTCCTTTCAATGATGGAGTCCTGAGGAAAAGAAAAAGTTTGAACCTGACGAGTCAGTCAGACCCTTCAGATGACTTAAAGCTTTTGTCTTCAAATACTAAACAGACTCCATCTGTATTTTTTCCTCCTTCTTTTCAAACTGTTTTCATTGATTTTCCATCTTTCTATGATTCACCTATTCAAGCTGAAGGACAGAGCAGCTTTTAGTAATTTTATCTCACAGTCATTAAACTTTAACACCCACGTTCAGGAATGTTCAGACTTTTCTCTGATATTGAAGCTGCAGACTCACATCCTGATGTTCACAAGCAGATCAGAAACACGTCTATAAGGAGAAAAGAAACTAGAATAAAGAAAATGGCAGAGAGGCTGGAACTTTATGAAAAAAAAAAAAAGACCATTTTCTTATTATTTTCCCACAGCCTGACTCTACAGCTGTGTGGGACCAGTAAAGGATCATGTCAGTAAGTGAAGGATTAATTATCTTTCAAAAAGGTTTTTCACTTTGATCAAAAAGTCAGACCACAAGTCAACTAACAGTACTTTATCCTAAATACTGTGCAGTAAGCACTTCATGCTGCCCAGAGGAGAGCGGTCATTAACCAAAGTGACTGCTCTCATTCTACCTGTGACCTGGAAATCGATCTCAGTGCACCATCGAGGAGGATGTCACAACTTCTAAAATCTCATCTGGAGCAGAGAGGAGTGAGGACAGAGGAGCCATGAGTGAAGATGCACAGTTTTATCCTTTGCTCAAGTCTTTTCAGTCTTTGTTTTTCACCCGGAACATATAAAAGAGGTGTAACACACAGCTGGAGCTCTTTTGTATCTATAAGTTGTATTAATTATTATTAAGAAGATCAAATGCAGAGTCACATTTTCTGCCCTTGACTGTTTGTGTAGCGCCTCATAAGACACTGTTCAAACTCTTTGTTGACATTACACCTTCATATTACTCATGTTGAATGCAGGCTTCAGCCAATTCAAACAAAAATTCAGACAAATTGATAATGAGGAAAATAAGATCCCTAAAATACAAATATTTTAAAGAGATTAATGAATAAATATATTTATTTCTTTTTCAGTTGACTGAACATGAAATCATGGATTTTTATACTTAAAATGTCTTCATTGAGAGGTGTGAATAAAAATTCAGAGCTGGATTCACTGAAAATATTTGAGGTGGCTTCATCAGTAATTGTAATTTAACTGTAATCAAAGACTGCATGTAACATTAACTCAGTGAATTTAAACTTTAGAGTTTATGAACTCAAAAACAAAAGTCTCATATCAGGCTGAACTTTACATCAACAGACATCTGACAGTTATAAACAGCTGATCAGCCGACAGTGGAGGACTCGTCCTTACAATGTCCTGCACGTGTCCTGCAGTCCTGCAGTGGGACAACTCTCTTTAATCATAGATCATTTATTAAACAGCATTACAACTTATTTAATTAACAGTTAATGGCTCCAACTCACTATTCGGACAGCTGTGCTCATTTTTGCTCGTGCAACTTGCTCCGTGTTCTTCCTTTAAAATGACGGCTCTGAAGCAAAGATGTCTCCACTGTTAAATACCTGTTGCCTCGACGCTTCCATTAGGAACCTGTCCTGTTTATCTTGCAGAGCTGGTGAGCTTGCAGACTTGATGGTTTGGTTGCTGACAAGACAGAAAATTGATTTGCTTCTTTAAAAGACAAATTTGTACAACGTTTCCTAGCTGTGTGTAAGCCAGGTCTGTTGTGGAGCAGTTTGAGGGAAGTGAGGAAGTTTTTACTCTTCTGTTGGGTACAGAGTTCAGCCCTGTAAAAACATCTCGTTTTTGGTCAACAACAATGAAGCGGACACAGAAAGAAACTGCTCAGATTTACTTCTCCTTCTCCAGTGAATCCACCGATCACAGAGATTCAATTAGTCGTTTGGCTCAGCAGGACTTTGGCATCAGTCTTTACTGCTCTTTTACTTCTGCACATCTTCTAAATATGATTAATACATCAGCCCTTTAAAAGTTTTCAGTGGTTTTCCAAAACCTCTCAGCTGTTTTATAGATTTTACTGGTCACGCACAAACACCACACACACACACACACACACACACACACACACACTCTCTGTCTCTCTCTCCAGCCTGAGCAGTAATAAAGAGGTTGGACAGAAAGGTGTACCAACAGTTTATTTACTGGGCTGGATGCCCAAATATTACCAGCCTGATGGATCAATACTTGTTTTGGATTCAATCCAGATCCTGTAAAGACTCACAGTTTCTCCAGCGTGATCTCAAAAGCTGTACAAATACAACATTACATAAAACACTGTACATCAACTAATATTAAAGCACCATTATTATCCGACTGTGACTTAAAAGCCTGGAAAACTTAATTGCTAATGTTATAATTGAAATGTCATTACACCTCCGTCAAGACATCACACTGACAACATGCGCTGAGCGTGTGGAAGCGTGAAGAACGAAGCCTCAGAAGCACAGTGGCTTCATTATGATGCACCACAGAGCGCCACAGGAAGTCATTCCTGCCTGTGGCCATCAAACTTTTCAACTCCTCCCTCTGAGTGTCAGACACTCTCAGTCAGTAGACTGATCCGGGACTCATTTCACCCCTGTCAGCAGCTATAACCCCAACATTTATTTATAATTTATATTTTAAACTCTGCACTACCGGGTGCCTCCAGGGTTCTCCAACTTATATTTAAGACTTTTTAAGACCTTTTTAATGCCACTGAGAATTCAATTTAATGCCAGTGTAACCCAGGTTAAAAACTGACTATAATATTTATTATTTATTATGTCTCCAAGCGTATATATCCGGGTCAGACACTTCCTCTCCCTCCACTCTGGCTGATTGGCATCTTAAACAGAGGACTGAGCGCTCGGCGTTCTTATTATTATTATCGTTTTTAAATTTCCTGTGTTTAAATTTCCTACAGCAGTGAGTTTGTACTGATGTTCATTATTCTGCTGCGTTATTATCAAACAGCTTCTGTCAGCTTTTCTGTTCTTTAAAACTGCTGGTGCTGCTCCTGCTAACCTCCCAACACAAGCCCCCATTCAGAAACTAATGATTTAAGGTTGCTGCAGAGTAAGCCTCATTTTGAACTGAATGTTTTTTTGTACAAAGAAGTGATAATTATGAATTTTATGTTTAGTCCAAACAAACTACATGTATGCGTTTGCCTTGAACTTAAATGCTGTTTTTTTTTTCATTGAGATTCGGCAGATTGTAACTGCTAATTATTTTATGACCTGTTTTATAGGTCAGCTTTTTGCCTCTCAGGAGTATTTGGATCATTGGATCACTTTGATGACGAACTACCTTTGAACTTTGGAAAAAGTGAAGTAACCTGAACTAAATAACTTCCCACTGCATGTGGTAGGAACCAACTAACATGTTTATAGATCCCATTTCTGAGAAATTATCATTTATTTATAGTTATTTACACTGTTGTTATAGACTGTATGATGCACATATTTATATATATTTCTTTTATGTTATTTTTCTGTTTCTCTGGTCAGTACATATTGCTGCAGTATAATGCACAGACATTATTATTCCAATCACTTTGTCTCACTCATATTTCTATACTCGGATGGGAGATTTTATTACTGCTAAACCATTTGGCAAATTTGTTTTTTACATTTTTCAGCTTGCAGAAAAAGCTTTTCAGAGAGTTTTTTGTCAAAAAGGTGGAAAAGCCAAACATTTGTTTACTCACTCCATTAATATGTATATGCAGGAGTAAACACAGAAGCCATTAACACTGAAAGAAAATCAAAAGGAGAACAAAATCAAAGCAGAACAGAGCTGGTCAGGGGCAGGATGGAGGTGCAGAATAATTGGGGAGGAAGAAGGAAGAAAAAAGATCAAGCTTTGTGTTGTAATAGCTGATATTTAATGTTATTTCTGCCTCATTAAAAGCTGTTTCCATGCTTTGTTTGCTGAAGCTAAAACTCAGGTCTCGACAAAACCACAAAGAAGTCAGTCTGTTAAATATTTGTGACACCAGCAGGAGTGTGTGTGTGTGTGTGTGTGTGTGTTGCATTTGCAGTCAGTATTTTTGCAGAAGCGTTACATATATTTGACAGAAGGTGACACTGGACCTTCTGTGCTTTTTGTGCACAGCTGAGCTGTCGGGACAGATGCCAGATTTATGCAGAGGGATCGTTTAGAGGACAGCCAACTTCTTTTTACTCACAAGATATTTAGTGTACGTTTCTTCATAACAGCAGGTTTATTGTGGGGGAGCTCTTATTGTCCTTATGTCTCATTAACAGCCACACAGTTGCTTTCCTCATGTAGTTCATGTACCTGAGGTGTGGACATTCAGCCTGTTCTCACTCTTAACTCACTCTTTGGTGCTGTGCTTTAAACTCTGAGGCTGCAGGCGTTCCTGTCGTGTCTATCATTATGATGTGCCACAACACACCAGTCACATATTCAACAGCTGATTCAGTAGCTCTGATCAGACGCAGTCACAATATATTCTTTTTACATACAGTAGTGCTCCAAATTTCCACAAACAGCAACTCCTCCATGAGACATCGTCCAACAAACAAGCCACAGCAGTTCCAACATCAGCACTTTCTCTGTGAGAGAGCAACAGAGAAGTGAGCAACTTCACGTGCAGTTGTACGGATTTTAACAAAGCCTCCAGGCAAATAATTTGCATGAGAAATCGTTTCAGCCCTAAACCTCCGTCATACCTGGATGTTACATATTTATTATGAAATTTTGTCTGAAATCAGAAGACATGGAGGAGAATTGTGATCCTGGGAGGAAACAGTTAAAGGGTGATCAGAAACAGGAGTCTCCTGGGAAAACTGGGAGGATTGACAAGTATGAGGGCCACAGACCAGGCTGCTGTGTTTGACACGCTGAGAATGAGAACATGCTGCACATCACTTAGACACTGATATGACTTTTATTCTCTCTTGAAATGTAAATTCAATATTACCTGCCCGTGAGGCAGATCTGCAGCACATTATTGATTCCTGGATTTTTTAAAAAGCTTCTTTTGCTCCTTGACTGTCTGTTGCTTCCAAAGCTCTGATGAGAGGATGATGGGATGTTTTTGGTTAATATTTCACCTCAATCCATCTCCATCTGCTGCAGCTTTGTATTATTAATAAAAATTGAGCTTTTTTTAAAATAGATTTGGCCTCGAGCACCACTTTGGCTGAGCAGGCGCTGAGGCAAAAACTGACAAAACTTCCTCAAATGATAATTTTGAACCATGGAATCAAACGTTTTTGGCCTTTGTTTGCTTCGACACAGTGTCAGATAAACTGTGGGCATCATTATGCACACAAATGCATCTAATTTTCACCGTTTCTGCTGATGAACGACTTGATTCAGACACAAAAGACTCTGACACACGGGTCAGGATTAAGACCAGAGTGCCACATCTTCAGCAGTTATTTGTTTTCTCCTGTTTTTTTCACTCTGTTGTTTTCGATGTCGGCAGCTTCCCTGCATTCAAAAAATAAAGAGAAATCATCACGAGGAGCGAGAACTGAGTCTCCAAATGTTTCACTAGTTTCACAGTCGAGATGAGTTTTCCCTCGATGTGTTCTGTGTTGCACCGATTGAACTTCATCGTTGTGAGGAATAAACAGAAAGCAGCTCTGGTGGATACTGCGACAACGAGGAGCCTGATGGTGATGAAGAGATCGAGACTCTGAACATGTGTGTGTGTGTGTGTGTGTGTGTGTGAGATCCAAACTCAAAGATTAATGAAGTTGACTGCTGCTGAGTCAGCTGTGGTATCACGAGCCATCGGAGCAGTGAACAGATTTCAGAAGGATCCTCCAGGAGGACGTAGAGCTGAGTTAACAGGGACAACATGGTGTTATTACATGCACGGTGGAGATGCATTTATTTATATTGTAAAGGTGAACAAAAACTATTCAAAAACTCCAGAGCTGCAGATCTCATGACTCAATGCTCCTTATTTTATAAAGGTATATTTACAGATAATAGATTGCTTTGACATGTGGAACCCTTCCTGTTTCTCTAAATTTATCCACAAGATTAAAGCTCAGTATTGTTCTTCTGCAAAGGAAAGTTATGTTGTTCATGATTACCATCATTTGGACGATCTGTTTGGAATCATTTGGATCTTTTGCCAGCTTGTCTACAGGTTTTCAACACACTGTAAATACATTCATGTATGGAGATGTACAGACCATGTTGAAGAAACATTTATACCTTAGTTAGAAAATGTGTTCATATAGTAAAAATGGATTTAAAAAAAACAAAAAAAATTCTGTTTTGAGTTTTGCGTCCATGATGCTTTGGGTGACACCAGAGTCATTGTGTTGACTTTGGACTACAACCTGAGCTGTGTTTCTTCTTCTTCTTCTTTCAAGTATGTATTTTTTTTATATTTATTATTACTTTATTAATGCATTTAGTGACCTGATGCAATCCATACAGTTAGAGAAGATAAAATACATACTTAGGGGATCTAGGGACAAATTATACTGGACCCCAGGTGGAAACCACTCAGGTACACTCAGGTAAACTTAAAACCATCCCTGATGCTACTTCACAAGTCATATCTAATTTAGGGTATTTATCCATGTAAACCACAGTACAGTAAGAAGTTCAACCAATAGAACTGCTAAGGTTTATGTCTTTTTCTATTTTACACCAAATATTTCACTATTTCTATTTTTATCACGATCGGTTTGTGTCCATGTGTATTTACAAACGGACAAACAGGACCCTGACATGGATTAGTTTGGGTGCTCTGTTTTTCTTCACATACCAGTCCATGTGTTAAAATGCTTTTAGGTATATATTGTACTTAATATGTCTTCACCCTGTAGATAAATGTAGGCAGGTTTGCATAATGACATACTGTATAGTTATACACATGTAAATCAGTGAGTTTGACATTAATGTTTTTTTTATTTTCAGATAAATCTGATGTTTTGTAGATTCTGTTTTCAGCGTAAATCATACTGACGTGTCTGCACAAAGAAGAGAAAACACACACAGACACACACACACAACACACACAGACACACACACCATCCTGACAGAGTCTGGTAAAAACATGAGTGATGTACCTGAGGGACTTCATGTGTCTGGTCACAGTTTTTGAGCAGCCAGACAAAGTGATGTATTTCTCACTTCAGCCGGACCTCTGAGGATTCTGCAGCTTGTTGCTGTGAAACGCTGCATTAAAAAGCCTTCAGCTGTGTTCAGACCAAACCAGGCGCTGCAGTGAAAACCACAGTCCTCTGATGCACTTTGGTGAGGTTTAGGCACAAAAACTGCTGGAGCAGATTTAGGATAAGACCACGTTTGGTGTTACAAAACTACATTACATCATGTGACCCCGTCCCTCTTTACGCTACATCAACAGCCCCGGATGTCTCATACAGCTGGTGACTGGTTTACATGCAGCGAATGAAATCAAGCCTGAAATCAAACCCAGACTGTTGAAACAAGGATGAAGTCAAATACTGAACTTTCACGTGACTTGACTGGAACCAAGATCTTTTTGTTGAGTTTCAATCACCAACACATGATCAATGTAATGAAGTACATTTATTCAATTACTGTACTTTAGTACAATTTCTAGGTACTTGTACAATACTTGAGTATTTTCTACTACTTTTTCCACTCCACTTGAAAGGGGAATACTGTACTTTTTACTCAACTGCGTTTATTATTTAACAATTGTTCTTACTAGTTACTTATCAAATCAATATTTCATACAGTATATTTTCTGTGAGGATGGGGACCTCGGGAACACACTGGTTTGGGTAGGACAGCTATGGACAAAATGATTCTGGCCAGTGAATCTGGTCTGAGAGGACACTTTAATTTCCAGTGCAGGAGATTATAACATTGACTGTGTGTGGTTCTGGAATTAATTTAAATTAAAGGAAAATTATCTTAAACTCAGTTCTCTTTAAAGTATATGGATTCACAAACTCCAGCAGTGTTTCATGGACTAAAAAATGAAACCTGACCTTCAAATGAGGGTGAGTAGATAATGACTGAATTTACATTTTGGGTGAACTATCCCTTTAACACGCAGAAAAGAGCAGGACAGGACACTTTGTGCTCTCAGGACGTCTATATGCTCTCTGTCCCAAATGCATGGATGGAAATGAGGAAACAGGACATTTTTTTCATTGCAGAACGACAGTGTTTATTTTATCTGGTTACTTGACTGCTGTAACTCCTGGGAATTTATTTTTCTCAAATAAAAGGTTAAATGAAAAATCTGAACTTGAGCTCAACTTTGGTGACTTGTGACATATGAATCTGGATCTTTGACCAACAGCAAACTGTGCTGACAGATTTGACCTTTCAATGAACAGAGGAAGCTGTTAAAACTTATTACCTGTTGCCTCGTCAAGTTTTATATAACTCTGCTCTGCTGCAGTAGAAACTGCTCCACACAAAGACACAGTTTACAGACAGTAATGAGACAACAGTCAATGACGAATGTATTTTTAGTTTTGTGCAGGAGGAGCAGGGACAAATAAGAGGTTAATGTAGAAAAGTAGATGACCTTCAGCAAAGTTTCTACAAAAACAACATTAAAGCAGATGAAGCTGTCGTCTTCTGTTTAAATCTGGTTATTGGGATGGAGTTTTCTGATTGGCTGCCCTCACTGCTGTAAATTTGTTTTTCTTAATTAATGCCACTACTGAAGAGGATATAAAATGTGTTTGTGCTGCAGCCAGATTTGGATTTAATTGGCTTTGAAAAAGGCTTTAATTGGCGAGGATATTTGGCTTTGGATAATACGGTGAATACTGTAAACTGCAGGGTCTCGAAATAACGCAGCATCTCCTCCGGTCTCCTCATCAAAAACCAGCGAGGAAATTTAAAATGGTCTCTCTAATTCTGACGCGACTAAAGCCTTGAAGTGTGGAAAGGATGAGATAAGTTACATTACGTGATTAGGATTGGTGGATTTCACTAACAGAGACCTCATCTGTGAAGTTAATCAGGGCCTGCTGGTGTTTGATTAGAGTCTAAATGAAATAAAACCAAAGAGTTGGACCTGTACGTGTGTTTCTGGGACGGTGAGCAGGTAGAGTCAGTGTACGCGGAGTCCCAGTTAATGAGGCATCATGTGACAGCCCAGGACTTACTGAAACGTGTCAATGGAAGTAAACTTTTTATTTGTTTGTAAGACTTACATAATTTTCCTGTCACATTCATTGATTTTTATTCATTAGCAATGCTATGCTATGCTAAGTGTGATAATCTATTCCAGGTGTTTACCAAACTTTTCCATGTCAAGGCTCACAAACAGCATCAGCTTTTGCAAAGTTCTTGATTTTAAGAATCCAGGAAAATGGAGCCCTTCACCCAGACACTCATCCTGTGACCTTTCAGACGATCAGCTGATCGGCACTGGACATAACTCTGACGGTGTCAGAGATTTTTTGAGAGATTTATTATTAAGGTTTGGGGGAAGAGGAATTACTCTGGGGCAGAAAGACCCCAGACCTCCACAGCAGCTGGGACACAGCGAGACTGCTCACCAGCCCCTGGGACACCGAAAGCCGGGTCAGAGAGCACTCCAGCAGCCCCCGGGCTTCGACCCAAGTGTTTCGGCCAGGGGGTGGGGGGCACACACAGCTAACGTTAGCCACACTGGTGACAGTGATGTCACACATGTAATATGAAGTGATAAAAAAACAAAAATAAAAATGTGAAATCGATATTCTGCTTAAAAATGTCTTTCACAAAAATACTGTTTTTTGTGGATTTTTTGATGCAACCAACCAACATTCATGCTTATAAAAAAAGAATGAATGAAGCTCGAACAAAACAAAGATCTGTTCTTCCTTTTGATTTATTCCATGTTAACATGTTCATAGAACTGAATATTCTCTGGGTGTTGGAAAATCAGTGAATTTTATCAAAAATGACGGCGCTGACTGGCAGCTCTATTAAAAAACACTGGCAGGGAAAGAGTTAACTGGTTTGTTTGTTAAGAAGGTTTTACTCTGGATTGATTTGAGAAGCTGACCTAACATGAAAAAAAATTATCTTTTGTTGCTTATTGATGAATCCCTTTTTTGTTGAACTCTGGAGTCTTTATTTTTGAGTGAATATTTGGATTCTCTTTTGTCTGATGTGGGAAATTTTTTATTTTATTTTATTTTATTTCTGGTCAGACGTGGGGATTACACTGTACTTTAAATACCCTGGTTTATATGGATCTGCCCTGTGTTTGCATTGCCGTAGATTTAATCATGACAGAACGTACCCTGATTCATTTATCTGTGTGGAGGACTGACCTCTAAAATCTCAAACATTAAGACTTGGCTGAGTTGATCGAGGTAAAGATTTCTGCACATTATCATCATCATCATCATCATCATCATCATCATCATCATCATCACACGCTCCTGTAACCACTGATCAGGCTTTATTGATGTGGACTGAACAGGTAAATCATTCAACCTTTGTTCAGATCAGAGTTATGATCATGTCACTTTATGATGAATGTGGATACAGAGGACTTGTTTGAGATTGTCTTTTGATGATTTATCAAGACGGCGGTCCTTTGGGACATCAGTACACTAATCAAACAGGACATAGCTGACACAACCACAGGACGCTGACATTGGTTTGGTGCTGAGACAGTCTTTGAGGTAGTGACTCTGATTTTCCTTCATATCTTTTTTTGCCTGTGTGGACCAGTGATGTGTGGATCAGTCCTGCAGGAGCAACACTTTGATACCCACAAGCTTCTCATTTGGGACTTATAAGACTATACAGATGCATCTCGTCCAAACTGCAGACAGTCACGTGCTTAACAGTTGTTAGAGATGGCAGAAAGTAAATGTGTTGTGGTGCTACTTTTCATCTGTGGATAAAAAAATACAACAAGATGCACTGACAAGAAAAGATCACACAGCAGCAACATGAATAACCTCTTTATTTTATTTACTTCATTTAATTTATTACTATTTACTGATAGTATTTCTGTAAAATACAGGACTTTTTAAAAAACTTTTTTAGCACCAGCGTTTTTATTTAATTGTATTTGCTTTTTCAATCAACTGACCATCTCGAGTGACGAGTGATCCATCGGTTCATTCAGTAAAACTATTGGCAAAAACAAAAAACAAAAAACAAAAAGTATTTCTACTCACTGCTCAATATCTGCAACAGTAACTGCAACCAGTGTTTCAGAGCAGAGAAAACTGATCATTTTTCAGGTTCAGGACCAAATTTTATAAACTTTGAGATTTTTTTGATCATTCAAATTTAGCTTGGTGGTCAATAACACGTTTTTCTGTGGTGTGGCAAACACAGGTCTTTAACACATGAAAACACACACTGATGTGGAAAAGTTCCCCTCTGACTGCAACCAAGAAAACTTTTAAAAGTTTAGTTTCTTTTTGAAGCTCAGAAAACAGCCCCGTGTCATTTTTAAAAAGTCTTGTGGATCACTCTAACAGGCACTGATGGTGACTTGTTGTGTTGTTTGAGTCCTCATGCTGAATATTTATTAGTTTTGGTGCAATTTGCCAACATTCACGTTGAAGGAGAACTAGAAGAAAAAAGATCAACTGTGGGAGCATTCTGATGATAATCCAGCAGTCGAGTGGAATAAATCATCATTTCTCAGACATGTTGTACCTGTACCCGCTCGCCTGCCAGCTGACTAATGAGCCGACTCGTTTGCCTCACAAGCCAGCGGCTCTTTCCTGTTTCACATTTTGCTGCATCATTTCCTGTGTGTGCATGCATAATATCCTGTTTTCTGAATTTGAATATTGTGCAGAAGCAGCGATAAGAACGAAGGATTAATGTAGAAAAGTAGCTTCATTACGTGACCTTTAGCAAGGTTTCTACAAAATCATTCTTAATACAGATAAAACTGAGTCCTGTCTCCTTCGCTGTCATCTGGCCTTGTTGCTGTGGATGTTTTTACTCAGTTCATGCCACTTCAGAACAGAATGCAACAAAATGAGCCTGTTCTAACCACCTATATGATCTGTACATGTGGGAGTTAAATTATACCTTACCTAGCTGAAGTTGAAGTCCTTCATTCTGTGAGTGGAAATAGATTTAATTGGCTTTGAAAATGGCTTTAAAATACCGGTTTGTAGGGTTTAGTGGCATCTGTCAGTGAGCGCCTCACCCTCCCCTTCCAAACAGGAGTTAGAACATGAAACATGAGAGGCCGACTTTAAAACCACTGTAGAAACATGGTGGCCTCAGTAGAAAAGGAGCTGATTCTTCTCCTTCTTACATGTATTTGGCCGGTCAGTATATAATACAGAAACACTTAGTGCCAATGTAATGATTACATCACGGTGTTAGCTGGAGAAACAAACAGAAATCAGCTCAGATTAGTAGAGACAATGTCATCTTGCTGCTCTGTCATTGTGAGGCAGCTGAATTTGTGAGATCAGACGAGAATCCGTCTTGCCAGGCTTCAAGTTATACATTTGAATCCACACCAAAAGTCGTGCAGCCAATCAGCATCCTTGGAGAAACTACTTGCAGTGACAGGCGCGGTTTTAGAAGCGTCCATGGAAGCACCTCGTCTCCAACAAACAACAGCAGCTCCTGAAGAGGTCAGTGTAGATACTGTGATAGCATCAGTTATATCAGAACTGGAGAGCATGTTTTTTTCTCTCCTTCCGCCTGGCTTCGGCAAGAGTTTGATCTGACTGGTTGAAGTTAGACGTGGTAGACAGATGGCCCATTCAATCACTTGCCAAGTGTTTTTTTGAAAGAGCCTGCCCTTTTCCAAACAGCTTCTAAGGACGACTTTGCAGATGGTTGTGTGTTGTAACGAACTGGTGGGTCAGGTTAACAGCGTCCCTGCAGTGGGTTTGTGATTATTCGTCTTTAGTTTTCCTCATCTGTCTATCTTTTATATGGCTGCTAATTTCTCGCTCGCTGCAATCAACACAACCACTAACATTTATGCAAATGAGTGCCTAATGAATCCATCAATATGCAAATGTACATATGACATCATCTGGTGACTTTTAACAACTTTTGGAGCCAGTGCGACCTTCTTTCGTTGTAAAAGAGCTGGCAACACTAATCCTGATCAGATCTCAACGTGGACACAAGAGACACATTAATACCATGTGTAAATGTAATCAGATTACATCATATCTGGATATGAAACACATTTTAATGACAGATGTAAAAGGCAGTCCCTCCAGGAAGTTGTGATATTGCGATTGCAACAATTCATGCAAATTCAACCGATCCCCGTAAATTCTGCATGACCTCGCAATTTTGTCAAAAACTTTACAGCTTCTCCGCAAATTTCTTCCTGTGAGTTCTACCAATTGTAGCAGTCCCCTGCAAGATCTGTCATTACCAGACCAGAGTCCAAAAACAATCCACAAAGGTCAAAATGCAAAAACACAGTCCATGAAAACAAATACCAAATCCAACACATGAGAGCTTGATCAGGAGTGTAGAGGATGACACACTGACACAGAACCAGAGAAACACAAGGACTAAACAGACAAAGAACTAATCATGAACAGGTGAAACAAATGCTCATCAAAGGGTGGGAAAAGGACAAAGACAAGACACATGAGGGACAAAATGAAACAGGAACCAACTAACATAAAACCCCAAACCATGAAAAATCCCTAAACAAAAGGGAAAAGGGGTGTATGTTGTTGTGATGTTGCAACCGTTTGCAAAGAATGGAAAAAAAAGAATTAATAAAACTACTTTGTGTCTAATTATTCCAGTAATTCTAATCTAAACTTAAAAGTTGAATTCCCTCCAAAAGGTTCATTCATTTCCAACATGCACAGTGAAAAGAAATCGGTTTACGTTTGCTGTTGCACTAGAATTGTAATAATTATCCAGACGGTCCATGTTTTCTCTTCATGTGAGGGAGATGTTAACATCCTGCTGTAAATTCTGTCGTGGAGAACAGCAAAAATATTTTACCCTTGGATGGTGATGTTGTTTCCTGTTACAGTTGCAGGAATTCTCTGCCGACGTCACCTAAAAACATGACATCCAGTTTGGCATTTACGGTCAACGTGGATCCATGTGAAAGCAGCAGAAAAATAGATGCTGGACGAATATCATCATCTGTTATTTTCATCCATCGCGACACATCATGGTGTTAGAACACTGTATATGAGGACAAACACACAGTAAGAGCTGTACAAAGTCTGTTAAAGTGTTGTTTTGTTCCTCTGGAGACTCGTTCCTACTTTTTCTCGTTCTCCGCTGACCCTCTCTTCAACTCTCTTGTGATCGGTTGAAGGACAGACCTTAATGTGCATTCATAAAACAAAGCGATGCTCCCCCGCATCCCAGCCGCCGCTGCCGCCGCCGCCACTAACACCGCTGCATTTCACTTGAAATTTCACACCTTTTGGCTTCTATCAGTAGCTCAGGGAGGATTTGAAATCTCTGTTACCAACAAGACCTTGGAAAGGGAAAATTAATAATCTCACAGGTGCAGGGAAACTGCCTTTAGAGTAATATTGTGGTTTCCTGCCATTGTGTAAAACAAAAAATATTAATATATCTGCTTTTCAACTGATACAGCCTTGAAAATATGGATTATTGATTTTCAGATAGAAAGATGTCAAAGCACTGAGGTGACACAGATTTCTTGATAAAGAACTTTTTTTCATCTGCATTTAAAAGATTGGATTTCAACACATAATTATAAGCTGGTTAATATTTAAATAGAGTCATTTAAATGCAAACCTTCAGTGCAGGATGAGTCTCTGTGGTCATCAGAAAGTATTTAAGAAGTTTAATTTCTTCACCAGCACCAGTGGCTGGACTCCATCAGATGATATTCCTGTGTGGCTTTACAATATATGAAAATGACTTTGTGATGACGCCTCATTGTCAAAGACTGGTGTGAAATATATTTTTGAAACCAGTTCAGCAGCAGCTTTCATTCTTCAGATATCCATAACTCTTTGCTAAAAGTGTTAAAAAAAACACCTTCAAAGTGAAGTTTTGAAGTTTACTTTAGAATGTTTTTGGTGCCAGCAGGCTGGGCTGTCAGTTTAAAAGACATGCAGGTAGTTATGGTTTGACTTAACCAGTTTTTGTTGCAACAATCTGTTGACAGTGAGGTCTGGATTATTTAGATAAAGTGAGTTTAATCTCCATTCATGTCATCATCAAAAAAATTCCTTTTATGCTCTGTGCACACGTACAAAAGTATTTTTAAAAACAGATGTGTTTTGGGCTTTTTTTTTCTACACACAAATGGTGTTTTAGGTCTCTGAAAAAGCTTTTGGAAAATACAAAGAATAAGATACTGAAGTACTCCATTTTGATTGTACAGACAGGAAAACCAGAGCTTTTGTCTTGTAACGTCAGAGTCCTTTGTTTCACATCAGATGCTGCACATTTCTCCTGTTTCTTTCCATGAAGGACTATTTTGTACTGAATGCTGTGTGCCGGGTGTGTGTCGGTTCTCTCTGGTTGATGACATGTCACACAGGTGTGTTACTCCTCTCATGGAAATCAGTCAGAGGACTCCTGCTGAGAGCACACCTGTAGAGGATCTCATCAGTAGGTTATATAAGTTGGGAGCTGGCAGCAACATCGGAGCTTAGTTCCTGGTTGCAGGAGTGCTGTTTTTTTTTCTGCTGTAGTCCACTGGGTTCTAGTTTGAGTATTTTTCAGCCTCTCTTTTTGCAGAGAAGGATGATCAGTTTATTATGTTCCTGTGTCCCTGAGTTTGGGTTTCGGTCCTTCACCCTTCTTGTGCAATTTGTAGTATGTCAGCAAAAAAAGGCCTTGAGATGATATACGAAATCTCTTAAGAGATATTGTTCATGTCCTGGGACCAGGCTGTCCTGTCTCTGTCCTCAATTCTCCATTACATTTAAACCAAACATTTCACATTTCTTTTCTCAGCTGCTGTTACATAAACTTCATTCAGAAAGTGAAATGTTCCAATCTACCTCCGCCTTATCTGTTCACATTATTTGGAGGTCAGAGCTGTGACTTTTCTCTTTTTTAATAAGACTGAATGAATTCTGCTACAAACACCAGCAGCAGTGAATGAGCTCAGCTCAGCTCTGACTCTTTTGTTGCAAACATTCATAACAGCTCGTAATACGTACCTCATTTTCATCCACCGTCTCTGCTGGTGTACTCGAGATTCAAACCCCAACTTCTGGAATTTTCTGGGACACTTTCTGAAAGTTTACTAAATAATCCCAATGCCTCAACTCCCAACCTGATAGATTTCTCTAAACATGAAGCTCCTTATTACAATATATAGAAGGAAAAAAGAATAATCAAATACAGAATTGATGACACCTTTTTATTTTGGTGTTTTATAAAAAGAAAAATTAAAGAGGATAAGTAATTTCAACATTTTAATGTCTTCAAATGACTATAATGAAAATTAAAAGATTTTTTTTGCCCATCTCTTAAAAAAAATTAAAAAAATCAAATAAGGCATTCAAAACCTTTTGATAAAAACACACTAAAATGAGGAAACGATGCGTCGCTGTATATGAATCTGCAGCTACTTTTCTAAAAATAGAAAACAATAAAGTTGTGGTAACGTATGAATCCTTTCCTCCTCCCCAGCAGGATGGACTGTGTCTTTCTCTGGTTCTGTTTATTTAATTTTCCTCTTCACTGCATTTTAAATGTTTTCATGTATTTCTAGGCCAGATGGGATACATCACTTTGAATTATGAATATGACATGTCTGTTGGGTGCAAAGGAGGAAATAATGTGTTGTTGTAGAGTCCACAGAGAGCAGAGGTCAGGGTGGATGGACGTGTCAACAAAACATCAGACTCTGACATGGGAGTCGACTGTTTGCTTTCCATTTCCTAATGATAGTCAGCGTTAGTTTCTTTTAAACATGACCGTGATTGGTCGCGAACCATAACAAGCAGTATTTTGCAGGGACACAGTCGCTGCATCCTGGCGTACAACCACAAACCTCAACATACAACCACCAATCACAGCAACAATCGTGGCCTACAATCGATCAGAGCAAATGAAAACATGAGCTCAGATTTGTCTGGTTGGTTTTTGATGTGGAAAATTGTGATTTTTCTCTTGCAAATACTACAGGAGATTGTTTGAGCTTTCCTTAAACTTGAACTGTATCCATTTTAAACTTAAACTTGCCAGGCTCTTCTTTGCTAATTCTGCTTGTAGAAATAATTATTGTGTTGTGGTGCTGGTCAGAATTAGAGGTTACAGACTTTAATCTTTACTGAACTGATTGGCCCCAAAAGACATTGAAGAACTTTTGGGGCCAAAGTGTTGTAGCAGTAAATTATTCTCGTGCCGTTCATGTGTCCAGTGAGCAACTTTCAGTGAAATGAATGGTGCTTGACTTTGGAACACCGTGTCCAGCTCTTTTATGCAGCAACCATGACCAGTCGGACTAAATTTATTTCTCTAACTTTTTCAGATGAGCTTTTGGGTTTCTCATAGTTTAGTTTCCTCATGAATTCAGTCACGTGTAGAGCCACAAAAACAGTTACAACGATGACGTTAAATCTGCAAAAACTACAATCAAATTCAGTCATGTGAACATAAAGTCAAACTGTCCCTCACAGTCTCATGATAATAAACACTGAGCCTTTAAAGCGGCTGTGATAGAAAAGATGAAACCAGGCGGGCTGTTTATGAGACGTCTGTATCAGCACATTTCGAGTTACTGCAGTGACATTTTGTCTCAAATAGGCTCTTGAGAGACGGCCAGTAAAACAGAACAGAACGGTGCGATAAAACCTGAACAAGGGCCGTAAAAGAGCATCACCTGGTCTGAGCTGGGTCATTTTATTCCAGACCAGACGCCTCTGATAAAGACAAAATGAGGAGACACACACACACACACACACAGATACACACTCCAGGTCCTGAGTGTCAGTCCTAATACTGACTGAAGCCTCCTGCTGTACAAATAATAGACCCGTCCTGTCTTTGTTGTCAAGTAACCAAGAGGTCAAGAACAATCTTCCAGGTGCCACTCAGCTGATTGGTTTCTCCTGTGTTGGTCTTTGGACAACTGTCGAAGAGATCTCGAGCAAATGAATCGGTCCAAATAAAAGCTACAGACACAAAGAGCAGCGGGATCAGCTGATAGATGCTAAATATCTCCAAGGAGCAGCAGTGTTGGTGATAACAATGTGTGGGATGAGACCTTTCACATTACAAGTGGCCATTTTTTACTATTGTTAGTGACTGATTAGTGAAGCTGGAACAGTTTTGAAAAGCAGGATCGAGTGTTTTTTGTGTGGAGCCAGAGATCTCTCAATACAAGATTTTATCTGAGGTGTTTGTACATTTGAAAAGAGAACTCAGTTTTGCATTTAGTACTGCACTCTTGATGGACAGGGGAAGGTAAAAAAGGATGCAGACGCTGCAGCACAAAGATATCATCTTTTTTATTCCATGCATTCTTTTCCTGGATCACACTGGACAGTCAACAGTTCAGTTGAATATTTGTGTCTAGTTTGTTATTTCTATAGCACCAAGTCTGGTCTGGTCTGGTGCTTAAAAGCAGGAAGTTTGCAGCTAAACAGGGCTGGTGGCCTTTTGGCAGATGATAGTCTTTGTGTCTGCGGTGTCGTCCTGTGGTAGCAGGTTAGACTGCTCATTGTCTTTTTGTGCGTCGTATTTTACTAGCTGCCCTCTGTGGCAGACACGTGTTGTCTTATGTGTTTTTGATAGCCTCCTGAGTTTGCAAAGACACTTGCTGTCTGATTAATCCTTTAAGTTAACATTTACTGCTTAATTTGAATTTAGACTCAATTTAAACTTGACCTTAACACCCCTCAGCCCCCTAGCCTAAACTCTGAGTGTATTTTCATGTAACAGTATTTTCTTTCTTTGGGTTATGGACAAAACAAGACATTGAGGACGTCATCTTGGGCTTTTTAGGAAACAGTGATCAACATTCTTCTGCATTTTCTAACATTTTAAAGACCAAACAACTAATCAGTTAATCAAGAAAATAATCAACACATGAACTGATCATTGAAATAACCAGCAAAAGTGCAGAGAGTGAAGCTAACGCACTGAGCCATGATACAACTGCTGCTGACTTAGCAGCTACAGTTAAGAGCAAACAAGAGATAAATATTTAGTGGGGGATTCTGCTCTGTCTGTCAGCTAAAGGGTCCATGACCCCACAGTAAAGCCTTCTACTACTCTGACATGTAAACTTGGCGTTCACTTCATAAATCTCTGTGTTAGTGTTGGGGGCTCGTCAGGTGTTTTCAGGAGCTTCCGGTGCATGATGAGTCTGAGCTGCTTGTTTTAATGCGGTTTTTCCCACTGAGTTTATTTTCTGTTATGTGAGGCGGGTGGTTCTGAAATTGGTTATTATGTTCATGACGTGTCCCAACACCAAATCGAAGCCGATAATGACACTGATGACCTCACCGAGCATCACGAGCGCCCGCTGAGACTTGACACAGATGAGAAAATGAGGCAGCGGGTTTGTCTGTGGTCCTCTGAGAGTGGAGTCCACTGCTGAGCCCTGCAGACAGATTGACCTCAATCTGAGCGTAATGGACAGAAGATTGATGTGAAAGGCTCCTCTGTTACTGTGTGAAAATGACGACAGCTGATGAACTAATGAAAGCACACAGACACTCAACAAACGCTGATATAAAGTGGTACACAGGAGATGAGAAGCAGCAGGTACAGAGACTGCTCTGAGACTGGTCGATAAGTCAGACCTAAAATACTTCAAAAAGTAGATACACAAACATGCTGGTATTAGTAGAGTTGTGAGGACCTTCACTGAGTACATGTGGTCCTGACCTTTAACATATCCTCATCTGCCAAGAGCTTCAAAAAGTTCCTGATGAGTTTCACTAAGTTCATACCTGCTGCAATCACTTGTTATCAGATATTTGTACAAAAAAATTTCTCACGCAATCATTTCACCTTCCACCACTACATTTAAGCACAAAAAATTATCGTCGTCGTCATCATCGACTTTCTTTTTAGCCACTAGTACGATGACTGTTACAGACCACATTTGGAAGAAAAGGCCGTTTGGAGCAAGTCGATCACTTGGCCCCTAAAAATGATTCATAATGAACATAATCATTACAGGACCGACTTGGAAAAACACAGTGGATCCAGTGTGTCTGGAGCTATTTTTCAAGTGACAAGATTGTTACAGAATGAATTGATTGATCATGAAAATTGACAGTGAAAATAATCTAAATCAGTTGCAGCCCTGTTGCGGTGTATTATTATTATTTTGTTATCTTTATTCTTTAAAAGTCACCAGACTGCAGGAAACAAAGTCTGTGAAACTCAAATCTTCTGATATTTAAATCCTCCCTGTTTTCTGAGGTCTCAAGCTTGGTGAGTCAGGTTGTGAGTCTTTTCTGGTTTTTATCAAGTCTAAAGCCAAAAAAAGTAGAAAATGCGTGACTCGAGTCCTGACCTCAGCATGTTCGTACCTTATTGTCATTGTGAGCGTCCATGCTGACGTTAGCGTTTAGCTCAAAGCTGCTAGCCAGGCAGTGCTTGTATTCATTGTTGGTTTGGGTATTTTTTGACACGTGGTTCACACTGAATACAAGAGTGCAGGAGGAGGAGAGACACTCAGGGACACTCTTGACAGGACACAAAGACACTAATGGACTCAAATTAGGTCCAAACCTTGACTCCTGCTGTTAAAATGGAGGCTCTTCTCCACCGGACCTTCTGTCCTGTATAATGTCACCATCAGTTAGTCTCCAGGCAGCCTGGTGAAGCTACAGCAGGGACTCTGACCCTCCCTCCTCTGCCTCAGACTGAACATCCTGATACCCCCACCTCACAGAGAATAAAAGATGACAAAAAATTAATGTCGTGTGAAAACAGATGGATGGATTTCTTTATTCTACCAAGTGAGCAGCAGTTAAACTGAGCAGCTGCTGATTTATACAGATTCACCTCTGCAGTCAGGAGGAGTCAGCTGTCATCCCACTTTACAGCAAGCATATTTAAATTTATTCTGCGTTGTTATCTGCAGGCTATCAGGACCGGAAGATCATAAAGGTGATAAAACACACACACGCTGTATATCAGGACAGTATCTGAAAGATAATGTTCAAATATGACATGAATTTTCATCATTATCTCATTTACTGAGCCGTCAAAAAGACACTTACAAGAAGGAACATACTGGGATTTGATTAGGCATGATAAAGATTAATTATCAGATTAATTTGAAGCAAAATATCCACCATATTGTGATGGATGGTTCTAATTATAACTGGAGAATTTTAACAAATGGTTTTATGTTACTTCAGAGAGAAAAACATGGATTCAAAGAAACAGAACAAAAACGGATTAATCTCATGTTTATTTTTTACTCTTATTGATTATATTAATGATTACTGCGTTTATTACTCAATAAATAACAATTTACCCCAAAGAAATCTCAAACTTATTAGAAATGGAAGAGCAATTTCTCTCGTTGTTGTATTTGTCTACTTTTGTACAACTATTTCACTAGCAAGGACCACACCATCAACCATAGGACGTTTAAGTGATTTATTAACAAAGTGAAACACGTGGATGGAGTTAGATCTGAACTTTGTACGTTGGCTGCGTTTGGGGAAGCTTTGGAGGGAAATCCGCCGTAGCGCCCGGGCACGACGGACCACCTCAGGAACCTACGGAGAGGAGGAAGGAAAGGTAGAATCGAGCAGAGAGAAAGGGCGGGAGGGAGGGTGCGGAATACGAGAGCGAAAGAGGAGGAAAAGGTTAGGTGGGTATTTATGCCGGAAGAGGCGCGGTTGAGTTGTGGTCCTGCTCCTGACACTCTGCTAGAAGCTTCAAAAAATTGTGCCATGGGGAGAGGTTGGCTAAGCAAGGCTAAGCTTAAGTACTTGATTTAAGACTTAATATGACGTGGTTTTATTTCATCACTAGTAAATGTGTTTTTGCATCAGTCTGGGACCACGAAAATAACTGAAACAAGTTACAGACTGCAACATCAGACTGTAACGTCACTTTAAGACATTTTTTCACTCATACGTGGCTAAACAGAAAGTATAAAACGACCAAAAACAGTGTTAGCTGATGCGTAACATACAGAAAAATAACAGCAGTGGTGCAGAAATGACGACTTTTCTTACTACTTTTTGCAGCCAGTGGAGTTGCCCCCTGCTGGACATTTGAAAGACTGCAGGCTTAAGACTCATCTGCATTGGCTTCACTCATCAGACACCGATGATCTGTCCATTATTTAACATACAGGCTGTTTTCCCCTGGGGGTGATAAAGAAATGTTTAGAAAATCAATTTTAAGTGACTCCTACCAACAAGCATGTTCTGTGTGTTGATAATCTTAATATATCTTGCTTGGATGTGGACAAACTGTAACAGTTCTGCTGCCGTTTTTAAGGAAAAACTCACTCGTGTGGTTTCACTGAAAGTGTTCTTCTGCTGTGATGAACCTTTTTCAATCTGCAGAGCATCCAGAGCACCACATTGTTGTGTCTCTGACTAAAATACTTGCACACTATGTGTTCAAGGGGAAGGTGTTTTTAGCCACAGTTTTTCTCCAAAAGAATCCTTTGCTTTGACCTGGGACAGCACTTCACTGCAAAACAACACACACATGCAAATTAGTGCATTTCCATAATCAATGACATCAATTATGTCTGAGCAGCCCCATTAAAAACTAAATATTAAGTCAATTCAAATATCATTCAATGTTTTTTCTTAATTTTTATTATTTTTCTACATTGTAGATTAATACTGACAACAACAAAACTATGAAATAAAGTGTGTAGGATTATTTAGTAAGAATGAAAATGTGAAAACAAAGAAAAATAACATCATTGTTATCAAATCATTGATTAGAAGTGCAGAGGACAGTGTGCGGAAGTCTTTTTTACTTTTTATTGTTCGTCTCCTGCACGCCTACACTTCTGCAAAGGTTTTTACTCTTTGATGTTTTAGATTCTTCAAAGTCGCCACATTTTGGTTTGAAAGATTTGCATGTTTGATATAAAAAAAATTAATAATAATGAGACAGTTTGTCCAAACCTGACTGGTACTGTTTATAAAAATCACATACTGTGACAAGACAGCGGCTTCTTGTTGCAGTGTTTTATCTTTCATGACCTGCTCCTGTGTGTGTGTGTGTGTGTGTGTGTGTGTGTGTGTGTGTGTGTGTGTGTGTGAGTGCACACATACATACATTCATCCTTGTCCTTGACTTTAAATCCTCAGTGTGCTGACTTGTGTGAACGTATGTAAATTCCATGTGAGTCTTCATCATATGAACAAAGGCAGCCATGTTCCTTCTCCTTCATGTATAAAAGACGATCCTGGCAGGTGTTCAGCTCTGAAACACAAACAGCAGGGAGGATTAACTGACCACAAAGTGACGACTGAAATACGCAGCCCAGCTCACAAACGTTCTTGTGCGACATTTGTTCAAATAAGAATGTTTAAGTGCTTCTTAAATAATGTAAAACTGCAGTGAAGAGGTGAACGCTGGAGACCAACAGAACCAGCTGGGAGCTGACCAGGTTCCTCTGCTACAGATTAATGACAATTTCATCTGCTTAGAAAACATGCAACTGTTTTTGTAAAATGGACTGAACAAGAGGAGAAACTGCAGAGACGTCTCTCTGTTTTATGTGAAGTTTGGGTATTAAAGGTGCAACTTAACAGAAAATGATCCAGTCTGTACTCGTCATGAACCCTGAGAAGTTTAATTAGGTGGAATAAGTGAAAACACCTGCACAGAGGAAAGCTTGTTTATTTTAGAGTGGGCATAGTTTTGTACATCCACCTTGAATCCCCCTTTCCAGTGGGATCTGGAAAATCCTGATTTTTAGCATCAGAACATCCGAATCTGCACCTTTTCAAAACAACATTTGATCTGGACTCTTGAATTACAAAATCTGTATCCTGTGTCTGTAGGATCACGGTCACATCTCCTGGTTTTGAAATACCCAGTTTTGAGACTTAATTCTACCTGGATCATTCTGATCTGGATTAAAAGTTTTGAAATACCGGTGTTGGTGTTTAGTTTTAATCCTGATTAGCAGCAGTAATCAAACGGTATCAACCAGCTGCTGTAGAGCTGATAATCTTGAATTGATGGATACAACTCTGCAAATGATTTTGTTATTGTCAACCTGTGGGATGTTTGCTGTCCCAAAACCCTGACTGACTGTTCACATTGAATTCTTTCATGAATTTAAAATGATCTTTTTCTACGATATGTGCATGGCAGTTATAATTAAGGTTAAGGAGTCCTGCAAGGATTAAGTTTGGCACTTTTTACAAGCAGCAAAGTCACAGACAGCGTTACTCTCACATTCTCTGATCACACCAGATTTCTTTATTTATGTAGCACTTTGGCTTCATCTCATGTTGGGTATCCTGCTCTTTTTCTTTGGCTGGCAAAGCACTTTCTAAACTCTGCTTTAAAAGAAAAACAGAAGCAAGACAGAATCTGAAAGTGAAGTAGAAACTAAGACAGGAAATAAGACAGAACAGGAAGACAAGCAAACATGTAAGTAAGAATAAACAGAAATAAAAACATGGTGATAAGAATAAATAAAAATAAAGAGTGTTGTGCTTCATAGGAGCTAAATTTGGCTATTAGTGATAATTAATGATCGTTGAGGATGATTATTAATTATTAAAATAGAAAATAGATTTATTAATCAAAATTAATAAATGAACGGGGCACCACCGGGAAAAACCCGGACCAATAACCAAATTGATCTCAGTCTCAAGAAAACGGTTCACCTGAAATGTCAATATCTGGGAGACACTGGCATAACAGGATGAACAGAGAAGGTGTGTGTTCGAGCACTGACTGTTCTCAACCAGCAGTTATTACGATACTCATGCACAGAAGACCAGACAACTTCTCTTTAAATGCAAATAGAATTTATTTACAAGAGAACTATGAACAAGAAATTATTTTACAGGCTAGCGAACATGTGTGTGTGTGTGTGTGTGAAGGAGAGGAGAGAGAGAGAGAGAAAAGGAAGGAGGAGGGGCAGGAAGTTAATCGTACCACGTGAGGGGAGTGATATGTTCTGGTTCCGGCCACGAGGAGTGACCGCGTGATTTAAAAGTATGTGGCTAGTGGCCTAAGCTCACATGCTCTTAGAAAAGAGAAGAGAGATAAAATGGTAGCACTACACTGGGGGGGTTGGCTCACCACCTATAGGGAGCGAATGTGTAGTTAAGCGTGTATGAGTGTGTAGGTGTGTGTGGTCGGTAGGAGGACAGAGGGAAAGAGAGACAGGAGAGCGGTGGCGGACACGGAGATCGTCTTTGATCACACAGAGACGCGGGAAACGGATTGAGGTCCGTCTGCCGTGGTCGCTGGCTTTTACAGATGAAAGACGATCCGCCGGTTTACACCCCACGACCGACTATCACCGGAGCGGTCCCGTGAAGTGGGTCAAACAAACTCTTTCACACTGGCACGGCGACCAGACACAGAAACAAGTTACCAACACAGAGTAAAGTAGAGAAACAATAACACTGAGATAACTTCCAAGCAGCACACAATAATCAAGGCACTTTAACAACACAGACAACTAAAACTAGCTCTGCCCAGACACTAAGCCTCTTACTTGGATCGCTTCGCTCTAAGCGGTCAGGCGTTTCCTCGTCGTTATGAGGTTCGGCTCGGCTCCTTGCGGCTCGAACAACGACGGGTCCGTACCAGCTGGCGTACGGTGGCTGATCCTCGGCGGGGATGCGGGGGATACAGCGAATAGATTGAAGGCAATTCTGATCCTTCACTTCTGCAGGTAACTGCGGGCTGTGTTGCGCAGCGTCCTCGGCGTGGATCCGAAAATGAAACGTTCAGTTGCACAAAAAGAAAAAAAAGGTAAATCCCTGAGCTCGTCCAGCGAGAGAGAGAACACGTGGCCTTGTTGCCAAAAGGAGAGAGGTAAAAAGGGAGAGTAACGTTACTGGGGTTACCTCCTTACGGTAACCAGAGTTACAACGGGAAGCAATGGAGGTGCGGGCGTCCCTGGTAGTTATAGCAACCGTGACATCACGGCCGAGAAGCGGGACGTCACGTGGGTTCCGGGGACTCCCATCCAATGAGAGTCCAGGATTGGACTCCACCGGATTTCACACCTGGGTGTGAAAACCGCAATGACTGTTGGGAAACGGAGTCTTCTTAGGACTCCTTTTGTTTGAGCTCTGACCTCTCCTGTGGTGGTCAGGCTGCAATGAGGCCATGTAGGCCTCAGTCGGATGTTGAGGCCCAACAAAGAGCTAAGAATGCAGCCATAAATTAAAGAAATAAATAAATTAAGATGGAAGAGATAATAAGAGAGTATCATGTAATGTTACTGTAAATAAACCCAAATAAAAAGATTCAAATGGTTCAAACAGCGACATCACATAAAAGCAAGTCTTAAAAGATGTCACTGATTCTGCAGCCTGATCTCAGGCAGGTCGTTCCAAAGTCGAGGGGTCCTGATGGAAAAAGATCAGTCACCTTGTAAACAGGGCGTCGATCTCGCGATATTTTCACACATGCGTCCATTAAGAGATATACGAAGTCTCGCGAGATCGACGCCATGTTTACATGCTACCTGCTACATGCTACAGTTGACATTTCAGCTAAAAACATGGTGTAAATGGGGTCTTTTGTGGTTAAATTTTAATGTCGCGGCTCGCGGACACTTTTTGTGTTTGTTTTGTGTTCTTTTTTTAACATTTTATCCGTGGTCTCCATTCACTGCCATTGTACTGGATTTGGCTGCAACCCTGTTTTCTGCTGAAACTCCAGGATTGTTTAGTGAACTGAAGATCTTCATCCATCATCACATCAGCATAGAGGTGAGGACATACTGAGTGGGTTATCATGTAATGGTGGAATATCCTTTTAATGGAGAAGAACCAATTTCCCTCAGGACCAATAAATCCTTTCTAATCTAATCAGATGTCTCTTAGTCTTGGATCATTAACTGGATCCTCTTCATCATACTGAGATTATATCAACAGAATAAAGAAGCTCAAATGAATAGATCTGTAATGATCCACTTCATGTAAGTGATGCTGCTGGAGCTGAAAGACTGATGGTTCACATCTCTGGACGTTAAAGGGATAGTTTGGATTATTTACCAGAGTAGGAAGCTGATCAGTGTACTGCTGTGGACAGGATCAGCAGGAAAACATATTTTATCTACCAAAAAAAAAAAAAAAAAAGAAACATCAGTTTAAGTGGACGCTATAAAACGTCTTTTAGCCAAGTATCAGCCACGTCTGTTAAGCCAAATATCGCTTTCTCCAAACCAACCAGACTCCATGCTGTTTAATAAAACAGGGCATGTGCTGAGAAGGAGAAAATAAATATACCAAACAACACCGGCACTAAAAGAAGCTAAATTAAATCAAAAATAGGAAAATATAATTTAAAAATGATCAATAATGAAACAAAGTTACAAGATAAAATAAATACATAAAAATATGATTTTAAGGTTAATACATTCCAGATCTATTAACTTGTAAAACATACACTTCAGGGGTTTATAATACAGTCTAAACTCATCTTAGAAAGCACTGAACACGTGTGATGTTTTCATAATTTTAGCTTTGTTCATGTAATATTTTGCCATTATGAGAATTGTGTTAAGAAGCAGATTTTTTTCTGTCAGATTTTCCATCTGACGGCACTGATGTCTAAATTTAACTAAAAAAATAATAAATCACTAGGTCTGTTACAAGGTTTAATGGGCAAGAGTTTTAAAATATATTTTCCAGCACAATTAAGAAGTAAAAATCATAACCCCCCTCAAAATAGGGTTTTGTCCCACTTCTCAAGACAATGACAAATATGTTTTATCCTTTTTTCTTAATTCAGGTTTAATACTGTATATACGTATATATTTTTCCTGTATTTGTTTTTATTTAAGTGCCCTGATGTCATTTTGGACAGTAAAGTTTATTGTTAAGCTGTAAAATATACCACCTCCGTTTAATCATTAACAAAATTAAAATAGTTGAATACACAGTATAAGAAAATCCACGGCATACTCTCTAAATATTAAGATAAATATCTATAGAATATCTGAGAGTCTAGAAAATATATACAAGAATAAACTATACTAAAATTTCAAAATATACAGGAGTAATATACAAGGATAGCAGATATTAAAATACAAGTAGTATTACAAATCATTGTCACATTGGAAGGGTATTTACAAAAATGTGCTTATGTATATATTCTATATAATACTATTCATCTATATTCCATATATCATATATATTGATATTAAAGTTGTTGTTTTTTTAACTCCTTTTTCCTGCTTGTGTTTAGCTTCCTACACTTCATACAACCCCACAGTAAATAATCTGAACTATGCCTTTAAGATGATGGAAGTGACTGGAAAAAATAACGAAAAAATGAGGAACTGCTGGACTAAATTTATCTTCATGAGCAGAAATGTCAGGTGTTTTTCTTTAACTCTGGGTTTCACCTCTCAGGCCACATGCAGTCAGCTGCCTGCAGCTGATAACTAACAACATTCCCATCAGCCTCAGCTGCACTTTGTGTTTACTGTTAATTAGCTCATGTTAACATGTTAACACGCCTTCCAGTGTGTTCACATGCATCATGTCAGTTATAATAACTATAAAATGATGTCTTTAAGTGCTGCAAGCTGTCAGATTGGGTCTTTACGTTGTCGTCGTGTTGTCGTCATCATCATGAGGACACAACATGTACTGTAAACATGTTTGTTAAAATGCATCAGCAGTGTTGTGGTTATGTAACACAGCGTCCAATCCAAGCATCTATTTCACAAGCTGCTTATCCTGTTTGGAGACTCTTGAGAGCAGATGGACTGCGTTTGTTTGTGCTGTTATGCAAAACACCAAACTATTTGCCTCTCATTCACATTCACACATTCTCACAAACACTCATAGCAGCGAGCCACAGATATGATAAAATATGGTCTTTGCAACACAAGCAGGACGATATAACGTGTTCCAACAAATGACCACTGGGGGAAAAAATAAATCTGTTTATCATCAGACACCACTGTGTTCCGGGTTTAGGGACGAGCACAACTGAGAAAGAGCAGTTCTAATAGTTAGGGAACCTTTGAATTTTCATTTTTTGGGTGAACTATCCCTTTAGCCATAATGACAGTCATTATCTCCTCACCATCATGCTGACTGGTCTCAGTCTATACTTGGAGTGCAGTAGACATTTAGCTTTTCTCCAGACACAAAATCTGCTCTCTGCAGCCAAGCATGATGTTTCTTTGCTTCCACAACCTCTAAGTACAGCTAAGATTTGCACACTTTTATGCTTTTTAAATGATTTTTTTGTTGTTGTTGTTCTGGGACTACAGTTTGCACCAGTCTGGTGGACTGGCCCAAATAGATAATCATCTTCTTTGTTTAATTTGTCTTATTTTTTCCTCTAAAACCAAACTGTCGGCCTGGACAGAGCATCATATTTCACAGGTGCATCATATGTCTTCTTTATGTGGCTGCAGCTGTCAGATGCAGCTACATATGCAGTGGAGTAAAACAGAACATACCTCAATTTAATGCTACTTAAATATAAAGCTTCATTTCTCTACAAGTATCTGGAAATTATACTTAAGTACAGTACTTGACTATATATATTCGTCTCAGGGTGTTTCTGAGTGATGGAAGGCTTGTCTTCTAATCTGCGTCTCAGCCACTCTCCTCGCTCTCCATCAGCATCGCGCGGTGACGTCTGGTGGGCCCTCTCAGCTCCAGCTGTGGCCTTACAGGTGGAGATGAATCACCCGGGAGAAGAGCTTTCATCCTCCCTCAGAGGTCTGCGTCAGGTGGACGGATGTCGAGCTACAGCATCTAAAAACAGCTCAAGGACGCTTCCACAACAACAATAATGTAGTCATTATAAAACCCCTGCCAGATGTCGATAAACCCTGTAATATCACTCCACTAAATGTCAAGTCTCTTTTAGAAATTATTGATTTAAAGTTTAATGAGTGAGTCAGGGCAGCAGTGATTCACTTTAATTCATGTCTGAGAGTTTCATCGAGCTGTTTTTGTTCCTTTGACCATCGCAGCCTTTTCATTCCCAGAAAGGTCTTTCTCATGTGCTTTACCACCAAAATATGTTTCAGTGATTTTTATTATCCTTAGGAATGTGTTGGTTTAGGCACCAAATGTGTTTGGTTAAGTTTAAGAAAAGTTTGTGGTTTGAGTTTAAAAAAGGTACTTAAATGAAGATGTATAATTAGATTCAGGAGCAGGACCATCCATCCATTCCAGGTTCCCTCCACAGGGATTTTTCTCGTCTTCCCTGCGTCCACTTGGGTCTCTGCCAGGAACCACGGGCGGGGTGTTTATAAGCAGCATGTTGTTTATAATGACTGACACAAAAACACGATGAGGAGGAGGCGTCGAGAGAGCAGATGGATTTATCAGCAGTTTACTGAGATCCTGCTAAAATCACATCTCCTATCATAAAATCTTGTGGCTGGTTCGTTTCGGACCACCTTTCACATCGATTGTGATGTGAAAGAAGGTCTGGTTCTTTGGTCTGCACCAGGGTTTCGATCGGCAGCTTTCCCACCAGCCCAAACGAACTGGACAACTGTATCTGTTGTTTGGTTCTGTCTCCATGGTAACATATTTTGTCCAAACTGATTCCACCTGACAGAATTGTGAGCTAGCTAGTAGTGAATTTGTTTCACTTCTTTTGATGTTGTAGATGAAGTGCCTTTGTTTTTTCACTTCTCCACCTTTTTCAGCCTCCTTTTTTTAAACCACGTCTCCATGTTTTTGTTTTCAGGTTGGTCGGTTTACTCCTTGATGTCTTTCAGTTCAGATGCTCTGGAGATCCCTTCTTTTTTGGTGGTATAACAGATACTTTGGTTGCTGTTTCTCCTCCCTTTTTGACCTCTCTACCTTTATGTTGCTGTTCACAGGTTATTGGTTTCCTCTGTTTTGTGTTGTTTTGTTTTTTTGTTCATCCAAAAGTTGATTTCCACAGTTGGATTTTCAGGAGCTCATTTTGTGAGCTTTCGTTTTTGGATGAACTATCCCAACCCTAACATAACACCATGTCTGAGCAGCTTCTCATTTCTTACATCGTGTATTTTCTGCTCTAAATTCAGATATAAAAACTTTATTAGTTTGAGACACAGTTGCTGCTCTCCCACATATATAACATAAATATATAAAAATACACTCCTATTTGTGTGAGGCGGCTCTCTGCTGAGTGACTGACAGCTGGTTGATAAGCTGTAATGACAGAGGTCAGCAGGCAGCACACACGCACACACAGGCACTGCTTGATGAGTTGTGATGAGACGCAGTGCAGTGACTGAGGGAACACACAACACACACACAGAAACATCTGATGAGACATGATGATAGATCAATCAGCAGTTCTGTCCCTCTTGTGTTTTTCTTTTATTCAGTTTGCCTGTTCCTCGTCTTTCTGTCTTCATTAGGACGCTCGTTAGCTGAAGTCTCAGCAGCCACTGGACGTCCTGTGGTCCAATGAGAACTTCATAACAAGCTTTTATGACACGATACAGACCCGAGCCTGACAGACAGAGACATAACAATAATTAATGGACACTGATGAAGGCAGGAAACACTGAGAAAAGTCTCAACAGGTGAAAGATGTCTCCCTGTTTGTGTCTTTGTCTCTAAGAGGCGATTTGGTTTGGTTTTATGGTCCAATTAGAACTCTGTGTGTGTGTGTGTGTTTAGCTCTTATGGCTGTTTTTATCCTTGTCTTGTCCTTTAAATGTGAGGGATTTAACTTATTTATTACCAGTTAATTTAATTATCCCACATCATCTTTTAACATAAAGTCTTTAACAATATCGTAATGTTTCTGACTTAATAACATTAATGCTGGGTTGTGAAGAAGAAAAAGTAAAACTGATTATCAAGCAGGATAAGTGCTGACAGATATTAAACTGAATCATGTGTCATTACAAACTTTTGAGAAAAATGATCAACCATGTGTTTCAGAGGATGAACTGAGTCACTCTGTACCAGTTTTACCAACTACTGAGCTTTTGTCGATAATTTACTTTTCTTCTTTTGATAAAGCTTTGAATTTTAGAAACTCAAAACATTGTATTTTAAAAAATGCATTTTGATTTCTCTTATTTTTTAGTTTCTAAAACTCAAAGATTCAAGTCCCAAGAGAAAATTTTGAAGTCTGTTGGTCTGACTGAAAATGTCTGCAGTCTGTAGAGAATAAATCCAAACACACAGATTCTTTTCCTCTCAGTGAACAAGGCTGTTATTTTCTCTGTGGACTCAAAGTGGAGGAAACTAGCGAGCCGAGGTGAACTGATAACTATGAGTAATGTGTGAAAGCATTTTAGATTCAGTCAACAGAGATAAAAAGTAGAATATAAAAGTAAGGCACTAAAATGCAACTGCCTGAGGTTTTCACTCAAAACAGAAGCATATTAATTACATCCGATTCTCACGTTATTACAACTCAGCAAACTGGTGCACCATGCAGGCCATGCAGGTGGGTCAAAATTGTCTGTCTGTCTGTGACTCAGTGTGTCTGTCTGTCTGGATCGTATCATGGTAGAAGTTACACAGACAGACACAGAGCTGCTCCGGTGAGCTGAGAGGAGCTGTGTGTGTCAATATCTGCTGTCTTAACTTGGCACACACACAGAGTTTCACTAAATATCATAATCTTATGATCTGTTTCTGTGACGACAGCATAGTCACACCAGTGAAAATGTCAGAAGTCATGGTCGTGATGTCACTTGAGGTGATGTGACGACTTTTAAATCAGTGTCTCTTCACAGAGATGAGCTGCATCTGTCCTGTCTGTTCACTGACACTCTGCAGTCAGATTTCAGCTTTTATAATTTACTGTTGGTGTTACTCTTATATAACATTTAACCACAGACGCACACCTAGTCTTGAGATGTCATGAAAAATAAATAATCATTTTATAGTCATTTAAAATTGAAACTTAATGTATTCAGAACTAACTAAACAAAGCATTTAGGCTGAAATTGCGTGCTTTTTCATTTTTCTGTTACACTATTTGGTGACCTGTCACATGGAAGAGTAACGTACAGGAATAATGGGATTATGTGCTTTACCTTTCTGTCAGACAGACTTATGGGAATCTGACGGGAAACTAACGTTTTATAAGCCAAATATCAGACTCTCCAAAGCAACCAGACTCCTTTGCAGAAACAATCATTGCATTCATTTCAATATCGATTAATCTGCCAATTATTTTCATAATTAATCGATTAATCATTTAGTACATTAAATGTCACAAAAGTGTGAAAAGGAAAAAAATCACAATTTCTGAAGAGCCCAAAGGGATGTCATCAAATGTCTTCTTTTGTCCAACGAATGGTTCAACATACAAAGACTCTTCATTTACTGTTAGAAATGACAAAGAAAAGCAGCAAATCCTCGTATTAAAGAAGCTGGAACCAGAAAACATTTGCCACTGATTGATGATCAGTCATTTCAATCATTTTTCAAGTAAAAATATCAGCTGATCTTCTTTCGATTGGCAGCTTTGATTGGTTACTTTGTTCAGTAAATCTGAAATAACCCTTTAAAACACTAAAGTCACACTGTAACGCAAACAAATTAACAAATCGAGGCAGTCGTAGACCAACAACTCCTGTGTTATTAAAAAAAAAAATACTGTTTTTGTCAGTGGAGTTTGGCTGGGTGGCAGAGAGTGATTTCTGGTTTATATAACAGTGGATTCTGGTTGGAAACGTCTGTCTGACAGCAACATAAAGCAGTGAAAATATTCTAAATATAGTGTACACTTAAACTGATATAGATTTTTTTAACCTTTTAAACCAGGGGTGTGTCGACCACCATCTCCTGCAGGTAACACACTGACTATAGATGAGAACCTCATACAACCACACTTCAAATAATCTGAACTATCCCTTTATTTCCATTATTTATTTATTTTCTTTAAATGAGGTTGAAAAATTCACCTCGGTTGAGTTTTTCCAGAGTTCGCCTCCCTTCTCTAACAAACTAATCTGATTATTCCTGCGCTGTTGTGCAGACTGACCATCTCTGCCTCACCGGCGGTGGTAATATATAAGTGTGTGAGGTGGATAATGAGAGCTGCAATATTTTATTCTGTAAGGAGCAAATCCAGCCTCCATGGTGAGAGGAAACAGTCACACCTGATTGGAAACACAGTGTGCAGGATAATGAAATGGATTTGCCTGCTCTGAATCTGCCCTCGTACCACCAGCATTATGGTCACAACAACACAAAACCAATCTGATCAGCTCATTTAGAGCTGAATATTTTTACTCTAAATCCACTGTGTGTGCTAGAAATATTACAAGATGATTAAAATTTAAAATCTCTGTTAATATTTAATGGGAAAGCTCAGAGTTTTCCAGCCCGTCAAAGCTATTATGTCATTGCTGTTGTATTTTAATATTGTCCTATTGGCATAATGATAAAATACTTTTGTGTGTGTTATTTTCATGCTTATGCTATTTCTTTTGTTTGTTTGTTTTTTCAGAAAACACAAAATCTGTTTGGTGGCACTAAATGAAAAGTCGGAGGATCAACAGTTTTCATGCTGATTCAGCCAACAATTTCACTCAAACCACAAATATCAAACTTATGTTTCTGCTACAGAAAAAAAAATCAGGGAATCACTAAAAATCACTCTGTTTACTCTCCTCCTCAAATGAATGTGGCAAATTTAAGGACAATCCATGCAAAAAAAAAAAAAAGTTATGTCAGTCCAGGGTCGTTTCCAGACTGTTTTGACTGGTATGGCCCAAAGTGGTGCGCCTATGCACCTACACACACCTATGCAGAGGTGATGCACAATAAGACCACTCCTTCTATCTATTTTAATTAAAAATATTGCAGTTTTCTACTTTCCTCTAGTTGTTCTTTCAAAGAAAAACAGTCTCAACACATCAAATAAAGAATAAAGTGTGGAAACTATAAGTCCTCAAAAAGAAGTTGTGCTTCTGTCTGCAGGCTGTGAGACTCCTAAATTCATCCTCTACACTCCATCATGAAAAATACTTTTCAAATTTCAAATTAACCTTGTAAAAAGTTAAAAGTAGGGTACATACAAAAGAAAACAATGCACAGTTAAAAATACTCAAACAGTTGGTTCAAACTAAGGTCTGCCAATATCATGTTTTAGCTATAAGAGTTCTAAGGTAATAAATAATATATCAGGGCTATGGCCTTGTTGGCCCTCTTGCAACAAACTGGCCAGAAAAATAAATTAAAGTAGAGCCGACCTATGCCAAGGCCAATGGACCACTGTTCTGTGTGCAAATCTGCAAACCCAATATGGATCAATTTCCAAAACCATTTTAGATCCTGCAACTTATCTTAAGACAAAACACTGCAGGCTGACATGAAGCAAATCTGCAGGGATGTTTAGTCATCAAGAAAGTCAGATCCCCCTTTTCAATGCACATGTGCTGAGCTGGTTTCTTTTTATATCCAGTAAATTGTTATTTTGTTATCCAGACATTTTTGTTTTCCTGTGAAAGTCCAGCAGTGTTTTCTGGACTAAAAAACTAAATCCAACCTTCAGTAGGCAAGAGGGTGAGTAGATAATGACTGGATTTTTATTTTTGGGTGAACTATCCCTTTAATTGCAGTGATTTACCTGGTTCATTTTTGGCCCATGTTTAGTGATAATTGGACCAGAAGTTTTTCTTTAATCCTGCTCGCAATCAAACAGAACTGAAAATATGACTGAGAGATAATAACATTTTAATGAATCATTTACTTCAGCCACTGTAGAACCAAGTGAGACTGTATGTTCTGTTAGTTAGAGGCCAAAAAAACTTCAATTAACAATAAAATCCTGTAAATCTTGATGCATCTAAACGCCTACTTGAAATTCTCCGCATCTCCTGGATGAAAAGAAAAGAAGCTTTTAAATTTTCCAAACAAACTATAAATCCTTCTGCTCTATAAAGAGCGAATCTGTTCTGCGGTTTCAGCTCGACGCTGAGAGATGCACATGAGGAAGCAGCTCATCCATCTAACCGCAGTATATGTTTTTCTGCTCCGCAACATTAATAATGTCCCGACTCAGTGAATGAGCTGAGAATAAATCAGCCCAGTCACTGTCCCGGCAGAATCCATTTTCATAATTTGAACAGAAAGGGCTCTGGCTTGAAAACACTTTGAGGGTCAAACTTCCCATCACTGACAGATGGGCTGGTGTCCCTCAAGGCTGTTAACTCTCCAAGAACAAGAAAGATGGAAAGAAATAAAATGAAACCCACCACCCCTAATTCATGTCTCTGCCTGCTAACCCCTCACCTCCTCCATCACTGCCCCTCCTCTCCTTTTCCTCTCCAATACGAATTAAAAGCCCCGAGCCGCAGTAAGATCCATCATTACCATAGATTAACTTACTCTAACATTAACGGATGCTGTCTCTGCAGGCTGAGTGCCTCCTGCCTGCAACATGACGCCCGTGTCTTTTATCTCAGACCAACAGACACAGGAGGGGAACTGAAACGAAGCTAAATAAAGCACAGCACTTTGATTACACCACTTAATGTATGCACAGGGAAAATTAGTGGGGAAATTGATGCTGAAAATGAACACTAAGGCACTTTAGAGGTTACATAAGGAGTGATTTGTAATGAATTTCGGTGTTATTCCCCCCGAGAATTAATTGTCTGTTTAAAATTAGTGCGGTTGGTTGTGTAAATCCACTCTGACCTACATACTGAGAGTGGGAGACTCAAATCTAATATACAATTGACAACATGCGTAAAAGTAGTTAACAACTTTTGTTTTTTGGGGGCTTTTTCACAATCGAACACAACATGTGTTAACAAGCAGAGTGAAATGTTCTAAAACACAGTTTAAAAAGCAGCTTTAAAATGCTGAAATGTTCCACTGATCAACAAGTCTGCAGACATGAGTAAATGTTTTATACATTACAAACGATCAAACGACTTCTGCTATCAGAACGTCCAGACTTAGACAAACTAAAGGCCTTCACACACCAACAGTGACAAAAATAAAAGGCATGAAATTGCGAATGCTTTGGAGGTTTCAGCCCATCTGACTATTCACATCAAATGCAACACAATTATATCAATAAATTATTAAGCTTCTGAGAAGTGAACATGACCTGCTGCTTCTTTTAGTTAATAAAAAGAGGAAAATTTGATGATTGCAAGAAAACTCACAATAACAACAATCATGAGTTTGAGAGTGAATAAATGAGTTAGCTGTGAAGAAATTCTACAATACAGTCAAGTTAATGAATGTTGTAATAGACTGATGTTTAGCATCAGTAGATAGAGTAAATAAGTTTATCAAACAATGCAAAAAGCCGCATAGAAAAATACAGCTCCCGTGGCAAGGTGACACTGCGCCAAGAGATTATGCTTTAAAATCCGTCCTCAACATAATTTCAGGTCAGTGTCAATTCAGGTTTTAAGGGCTGAGGAATCGGGTAACAAAGGAACTGAACGTTTCAAAAGCAAAGTATACATTTAAGTCCTATCAGAGGCTAAAGGGAACTGAAGCATCTTATGGGAAATTAAATAATCTAATATAACCAAAGGTCAGCGTCTCCCACAAATATGAAGTTAAAGTGGGGTAAGACATTATCTCTGATCCTGCACAAATTACAAACAACTTCTTCATTCAATCTGTTAAAGATCTTCATTGATACTAATACTGATAGGAATGTTAGGACTTCTGACGAAGATGCCACCTCTTTTGAGATCAGGCAAGTTGACCAATCAACTGACTCGAAAGCTATTTTTGATTTAAACACCATTTTCTCTAAAGACATATATTACAACCTGGACACCATTCCTAAAAAACAATACAGTAGTATTCTGGTTCAGCCCCTCACTCATCTTACCAATGTCTCCATCAAAGCTGGGAAATTCCTAGATGGTTGGAAAAATGCTTTGGTAATGCCTAACTTAAAATCTGGGGACGCTGAAGACAGACAGGACTGGGAGAAGACTTATTGGTCCATAAGGTGTGAAAGTGCTGAAGAAGATTGTCTCAGAACAACTGCTATGTTATCTGGAGGCAAACCATTATTTGTTTGATATTTCCAGTCATAAGCATGTAGCTGACTCTGTGGAAGTGTTATGTCTAAAACCAAACAGTCACGTGATAAAAGAAATGTAGTAGGTGCATTGTGGCTGGATTTTAAAAAAGGATTCTGACACCGTAAATCATAACTTTTAACATCAAAATGATCATTGTCTTCATTTAAAGGTTTGTGAACAGTGTGTGGTGATTAATAACATAAAATCAGCTTTTCACAAAATTCAAATATGATTCAAACAGGAACTGTCTTGGGTCCCACCCTTTTCAAATAAACCATGAAAAAATAAATAAAAAAACAAACATACCTGTGTACACCCAATATTGAGAACGAGTGGAGAACTTGGTGAGTTTCACGGCTCAGTTCAGGAGCTGAAACTGCAACACAGCTACTTTACGACAAATTTCAACACTGCAGCAACAGCTGGCACCAAACTCGAAGAAGCAGGGGAGTGATTTCACAGAGCCGATTGACGCGGAGCAGCAACTCGCCGTATGTCAGAAGTAAGATGTATTATATGATGTGTAAACCATTACAGCTGTGCAGAGGGCACGTTTGGTTAGTTCATACTTTCATTATTCATAATTTGTTTGAGAAACTACATAGTTCTTACAAGAAACTGCTCACAACCAGTTCTATGGGGGAAGCCATTTGTTGTTGGCTGTTGCTATCAGACACTATTTTCTTTCTACCAACTAACACCCACCAACTGTGTCACTGCGCAGAGGAAAGCACACAACCACAGTACTCACGGAGAGACTGGTGACAGCACAGGATGTAAACATTAATAACGTCCTCCTCGGCTGAGCTGTAACCTTGCTTCCATGAGTACATGCACACTTCCCTCTGCACGGTGATATAGTTGGTGCATGTAGTTCAGTAGAAAGAAAGTAGTTCCTGCATTAAACTCATTATGTGGAGAGCCAACAGTTGCCATTGTCGTAGCTCTTTACATCCCACCAGGTGTTAATGTTAGCACAGTTCTCGCCCTCCGATTCAATACTATAAACAGACAACAGTGTGCTCATCCTGCCCACTGCACAGGGATACAGTTGATGCTGGTAGTTCAGTAGAAAGTTCCTACATTAAACTCAACTGTATTTTGCTTTTAATGCATTGGCAGCACACACACACTACCATGATAGAAACAAAGATGCCAGTATGCACAGAGGAGGAGGACTTTGCATCTGTGTGACTGGTGCACTTTTTGCAAAATAATAGACAGCCATTGTTCTCCCAGGTTCTGTCTGCTCTATGCAGACCCTTTCATCTGGCACAAGAGCTAACAGTAGTCATTGTCACAGATCTTTACATCCCGCCAGATGTTAATGTTAGCACAGCTCTCACCCTCCACTCAATACTATAAACTCACAACAGTGTGCTCATCCTGACAGAGTTTATATCATAGCTGGAGACTTTAATCAAGCACGCTCCCTAAATTCATCCAGTACGTAAAGTGTTCTACCAGGGGAAATTATACACTCAACCCTACAAAAAGCATGCATACAGAGCAGCACCTCTCCTACATCTAGGACGGTCAGATCACCTCTCATTATCTCAGCATACACTCCCCTCAGGAGGAAAACAAAGCCAAACAACAAAGACAATAACAACTTGGCCTGAGGGAGCACTCTCTCAGCTACAGGACTGCTTTGCATGTACAGAATAAAATGTATTTGAACGACAGGACCAAGAGGAACACAAAGAAACAGTACTGTTCTACAAGAAGAACTGCGCTGAAAATGTCACTGTGGGTAAACTCATCCAGGTCCTTCCCATCCAAAAACCCAGAATGACAAGTGACGTCCAGACTCTTTTCAGAGACCACAACACTGCATTCAGGTGACGTGACAGGGCCCTGTGCAGCTCTGCAAGAGCCAACAAGGGGGATTTAAGAGGAAAATCAAGGACTGCACCTCACAAACAACGTTTTAAATTCTGTTCTATCAGATTATATTCTTTTTGGACTTTGAGCACCACAAGCAAAGTGCCATCCAGTTCCATTATACCGACCCTTTTAGTGCAGACGTCATGCTTACGTCATGGTGTTAGCGCAGCGAGGCAGACGTGATTCACCTCAGAGTGTTAGATCACGTCATCCAGAGAAAATGTCATCTTGCTGTGTTGTTGGTGTCAGAAGTGAAGTAGTAATGGCTCCAAATTACAGGTTTATCTCATACCAGCTGCCACTGCCAGTCAAACAAAGACAAAGACAACTGTGGTTAAATGCAATAAGGAGAAAGCTGGGAGATGTGTGTGAGCTGCAACAAAATAAATGAAATGAACCCACAAAATGTCGAGGAAGAAAATGTTAGACCTTAAAACAAACAAACTCTGACACGTTTTGGCATCAAGTCTTTGTCAGAGAGTTTTGATTGTTTTAAAAGAGTGTGCCTCAGAGTTTTGGGGGGATTTTGTGTGCCTATCCAAAGAGCATTTCAAACAAATGCATTTTGAGTCCAGGAAGTGTGCCTATCCAAATGTTTTTTTTTAATTTCCCAGCATTTTTCTTAAAGACGAGCTTTAATTGCCTTGTAAACTCTGTAAAGCATACTTTATCAAAACTCTTTAGACAGACAGAAACAAAATAAAAGTTACTAAAACCATCTTGGGCAGTTTTTCCACTGTTAGAACAACGAACAACTCTGGTTTAATCAAAATAAATCCTTAATTCATCACATTAGATGTGAAAATATTCTGGCTCACTGGGAAGTGTCACTGAGCAGTAACTGTCACTCTGCAGACCAAATTAACAAATTACAATGACAAAAACTGTCCCCCCAAAAAATCAAGCGGTGATGGACTCGGCCAGTTGCTGACATAATCCACCCAACCCCATGGCATTTGTAGAAACGGTCCATCCATAGGGTGAGCGTGTACGGGTCAGAAGCTCCCATTGGTTACTGTGAACTTTTTACAGTAACACTGGTGGTCCTGGAGAGTGAGTGACGTGACTGAACGTATTCAGAAGAGCAAGAGATTTTTTTATGACCTTGCAAGGCAGCTGGAATCAAGTTATCCGTTTGTGTCCGCACCAAACATGGTGCAGCCAATCAGCGTCCTCAGAGGGATTACTGGCATCTCTAGGCATGGTTTTAGGCGTGACAACAGCAAGAAGCGTTGATCTAATTGGTTGAAGTTAGCCCATGTTAGATGTTATAGACAGTTTTTTTTTAAAGTGCCTGCCCTTTTCCAAACAATTTCTAGAGATGACCAGGTGAACATCTGGCGTGTCAAGTTAATTTTTTTCAGCGATTGTGAAGAAACAAGCCAACAAAACTTGCTAGCTAGTGTTAGCTAACATGTTTAGGGAATTGTTTTGTCTCCACCTAAGCCCCACCCACAAAAACAGAAAGAGAATACATATCTCTATGGCGATATCTCAAACTCTGCAACTCGTACCGAAACTATCTAAATGGAGAAACTGCACTACATGTAAGAGGAAAAAGATATATTTTTGAATTTTGGGTGAACTGTCCCTTTAAGTAAACTGAATTTCTTTGGATTTTGGACTGTTGGTCTGACAAAATAAGACATTTAAAAACTTTGGCTCATGGGAAATTATTACAAGCATTTCACACTGTTTTCTTACATCTTGAAGACAAATTGATTAATCTGTTAAACAACAAAGTAATTTGCAGATTAATCAAGAATTAAAGTAATATTTGTGACCTTAAATTATTTAATGCCGTTAACTGAAGCACAAAGTTTTACAAGTTTCAACTCTCTGATCACAAAGTTTTGACACATCCAGCAGTGAGAAGGTCAAAGATCAACTCATTCCTGTGGCTTCAGCAGATTTAAAAAAAATAAAGATGCAAATGATGGTTTTTAACCTTGAGGACAGTCTGTTGGACAAAAGAAGAGAGAGGGAAGAATGCTAATAAGAACCAGCGTGAAACACTTTATCGTCACCCTCTCAGATCTGTACCTGCTTCACTGCATGCTCTCATTAAAGTATCATCTGCCTCCCGTGAGTCAGGTTTGTGATCAGATACAGAGAGTTTGTGGATGAAAGTTATAAAGCAGAAAACCAGAGGGAGGGAGAGAACGGGGATGTAGAGATGCAAATGCAAATTTTAAAAACGTGTTTAATAGGATTGCAAGTTTCTGAAAACAGAATTCAAAGTTTTTAGCCACACAGTAGCATGACTCTTTTTTTTACAGATGTTCATAGTTCCAAGAGGATGACTCCTACTGACTGTGATGAAGCCCTGACTTCTTCTACAGTAAAATATGTCAACCTTTACTGGACTGACTGGTGCACACTTCCCATATGATGCATTTAATGGCTTAAATTATATAATTTTTCATAAATTCCATAATACCCTTTCAGCATAATGTAATTCAAGCGGTCTGAGAAAAAACTAGACTTCTGCTCTTCTTGTTGTCTCTGTTTTCAGGCTTTAGAGAAATCTAGCCTGTGACGGAGACTTCACAAGAGTGTGTTCCTATTGGCGGCTCTACAAATGCAGATGCTCATGCACGTCCCTTCAGATGGTGAAAGTCTGATTCAGTGAAGGACAATCCTGCAAAAAAATCCTGCACCTTGACACAAATGTCCAATAACCTACCCTACAACAGTGTCTGGTGAGCAGGTCACAGCTTCACACGGAGCATCTGGCTCGTCATGTTTCATGCTGTGGCAAAGAGGCATGATGACACTGGTGTGTGTGTGTGTGTGTGTGTGTGTGTGTGTGCGTGTGTGCCTGTGTGTGTGTGTGATACTAGCCTCTCATTCTGTTGTTCAGCACTCTGCCATAGGGCTGCAAAGCACTGGAGGGGCATCTTTCAGAAGACAAGCAGCGGCAAGAGAGCCGGGGTTCTTGCTGAGGTGCACTCTGTAGTGAGCAAGCCCTACACGGCATGAGGTTTTGCAGGGCAGCCAACTTCTTTGAACCTTGAGATTTGGTGGGAGGGGCTTAGCAGAGTGAAATATGCAGCATTGTTCAATTGTTGCCTTCAGCAGATTTCAAATACCAGACGCCACTTCATATCAGTCTCCACAGCCATGTGCCAATCTGTTGTGCACAATGTTCATGTCTTTCTTTTGTTGGACCCTTTGAATGGGTGGGAATAATGGACCTGAGGGGTGACAGTGATGTTGGACTGAATTCTCTCCCTCCATTGGTATTTGTCATTGGCAACATGTTGATCCTCTCTAAGAAGTTCAGTCTTGGTCAGTTCATCCAGGACTCCCTAAAGATTTGGCAGTGCCTTATGTCCTGCGTCACACAGAGAGTTGTCTGCACTTTCTCGTCAGCCCACTTTGGGTCGTCTCCTCACTTAATCCCAAGATTGAATCTACACGACACCTCACGCCTGATTGTAACTTAAAGCAGGGATGATTTTTTAGACTTATTAGTTTACGTAGAAGCACTTAGTTTTTGGCTCCTCGTACTGTTGCACGGCTGCACTGTGTAACATTAGACATTATTATTAATATACTGACTCTTCTGATACGTAACCCTAACCCTAACCCAAACGGCCCACAAACATCAAATAAACTGATCTCATATTGTACATGTATTATTCAGACTCATTTGATTTCCCGAGATTTCCCAAAATTAGCCGATACTTTGCTGCTCAGTCCAACTATTTTCAAGTCTCAGAGCGCAGGCTGAGACAGTCATAGCTCGCTCATGTGCGTGCATGGCTACATCTTGCAAAACCATGCTCATCTGGGCAAAACAGTGCATCATGTTTTATTCAGCAAACGTTTTAATCACACTGTCTTCTCAGGCATCCGTTGTGGAAAGCCTTGACCATGTGAGCTTTGGTTTCTCGCCAGCATTCAAAACAATCCAGCAGTGTGGACTGGATGCTGCAGTTCCATAGATGGACCTTTGTTTTCAGGCTGTATGTCCTGGACTTCCATGTGTTGTGGACTTGAGAACCCTGATCTCTCCCCAGTCTTGCCTCAATGTCAGTGATGCAAAAAGAAAAGTTAGTTGAGGTTGTGCTACAGAGGCCTGGGGTTGGTTTCACAAGATTTAATCATCGTAACGACAGGGAGTCTTTTCTTTGTAATTGCAAATCAATCAAATTAGAGGCAGCAGATGGAACATGTACCTGTTTTAAAGAGAGTTAATCAAGTAAAAGGAAAGGCCTTCATACATGTGAGATATTAAGTTAAGAAAGAGACATTAATCTTCATTCTGCTCTTCTGGCATCGCTGCCATAATTTGAATAAGATGGTGCTTTTTTTTCATGCATTGCCCCGTAGAGGAAGAATGTATAATCAAAGTGAAACAGGCAGTTAAATGGTGGATGAGGGTACATCTCCACCAATTAAAGTGATTAAAATATTACTGAGTGTGGGCGCATCGTGACTTATAGACCTGGTGTGAGCTTCTGTATGATGGAGAGAGTAAAACCTGCAGGACGACACCGCTGACTCAGCAGAAATGCTCCGATCGGTGTAGTCAGCTTTAGGCTACTGAAACACTTTGACAGTGGTTTCAGGGTTCTTTTGCAAAATGAAACCAGAGTTCAGAAAAAGGAGAACCCAAACATGTGGACACATGAGCGAATGAACAAAAGACGACTTTAATGTTCTGACTGAAAGCAAACGAACAAAAGGAAATGACTGCCACAGAAGCCAAACCATGACAGATCAGTCATGTGAGTTAGAAATTAAACCAGCGATTCACAGGCAACTCTAACAACGCACTGCATTTTATTAAAAGATTATTATTATTGCTTACTTCACATTTTACATGAAAACCATAAGGATCTCTGTCAGATAAATACAGTTAGTAAAAAGGACAATATTTCCTCTGAAATGTGTTGGAGAAGATGTTTAAAGTCACAAAAAACAGAAATAGAAAGTAAAGTACAAATACATCAAAAAACAGTTCTTGAGTACATTTACTCAGTTACTCTGCCCTCAGGCCTTTTTCTCTACAGACATGTTGAACTTTCTTTTATTTCTGTCAGGTCACATTACTGCTTTTCTGCTTTTCAAAAGAGGACCAGCGCTATATTTGATCTATTTTATCTGCACCTACAGCTCATTTATTTAGCTGTAGTTCATGTTCAGCTGCCTGTCTTAACATATTCAGTCTGACTTATTTAGCTTTAAAAAGTCTCTTCAGGATTTTGTGGACTTTTTGGTGATTGTTGCGAGTTAAAATGCCTGATTTCATGGCAACTTTTCTAAAACATTGTGATGCATTTTCCAATTATTTCAGGCGTTCTTTGCAGAGAGATTGTAGGAGCAAGTGAAAATTGCATTTTTTTAATTTATTTTTTGTATAATTGATTAAAAATCAAAGGCACCTTGTTCCAGGGAGGATAAAACCACACTTGCAAAAAAAAAATCCTAACAAAACATCCTTTATTTCTACATGAAAAAGTGCCCCTTGCACACAAAATAAAAATATGCAAAATAGTATGAACAGTAATAGTACAAACTAATATTCAGATGCTCTTTAGCTTCCTCAAAGCGGTTGTGAGTCTTCCTGGGGTCCATGTATGATGTTTGCATGGGGGACTGCTATGATTGGTGGAACTTGCCGGAAGCTGTGATTGATTAAATTTGCAGAAAAGCAGTGATTAGACAAAATTGCAAGGCTGTGCAGAATTCAGAGATTAGTTGAATTTGAGTTAATAGTTTTTCGATTTCAACATCACAGCTTCCCGCAGGGACTGTTTTAAAATGTTCCTCGGCAAAGTCGGCGTTTCATCACTGACTAATTTTGGTGCCAAATTAATACCTGACAGCTTTTCAGAACCAGAGAGTCTCTGTGCAGTGAACAGGAGAGGAAACTGTCAGCTCACCACAGACAACCTGCAGCCTGTCATTAGTTTTAGTGAGAAACTCAAGTGTCTCTGAGCACTTTGGTTTCAGCTATCAAGGCTCCTAATGAGGGAGGACCTGATCAAAAAACCAAACAGAGATCTCATGAGTGTCTCCAGCTGGTGGAACAGAGGTCACACACACACACACACGCACATGCACACACACACACACACACACACCACATGCTGAGCTGTGTGTCATACAGCTGATTGAGAGTCAACACAGGAAACACTTCATCAGAGCAGATGAGACTTCAGGGCTGTCGTGTTGTAATCAGGCAGCTCTCTGTTTGTTGAGATTTCAGCACCAGATAAACTCACAGATGATCTCTTTTTAATCTGTTTTTCTTCAATAAAGCTTCACTGGAACAAAACATCTCACATTTCATCTTTTCTCTCTCTACACTCAGCACACAAGACTTAACAATCCTCTATATTTTTGTTGCATTTTGATTGTAAAAGATGATTTCTGGAGAAAAGCACACGCTGCTCTGCAGTGGCTCCCTGTGGCTTTGTCAATAAATCTGGAAATGAATGAATGAACAGTTATTGGTTTTTTTTTAATATCTTAATTTCATTCATCATTGTTGTAGGTCTACACTGTAAAAATTAAAAACTTGAGAAAATTCAAACTTTCCAGGCAATGTACTGCAATAGATTTTCAAGTTTTGAAAAAGTTTTCTCTAAATACAAATCTTTTGTTGAGATAATTAACTTTTCACCTTTGGATAAACTTAAATCTTTGAGTTCTAGAAACCCCAAAAAGTTATTTAAATATTATTATTATTATTATTATTATTATTAAATTATTGAGTAAATTCATTGAAGTGAAAGTGAATGTTTTAATTGAAAATATTAAAATTTTAATCATCAATCTAACTTTTTTTCTTCAGATAAATCTGATTTGTCACCATTTTGGTGCTTGAAAATTAAACTCTTGGGCTTTTAAATAAACTTTAAAAAGTTTTGCTGACCTGTGAAATAATTAAGTTGGGCTCAAAACTAAGAAATCTGTTGCAGTACAGTGCTATAAACTATGTTTTTACAGTGTAAGTCCATTCTGACAGTCTTTAACTGTAAAAATATGTATATTTTGGCAACTAAAATGTGCATCATAGCCTACGTCTACTGCTAGGTGGACGGCTCGTCTTTTTGAGTCTCCATAAGTTATGGCTGCCAAATCTTAAAAAAAGTCCGAGAGAATTTAATAGCTGCAGACAGATTTTCTTTTTTCTTTTTTTGGCCCAGAATGGCTCCTTTGTTCGTAAAGGTTGCAGACCCCTGAGCCTCTGAAGTCTGTAGAGAGCTGCAGTAATGAGTCCTAAAACCACAGCTGTATTAAAATGAACCAGTTGATTCCATGTTATGTTGCTCTAAATTAAAGCTGATTGTACTGATGACAGATACAAGCTGCCTGTTAGTTCAGAGCTGATCTGATTGTAGCCACACCTCTTACTTCAAATTCAATCTGTGAGTGTGGAAACTGATACCTGCGACTCTTTGATGGATTCTTTTCTCTGTCATTATTGATTGTTGGTGTGACTTTGCAGCCGTCGTTCTTTGATTGAACTGACTCACTTTTAATGTTTTTGATGCGTTGGTGGTGTTTTCAGGCTATAAATAAGCCTTAAAATACAGGCTACTTTCAGTCAATAGCTGTTTTTGTCAGTGTGGATGTTTTCCTTTCATCTCCGTGTGGCCTGCTTGTTCATTTCTTCTGAACGCTGTAACACAGAGAGCAGAAAAGGTGTTTTTTCTTGGGTGTGTTTTGACCTGTTCAGATGGTGTTTTTGTGTTTCTGCTGCTGGTGGTCAGTGTGCTCAGCAGAGCGGGCAGGTCGGCTGCCTGGAGGCTTTGGATTAAAAAGTGGACAAACTCCTTCAGGCCACAATGTCACTGCCTGAGTGGGAACCATTAAACCGCTGCACCTATTTTTGGCTCCATTCTTCCCCCTGTCTTCCTCCTCGGCCACATTGTTCTCCTCCATCACTCCATCCTCTTCCTACCTCTGCAGCAACCATCACATTTCTTTTCATCCCCTCATCTCTCTCTTGTTGTCCTGATTTAACCGCCGAGCACTCAGACTCTCTTCTTGGCTCTGCATCTCTGGCTTCATCCTCTTCATCATCATTCCTGCCAAAATAAAGACCTGAAGTGGAGTTTTTTATTTGTGAGGCCTCAGCCTCTTTTTACTTCTGCAAAAAAAAACAGCCAATTATGGACAAAAAGTTAAGAGACAAAAAAGATCATGTCAGCAGCCAATTTATTGGCTGACCATCAGTGTCCAATATCACAAACATATGTCACTAAGTCAATTCAATAGGTTTCATTAACATGACATTTCACATGTGTTGCCAGAGCACAATTACAATCACAAGACAATTAAGTCTTTCCCCGCCACTGATGAGGAGGTAGAGGACGCTGTGATGGATCATCTGACAAAAGATTGTCACTTGAAGAAGAGAACTGCTAGAATTCAGCAACAAGAAGAAGGAGATGATGTTATGTAGCAAGAAAAATACATACAAAGTGTTTATGTTCAAGCAGGACGCAAAGTGAATCTTGGGCCCGTCTTTTTCTGATTGCACAAATCCAGCTGCTTCGCACAGTAAGCGCATGACACCAAAAAACATGGCTGAAAATGACAAAGTGATGCTTCTTTAGGCTTCTGCCACATAAACCAGTGCACTTGGTACCAGGCAAAAGGGTTAAAAAGAGACACATTTCTTGTTAACTGTGCTCCTGTCTAGTTCCATCAGTAGATAATTTGCAAAAGTCAGTAAATGTCATATTTCCTATTGTTTTCACACTTTTGCTTTTGCATTTTTAATGTTTTGCTGAGTAAACTTTGTGCAGAGAAGATGACTTTCAGAGATATCATAATCCCTAAAAACCCTAAAAACAGCAGCAACAGATTTGCAGAGCAGGCTTCACTATCTGATATTCTGTATTATTTTAATTAAATACAGGCAAATATACTCAGCATTGCCTTCATGGTTTGCCATTTACAATTCCTGGATGCTGCCAGGAGCTGTCTGGATCGCAGCCTTGATGCAGCACAGTCACACACAGCCCACAGGTCAGCAGTCACTTCAAACTCACGCTGTGGAGCCAAACTTTGTGATCTCCTCTAGAATATGAAATAAGTCTGTGGGTGTGAACAAAGTTTCAAAAGAGACCAAACACGTCAGACCGAATTTATGTATAATGTTTGAATATTTGCCTCAGCGTAAACATCTTAACACTTCAGAGCAGAGTTGAAACAAGATGATGCAGAATATGTTTGCGACAGAGCAGCATTGTAACAGATGATTTAACAAGCTTAAAGATGCAGTAATTAAAGGTGGAATTAAAGTCTCCTGGATAATGAAAGTGTCTGAGACGGGATGAAACTTTTCTCGTGTTGTGCAGCATCCCTGGACTACAAAAGTCGAGTCAAAAATCTTTCACTGTATTCAGAGATAAACCTTTAAAAAGCACCACTGCTTCATTTTTAATCTCCATGTTTTTTATTCAAGGGCAGGGGACCAAAGTTATTCTGTTGAAAATATGAAGTTTTTTTTCTTCGTAACATTATGTAATCTTCACTGTGAAGAGATAACACACTTTCATACTCGGCATCAGGGCTCCTCCACGGTCCATGAAAATCTGTAAAAGTTTTTGATGAAAATGCAGCAGCCAAACCAGGGACCAGACGTCACGTGATTAACATTTTAAAAAGGTCACAGTTTGGTTTGGTTTAGGCACCAAAACTTCCTGATTAGGTTTGTGAAAAGATCATGGTTTAGTTTGGTAACTGCTGATCGTAAAATCATCAGGGCCTGAGCGCTGACCTCGGCACGAGGAACCTATTTTTTGGTCTTTGCTATTATTCCTTGAAATGAATCACGTTTTGAGGGCTTGAACATACTCAAAAACTGAAAAAAAGTGTCAGGCATGGTGAAAATTGACATGCAACATGGTTTTCAACACTGGGCGTGGCAAATGAGGGCCCTCTAAACAGCAATACATTTCACCAACGTGCACGAAAATCTGTAGATACATGAATTACGTCACAACACGCAAAAAAGTCTCTTGAACCCAGGGGATAACCAAACAGGAAGTCGGCCATGTTGAATTTCATGGCCAATTTTGGCATTTTACACACATCACATTTTAATGAACTGTAGTTATTAAAAGATTTGGTGGCATGGCGTCCAGTTTTGATGTCTCACCATGAAACACAAAATTACTATAACTTTGGTGTAAGTGGTCCAATCTGCACCAGACTTCACATGCTTGATTGGAGTCCCACCCTCTACATGACAACCAGGAGTCATAGTCATGGCGCCACCTACTGACAACAGGAAGTAAGCCTCCTGTGATGAAATTCTTTTGTTTTACATGAAATTTTCACACTGTGGTCGACACTTGATATACTGGGACACAACATAGAATTGGTGAATGTTCTGTGGTGCCACCTAGTGGAGACAGGAAGTGACATCAAACTCCTTCCTGCCATGAAAATTCAAAGCCTTGTTGTCCAGGGGGCGTGCAGCCAATGGGGCCACGGTTGCCGCGAGCCCCAAGTGGTGCCATGGTGCGAGGGCCCGTACAAAGCTGCTTGCAGCATTAATTTAATTTGGTTTCCATTTTTGATCCAGATGTTCAGAGGCTTGTTGATGATAAAATATTTAGGAGATGATGTAATGTTTTGCAAGAAAGTGGTTAAGTTTAATTTTTCATCATATATTAGCACAAAAATTAGCTGTCAGCACCTTCAGTCCAAACTTCAGCATGAGGCTTTAAAAACACTTTTTTATTCGAGTCCAAGTCACTTGTTTTTTGTTCAGTTCAGGCGTGTGTGTGCTTAGACATGTGCAGGTTTATGGTTGTTCCTCAGTCTATCCATCTCCATCTTCATATTTAAATAAGTCTCTGTGTCTTGCTGCTGTCTCCATCTTTTATTCATGCAGTCGTCTTGAACCAAATCAGCTGGCCTGCTGCCATGAACCTCCAGCAGCAGACATACAGAGACGGAGAGAGTCACACAGGGAAAGTTGAAGAGGTGAAGCTTTTACATTGTTAGGTGGACCTGGAGGGAAAAAAAAGAAAGGACAGGATGACAGGATATGTGAGTGTCAGCAAACTGAGACAGTCACTGACAAAACATGAACTCATTCCAGCAAAAGTTCCTGACAATCTGGATTTTGAGGGGCCACAGGTCAGTCTATGTTCCCTTTGTTTGGACAGAATCTCATTTCTTTTTAATACGCGCAGTGACTTTAGTAGTAGTTTTTTTTTTTTTTTTTTTTTCCATTTTTCTCCCCAATTTAGTCTTTAACCAAGTCCAATTCCCTGCATGTATTGTCCCCTGTCCCCAACTCCGACTGTTTGCTACATAGAGAAAAATGTCAGGCTGTAATTGAATGAATACAAAAAAGTAAATAATAAAACATCGAGGTGGTTCACTGAGATGTACATGCATGACGTTTGTGTGGGGGACTTCTATGATTGGTGGCACTCGCAGGAAGCTACAATGATTGGTCAAATTTGGGGAAAAGTTGAGTTTGGGCAAAATTGCAAGGCCGTGCAGAATTCACAGGGATTGGTTGAATTTGCATAAATTGTTGAGATCACAACATTGCAACTTCCTGTCTGGAGGGATGGGAATGCCCTCAGGGTTCCCCCCTGTAATAGATATCGCTATCGTTTTATCACCCAGGCCGAGGACACAAACACAGCTCCAATGGGAGGATCATGCTGCTCTGTGACTGCTGGATGTGCAAATGTTCGCTCATATCTCATACTCCCATCTTTATAAGAAAAGAATATGTTAAGATTGTGTGTCACCACCCTAATGCACAAATAAATGAAGCCTTGATAAAAAACGAATGAATTTCATCTGGCACTTTTCTTCTTCTCTTCTAGTTGTTCTAAAGTGTGTTCATGTTTCTGGACACACTGAGGGATCGACCCCCCGCCTCCAAATTATTATTGTAGTTCAGCTCCAATAAAAAAAACCTGCCACTTGTGACCCACGTGACAGAAAGCTGTCACAGTGATGGAAAAGTTTTAATGACTGAACACATTCAGTCTTTGAAGAGGAGGGAGAGTGTTGTGTTTGTGTGGATTACAGGACAGACCTGAATGATTGGATGTGATTGTGTTTAATTAAAAAGCTGTGTCTGCCTGTCAGCCTGGCTGCACTTTTTTTTTGGCTTGTTGTTCTTTTGTTTGTGCCAAATCTGAAAACCACCACACAATGGAATACATGGCGAGCTCTCGTACTTTTTAATAAGCCTCCAATCTGCACCTGCAATGCGACACTAAAATGTCCCGTCACTCGTGGCCTTTTTTTTCTCCTTTACACCCTGATTAGCTGCTGAGTGTTTTCATCAAAGTGAGACAACAGAATACAGATGAACTTGAACAGAGCGAAACTTTATTTAATGGAAGGAGAAAAAAAACAACTTTTCACCTGCTGAAAAACTTTCTGCTGACCGGAACTTCCCACCTCCCTGCAGTGATGTGTACTCAGGTGGAGTAAGGACACCTTGACATTTCTCTTAAGATCACATCTGGACACACATGCTCTAAAAATGTGTTTTTTTTTCTTGTTACTTCACCTGACATTCATCTGCTGAAGGAGGAAAGTTTCTCTGTGTTCACTTTAAACTGGTGTTTGCCAAACTTTTTTTCCTGGGGACCCACTTATTAAAAATGACAAACCGTTGTGACCCGAGTCACAATAAGCCTTCTCGTTAAATTCTGGGAAGAGTTCAGTGTTCATGTTCAGTGCATAAATGAACTTTCCTGACCCTTTTGGCATTGCCCTATATTATCTGATGCTTTATTGAAAATAGATACATATTAACTCATTTAGGCTGAATTAACAGGCCATCTCTTTGTTTTTATTTCCTCTTATCAGGACATTTTAGCCTAAATGACACAAAATTAACAGTTAACAGGCTCTTGTTTTTCCCTCTCATTACACATTTTTAAATGCTCTAAAAACGGTGTACTGCAGATATAAAGCCTACATTTGCAGAATTTCATCCAGAGTCTGTTATTTATTTGGAGGCCCAAATAAAAGCTTGCATGACCCACCTGTGGTTCCTGACCCAGTCTTTGGGAATGACTGCTTCAAAGGAGCAGGAATTAGTAGCGTCTAACATTGAGCTTGCATATTGCAAACACCTCATTTCACTCCAAGCCTGTAGGAGAACCAATGATGGTCAGAAAACTTGCAAAAAATGCAAAAGTCCAAATCGAGAGCCAGTGTGTGGCTCGTCTGTTCAGGGCTACTGTAGAAACATGATGGAGAAACATGGTGGCGTCTGTGCAAGAGGAGCTGCTTATTCTAAAGATATAAATGCATCACTGTAAGGTAACGAAAATGACAATGAATAAAATCATAGTTATATGGATTTTAAACCTAAGTTTAATAACCCTTTAGGACAAACCTGCAGGATTTTGTGACGTCTCAGCTGGTCTGGAACAAATTGTGATCGAATGTGAAATTTACATGTGTGATGTAAGAGCCTGAATCCTTCAGTGCAAACAACGTTGGGGACAGTTATAGCTGTTAAACTTTGCATATTCACTCATCTTGATGAACAGATTCTGCATATGAAAGCAGAATCTGTAGTCAAGCGTTTTTTCAAGCATTGACTGAGTCATGACCAAATATCATGCAATTTTTGGTACGAATCCATTCAGTCAATTATGAGATATAAACTTTTAGTATCGTGGCGCCCCCTAGAGGTGAAATGCAATGCACTTAGTGAACACTCCTGAACATGTGTCTCAGTTTTTACGTTGATATCTTAATGTGTTCATGAGTTATTACAGATTTTAAAAAATTATTATTTTGATAAAAACAGGTTTTGGCTCATAAAATCCAAACAGATTGATGAATCAAAATTCCTTTGATAAATTTTGATCAGCAAAGTCAGCAGATGATGCTGACTCATTTTGGTGCCGATTGGTTCAACAGTCAGGAGTACTTTAAAAAAAACAGAATTTTTAAAAAAATTGAGACAAAGTTACAGAAGCTGACATTTTTAAAGCAGAAGACTAATTGAGAAAAGAAGCAGATGATTTGAATGATTTTCAAGATAATTGCAAAAAGGTAAAATCGATTGTTACAGCGCCACGCTTGTCATCAATGCATGTCATTTTTGTTGCATGCATAGTGGGTGGAATTTGCAACCCACCTGCTAATTTTGGTGAGTTTTCATCATATGAACACTCTTAGTGGAGAAAAAAGAGAATGAATCAGGACAAAAACATTAGGGGTCTGCATTTGAGCAAAGCTGCTTGGACCCCTAATAAGTGGTGCTTTAAATATCATGTGGCACAAGCTAATTTAGGAAGCACAGCCTCTAATCAATAACAAATTTAGGAAGCACAGCCTCTAATCAATAACAAATTTAGGAAGCACAGCCTCTAATCAATAACAAGTTTAGGAAGCACAGCCTCTAATCAATAACAAGTTTAAGTAAATCTAATCCAATAAACCGGTTTAATGTGTCACTGTGGGAGATTACAGATAGCACCGGTTGGTTTAGTGCAGCACAGCGTCCACGGGTCGGCTAACATCTGTCAGGAGATGACGGCTTCCAATTTATTTAACACTTTAGCCCAGTGGAGAGAATAAAGTCATGGTGATGGACTGAGATAAAGAGCCTCTGAGGCTGAGAAGAAGAATGAGAGCATTCATCCTCCTCCTGCCCTGCATCCACAATCTGCATCAAAAGGTGTGAGACAGCTGTGAAGAAAGAGAAATGATGGAGCAGGGGGAACAGGGGCAGAAGCACCTCATTTTTCCTGCTTTCTGCTCGTGTGTGAGTCAGTATGAATCTCAAGAACGCGTTTTACAAACTGCTGCATTAGTCTGTTTTCAAAAAGGTAAAAATGAAATTAAAGCTGCAAACAGCAATATTCAGCCCTTGCACCTCCGTGGATGTTGGGATGTGTGGTGACCCGGCCCCATCACCGGACGCTGACGGGACGACAAGGTTCTGAATTTTCACGTGTTTTGGACGCCACAAGAAGGAGTTTGATGTCACTTCCTGTTGTTGATTGTCACAACTTCCTGTTGCCAGTAGATGGCGCTATGACTATGACTCCGGATTGTCAGGTAGATGTGGACTCTTATCATACATAAGAAATCTGGCGTAGATTGGACCATTTACACCAAAGTTATAGCAACATCCTGTTATCAAAACGCAACGCCATGGCACAGCCACAGCCTTCAGAGTTTACTGAATCTTTTAGTAACTTTTGATCAAAAAGTAGTCTAGATGGCACAGAAGGTGGTGCTATAACTATGACTGACTCAAGAGACTTTTTTGTACGTCTGGGCATGATACATGTGTCTACCAATTTAATGCATGTCGGTGAAACGTGCTGCCAGGGCTGCTTTTTGGGGGCATAGTCAAACCATTTTGCCACACCCGTGGGTGAAACCCATATCACATGTAAATTTCCACCATGACTGAATTTTCTGTAAAGTCTCATGCTCTACTGAACATGTTTAGCCTCTTAAAAATGTGACTGAAGAGGACAAAGAAGAAAAATAATAAGAATCTGAGCGATTCCAATAGGGCTCTTGCACCAGTCGCTGCTCAGACTCTAATAATAAAAATGAACGCAGCAGAGAAGACGAGTTCTGACAGTGTTCCCATCATTCACCTTAGAGGCTGTCCTTCATCTTTCTCCCCCCATTAGCTGAGACAGTTTCCACCTTTATGAATAACAATTCACAGTCCAGTTATCAACTTGTTTGCATAAAAACAAGCAAACGAAGATGTTCAAAGGATGCATCCAGTACAGTAAGGACAGACTAACCACAGCGTGCATACAGTGAGTCATTTTCTTCACCAAAATGATCCAGAGAGAATCAAGGTAATGTCAGTGGGCTTTACATCTGTACCCAGCCAACAATCTCTGATCCAAAACCAGCACAAAACTGTTTATTTCTCAAAATTGCCTGCCCCCTGTACAAACAGTGAGATTTTCACTTCAGAACTGTGTGGGCAATGGAAGGAAAGACTAAAGTGCGACACACGTTTGCAGCATCACATCAACTGCTGTGCATCAGGTGACGCCCCCATGATACACATGCAGTGGGTCAGAGCACACAGAGGCAGTAGGTGATTTGGATGCTGCTGTAGATTGTAGTTATCAACATCACACACTCACAACCAAAACCTTTAAATGTCTGCCCTCTGATCAAACAAACATTACCACCATCACAACGAAGAGAACACAAAGTTACCTACTGTAGAAATATCATTTCAAACAGTCTCTTTACATCTCTCCCCACTGGTCAAACATTCAGAAAGATTAAAAGACATTTAATTAAATCAGAGTCACCAGTTTGTCTTGATGGATTTAACACTGATGACTTTCTGTCATCTGTTCCTCTCACATCAATAATAAAAGAAGAGTTCACAAAGAAATCATTCTCCAAATCTACATCAGACCCCTGAAAAACCAGTCACTGAAGTATTTTACTGTAGAAATATTATTTAAAAACTGCACTGACCTGCAGGCTGACAGACAAATAGTTCCTCTTTAAAATCCATAACGTGATCATATCTGGGTTCGGCCCGACTCCCACCTTTATTCTGATTGAGTCTGCACTCGTGTTTCTGTGAATGTCGTCTGATGAAAGTGTGGACCAAACGGGCAATGTTAAAATAATCCATCACTGGAGTGAAGTCAGGAGATTGCTGGAGGAATGTCCACACTGTTGCTTTTCTTTGATTGCTTCTGTAAATGGCTCCTTAATCAAACCACTGAATGGGTCAAATGCTATTACTGCTGATTAGATGGCCTTGGCTCGGCCCTCTGAAGATGACATGTCCTCCATCTCTCTCCTCATTCATTTTCTCTCCGTTTGTCCGCCCCTGTCATTCCATCTCCTGTCCTTCTTTCATGTCTAACAAGTTCAATTAATTTTCTTTGTTGTTTCTCTCTTTCTCACTGCCAGTCTCCCTGCTTTTTCTTCTCCTCCTCTCGTTTGCTTTTTTGTTCTTTATCTCATTGTTTTGACCTTCTAGGTTACATTCAGTGACATTTTTTCTTCATACAAATCCAACGCTGTACATGATCATACACTCCTGCCCCTCATACCAGATGTTTCATGCGCACACACAATACTCGACTGAGGGAGCGAGCACAGACAGACAGACCAACAGCTGTATGTAATAAAGCAGATACCTCAAAGTACAAACAGCGACAGAGGAAAGAAACTACACTTCAAAACACAGAGATTCAGTCAGAAGCTACAGAATTACTGAGAGCTGAACATAAAGAGATGTTTTGAAACATCTGTCTCTCTGCTCTCCTGCACACAAATGAGCTCAGTATCGCGACACTTGCTTGTTTGAGAGGGAGAAAAGTCACGGTTTGGCTGTGGTTGGCAAGATGTGACCACAGCCCACTTGGAGGTGAGTTGGACTTGCTTTGGCCGAACTCCAAAGTCGGTCCATCTGAATGCACATCAGCGCGGCACAGTTTGACTCAGCATGGCTAAAAATGCCTGTGTTGGCTCCTCTGTGGTTTCTGCTGCACACAGGTTTACAAGCAAACGTGAAGATAAATCAACTTTTAATCCCAAAAGTTTAAAAAAACAAACGCTGAGCTCACATTTAGCTAGCCCACATGTCTGTGATTTCTTTGTGGGTCGCTGCTGCAGAGGGGTTGAGAAGCATGAGTGAAAATAAATCTGCTTTTTAATACTAAAAGTTTTAAACATACACTCTGATGCCGACTCGTTTATTGGCAGGAGAGGAGCTCAGAGTGACTTTGGTATTTCTTCTTCCAGAAGCTCCAGTCTGCCACTGACCCTCTCCCGCAGAGCTTTCCTGACCTTTCCTGCAGGAATTTCTGCCATTGATTCAGGGTTAAGTTCACCGTCACAGGCCAGATTCCCTAAAGGCTGAAAACAGAGCCAAAAGAGGTGCAGAAGTTTAGTTCTGTTTCAGTTTCCTGTGAAACTCCAGCATGTTTTGTGGACTAAAAAACTAAACTGACCTTCAATCAGCATGAGGGTGAGTAGATAATGACTGAATTTTTATTTTGGGGTGAACTATCCCTTTAAGGCATCAGTATGTTTCAAATGAATCCCTCTCACCCTACATTTTCCAACTGGGACAGGAGAAAATGTCTGCATAGAAATCTGTTTCAAAAAGATTGTTCTTATAATTTGAGAACTTTCCTGAGAATCAGCTTGTTTTCACGTTTTCTTCAGTATCAGTGATCCAGTGATGGTTGTCTGTACATCAGTACCGTACCCTGCTAATAGTTCTACTTTGAATGGTGCCAATTTGCCAAAATTTAGACAAATACAGGGTAAAACCTTTAAAAATCCCTGATGCTGAGGTTAGATCTGGTTGTGTTTCTTTTGGTTTGGTCATTGGGATTTCATGCAGCCTTGGGCCACGTTCACATCGGCTTGTTTATGGGGATTTATTTCTCCTCTTGAGAATTTGCTCATTTGCTTCAGCTCGTTTGGCCGAGTAACAACAATGTCATTCGGCTGTGGGCACCAACTCACACTGCAGAAATTCACCGGTGACGAGGTGTGTTTAATAATGAGACGTTAGTATGGAGGTGAAAAGAGGCAATCAGACGGATAAAAGATGGAAATTCTTTCTTGCAAGGCCACTCAAGTAGCTCTGCTTCAGACCGGCTGCAGGCGAGAATCCACGGAGAAATGTGTGGAGAAGAATTCAGCAAATTCAGATGAAACCTTCAAGGTCAAAACCAAAACAGTTCTTTGTTTACTGCAACAATGTTGAACTGCATCCTTGGACAGGCTGCAGCGAAGGATTCAGCATTGAAAGTAGAGACAAAAAATATTAGATGGTCAGTGAAGACATGTGGGGTCTCAGTACATAGCTTCAATTATTAGTATTATTATTAAGTTGTTTTTTACACTTTACTTTTTTCATTGATTTCTCATGATGTTTTTGAAAGACAGCACAAGCTTTCTCAGATTTTCTTGTCTTTTTCTCACCTTCCTTTCTTCTTTTGCTCAGTATTTTAATCTTTACAATGAGGCACCTGTGATGGTATTTCATATTCTGCTGCACTGCAGCATGTTTCAAAATAAAATGTCTGCAGTGCTTCACTTGTGTGAGCCAACCCATTCAGATTCCATGCATGAACACAGGACACACAAACACACACGCTGCAAACTGACAATAGATCCTCCTATTAGTCTACGAGAGAATGAGTGAGAACGACATTCAGACACGGTAACAGAATGATGGGAAAGAAATCATTAAGGATCTCATGACAGAGAATAAAAAGACAGATCGACAGTGAATGTTTGATAGAAATACAGAGATGGTGACAGAGAGACAGCAGAATGAGAGAGGATGAGGTACGAGTCTGTGAGTCTGTAATGCTTCTGGCTCACAGATGGATGCAAAATGAAACTTTGCTGTTTTTCGATCCTTACTGCTAACCAGAGCTGCAGCGACTGATTATTGTAGTGATCGAGTAATCTACATTGGTACATTTTTAGAAAATAGAAAATGAAAAAAACCTACACAACTGATTTAATGAAGACGTTCTCAAAAGAAGAACACATGTTTACATGCTCAAGAAGAAGTAGGAAGACGTACACACTTACTGATGCAAGTATTTATGATGTGAAAGCAGCTTTTTCTTACTCAGATTTCTGTTTATTCTTGACAGCGACCTCTAGTGGACATTGTAATTATGACAAAAGTATAAAGAGAATAAAAAACATAAAATGCCTCCATATTGCTTGTCTGCTGTAATCCAAGTCTCCTAAAGCCCCAACATGCCAAGTTGACTAAAAAATGTTATTCACACCACTTTCAGCCTGAATCTTCACTGTTGATCCTTAACTTGGAGCCACGTTCACATGCACATGCACACCATTATGTTCCATCACATGACATATGTAACAAACTTATTTTAACCCTAAACAAGATCTTTTCCTAAACATAATCACATAGTTTTTATGGCTAAACCTACCCAACCTGTGACGGATTGATAACCAAAACTACATGTTGCTGTCACGGTCACACATCATTCGGAGCCGGAGTCTAGTGATCAGGGGCACGTTGCACCAGCAGGACTTATGCCTGGTCTTAAGCTAAGATGGTCGTGACTTTGCATTCAAAGTCCAATCTCATAACTAGGCTTAACCTTTTGCTAAGACTGATCGTAAATCTTAGGCCTCACCAGGAGCAGACTGAAAGTCAAAATTTAGGTCGCTTCTATAGTAACAGCTCATAGTAACTGCAACTTCTAACACGCTGTACACCTCAATTAATTTTCAGATCTCTATGTCCGTGAAGTTTCCCTTCCTTTTTCTCTGATCCTCCATATTAAAAATTGTCGCTAATGATTACAAAGTGCGCGGGAGATTGTTTAACTGTATCGTAGAAATGTGTGTTGCAAGGCAGTAACTGCAGTAACGTGAGCATTCATGAACATTAAGACTGGGCACAGTTAAGACTGGGCTTAAGTCTGCTTGGTGCAAGTCCATTCTGAAGACTCGTCTTAGCTAAGACCAACCAGGCATGGTAAAGACCAGTAGGTGCAACCCATTCCAGGGTTGGAGCCGCGCTATCAAAGTCCTGCTCATACATCATGCTGACAATGATCTATACTGCAGCCAGCCACCAGGGGGCGGTCAAGACATTTTGGCTTCACTTGTGGGGAGCTGTCATGTCACTGTCACCTTCATATCTGCCAGTGGCTGACAGAGAAGATGTAGCAGTGGTCGGTAGGTGCAGGTAACCTGTTGACTGAAGAAATAAAATGCTTTATTTCTCAAAACATCTCTTGCACACTTTGTCAATATTTTTTGTGGCTCTGACTTGTGAAGATCTTTAATCTAACCAGCAGTTCACCATCCATAACCACTACAGCGGAGCAGTTTGAATGAAGATGTGAGCGGTGATTTGAAGGTCTGCAGATGGAGCGGGTTTTCCTTTCATCTTAGAAAAGCCCAGCTCAGCTCTCAGAGAGATGGATGAAAGAAACCCTCACTACTCAGAGATCTTATTGAATCACAGAAGCAAGGCTCATGAGGTGAGTCATATAGCTCTCCATAGAGACGCAGTCATATAGCTCTCCTTACAGACGCACACATGACACAAAGGAGACAACTGCACGGATGCTGAAGGACACCCTGCGCGTCTCCTTCACTGTATGTGCTCTCGTTTCTTTCTCAAAGAAAATTGATGGTGAATGAGCCAAATTCAGTCTCAGTGGAAGTGTGTGTGTGTGTGTGTGTGTGTGTGTGTGTGTGTGTGTGTGTGTGTGTGTGTGTGTGTGTGTGTGGTGTGTGTGCATGTGTGTTAGCAACAAGAAACTGCCCAAGTTCAAGTCTGACAGAAGTGTGTTTTCACCTCACAGACCTGAAAAATGAGAATCTCTCGTCTGGAGTTTTAAAGCAACTTTTAAAGTGAAAGGTGAAAAATTCTGAAAGGACGTGTCGCCACAGTATATCACAGAAGAACTGAAGAAAAAGGAAATCCAGTGCGTTTATCAAAAAGACTCGGCTGTAGAGTGTACAATACATCCTATTATACCTGCTATAGATGAATCACAGGTGATAACAGAGGAGGAAGATGAAGAGGAGGAGGAGGAGGTTTATGTCAGGGCACCACTATGATGTTAGAGGCAACAGAAAGAAAGAAGAGAAGACAAGGAGATGGTTTGTGGACAGAAAAGACAGATGTGAGTGGTTTCACATAGGACCTGGTTACTCAAGATAATCTACAGACCTCGTTCTGCTAGAAAGAAAGTAGTTCCTGATTTCTGAGAAGAGACGTTGCTGTTAAGTTTTTCAAATGTACTTTTTGGCTCTTTGAGCACCACAAGCTGAGTGCTGCCTTCTCTCCAGTATAAGGGGACTAAATCACAGAGGTGTGAAGTAACTAATTACAAATACTTTGCCACTGTACTTATTTTTACTCCCTACATTTGAACTTAAATATCTACTTCCTACTCCTTACATGATCACAACAGACTTGTTGCTTTAGTTTTAATGTATTGAAGAGGAATTATTGATTATTTTTACTTTGCATCATTGATTTAAACCTAAATTGATAGAAAAATAAGACATAGATAATAAAATTCATTGGTGTGTCCATCAGCGCATATCACACACGACAGATGGAACAAGATGAAAAAAAAAAAAAACAGAACAACAAGATGAAAAAGATGGAACAAGATGAAAAATGACAGAAAAGATGTAACCAAATGTTACAAGATGAAAAAGATAAAAAACAATGTAATATGCTGAAAAAGGTGCAGCCAAACAACAAATAACATAAAAGACATGAGACATAATCAGCTTTGTGCAGAAACAGTCAGTAGAAATGTTTGTCAGACATTTCAGAGCCTGAACTTTTTCACTTTTACTGTAGTAAACAAGTTGTATCAGTACTTCTCTTTTTTCTACAAAAATATCTGTGCTTCTACTTGAGCAAAGAATGTGTGGATTTTTGCCACCTCTGGAAGGCAGACATCTTTATGGGTGATATCTCCAGAACTCTGCGACTCACACCAAAAAAATCTAGCGAGTTGTTTCCTCCTGCCCCTTCCTCCTCAGAGACAGGCAGGCTGCAGGAGCTCTGCAGGAACCAGGATTTGTGCAGCCTCTTAAATTGACAATAACAAGTGAGGAAAACAAAAGCCAACTGCTCTGAAAATACACACTGGATGATGAGTTCAGGGACTGTTTCTCTCACTGCTGCCATGCTCCATTAACATTTTGCTCAATTTAACCATTAATAAACATCTATTCCTTCTAAAAGATTATTAATTTCTTATTATAATAAACAGACACTGTCCGTTTCACATCAATCAGAGTTAAAATTAATGCCGAACTTTCCCCGAATGAGTCAAACGAAACAGTTATTCCAGTTTGGAATAGAAATTTCAGAGGAGCGTTCATGTCTGAGAAGCAAGTATTTCAACTTCACGTTTCCTTCATCTCTGATGAAACATCATGATCATTTTATGATGAATGACACTAAATATATTACAGATTTCTCTGTCTTTTAATTTGAAATTATTCATGAGTGATGAGTTTTATCATTTTTTCATTCACATTCGAGCCATCGTGTCCCTCTCCTGACATGTAAAACACTTTATAAAGTCTGTTTCAATATGAGCTCCATAGATTAATCATTGATCGTCGTTCTGGCATTTAATAATAATGAGGGAGGTATCACCATCATCATCATGATGGGTTACATGTACATGTGATTAAGTGGTACAGGTGCTATAAATAGCCACAGTGTGTAATGATTATGTGTAATGACAGCTGCTCTGATGCTGTTGGGAACCTCACTGGTGCAACCTCATTGGTTAAATTTCACTTTTTCTTTGCTGTTGTTCTCATTTAGAGGTCGAATAAGTTGTCGGAAAAAACAAAAATTATACAGCTTTTATAATTACAACAAAAATGCACATACATATTTATGTCTCAGTGCATAATGTCACACACAGACGTTAATCTACACAGAGCTATATGTATCAGGCAGACAGATTCAGAACCAATTGTGCAACTAACTAGCAAAGGAAATTTCTTTTCAACTTGTCCTGGACAAATGGACAAACCTTAATGTGAAGAGAGAAGGACGAAGGAAGGACAGACAGAGGAAAGATGGGTGAAGGAAAGAAGGTAGAGGGTGGAAATAATGATAGGAAGGGGATGAAAAGAAAGGAAGGAAGGAAGGAGAAAAGAGAGGTAAAGAAGAAAAGGAAAGGGTAGGTTTGCAGGCAAATAAAGAGATAAACAGGACAGGAGGGCGGACATTTAGCTCAGTTGGTAGAGCGTCCAACCCATGTATTGTGGCTGTTAGTCCTCTGCAGCGGCCGCTGGTTTGACTCCCGCCTACGGCCCTTTGCTGCGTGTCTTCCCCTCTCTCTCTGCCCCCTTTCCTGTCTACTCTTCAGCTGTACTATCAAAATAAAGGCAAAAATGCCAAAAAAACAACAATAACTTAAAAAAAAAAAAAAAACAGGACAGGAAAGAGAAAAGAGGAAGGAAGGAAGGAAAAGGTATAAGAGAAGGATGGGGAAAAGCATGAATGAAGAAAAAGGAAGGAGGAAATGGAGAAGGAGGGGAACAGAGTAAGGAATAAGAAGGAGTGAAGGAAGGAAGGAAAGGTTAAAGAGATAGGATGGATAAGGAGGGAAGGAATAGAAGAAAAGTGAAGAAAGGGAATAAGAAGGAAATGGCAAGGGAGAGAGAGAAGGAAGGAAAAAGGGGAAAGGAAGTAAATAAAGGAGAAAGGAAGAGATAAAGTCAAAGAAAGGAAGGAAAGACGGAGGGATGCAACAAAGACAAAGAAAGAACAGAAGGAAGGGAGGAAGAGATGGAGGAAAATGAGGGGACAAAGGAAGAGGACAAAAGAACAAATGAAAATATGAAGACAATGCAATGCAGAAATAAATGAAAGTAGGAGAACAAACAGGGAAAACAGAAATATAGAAAACAGGAGAAGAAGAAAGATTAAATGAAAGAAAAGTAGAAGAAAGTGAAAAGTGATGAAGAGAAAAAAACTGAAAAACAGCTTAAAAGCTGAAGTGAGTGAGAAAGTAAAAGGCTCAAGGCAAAGATTATATAAAAAATGAAAGAAAAAACTGGTAAGAAATGAGTTTGTGATGAAGGAATGAAACAGAAAAAGAAGAAGAAGAGAGCAGCGTGACAGAGCAGGGGAGAGATTTGACAGAAGAAGAAGAAAATAAAACGCAGCAGGTCTGGTTATTGGAAACCGCAGAGCCGCTGGGGGACTTTACTTTAAAAGGAGCAGCAGACAGCCTTTAACCACCGCTCACTCCTGGGAACTTTTATTTTGAAAGAAGATCACAGAGGGTTCAGAGCGGGGAGCCGCCGGGGGACTTTTACACCGAGACGAGATCAGGGAGAGGAAACTTGTCACCGCGCTGCTGATGGGTTAATCCAGCTTTACATGTCCTCTGACTCAGTCAACAGCAGGAAGTACAAACACGTTTTCTTCACAGTAAATGTTTGAAATGTTTGATTGCTCTGGTCTGACTTGTGGAGAATCCTCACATCAGTTCAGACCAGGTTTCCACCATCTGTTCTTCTGCCTTTTTGTCTCTTAAATAACCCTGAAAACAATTTAGATTTACATGAAACTTATGTCACTATAACATTTAATTTTTATTAAAGTTTTATTTTATTAAATTGCATTTTATGCAATTTTGAGAGATGGAACAACATAAAAGACGTAACATGATGAAAAATAACATAAAATATGTAACAAGACAAAAAAGATGTAACAAGATGAAAACGCATAACATCAACTTAACGTTTTTTTGTTGAATAATTGACTGTTCCTGTTTGGATAAACTTAAATCTTTGAGTTTTTGAAACTCCAAAGAATCCTAATTTTTTTAATTTAAAAAATTAAATTAAATTTAAAAAAAAGTGAAAATGAATGGTGGTTAAAATCTTAATATTTTCCAATTAAAACCATTTCATTTTCAGGCAGTAAAATAATAAAAATATGTATGAGCTGTGAGCCTGATTTTTCGAGTTTTTGAGTTTTTAAAGTTGATCTGAAGAAAAAGTTAATTATCTCAACTAAAGATTACAGGTCAGCAAAACTTTTTAAAGTTTATTTCAAAGCTCAAGAGTTTAAGTTAGTACATCGCCCAGAAATGTTGACTTGTCTTAACTGTATTTTACAGTGTAAATTGATTCTTACAGTCTTTAACTGTAAAAAAAAAAAAAAAAAAAAAAAAAAAAAAAGCCATAGCTGAGTGCCGAGCCGTGCCTTTTCCTCAAAATTTTTGTGATGGCTCATCGTCTTGAGTCTCCATAAGCTCAATGTGGATGCCAAAAAAAAAAAAAAAAAAAAAAAACAGCTGCAGCTTTTGGCCAAAAATGGCTCCTTTGATTGTAAAGGTTGCAGAACCCTGAGACAGCACCAGCGTTCCAAGAATCTTGATTGAAGAACCAGAGCTAATTTGGTGGAAAAGGGCCCACAGACACTTTTCGGACACAACTCAGTACTCTGTGTGTATGAACTGGTAACAAAAATGAATGTTGTGTGGTTTGTGTCAGTGCAGACAAAGATGGAGGAAACAAATGAGGCTGCACACAGCAGTGCTTCAGTGTGCTAAAGTGCTAACAACAGAAATGCTAACATGCTGATGTTTAGCAGGTCTCTCACCATCTTAGTTTAGCATGTTAGCATGCTAGTGTTTGCTAATGAGCACTGAATACAAAGTAGAGGAGGATGATGGGAATGTCATTAGTTTGGACAAATAAAGGACCAGTGCATAGGATTTAGCAGGGCTGGAAGTAATTTATTACAAATACTCAGATTATTGTAATTAAGAAGTTCTTTTGGGTACTTGTACTTTTATGAATAAATTTTCAAGTTTGTACTTTTACTTGTACTTAAATATGCATTACAATATGTAATCTACTCAGTTACTTTTAAAATCATAATTGAGTACAATTTGAATTAATATCCAAACATTTCATTTTAGTTGCCAGTCAGGCTGCTGGAGCCATTTGTTGAATAAGGAAAATTAAACTCGGAGTTAAAATGAGGAAAAAATGACCAAAAAAGAAAAGACAAGAAAAAAATTCAAAATAAGGAAAAAAAACTTGGTTTGTATCTTAAATTATTAATGATTAATCAAGTGTTAGCGTTTGCAAATATTGGTTCAGGAAAACGTACAGATTTGCAGCCCTAGTTTGGAGAGGCGACTGTGACATCAGCGGTTAAAAGTAACTAATACTCTGAGTATTTTTCTAACACCAGTACTTTTGCTTGTAATTGAGTAATATTTTAGCAGTGTAACAGTACTTGTACTTGAGTACAGATTTTCAGTACTCTTTCCACCACTGGGATTTAGCGCCAACTTGTGGTGAAATTGTGAATTGCAGCAAACTCGTCTCACCCTCTTCCTAAAGTGTGCAAGAGAACCTGCGTGGCTCCAAAACAAACCAGTGTTTTCTGGGCTCCTGTAGAAGCAACGCGACCTCCTTCTGTAGATATAAAGGGCTCATTCTTCTCAGGTGAAGATATGACAGGAAGCAGGGAGAGAGAGTCGGGGAATGACACGCAGCAAAGGGCCGCAGGCGGGGTCAAACCCACGGCCCCTTCAGAGGACTCACAGCCTCAGTACACGGGGCAAATCCTCTACCACCCGAGCTACCAGGCCGGGCCTAAAGGGCTCATTTTAAGGCAACAATTCTTACTTTCCGGTGATTCTACACTAATGAAAACACACTTATGAATATTGTGCTTGACAATAAATCCCCATAAATCATTTACACTGGACCTTTAAAATGTTGACCAGACTTTAACACTTGAGTCACACTGCTCTCGTGGCAAAAAAGTAAAAAGCATCTTTTCTGGAGAACATCAGTCCCTCATGAAAACAGTTTCCACTGATTTATTTTATTCTGCCAATATTTGGCTCCAAAGTGAGATTTATTTGGAGTAAAACAATTATGTGCCAGAAAAAAGGGGCTTTTAGGCGTGACCATCAGGGGAACCGAGGAGGTTCCCTGCGGTTTGTCTCAATAAAAGTCCTTCTAAAAGCCTGAATATCGAAGTTCTTCCATGAACCTTTAATGGGGGTTTTTGTTTATTTTTTTGGTGAGGGACGTGTAAGCTTTTTATTAATGGAGTTTTAACATTCAGCTGCAGTCACAGGAGGAGGTTCCACAGAGAGCCTTCTGTTTGTTTTCTTCTTAATCTTAATAGATCTTCAGTAAAGCTTAATGAGTCCAAAGGTTTGAATGAAGGCAGTCTGTGTGTGTGTGTGTGTGTGTTTTAGATGAAAGAGAGTCACACTGAAACACACACACAAACACACACTCCTGCAGCTGAAGTTTGTGCGTCCACACGAGACCTGAATCAGACCGACGGCTCACTGCTGCCACCATGTGGTCACCAACAGAACACACGTCACACACCACTGAGAGTGACATTTATGGAGCCGTGTAGAATACAGATGTGTTTACAAAACAATGAACAGAAATATTATGACATAAATAGGTGTGTGTGTGTGTGTTGTGTGTGTGTAGTTGTACCAGTCATGATGATCAGTGAGCATGTTGTGTGTTATTTTGTTGTTTCGTGTTGTCATATTGTGGTTGGGAGGATCTGAGGTTGTGCAGAGAAGAAATCAGCTCTGGATGAACTGCAGTTAAGGAGAGCAGTAATAGTTTAGTTTAGTTTAGTTTATTAGGATCCCCTTATCAATACATACACACAACAATACACACATTACATATAAAAAACACTGTCAAAGAAAATAGACATCACAGACGCTGCTGTTTTTCAAATGTCAGTAATGTTATGGAAATATCCTGACAGTTACCATTTCCTTTAATGTTTCAAAATCATATATTTCTTCATCTCACATCCATATTTGAATCTGCCTGTTTATAGATGACATTCTAACAGTAATAATTACAATAGCAGCAACAACAATAGCAATAACCACAAGCAGCACACATCACACTTCAAAATAAATCAGAATATGACCACAATTTATAATCAGAGATTAAGGAACATGTTAAAGCTGAAATACTCGCTTCTCTGACAACAAGACAATAGCCAGTACACTGTAAAAAATGTATTTTAGTTGAAATATTTGAATGCTTTGAATGAGTCTATTTTTGTGGATTATAACAACTTGAATTTCGTCCGGTAACCTACTTCTCTTATTTCAGTAAAAGCAGGTCAGTGCTGTGCGTCTGATGTTATGACCTCATCGTCTTTTCCAGATGTTTCCACCTGCAGTGAAGCCATTTTATTATGTTTGATATAAAATTCTCCAACTGAATTGGTTATATTGTGTTTAAGTTTCCTTAAACTCACTGAATGAAACCAGCTATCAGTAAGTCAGGCTAATGTTAAGTTAATCTAATTCTAACATCAGCAGTTATAATTACATTTAACAAACTATAATATAAACTATAATATATTTAATATACTATATTTTTAATCACATTGCATTTGTGTATTTCAGGAACCCTGTTGATGAAAGAGGTTCTGTTAAATAAACCCCTAAAAAATGGCTACTCCTCAAGAAAAAGCACAATGTGTATCGTGGTTTATTGAAACAAAATCGGATACGCAGACTCGGTGAAACATTACTGAAGATTATAGTCTCATGGAAGTCTGATGCCATTGACACCATTGATGAAGCTATGCTACAGCGAACATGGCAAGAAATCGAGTACCGTCTTGATGTGCTTTGTGCAACTAATGGTGCCCATACACAGGTGTATTAAATGAGGCAAAAAAACCCATCAATATCTACTTTTCATTTTGTAATAATTTCCACACATTTGTCTATTCATTTGCTTTTGTAATAAATTTGTTAAATTGTAAAGAGACTTTATGGACAGCCTGTACCTTAGTCATTATCGTGCTTCTCCATTCAACATGCAGGTATCAGACAAACTGAATAGTCCTGTCATCAGTTGTCATCTTACTGTGTGAAACATTAGAGGGCGCTGTTGCCTCATCTATCCTGCTGATTTACATCCTTCCTGACTGGTCCTTCAATCAGCTGCTTTTACTCTCCACACATTATTAAATTGTACCCTGAAGTTTTATATCAATTACAAATTTATTAACCATCCTCCTGATTTTCCTGACAACTTTGCATGTTGCCTCTGTCCACTGGAACAAAAAGCATTTATCTCTGAGTCTGGTTTTTAAGTTTCCAGATCATTTGAATAACTTCGGAACAACATTGGTAAAAGTATCATTACACTGTAATATACATCTTAAAGCAAACTGAGACTGCACTGTACAGAAACACTTAATGATAAGCTTTGCAGATCTCTGCTGGTTGCTTCTGGCTGTTGTGGTGGTTTTGCAGTAGCTGCTTCATTTTGTTGATATGGTGGAGAGAACTCCAGTTTAGAGGCTTGTAATAACCCACCTGTCAAGACCAGAATTTGTATAATAATTTTTATGTATGTATGTTTATGTATATTTAAATATTTTAATGTTGGTTTGCATTTTCTGTGTATAATGTGCTCTGTATTTTTAATCTGTGAAACATCTTGTAGCTCTGGTTTTGAAAGGTGCTACATAAATAAAGTTTATTATTATCATTATTATTATTATCCACTGTCAGAACACACTCATACACACACTGTATCAGCTCAAACACACACTCACACTCATGTGGCCTCAGAGTGTGAGCTGAGCCTCTTGGGTTATTTTGGGGGTCAGCTGTCGTTTGTCCCGTCAGCAGGACCCTCCTCCTCCTCCTCCCCCTCTCTCCTTCCTCTGCCTCTCTCTGTCTCTTCTTCACCTCCTCTCCTTCACTCCACTGATCCTGGTAAGACTCTTTACATTATTTCTCTTTAACAAATCTCCAGTAAAGTGTGTGTTTGTCTTCATGTTGTGTTGTGGCCAAAATTCAGCAACAGAAGTGTCAGTTTTTGCTACTCTTGTTCTTCTTCCTTGACTAGTTTTGTTTGGAAAAAATACATTTTTGTTCCCTTTAGGCATTAAAATGGCCATGTGGTTGGTTTAGAGTTTGGCCTACAAGCTGCTTTACTCACCTGAGTCACTATAAAGTAACTAACATGTTAAAAACACATGAAGAGCGACCATCATGGCTGCCATCATGACACAACAAGTAGCCTTGTCATTGTCAGTGTCTGTAAATATTCTCTGAAGTCACAGTGAAATAATCTTCACTGCGTAAAAGCTTTCAGTCACACTGTAATGTCACATCAACAGAATGATAATACTCTCATTTTAAGGCTATATATTTATAAGTTTGGCAACAAGAAACTAGATCAGACTACTGAAAACTACAAGACAAAAAAGGGTTTGTTTAGATGTGATACATTTTCATTTTGGACATGAAGACAAAAAGTTTTATCTGAAAACATCATAAATATTGTGACTGTTTGATCATTTTTAACGCACCAATCCTTTTCTTTTTTTTTTTTTTAGTTTTGTATACATCACTTTGTTATCTGACTTTGTTTAGTCAGTTTCTATCATTTTGGCCACCTCCTGATTCAGGGTTTGAAAGCACATTTTGAGTTCATAGTATTATTATTATTATTATTATTATTATATTATTATATTACAAGTTATTTATTTTGAAGGAGCTGACAGCTTGAAATGCAGGAGGAGGGTCTGTGATTGGTTGCGTAACTTGGTGGGTGGAGCCAGATTTTTTTTCTCTGGAGGGGTCGTTACAGCAAGAATGTTTTTTTCGGGGGGGTGTATGACATGAAGCAGGTAAACATAAACACAAATTTACCTTTACTATCGTGTGTGTGTGTGTGTGTGTGTGTACAGTATGTGTGTTTGTGTGTGTGGCAGTTTGACCATATTTGGATGCTCTCAGAATAGACAAGACTATAACAGGTGTGTTCTGAAGTGTGTGTGTGTGTGTGTGTGTGTTTGTCTGTTCATTTGTGTGTGTGTGTGTGGTGTGTGTGTGTGACGGGGGGGCTCAGAAGGCTAATTTTAACCTGACAGATACAAGAACGGTGGCAGCCGTCATGTTGCAACAGACCTGTGAGGATAAACAGTCACTGGACACACTGGATATATTATTTACACACACACACACACACACACACACACACACACACACACACACACAAGATTAAATGTCTAAAGCCCTGTTACACACTTCAACATATCATCATATTAAAAAAAATCATGTTTACAATAATGGGGCATAAATTTCTTTCTTTCTTTCTAATAGAAAGAAAATAATTCCTACATGAATCATATCAAGGTCTGTGGATTATCTTGAGTAACTGGGTCATAATTTTTGGAAAGATGGCTACTGGATACTGTTTTTTTAATTTTTCAAATGCTTTTTTTGGTGCTTTGGGCACCACAAGCTGAGTGCTGTTTATTCCCATTATATTGGAGAGAAGACAGACATCCGGCCAGAGGAAAAATCTGTAATCTTTTTTATTTGAGCGTGAACCTTTGATACTGAAGCATCAGTGTGCAGCATGTCACCTCTGTGGCTACTGAAGGTGGAGCTAGTTTAGTTAAAAGATTTTTTTTAATAACAATAACTACATTATAAGTACTTTATAACTGCTCTTTTTTATTTGGGCTTTCCTGGTTGCTGCTCCGGTGTTTTTCCATCTCTCCTCTCTGACTCCTCTACTCCCCCAGCTTGTATCTGCTCTCACTGGCTGTACCTCCCCAGTTGGTCCCCGACACGACCAGATATTTAGCCTGCTTCATATCTTTCAGGCGAGATAAGCTCTCTGCAAGCTCTTGGATCACGTCTTTTGAGCAGTTCTCACGTAGCGATTGATTGCTGATTTGCGAGCAGACTTTCTGTCTGTGAGCTCAGTAGAAAACCAGGGCCACAATCCTGCAGTTTAAACTCAATATAACCTATTGATCCTCTGATTCTTTCTTTCTTTTTTTTTAAAAAAATGGTAGAATATAGATTTGTAATTGATTTAATGTGTATATTAAATTTTACAGTCCAAGATTTCAGACATAGAGAGTCCCTAACACCCCTAACATCCAGTAGTTACCTTTGCAGAGAGAATCTGTGGGACTGTACTTGTTTGTGACAGAGAGTTAAATGTGGGTATCGTCTACATAAAAGTTGATGTTACTGTTTGGTTTCCAAATGATTTGTGACCAAGGCACATCAGAGGGCAAATCAAAATTCATATCTGTGCAAAATAACCTCTATATCCAACCTAACCAACAAAGGCAGCACGGACTAGCCAATCAGAGGCAGGATGATCATGAATCACTCTAATTACACGTCATTTGGCATCTGTGCAAAAGGCAAAAATTGGGGCTCACTTTGAAGTTTTTAAAGGATTTTTTTTAAGGTTATAGAATTTGCTCTGTATTGGAAAATGAGTGTGTACAAAGTAGTGATATAGTAAATTTAAAATTGTATTCATAAACCTTTGTGTAGGTATATGTTGCAATAATAATGACTGTCACAAATTCCCATGTCACACCTGGACTCGACTCACAGCCTACCGCTTGGGAGCATGTAAATGTTACAAGGAATGATCCTTGGTCCTGATCTTAAAATAACTTTTAAACTACCAAAGTCAGATTATTTTTTAAAGGCACCATTTTATTAACTAATCAGACTTTTTGTGTGAACATGACTGATCTTGCAGTGACCCACAGAAGCTGTGCACATAAAACCAGAGAGGCGCCACAGGAGGCTTGTTATCCTCCTACATTTAAATCCATGTTCCATTAATAACAGGAGAAACATGCAGACAGACTGCTGTGTGAATTAAAAGATTCATACTAAATGTGAATTTAGCTGACAGACATTTCAGCCGTTAAATACAAATGTTGATCACATGTTTCATGTCAGTGAAAGCGATAAAATGACAGCTGGGAAGACGTTCGGCATTCTATTTACTCAGATCTAAACAAATCAAAGCAGTTCTGTTCCTCTGTTATTCCCAGAACACTGAGGATGGAGACATCGGTGAAAGCAGCCGAGGTGTTGGTGCCCCCCCAGCCTGAAGTGGCGTCCTCCTCCCCAGACGCGGACCACACTGAAGGTGCAGCCTGTAGCGCCTCCTGCTCCTCTGATGATGACAGCTTCATCGACCCCATGGTGGAGTTCAGCAGACGGTTGGAGGACATCGTCAGTGCCCACGGCTCTGCAGCCTCCGCCCTGGACAAACAGGTAGGTCAGGTGACCTCAAACAATCTGTTAACTCATTTCTAACTTCTGCTGACATGTGGGAATGTAAATAAAGTTAATATTATTTTGATTGTAGCTGGTCGAGGAGGCTAAAGAAGAGATCGCAGCTGCCACGGAGAAAGGTAAGATAGCAAGATGCTATAAAAGTGATGCTATAAGCAAGTGATACTCCTTTAACTTAGTGTCGCACATCCATACAGTTGGCAGACGTGCAGAATACAAATGTTTATACAAATAAATAGAAAAGATAAAAAGTGATGCAGCAGTAGGTCAAAATATCTGGACTTTTACTCCACAAACACTGGTTCCATAATTTTCCAGGCATAGTTAAGACTGGGCTTAAGTCTGCTTGGTGCAGCCAACCTGAAGTTCATTCTAAAGACTGGTCTTAGCAAAGACCAACTTAGCAGTTAGGACCAGGTGTAGTAGAAACCAGTTGGTGCAGCCCACTCCTGAGTATTTCCTCTACCATTGTCAGGCTATAAGATAATGAACTCTTCTTCTGTTTGTCTCTACAGAAGTGTCTCAGCTCAGACAGAACCTGAACAAGCTCCCCTCTCCAGAACAGAAACTGGAGGATCTGCTCCGGAGATACGCTGAGCTGGTGAGAGTTTTTGTTTGTTTGTTTTTAGATATGGAGACTTTTCACAGATGAGACATTTCCAGGGTTTTCTGTCTAAAACAAATCATGCCAAAAACTGTCTTTCATTCAGTTCATATTGTGTGTGTGTGTGTGTGTGTGTGTGTGTGTGTGTGTGTGTGTGTTCGTGTGTGTGTGCAGGCAGTCCTGCGGCGCTGTGATGAGAAGAAGCTGTGCGTCCTGCAGGCTGAGAGTCGCAGCAGCGTTGCAGCTCGCAGTAAACTGGAGACTCTGTGCAGAGAGCTGCAGGGACACTACAAACTGCTGAGGGTGTGTAGACACATACTGTGGACAATTATTTCTGAGACCAATACATACAAAATGTTCTGCAGGCCAATCTGACGCTATGAAATGAAGTGGAACCTCTCTGTGTGTCTCCCTCCTCCTCCCTCCAGGAAGAGACGTTTAAGCGCTGCAAGGAGGATGAGGAGAAGAGGAAGGAGATGACGAACCACTTCCAGATGATGCTGACAGAGATTCAGGCGCAGATCGAGCAGCACAGCACCAGAAACGACAAATTGTGCCAAGAAAACACCAACCTGACCAGCAAACTGGAGAGTCTGATGAACCAGTGTGAGCTGAGGGAGCAGGTAAGGAGGAGGGGCAAAGGTCAAAGGTCAACAAAGGTCAAGTCTTTATAGATCATTTTGGATTTACACTCTGGAATTTAGAGGAAGAAGAATCCTTCATTACTGACTTATTAATGTTTATAACAGTTTAATGAGCCACAAGATGAAACTAACAAGAATATGAGAGTTATGTCTTGATATCTTATGTTTCTCTTTAAGAGCTCAACTCGCTCAACTATAAAATAGATAAATGATCTTTTAATCATTAATGAAGCCATTCGTTACAACTTAAATATATAAGTATGACACATTACAACATCATACATAAATAATGAATATTGTCAATCTGTACTACAGTAGCACTTAATCTACATTAACTCATAAACAAGCTTTAAAGAGCTAAAACAGTAAGTCAATTAATCGATTAGCTGATAGACACAAAATGCACTGCGACTATTTTGATAATCGATTTATCCAATGTGAAGATTTGCTGGGTACTTTGGACTGACAATAACTGAATTTCTTTGGGTCAAAATGGGATGTTCAGGATGTTTAATGAAATTCACAAAACGGCCACTTCTTTATTTTGGGGGGATTTTTCTTGGAAGATTAATATAAGATACCTCTTGACCCCTCTTGAGAAATTATTTCAAAATAATTTCTATTTTCATTTCTAAATCATTTCTAAATAATTAAAGAAGTCTGAATTTTCAGTCTTCAATTAATGCAAATCATTTTATGCATTTTGTTATCTTTTAAGCTTATAAAGCACATCATCAGTGAGAAAACCTTCAACTGGTCTGAGTCAAAATGAAAATTATTTATTGAGAATCCTGGGAATCACACAACTGAAGCAAGTAACAAAAGAGTACAAAAAAAACATCCCAGCATTTAATAAAATGGAAAAGTTTGATGTTACAGGTTGAACAATCACTTAATAAAGAAAGTATTTAGAGATTAATGGACACGGAAAGTTAACAGTTTCAGACTCAGGTTCTCCTTCTCTCTGCAGAGTTTGGAGAACATCAACAAGCGTCGCGACCTGCAGCAGAAACTGACTGAAGCCAAACTGCAGCAGGCCGACGCTCTGCTGGCTGAAGCTGAAGAGAAACACAAGAGAGAGAAAGAATATGTGAGTTCAACCACACTGAAAACCATCAGACACCTCGTTTAGATAGAAGAGACTTTTAAGAGTGATCATTCAGTGACAGCTGCATGTGACGTCATTTATTTTGTGAATAATAAAGATGGACGGAGTCATACATCCTGAAAAATAACAAGATAAATATAAAACATATGAAATGAATGTTTCATCTCATTTCTTTAAACATTTCAGTGTTTTAACACTTTATTTGAAGGGGTGTGCACAAGGCTGACATTACGCTGTCATAACCATGATATGACACCTGTCTGACATGAGGGAGTATTTATGAATGTTTATGACTCGTGTCATTAAGTGTCATATATATTATATCATTTTTAATGCAAAGTTGGCATTGTTTGAGATGTCGATTTTACATTAAATGACTGAATGACACTTAATGATAACATTCATAAAGACTGGTCAGGTTTATGACATATGTCGTGTCATGGTTATGATCGTGTCATGTCAGTCTTATGAACACACCTTCAAATATAATCTAACCAATAATTATTTAAGCATTACTTTATAGCAGAAACTGACATCTTGGTTAACAGAAACACAGTCATTACTGTGAAATGCAGCGTCATTTAATAGTGCTCACATTATCACATTATCATTCATTATTAATTAATCAACTATTTATTTCACATTATTATATTTCATATTGTTGTTATTAAGCTTTTTTCTGCTGCCTTTTGATATGATTTAATATTTTTGTCTTCATGTATTGTATTTTATAAATGTACATTAACCTTGATTAACCGTCATATTGTTAGATCCATGATTTTATTAACATTATTTAACATTTCTAATTACAAACTTAATAACGCCTTATTAAATGCCATTCTCAGTCTTAGCTTATCTTTTTATTAACACATCAGACGTATTTTAACGTATGAAGGCCACCCAGAGTGACTGTGTATTGTCTCTGTCACCGTAGTTGCTTAGGGAGGCTATTGACAAAACAAAGAAATGCTTCGCTATGAAGGAGCAGGAGCTGGCCATGAAGAAGAAGGTAAAGAACCGTCTGTAATGTGTCTCTGTCTGTTCTCTTCTAACCAGTTACTGGTTCAGGCTGCTGAGTGGAAACTGCAGGCTCAGACACTCAGAGAGCAGGGGACTGTCATGCAGGCACAGGTGAATATTCACTGACAAAACTAACATGCTGACTATGTAGAGGAGGAGGAGGAGGAGGAGGAGGACAGGTAGCACACACCTGCAGGGAGGAGATGTTAGTGTTGTTACAGACACACGAGGCTGCAGACAGAAATATTGATCACAATGCAGGTACACACAGTCTGATGACAAAAAAGTTCAGGTTTTTTGACACATTTAATACATTCAGTTCACTGGTAAATTATATTTTCATTTTATTTTGCATGTTCCAGCTGATCCAAGAGGGTTTTTAAAGGAGCAGTGTGTGGAACTTAGTGGCATTTAGCGATGAGCTTGTGGACTGCAAACACATTGTTTCAGTTAAAAGACAAACACATGGGTGGTGCTGAGATGCAGATCCCTGGACTGACGTGACTGACATATGTTTGTAAAAGATGCTCTAGTCTCTAAAGTATGATGACATGTTGTGTATGAAAAGACCCAAAATGAACACTGTAAGCGGACAGTAATGCTTCACTTTCCAGGTCCCATCATTTCATTGTAAATAGAAGGTAATAACCAAGTAATATATTTGAAATTTCTTACAAAATGCCCCAAATTACCCCACAAATTTCATGTATGTGATAATTAGCAAGCACCATTTTCATGTAGTTGGTTGTAATTACAAAGTCCAACAACTTGCATGAAAGCGACACTTGTGAATTATCACATATTTGCCATGAAATATGGTGGTAATTTTCAGGTAAATTCTGAGAAATTTCAAATATGTTCATTTGTAATTGCCAATTAACCATGAAACTTTGGAAGAAATTCCAAATACACTACTTAATAATTACCACATATTTACCATGAAATTATGGGACCTGGAAATTGATGATGAATAATGTAAGTGGTTTGCGCTGTACATGGTTTTCACTGGACAGGAAGCGTGTGGAAAATTGTAATCTGAAAAGTAACTAAAACTGTCAGACAAATGTAGTGGAGTACAAGTATAAAGTTGCACTAGGCAATTGAATTGTACTTGTCAATTTGTGAGAATTGACAACCTAAAGATGTTAAAAAAACATTTCAGTATCATGTTGTCACCTGCTCAAATGTTCAGATCCCCTGTGATGTTAGCAGTCAGAAATCTGAATGATTTGCAAATGATCAAGCAGCAATTTTCCTCTTTGTGTTTGCAAACAAGTTCATTTTTGTGACGACTGCTGAGTCTGAAGTGAATATTAGGCTGAAGTCCCTCATTTGTATCACTGAATACAAAACTCATGCAGGTATGAATGATTAATGGCCTCCAGACGTGTGTGTGGCTCATCGTTAATGACTGGTGACATTTGTAATTAATCATTTAGAGACCTGCTCATTATCCAATAATCTTGTTCCCCAACATTTAGAGCAAAAATCAGCCTTCGTTCTTTAAGCATAAAATTATGCACCTGCACAGGGATGTCCATTAGGAATTATAGTTTTGTCTCCCTGTTGCCATAAAATTGTGAGTTAAGGAAATTTGAGTTGATCAGAACTTAAGAATGTGTTCATGAATATGTTGGATTTTTATATGTGAGGGGTTGATGTCTCGCCAACCAGATCTGAATATTCGTCTCATGTCCATCTGTGTTTCACTCTGACTCTCTTGTCTTTTCATCCGTCCACAGCTCACCCTCTATGCTCAGAAGTTTGACGAGTTTCAGGGGACGCTGGCCAAAAGCAACGAAATCTACGCTCGCTTCAAAAAGGAGATGGAAAATGTAGGTGGTGACAACTGTATGAAATCTGTTTTGTTTTTTTTAAATATTGTATTTTGCATTTCTGTTTATTGTTTTTGGATGTGGGTGCTGTTTTTTGAAATTCTTTTGAGAAAGTTTCTCATTATTTTGAGACAATAACTCATTATTTTTGATAAAATTTCTCATTATATTGACTTCGTGTCTATGAGAAGTCTGGGAATCCAAGCTAGTAAAAGTTAATGTTATTAATTATTGAATCAAGTTTAATGATGAAATATGAAACTGACCTTGTACTAATAAGTTTACAGTTTGTCTTATTTCACCACTCCTCTATGAACAGGGGTTCTATCACCTTGGATCTCATTTTTAGTCCGTCCATGTGTCTACTTCCTCCAGCACACATTTGTCTGACTTTGTTAAAATGTCAAAAAGGTTTTCAGATTTTTACTTGTCAGTGCAGCAGTGACAATTTAAACTCTCCCCCCTTTTTAGATGTCAGACAAGATGAAGAAAATGGAGAAAGAGTCAAATGTGTGGAAGACGAGGTTTGAGAACTGCAACAAGGCTCTGACTGACATGATTGAAGAGGTATGTTCATGATGCTGCTGCTTTTCCTTGAAGTTCCCTTTTTGCAGGTTGATAGATTGATATAACCCAGCCACGTATCCGTAGCAAATCATAATTGAATACTGAGCACAGTGAGTCTGTCAATTTAATTTTTATAAATCATAACAGAAATTATCTCAGGGCCTTATAGAGCAGGTCTAGACCGTACTTGCCTCTCATTTTCTCCATCCTTCCTCCTCCTTCTGCTCCAGAGGACGGAGAAAGGCAAAGAGTACGACATGTTTGTCCTGAAGATTCAGAAACTGGAGAAGCTGTGTCGTGCCCTGCAGGATGAGAGGGCCATCCTCTATGACAAGATCAAGGAAGTTCGCAGCTCGAAATGCCAGCATCCCATTAAGGGTCTTTGGCATCTCTAACGATAAGGACACCCCCAGCGCTGAGGGTGAAGACACATCTGCCCTGCTGACCCCTGTGGAGGTCGAGAAGATCCAGGAGGAGGACCCAGTTCTAACAGAGGACATGACTCGTCTGAGGGAGGAGCAGACCAAGCTGCAGGAGTTTGCCGCCTCTCTGTTGGCTGCACCCAGCGACGATGAGGAAGAGCACAATGATGAGATAGAACCTGAAGAAGATGTTGTGGCTTCTGCATTTTTCCAGTTTAAAACCAAAACTCAGGCCAAAGAGAAGGTGGTGCCAGTCCCTGAGCAGGCAGTAGAAGAAAAGACAGTTCTCCCACAGCCAGAGAAAGTTGAGGAGGTTCCAACACCAGTCGTGTCGGCACCAGAAGCTCCAACACCAGCAGACACAAAACCAGAAGCAGTAAAAGTTGAAAACCAGGTGGAGGACAAAGATGTTCCACCAGTTAAACCAGTGGAGGAGATCCAGCAGCAACCTGCAGAACCAGTAACAACATCAGAACCTGAGAAAGTCGAGATCAATCCACCAACAGACCTGAAACCAGAGGCAGCAGAGGCTCAGATCTCTGTTGAGGCTGCTGAGGTCAAACCAGTGATCTCAGTGGAAGAAGAGAAGGTCCAGGCTGAACCAGTAAAAGTACCAGAAGAAGCACCAACCGAGTCAGACTCATCTCCACCCTCCAAAAACACACCTAAAGCGACTGCTGACTCCTCTAAGAAGCAAACACCAAAGAAAAAGAAGAAGAGGAACAACAAGAATGTGAGCTAAAGTTTAGGATGTGCAGGAGGTGTGTGTGTGTGGTGTGTGTGTGTGGTGTTATTTGGGAATAGTGTGTGTGTGTTCGTAGCTGAAGTCATACGGTGCTTTTGCACCTTTTGTAAAATCTTTAGTTCCCAAACTGGTGCAGCTGAAGTCAGGATTCAGTGTCACCAGACGAGGCGGGGACAAAAAAAATGACTGTATTTTACAGTTTGAACGTCTAAATGAACATTTAGTTTGGTCTGACTGAGGGAATGAAACCTTCCTGAAGTCTAAATGACTTTAGTGTTAACAAAAATGCCTTATGTGAATCAAAACACCAAAACACCAAAACAAAACCATTGATTGAATCTATGCCAGTAAAACTACACTGTATCTTTTAAACTAGAAATCACTCTGCATTGCAACAACTCCAATAAAGTGATTTTTGGACAAATCTTTTTTTGTTCAACATTTCTTCTGTGTACACGGAAGGTTTTTACTGCTATACTTGTGAGGACACTCAACTGACATTGTTCCTTGTCCTCTAGTGTCTTGTTTCCACTGGGTGCTGCTCTTTTTTTGGTTTTTCCACTGGCAAACATAAAAAAAGTACCAGGTACTATCCACAATATCTACTGTACCTCAGTTGAGGTTCCAAATGAGCTAAGCTGATGCTAAAAGGTGAACTGAAAGACCAATGATTAGTCACGGAGAATCACTAGAATATTGACTTGTGTGACACGGTCATCCTGTACACTCAATTTTTTTATTCACTCAGCATCAGATTTTTTTTTTTAAAATGGCAGCCTGCAAAACCACTTTGTAGTCATCTGATGAAGTTTACGTTCCTCTGGTTGGATCTTAGAATGAAATGATATAAAGTTATTAAAAAAAAACACTTAATACTTTTTGTGGGTGCTGTATATCAGGCTGGGACGTAAAGTGAGCAGCAAACTCTGAACAAAACTGGACAAAGAAGCACATGTTTTTAAGTTTTTAAAAGTTTTTAAGAGAAGATACAGCTTTTCAGCAAATACCAACACATACAGTGTAAATGATGTCTCCATGTTGCTCCACAGTGGCGTGCTTCCCACAATAGTTGGCATGAGGTCACTAACCTCTAAAAGGATCAGCATGGAAACATGCAAACCTGCACGTGTCCAAGACAAATTTCCTTCAGGACAATACAGTTTATCTAATCTAAATGGAAAAGGTCAGAGAACAACATGTAAAAGCACAGCAGAAGATGCTGGAGCAAAGGAGTTTGGACAGTGGCGATAATTGGGCACAGTTTGTTGCCAAGCCAGAAGGAGGCAGACTAGAAAATACAAACTACCAGAAAGTGACACCTGGTTTGGATCAAAAACAGAGTGGAGCTGAAATTCATGCAGTGTTAATGCAGCTCAGGAATATTGATTATTAAGTTCACTTTAAGGTATGATGAATGGAAACACTCATTGGCAAAATGAACTCCCTGCACCCTTAACCATAAAACAAAGTATGAACCCTGAAACAGTCCTTGTGAGGACCTGACAAAATGTCCTCACTTCTCCAGAGTGTCCTCACTTGTAAGGTGTAAAACTCAGGTCGGTCCTCACAAAGACAGAATAACAAACTTGTAGTGTTGTCTACCAGAGCGGCCAATCACAGGTTCAACAATCTGTCTGCAGTTAACACAGTAAAACAATGTTGATGTAGACACAAACACAGACTCCATTTGTGAAGTGTAACATCACCTTCCTGTACTGTCAGAAGCTTTAAAGTATTTTCCTGATGATACAGTACAGCAGAACCTCCACTAGATGGAGCTGTTTTACTCCACAGCTTTAAAGGTTTCACATCAGTCTGACTTCAGGATGCAGTACAATCTTACAGCCACTAGATGGAGACAATATTCCTCAAATCACATCTCATTAATCGGGTGACTGAGGTTTGATTTTTCGGGACATTTCTGGACTATTTCAAGGTTTTGGACATGTTCAATGCTGCCATACTTTTTTGTGCTCCTGATCCCAGTTTTCTTTATTTTGTCACTGAGCTATAAGGAACTGAAACACTGACCACAGCAGCGTTTGTGCCTCATTATGTCCACTAAATATATGTAACTTCCACACACACCTACAGTATAGCCTCCATATCGTGGTATTAGCTGTTGTGTCTTTTTGAGTCATCGGCAGACGATGTCTACTCCCCTTGTTCTCTAGATGCTCAATTTGTATATAACCAAGATAGATGGTTTTTCAAGGCCAACATGTACTATCCTACATGCTATTTATAGCATAGCTATTAATAATAAGATACACATAATCACAGAATAACATCTTGATGGATAAGCAGCACTACACTTTACGACAGTTTTACCATCAATAAATGCTCTTTAAAAAAAAAAAAGTGTTGGTAAAATTAGCAACTTTTAACGCTTGTTGTCAATTAAAATATTATAGCAGCAGAATTTATCTTTTAATCTCAGCAAATAAGGTTATTATTGCATTTTTAAACAGGTCAAATGTTCATACACTTTTCATGAAGCTTCAGATCTGATCTTGGTTAATACTGGAAATTTGTTTTAATTTCTTAACAGTAAGTGAGTGCAGGGGTCAAAGGTCATCATAACTAAATACTGTAGTTTCTCTCTCACTCAGGAGAAAATGAAATTCAGGAGGTAATGAAAAGAAAGTGGAGCATTACAGTATTCAGAAAAAGAAAAAAGAGTAAGGAGTTGAGAAGAGAAGTACAAAGGATTTTTAAAATGTAAGATAAGAGCGTCATAGAGGAGGAGGAGAAGGGGGACAGAGATACGGGAGAGGGGATTTGATTCGAGGCAGAAGTGAAAAGAGTTTTTTGAAGTGTTTCGACCTTGTGACAGAAGATAAGAGTCGACTTAATGAGTCTGTGTGGATCTATGAGGAATCTGAGCAGAGACTCTCTGATTAACATGTTGGAGGTTAGTGAAGGAATAATGTCCTCCTTAAATAAAGTTTATGTTGAGGTTCAACTAACCAGGACAGGAAATATATATCTGTAACTATAGCTGAAAGTCATCTTGTACAAAATAGAATTCATTTTTAATTCATAAGTGATTCATTTTTGGCATGAAAACTGCCACCATGGGCTCACTTCTAAAGTACTTTTTCTTTGATTCAATATGAATCAACTAGTAAAGGCCACAATCATCTTTACTACTAAATTTGGAGCACAAAATATCAGGAAGACAATCCCAGAGTTGTACATTATCTTTCAGGGGGAAAAGTTATCTTCATATGTCTGTCCAGTGTCTTCAAATTGATTCGAATCATTGGGGATGACCAGGAGATAAAAATGCCCATTCTTTTTGCAACAGAGGACTTTGATATTAGTAACTAGTCATTTAATTTCCTGCACATTACTGAAAAGTTATCATTATATTCTGTAGTCGACCTCACCAAGAGAGTCCACACCAAGCTCGTTCCTGGCTGTCGCTCAGGGAAACTCTCGCATCACGGAGGAGGCAGAGTGAGTGAGACCAAATCCCTGCGTCTCAGCTACTGACTTATTTTCTTTCAACCCCACAAACTATCCTACATTAAAAAAAGAACATTTGAACCAGTGTTGCCAGATTGGTTTGATGTTTTCCAAACCAATAATTGCTCAAAAACCACCAAAACTGATTAAAAAATGCCCAAACATTATTTTTTTAATAATGCAAATTAATTCATAAACAATAACAAAAGTACTGTGGTTAATCACAATTTTTAAATATGACATATTAGTAAAATAACAAGGCCAAGGTTTGTTGCCACATCACATGACAGTGACCTGTATCTCCTCTCAGCAAAATAAATAAAAAATATTTCATATCAAAGTGCTGAATGACTGGATGTGTTCACATAACTAAATGGCCCAAAAGCAGCACATGGACTGGTGGCACAGCAGACATTTTGACTCGTCAGAGCAGGAAAAACACAGATGGACTTAATGACAATAATTACGGCTCCGTTCCATTAAGTGTCCGAGTGACAGTGACAGTGAACCGACAGGCATAATGGAAGTTCTCTGATATGACTCGTCAAAACGTCTCCTGTGCAACCAGTCCATTGGCTGGAAAAAACTCCCAATCTGGCAACACACCATAAAAAGTTTGGGAACCACTGCTATAGGTTAAGAGTTAATTTTTGGGACAAGCAGGACAGGATTTGGGACAACTGTTCAAAGTTGGGCTCTGTCTTGAATTTTCTAGGATGTCTGGTCACCTTGTCTGACCGCAAACAGAATATGGAATCAGTCCCAGCTTAACAGAATAACTTTAAAAACACCAAATGACTTATTTTAATGCATTTTGTTAGTTCATAATCTGAAGAATTATAAAATATCACTTCAATGAGGCTGTTCAGTCAGATAGTGAAGGATCACAGGCTGGACACAGGCTGTGTTTCATCCTTGCTGCTGTATGTTGATTAATGTTAAAATTTCATTCTTCTGCCTCAGTAATTATCAATACCAACAGATAAGACACTGAAGTCATCAGGTTTAGAACCCACATACACCAGGATTGTGTCCTTCTGCTCCAAGGATAGACAATGTCTCATTTTTGGAAAAAAAAATTAATCCCTACTCCTCACCACATCTCACCATCTAACATTACACAGGCCGACATCTTTTGCCCCCCAGTGTCGGCGCCCATGTTCACACATACTGTCTGTCATCTTTGACAAAAGAATCTTTTCCATCATATCACATGAACTTCATCATCACATGGAGTCGCCCCAGTTGGAGGCATAGATGGTCAACTTGTGGTCCAGGTTTAGTTATCAGTAGAGTTTATATCACATGAAAGTCACGTCATGTGATCAAATCCTCAGTATTCTGAAGAGAGTATAATCTACAGCTTTCAGGTCAACTACAGGTCAACTTTTGCAGGAGTTCCAGCTCATCTGAAGACAGAATATTCACATACTGTTGCAGCTTCAAATCAATTCAGTGACAGACTACATGTGTAAAATGTAAAGTAGCCCTGAGTCTTACACACTGTCTTCTGCCTATCTGCAGAAAACACGCATGACGCCTGCCTCCATGACCAACTTTCTAGAGAGCCGCCGATTAAACTAAGCTGAGCTGCATTTTTACTGCTGGGCGCCTAAAAACATGCAGAAGAGGGAAATTACACTGACAGACAGAAGAGAGGAGGGAGGTGTTAATGTTCTACCTGCTAACCTCTCTTTAATCCACCCAACAGGCATCAAAACACCACACACACCAACAACTTTCTCTGCTGTTAGAGTCCATCATCAACAAACGTCCTCTATCCCTGAAAAATAACCAGCTTTATACAACATCACAATTGACACACACAGTAGCCAAACACTATTCAGTGCTGAGTAAAAATTAGTAATCTCCAACAGGTACATTCTAATCAAGCTAAGACGGGTGCGCCCATACACACATCAATCGATACTTTATTGATCCGGAATTCTTCAGTTACACGTGCATAGAAGTTGGAAAAAAAATGTAACAGTTCAAATAACTCCCTTCCTAAATTGTTTTAAATATTACAGGTTCACCTTTAGAATTTGGAAATGAAACCACTAATTCTCTCTGATATTTGGCATCCATAGCGAGCTTATGCAGACTCAAGAAGATGAGCCACCATCAAAATTTAGAGGAAAAGGCACCAAGACGCAGGCTATGATGCACATTTTAGTTGCCAAAATATTAAACTTTTTAATTTTATGTATAGGCTACATATTTTTACAATTGGAAAATGTAAGAATCATTTTAACTGTAAAAAAAAATTCTTGCGAAAACTCAAAATTTCAAGGCAGCGTACAGCAATAGATTTTTGAGTGTTGATCCCAACAAGTTTTAAATAAACTTAAAACGTAAAGTTTTACAGACTTATAATCTTTAGTTGAGATAATTTACTTTTCTACTTTAGATAAACTTGAATCTTTGAGTTTTAGAAACTCAAAAAAATGTATTTCAAAATTTGGTCACAGTGAGCTGTGAACCTGATTTGTCATCATTTTGATGCCTGAAAATTAAATGGTTTTAATTGAAAATATTAAATTTTTACTTGCATGAATTTACTATATAATTTTTTAAAAACACAATTTCTCATTTTTCAAAACTCAAAGATTTAAGTCTGAGTTAGGCTGAAAACTCAAAAATCTATTGCTGTAACTTGCCTTAAAATTTTGAGTCATCTCAACTTTTTCATAAACCAACAACGACAGATAAAAATTAAAATTAAAATTAAAAAAGAATAATCGTCATTCATTTCCATATAACTTTTACTAAAGTCACAGGGAACCACTGAAGAAGAGCTAAAGAGGTGCATGAGGCTCCGAGCGCAGGTTGCAGACCCCCGACTTAACCAACGCAGACTGCGACCAGCCTGTGATGACTTTATGAACAGTTTATCCACGCTTTACAGCCGCTCGACTCGAGCCTCCTCGAGCTCGTCTTCAGTGAAAAGACACACCTTCGAGCAGGTAGCCCTGTTGTAATGGAAATCAAACCCCTGCTGTGCTGGGCTGACTGTGTGGAAAAGTGCGAGTGAGAATGAAACACTTCTTCTTCAGGGCAGGCTACATACTGCAGGCTACATGCCCACTGGCAGCGTATTACTGCCTCTCTGTTAGACTCCAGTACTGCACGTCGACACACACACACAGACGACACATCGCTGCAGTCAGAGAAAGACTGAGAGAAATTAGTTGTACAATGTCATTTTCAAAATAAAAAGATTCTGGGCTTTTGAGGAAAATATTCTGGGCTTGAGCCTCAGCAGCCCCCTAAATCCACCTCTGCACTGGAGAATGAAGAATTCCCACAAACAACATACGAGCTGGTTATAGCTGTCATTCATAAGAAGGCCAAAGACCCTCAAGACTTGGGCTTGTATCGTCCTTTATTTTTGCTTAATTCATATGCACACATATTTGCCAAGGTTTTGGCCCTGACACTGAATAAAGTCACTAATAAAATCATCCATCCTGGTCAGACAGGATTTATTCCAAATCGGCATACATTTTTTTAAACTTCAGATGTCGTATGGCCTTTTTTAAAGAAATGAAATACTGATATTGTGTTAATAATACAAAATAGTAATCCAGTGCCTCTTAAATATACAGTATGCTCTTAAATAATTTCATTTTCTCTCCGTTCTTGTTGTTGACTGCTGCCTGGACGGCAAACGTCAGTGTTGATTTGACCAATGAAAACAGGTTGGAGGTGAAACAAGTGTGCAAAACTTTGCAAAAAACAGAACCAGGGCGAGGGACATGTCACTTAGCCTTTTCGCTGACGCACGGAGCTCGTTAGATAATCTTCATTGGGAAAAACGGCGTCAGTCTCACACGGTTTCCTCAGAGCTCACAGTTCAGACATAAACAGACTTCAGGGTGTTTCTCCCTCTGACGGCTCCTTTTGTTTATTAAAATCATTCAGCGTGCTGCTGCCTGATAAGATCAACTCCAGGCCCTCAAACTGAAGTGAAAACTCCCAAAATATCCGGAGTTTACAAAACTGTCCTCATTATAGAGGTCCAACAGTCTCTCACACACAAAAACATCAAATAACATCAACCGTTATTGCTTGAATTCATGTATTTCATATTTTGTGTCATCTATTTGTGGAAAAGAAGCTGTTTCATGTGCTTTACATTCATTAATCTTTCTTACAGACTCCCTGTTACTGTACAGCAGCACGATCCGTCGACAAGAGGACAGATGTGTGCTGAACGGAAAGATTAACTCATGTAACACACACATTCACCTCTGTCAGATTCATGTCTGTGTCTGACAGCTGCTACACTTCAGAGGAAATCCATATCACACCGGAGAGCTGTGTGTGAGCGCTTCCTGCTACTGCTGTCTTTGTGAGGACCAGTTTTTAAACTGAAAGTGAGGATGTGTCTCCTGGGAATGACATTTTATATCCTACTAATTTATGAAAATATTGATGCGCTTGAGTATCATGATATTATGATTGTGATACTGTGATACATGCAAAGATTCAGTGGTTCATTTTGTGTTGTGTTTAAATCTCAGACAGCTAGATAGCAGTGTTGTCATCCATCTTCACTGTTCTGATTGCATAAAAGTATAAACTTTTAGCTTAGATTTAAGATATTCCTTTATTATTCTCACAAAGGGGAGATTTACAGGGTTACAGCAGCAAAATGAAAGCAAAAATATAAAGAAGCACCAATAAAAATAAAAAAAAGAAAATAAAAAAAATATTGCAAGAGGAAATATAAATAATATTAACAGTTTAAAAAAAAGATAATAAAAATAAAAATAGGAACATTATAAACAGGGGAAAAATAAGGAATTCTCATCTTCATCTGCAAATAAAGCCTTTTTGATGAGATTACTTAAAACTTTTAATGAATTATACAAAAAAAAAGTGATTTTCACTTGCTTATGCAATTTAATTGCAAACAAATGCCTTAAAAAATCACAACACAAATAACAGTTTTCTGGAAAAGCTGCAGTGAAATCAGCCATTTTAGGCCTCGACAAAAACCCACGACATCCTGGACGGACTGACTCATATTGCACACAGAAGGATGGTAATACTTGAAATAGTGGATATTGCACATTGAAAATTTTAAATTGAAAATTCACCTGTGTGAAATATTGCACAGTAATATACTTCCGGTGGTGCAGCGCTGCTGTGACATGGACGCGAGAGACAGGCGCCGTGGTGTTGTTTGTTCTAATTTGTTTTTGTCTAGTTTGTTAGTGTGTGCTGAATGCGTCACGATGGGGAACACAAAGACTATTGCACTGCTACTACTGCTGCTACTACATCCAGCGCTTACACACAGCACGACGCCAATACCGTGCTACCTGGGGGACACGACCAGGTGCAGCGGGTGGGCAGTAAGGAATGGCTGCTGTCCCTGCGGAGAGGAGCTGCACCAGCGCCGGGCTTGCTGGACGACGTGCCGCAGGAGCTGTTGCGACGGCGTGGAGGCAGGCGTCCGCGGAAACGAGGGAAGAGGGGTGGCATTTTACATCGACTCCGCCGAAGGTGCAACAAACCACCATTACGTCAATACTCTTCAGCAACGTTCGCTCCCTGAGGAATAAAATGGAGGAGCTACGCCTAAACACAAAAGTCTGCAATGACTACCGTGAGTCCTGCCTCATGATCTACACGGAGACCTGGCTTCAAGGAGACTTTCCCGACCCACTGGTGCAGGTACAGGGATTCTCTAACGTGCGTATGGACAGGAATAATAACTCGGGGAAATTAAGGGGTGGTGGCATTTGTGTATACATTAAGAACTCCTGGTGCACAAAAGTCAGAGTTAAAGATACAGTATGTACCCCTGATCTTGAACTTTTATGCTTAAGTCTAAGACCTTTTTATCTACCAAGAGACTATGGGAACATTTTTATCTGCGCTGTCTATGTCCCGCCAAGTGGGAATGCATCCAGAGCTGCCTCACGTATAGCTGATTGCGTCCACCAGCAATTAGAAAACAAACCTGATGCACCCATATTTGTGTTGGGGGACTTTAACCACTGCAAAATGGACTATGCTCTTCCAGGTTTTCACCAATATGTCAACAACAGCACACGAAAAAACAAGGTACTAGACAAATGTTATGGCAATATTAAGGAGGCATATGCTGCTAAGATTAAACCACCCCTTGCCAGTTCGGACCATAATACCATACAGTTAATTCCCACCTTTCAACCAGCTCTCAAAAGAAGTAAACCTACTGTGAAGACGGTCAGTGTGTGGCAGGAGGGGAACAAGGAGGAGTTAAGTGGTTGTTTCCTGGCCACAGACTGGGATATCTTCTTTCAGGACAGTTGTATTGATAATATTGCAGAGGCAATAACCGGGTATATACACTTTTGTGTTGACACTGTAGTGACTAAGAAGACCATCAAAATATACCCAAACAATAAAGACTACATTACATCGGAGATCAGGCATTGCCTCAAACGGAAAAAGCAAACTTTCCAGGACAACAACACAACTGAACTGAGAGCAGTGCAGAAAGAGTTTAAAATGAAATTGAAGGAAGCATGAGAACAACATAGCCAACGCATCAGAGAAGCTTTCTCAAACGATAACTCTAAACAACTGTGGAACCTATGAAAGAAGCGATGGACCTGAATTCTAATAAAGGGAGTATGCATGTGTTAAATGAAAGGGAAAAAGCAAATGAACTGAACAATTTTTATAAACGGTTTGATTGTGTGTGGGTGATGGTGCTGAGGAATGTCATATTACTTCATTAAACACATCCAACAGATAGAATTGTGATTGAGCCAAGTGCTGTGGCCAAGGTTTTCAAAAAATTACACACTAAGAAGGCCTGTGGGCCAGACGGCGTCTCGGCACTTCTTTTAAAAACATTTGCTGATGAGTTGACTCCAGCCTGGAGTCCTCTGTTTCAGCTCTTTCTTGACACACATACCATTCCCACAATCTGGAAAAAAGCTGCCATCATCCCAGTTCCTAAAAAACCTTGTCCACAGGACAATAATGATTTTAGACCGGTGGCATTAACATCCACAGTGATGAAAGCACTTGAACACATCATGGTATGGAACCTACAGGGCGATGTACAGCATCTCTTAGACCCCTGTCAATTTGCATACAAGCATGGCTTAGGCACTGATGATGCTTTAAACACCATAACACACTTAATCATAAAACACCTGGAAATTCCCACTGCTTACGCAAGACTACTGTTTATGGACTTTACATCTGCATTTAACACCATACTCCCTCATATCCTGTTAAACAAGCTGGAACAGATGAAGGTGAATCCTTACGTAATCAGGTGGTATTCTTCATTTCTTACAGATAGGCAGCAACAGGTCAAAGTTAACTCAACTCTCTCCGACATTCAGGTTATCAATTCTGGTGCTCCCCAGGGATGTGTCAGCTCTCCTATTCTCTTCACATTATACACCAATGATTGTAGGAATCACCATTCTAACAACTACATTTTTAAGTTCTCTGATGACACGGCCATACTGAGTCTACTGACAGTGGACTCAGATGTTGCCGTGTACAAGTCAGAGATAGAAAGTTGTGTGCAGTGGTGTGAGGAAAATAATCTGGTTTTAAATGTCAAAAAACCGAAAGAAATGGTGTTTGATCCCAGGTCCATTGGTGATCATAGTGCTGTGTTTATGAATGGGGAGAGAATTGAGCAGGTTACAGTACACAAGTATTTAGGTATTCATTTTGACTTTCAGTTACATTGGGCTTATCATGTTGATTATGTCTGTTCAAGAGTCAGTCAACGTCTGTATTTTCTGCGCAGGCTCAGGGTCCATGGTGTAGATAAAAATGTATTGTTATTGTTTTATAGAGCAGCCATTGAAACTATCATCCGCTATAGAATTTCAACATGGTTTGGCAACCTGACTGTCAAATTCAGATCACAACTTCAAAACCTGATCAAAAAGGCAGGTAAAATAATTGGCATGCTGCCCCCATCTTCCCTACAGGAGATATTTGAACAGACAGTTAAGAAACAAGGTCAAAAAATCACCACAGACCCGAATCACATCCTCTACAAAGAGTATGAACTGATGCCTTCAGGCAGAAGGTACAGGGTACCCAACTGTAAGTTGAATAGGTACAAATTCTCATTTATCCCACTATCAATCAAGCTACTTAACAGCAGGAAATTAAGTGGATGTGTGTGAGTGTACTGCTGTGAGAAGAGGGGAATGTGCAATAATGTGGCATAGGCCATTGCTGCTGTGGTTAATTTCTGTATAGGGCATTGTGCAATCATTTCATTTCAGGATAGTGCAAGAATTTCATAACTTTTTGTACATTTTTCAAGAGCAATGTGTAATATGGATGGGGGGAAAATATGGATCATGTGTTGTAAGTCAATTGTGGTTTGATTGTATATGTAGGGCATGGATCTGGGATGGCTGTGTGGCTGTGGCGCCTTGAATCTCTTGTCTGTCCAAAATGAATTTCTCCCAAGGGAGACAATAAAGATTTATCTTATCTTATCTTACAGTATGAAGTGATGTTACCTGAAACTAAGTTAAAAAAAAGAATTAAAAAGACAAAACTAGAAGGGAACAAGCTCAGCAGTGAGCGAGAGCTGCTGCAACAAGCTGCTACTGTGCGGTGCACTTTAATGATTATGCATATGGTGGTGTGTTTTTTATACTGTGACAGTTTTTCTGAAATTAAATTTTGAAAAGTAGCAATGCTTACAGTATTGCAATATATTGAGTCTCAACTCACTCGTAAACTCCTGCCGTGGGTCGACTAGTGACTAGTTGTTTTCCAACTGCTGGAAAAGTGAAAGGTTATGGCTACATTTAAGAGTACTGTCTGCAGTGGAAATGAGAAACAGATCTAGGCTTTTGGTACATGGTACAGGTTTCGAGGGTACTACATCAAAAGTGTTCAGTCAGGTTTATTTGAGTTTGGGTCATATGCTCCATTCCTGAATTACCCTATCTGGGGTTCTTGTCATTATTGATGCAGCTTGTAATGGTGTTACCTCTATTGAATATCCTACAGCTCAGTGCACAGCCAATGATGTGCATCAGGACTGATGGAGACACTATCTGCTGGATGCTGCTGCCTGTAATGACCACAGTCATACATACACAGTCTATGTATGGATACTGTATATGAGCAGTATGAGTGTCCTGTAGTCTTGAAGGACCGTGGCTATGACTTTTCTTTCTTATGACATCAGAGTTTATTCTTTGATGTGATCAGACAGCTGCGGTTGCAATTTGTGCCTGTCAAACCTTCAGTACAGTACAATCTGAGATGATGTTCAGTCATTAACTCTCTCTCACTACCATTTTTCCACTTGAGTGACACTTTAGCCATGTCCTATTTCAGGAGCCTCCTTCAAAGTCCACATTTACAGACTGAATATGTCATTATGAATGGACGAGGCTGCCTAAATCCTACTGAAAGAAGTAACTCATAAAACATGACAGAGCTTTTGGTTTCTGCTCAGTCACAGTCCTTTCATTAGCTGCTCAACCTCAAGAGTCATGGTTAATGAACAACTAGGAGGTGGTAATTTTGCTCAAGTGGCTGATTCAGAGATATCAAGCAGGGATTGCCAATTGACGTCCCACAGTCCACATCTGGCCCGCCAAACCTTCCCATCCGGCCTGCAGAATAATGGGCACTGATGAAAGCACTGCAATTTTTCTGTTCATCAAAATTGCGTCAACAAAACAAGATGTAATTTTCAGCATTTTTTGACAGCTTTTTGATGAAGAGCTACAGAAGACAGGCTGCACACTTCCAACTTTTCAACCAGGTAGCCAACTCTTATCATTGTGTGCTGCTGTTCATTGTGTGCAGCATAAAAAATAGATCAGGTTGCTCACAGATGATGGAAAAAGGCCAGTTATTACCCAACTTCTTTATAGGCTTTTGGCAAGTCTGGCCCACACAGTGTCTTCCTTGAAAAAATTATGGCCCTTGAACAAATTGGAGGATGCCTGATAAAGAGGATATGCATTCAACATCACTACAGGTGAAGGCCACCATGGTCGGGCAAATGGAAACATTCAGCATCTGCAATAGTTCATTCATACAGAAAAGAAAGACATCACTACTGACATGACAACCCACTACTGAAAAAAAGTTGGAATAAACTTCAAAAGAAGTTTCTGAAGAATAGTGAAGGATAAAGAGAAGCTTAAAGGCATCACAGATATTCATCAAGATTCTCATACTGGATTTTTTTTTTTTTTTTTTTTGCTGTTTTGGGTCATGTAGATATGCTACATTTTCAAGTCACACTTTTGACTTTCAGCCTGTTAAGTCAAGTGGCCAAAAATGTCATTGTGTTGAAGAGGTGATATGAATGTATTTAGCAAAATATGTTTGTTGGCATGCTAAACATACAACTAAATAAAAGGAATAAATGCTGGGGCAACATGGTAGCTCAGCTGGTAGATAAATGCCTCATGTAGTGAGAATATCCATCCTCTGCAGCAACCCTGGTTTGATTCCAACCTGCAGCCCTTTGGTGCATGTCATCCCTTCTCTCTCTGCCTCCTTTCCTGTCCATCTCCAGTTGATCTATCAACATAATAAAATAATAAAGGCTAAAAGTCCCCCCCCCCACCCACCCAAAAAAAGAAAAAATTAAAGAAATCAATTCTTACAACTATTTTCAGTGTTTCCTGAATGTTTGACTTGTCTAATCTGAAGCTTGTTCTCTCTCGCAGGTGAGAGCTGAGTCAACTAAATGACTACGTCTTCATGTTGGGAGTTGCTAACTGTGTAAAATCACTGAGTGTGAATAGTGCTGCTGCAGCTCACTGGCTGGGAAACATTACCACAGAAGCACCTTTACTTTGACTTTGAGTGCTCACTGCCAAATCAATACTCTACCTGACAGAACCTGCTGGAGGTTCCAGAGGAGCAGCTCTCACACTGTCTTATGCACATGTATATAAAGTGCACCTTCTGATCCTCTCAGTGACACTTTTACTTTTACCTTTTGGCTAATAACTCATGAACCATTAAGAGTAAAAATAATAATTTTTGTTCTGTGGGTCTGGAGGTATAGGCCACACCCAGCCATGAGAATAAAAATTGTCCATTTTGGAATTTTTGGCATATATTTCATCTAATCTTCACCTAAATTGGTACATGGCATATTTAGACGACCCCAAACAAGACCTATAGGTTCATTTTTTGGTATCAATGTAATTGGTTACCAAACTCTTGAAGGTGTGGCCTGAAGCACCTAATGGGCTGTAACTCTTTAATGCCTCATTGGATTTCAACCAAATTCGTGAAGGTTGGTTTGAAGTTTGATTTCCAAAGAAAAACATGAAAACCTCTTAGAAACCCACTTCAACAATCTGATCTAATAGCTCAGGGGACAGCTTGGTATTTGGAGGTTGTGTGTTTGATCCTTATGGCCTTGAGTGAATTTTGAAGTCTGTCACCCATAGTGAAGAGTTAAAAGCACTCAGAAAGAAGGTCACATTAGGAAGAGGAGTTGGTGGCATGGTGGGATCATCTGTGACCAGAAAAGGCACGGTGGTGCAGGGTCTGGTAAAATACCTGTCTGTGGCCAGTACCTAGAGAGAAGGGGCAGGACATGTCCCCTAAATTTCAGGAGAGACAGAAACAGGGGGTTATGGGACAAATGACTGCAAGTAGCTGAAAAATTTAGTGGAAATGTTGGAAGAATCGAATAGCAGGAGCCAACATTATGATCTGTTTTGCTGAGCCCTTCATTGTGTGTACATTAACGACTTACTTACTGATAGCATTCTTGATACACTGTCAGTTATCTACTGTTAGTCGAGTATGTAAGTGTGTCTTGTATGTAACTCCAGTCTTTACTGTAGCCCTTTAATTGTCTCATAGGAGTTCAAACTACCTCATTGCTTCGACTGAAGGAGCTAACAATTCTGTTTCTGACAGCTCCTTGTCTTGCTGAAGATAGGCCTGTAATGTGAGGGTTGAACCCTTTAACTGAGATTGCAGAGAATCAGCTGTGTCCACTGCTTACTCAGAGCTTTTCATGTGGACAGAGGGTTTAGGTTTGTTGTTGCTTTTCTTTACATTCTTGAGGAGAAAAGCATGAAAAAGCCCCTTTAGAAGACAGCCTTTATTTGATCCTTGCACTTTAGATCATCAGGTATTGATATGATCAGCATTTTATCTTGCTGAGCTTCTCCAGAAGCTTGAAATTCAGTGTCTCATTGCTGTATTTATTGGTCACATTACTGAGGAAAGTGCATGAAAAACAGAGGTGAGGTCCACCTCAGGCAGCCAGGTATCATCACATCAGCACATTATCCTGGTGATCTATTCCTGAGGAGGAAACTTGGAAAACCTCAAGACTGGTTCATCAGGCAGGGGAGCCAAGATCTGATCATGTCACCTCAGATTTTTAAGCATCAGTGTATCTTGCAGAGCCAAATCTCTGATCTCTGAATGTACTAAGTGTTCATTGTTGTTTGCAGGGAGCACCGTCTAGGTTGCAAAGGAGAAAACGTGATACAGTACCATATAGACAGGAAAGAAAGTTTATCTGTGAATCATTTCAAAAGTAGAGTCAGCTTCTTTTAAACATATATATCGTCAATTACATAATTTATTTAAAAATGATTCATTGGTTGGGAGAACTTCATATTTTTCAGATGCTGGGTGGGACTCGTCTTCTGATGAGACCATTCAAGACAATAGGAGTAAAACATGATATCTCTACAGTTCTGATGTCTTTAATGAGATGAAACTTGGTGCACACCTTCTCTATAAACATGTGCACAATATATTGAAGCATGGCACCAATAGCTCCATCTTGTGGCCATCAATAAAATACCATCATATCTCTTGAACGCATCTTCAGACGTATCATCAACACTTCTTGTTGGGGCCAGCGAGCAGCAGCAGCAACAGATCCAGCAATCACACATTTTCTTCAGGAAAAAGGAAAAAGTCCTTTTTGTTGTTTGTATTTTTTTATTTATTAGTTTTTTCCTCCGCTTGCTTGACTTTTTATATAATTTGTTTTTCGTGGCTCCTTTTGTCTTCTTGATAACACGACATGATGCTGTTTTCAGCCTCTGCTGACGTGTTTGTCCTTTTTCACACTTTATTTTTTTTCAGCTTTCCCTTTATTATGTCATCATTAAAAAGAATTTTTACTTTAAACTGGACGTGTGACTAGAGTTTAAACCCTACGAGCCGCTTTGCATTAATTTCATCATTATTCTTCTTCTCTAAGCAGCCAAAACAAACAGCGCTCACGGTTCTTTTCCTGTGTGACGACTGAAGTTATGTTTGAAGTGGGATATTTCTCTGCTTCATGTTGAGAAACGTTTAGCTTCAAGCATTTTATTGTCCAAAGGAAACAATAGTTAACTATTGTTTCCTTTTAAAGTTACATGAAAAGCCCAAATAAAAACACAGAATCTTTTTGGGATACAACTATCTCAACCAAACAGGCTTCTATGTTTATTTCCTGCAAATAAATATGGTCTTCAAACATGTTTCTCAAATAATAAATAACATTTTGGGGAAATCCACTGAGAATAAACTGGTTTACAGGACAGTGTAAGTACAGAGCCAAAAAACTAATCCAAGAATGAGCCTGAAAGCCTCTTCAGAAATGAAATCACTGCATGTTCTGCTGTTAGAGGCTGTTTCTGTCTGAATCAGAGCCAATTTCACTGAAAAGATAAAAGCATGGTGTCAAATGTGTCCTCCTTCTCTCTATTTTACTTCAGCACACCTGGTTTTCTCCCTCCTCATCCCCCTTTTTTCTTCTTCGATCTCGCATTCAAACTCTTCCTCCTCTTGAAGCCAACGGATGAGTTTCGGTCACTTCTTTCTCTGCAAATGGCTCGTTATCAGCAGCCAGACAACCTGCAAATTGTACCATTATGTGCAGTGTGTGTGTGTGTGTGTGTGTGTGTGTGTGTGTGTGTGTGTGTGTGTGTGTGTGTGTGTGTGTGTGTGTGTGCTGTAGTCCTGCTGAAACATTTGAAGGACAGTTTTCAGATGGATTTTCCAGCAGCAAACTGCTGAGTGGGCCTATTAGAGGGACAATTTGCTCACTTGTCTTCCACCCCTTCTTCTCCTCCAGCAGCCACAGATCTACTTTAAACTGTTACCTGAGAGTGTGGAGATGCAGTTGTGCCTCTAAGCAAGGCATTAACCCACTGCTGACCCGACAGCAGCATCTTGCAGAGATGCTGTAAGTTGTATGCAGAGAAAATGTGAAGCTGCAGCACAAACTCACAGCAGAGGAAGCAAAAGTACATATATTCTGTACTCAAGTAGATGTACAGGGAATTGCACCAAAAAAAAGACTCTGGTCAACTTGTTTACTGCAGCAAAAGTAAAACTGTTACAGGGTCTAAAATGGACTGCAAGTATAAAAAGTAAAAAAAATCATCCTCTGAAGGAGATTTCTGCTGACTGTTTCTGTGCAAAGCTAACTGAACCTTTGAACTGAACCCTTTCCTCCCTCTCTGTTTGTTTAGTCTTTCACAACATTTTTGTCATTATTTTTGTTATGTCTTGCCACATCGTTTTGATCTTGCTTTTGTGTTTTGTCTTTTACTTTGCATTTTGTTACATTGTTTATTTCTTGTTACATTGTTGTCATCTTGCTACAACTTTTACATTTTCATCTTGTCAGCAAAAAACAGTCTAAAGTGTTAATTGAAAACACATGAAGTTCAAAACAAACAGAAAAAGGGCAAGTGGAGGCGGCGGAGGACTGGCTGGCGTTGCTGGCAGAGCTGGATAGGGCTGAGCATGAGGAAACATTGAAGCACTGGAAGTTGCGATCAGGTATGGCAGGGAGGCACACCGGTAGCTGCACAAAAAACAAAAGCGCTTAAGAGCGACGAAGAAATACGAAATTCACTAATTCACAAAAGACTGGAGCCACTATTTTACCAATTGAGACGGGATAATCTGGCACAGGAGTGGTGTCTTGACCAGGCTTTATTGCAGGAGTGATTTACTGGATGAGCACCAGGTGTGCCTCATTGTGAAGAGCCAGCCAATCACACCCTCAGCCACACACCCACACTGCCAGGGAGAGAAAAGGGAAGAGAAAAGGGAAGAGGGAGGGGGAAAAAGAAAAACACAGAACACCCCAAACACAAAACCAAACACCAAAACAAACATTATCATGACAATGTTGTTTTTATCTTGTTATGTCATTGTTTCATCTTGTTACATCTTTCACATCATTTTTGTATTGTTATATTGTTTTGGTTTTCTAACATCATTTTCATTATCTTATGTCATGTCATGTCATTTTCATCTTGTTACATCTGTCATGTGTGATATGCACTGATGGTTACACCAAGGAATCATGTTTTCTGCGTGTTACTGTTCCATTCATCTAGGTTATAATTAGTCTTGATGTTGGAAGGCAGCGCACAATGATGCAAAATGAAAATATATAAATATATAACATAATAAAAATGATTCAATAATTTCCCCTCAAGTGCATGAAAACTAAAGAAACAAGCCTGTGTTGAAAATGTACGGAGTAGAAAGTACAAATATTTGTGTTCAAACATAGGGAGTAAAGGTAAAAAGTTGTGATAAAAATAAATACTCAAGTAAAATACAGATACCTGAAAAATCTACTTAAGTACAGTAAGTATTTGTACTTAGTTACTTCCCACATCACATGAATTTCAGACAGGGCTGAATGAAAACCACCAGTGAACACATGATCATTAAACTACAACATGAGTCAGTATACAAGAAAACATCATCAGTGTGCGTCATCCATCTGCAGCACTCTGATAGTGAACAATGAAGCTAAGTAAGAATCACAGGTTGTAGCAGCAGACACACTGTGAGATTGTTATCCAACATTACTGACACCATCAGAATTCTGCCCCAGGCGATCTTTGGTCACAAGTCCATGAGAACCTCTTTGTCTTAAACCTCTCTCACAGTGTGATATGACCAAAGATATTACAGAGATACAGCTGTATTTTCCCTGAATATATTTTTATTATATAATTATTATTACATCATTTTGTTTTGTTGCTGTTGTTATTCCGCCAATTTTCTCTGTACATACCTTTACACACACACAACGTATATTTCTTTATTTCCTCTTTATGTTTTATATTCTTACAGTTATCATATTGTATGTTGTTGCAATCTCATTTCACTGCTGTTGCATGTGACAAATATCTTGAATCTTGAATCCTGAGCATTTATTTCACTTTGGTCTGAGAGTCTGAGGGATTACAGACCAGAGCGGAGTGAGCTTCTCTCTGGCTCAGAAACACATTGTTGCATCTAGGTTGCAAAATGTACATAAATACGTATATGTATTTTGTGCATTTTTATTGTTCATCAACTCAGCGTTTATGTGCATATTGTTGAAAAAATAGACTTGAAGCATAAAAAAAGGCCTGTGAGATGCAGCTGAAATGAGAGACGCATGAGCTGGTGCAAACAGCTGCAGAGATCAAAATGAGTGCACTGAAAAGACTGCAAGTGAGAAACGCATCTGAATCGCCAGAGAGTAAGATATTAACTCAAATAAAACAGGCAAACCTAATCTAGCCAAATCTAGTTCCACTTGAATTGTTGCCAAGTCTACTGCAAAAATGCAAACAGACTTTGAATGCAGACAATGACTGACATCCAAAAGGATTTGAATCATATACATACAGCAGTAATGTGATTACTTTGAGGTTTGCTTTTATTTGAGATACAGTGGTTTACTATGAGTATTTATAGTTGCTCTCAACCACTGTTACGATTGAGCCCACCAAGGGGGACAAAACTGAAAATATATCACGTAATCTGTCAGTTATGAATGAAAATGTAAAAAAAAAAAAAATGTTACGGCTGAAAGAAAGAATTTGAAATATAATCTTTGTTTTAATACACTGTGGTGTGGAGGAATCGTGTGTCTAATGACTCAAAAATCCTCACAAACGAGACTGAAGAGTGTTTTATTTTCCCTGGAGGATGATAATGATCTCTGCCATGATGATGAAACATTCAGCTTCAGAGAGTGACAACACACACACACACAACACCACACACACACACACCACACACACACACATCACACCTCAGAACACACACACGTGCTTCTATACTGACACAATGACCCATATAAATATAATAATCTAATCATGTACACACGCCTCCGCTGTCAATCTTTATGTCTGTTTTGTGCAGTGAACCTCGTCCGTCACTGCTGCTGATGGAAACACATCATCATCGCCGTGGAAACACCTCTGTAAACAGGGCTTTCCCCTCCCACACAAACAACACCACAATAAACATCCCACCGGAGAGATTTCTTTATATTAAAAAAAAGATTTTCAATTTTCTTTGCATTGAACATGCAAATTGAAGAGCAGATGGTCCTTTCACTTCACCACACGGGAACAATAACAAACTCAGAACACGAGGAATAACTTTACGTGCAAATAAATGAAAAATTATCATCGTACAAACCGGGGAATTATTGTCTCTTAGCTTGTTTTCTCTGCAAGTTTCCTAAAACACCCGTGGGAATAATTTAATATCCACTCTGCCCCTCTGTGTGTGTGTCTGTTTTGTGTGTGTGTGTGTGTGTATTTGTAAGGACCTGGTTCTTTACCTGCACAGTGAGGACATTTTGAAAAGTGGGGACATTTTTTCTATGTGCAAAGCTGCATATTTGATAGTCAAGATTCTCATATATGTTCTCATTTATGATAATTCTCCTGATCTAATACATTTATTATATATATATTATATATTATAAATGATGTCATGTTCTCTAGTGATGCCACCTTTACTGCAGTGATCAAGTAGATCTGAATGCATTTTCACAGATACTAAACCATTATTCTGTTTTTTAAAGCTAAAGTGATCAGATAAAATGGAAGTTGCTGCCTTTTGCTTTGGTATGACCCGATATTGTTTGGTATGCTCTGCAAAGGCAGAATACAGGAACTTCCAAATAAGGTCAAAGGTCAAATCAGAGGTCAGGATTAATATGTGGAAACAATAACCTGATATAAAGATATAAAACTGACACATATCCAATTGTCTGCCTGCAACTATTTTGGCTCAACAACAAGAAAACTTTTCTCAGTTCTGCAGTCTGAGAAGTTCCTGCCTTTTTCCTTTGTAGAGCAGATCGGTCCTTGATTAAAAAAAAAAAGTAAAGCCCTATAAAACTTGACCTTACAAGTCATTGTACAATGCTTTTTAATGTGTCAAGATTATTCTGAAGTATTCTGAATATATATGAGTGCTTATAACTGTAATTATAGGTCACTATAATCACAGTATTGTCCATTCTAAGGATTTTTATAATGCATCATAATACATAATATACATGGGTAATGTGTTGCTGAATAATTGTTTGTCCCACATTGTTAAAGTCGACAGCAAAATAAGTGGTATACTGCAGCTTTTTAAAGCAGTTCTACAGAAGTCACAGCTCTGACCACCCACTGTTGGAGGGGTTCTTTGTTCTCCACCCTGGATGGAGAACAGAACCCTTCACCTCAGGGTAAAAAGGAATACATTAAATTATCCTTTGCTCCAAGTGCAATAAATGCACCTAATTTACACTGAACCCTGACTGCACTGGCCAGCAGCACTTTATCATGGCTTCTATTTTAATGATTTTAACAGATACGTCTTTCTTATTTGGTTGTTTTACTGTAACTGCTGTGATTAATGTCCCGTGTCCTTTTCTATGTTGTGTTTGTGTTTTTGCCCTCTACTGTAAATTGAGTTTCCCCTCGAGGGACAATAAAGCTGAACCAAACTAAACTGAGCGTTAAATCATTTCCATAGACCTACATCAGTGTTACTGCCTGGATTCAGTGAGATGTCACCTTTAAATTTCACCTACAGCCCAGATCAGAATGTTAAAAGACAGAACTTCAAACTTTCAGAAGCTCTGACACTAGAACTCTGATGGATATGGAAGAGAAATCTCAAAGAATTCAAACTCTAAATGTGTTAAAATATGTGACAAGGCCTAATTTTTACTGATCGACTTTTCCCCATAGTACTTTGGATGATGAGTTTGCAAAACATTATACTGAGGGCGGGGTCAGATTACTTAGAAATGTTGTCAGTTAATGAATACTACTGTAATCAGTAATGTAATCTATTAAATAACAAAAAAAAATTGATTAGGCTACTTTTAGATTTTGTCAGAGTTGAACATTGAAAACAGTTACCCTCATATTAAAGAATTTGGTCACAGCCACAAAAATCTGAGCTCACAGATTTTCTTTTATCAAAACAAACAAACCAAAAAAAAAAAAAAAAAAAAAAAAAAAAAACATATTTGCAAAGGGTTCTTTTTTCTCCTTCCAGTTCTCCCGCAAAGCAGAGCACTCTGAAGAAACCCCACAGGTCAGACACACTTTTCATGAATTAACAGCACTGGTTATCATGAAAAACAGTCTCAGATTTTAAATCCTGACATACTTTAAAGATGTAATCAAAAATGTAATCAAGTAATCCTTGACAATGTAACTAATCTAATTCCACATACATTTCAAATATAATCTGGACTGGTTATACTTGTAATGTGATTACATAATCCTGATTATATGTAATTCTTTACTAGCCAACCTGATTATACTAGTACAGACTTTTGTGCAGAGTCCAGTGTCGCTGCCAGTTTTCAGTCTGGTTCGTGTATGGATCGGGTCTTGGCGATGTAGTTTTGATGGATGAGGTTGGGGAATAAATAATGTCAATAATGGTCCTCACAGTTAGAAGTACAGAAAAAGTTTGTGTGTGTGTTTGTGTGGTGTGTGTTCTCATTAGCATGGACACACACTGACCTCATCATGTCAATAACAAGCTGTCAATATGACAGACTGCTCAATAGAAAACATTAACCTTGGCTCATACTAATTAGCACATTAGCACATTAGCGTCCCTTGCAGGTTTCCCCGTCGCTCCAAGAGGACATCAGACTTCACCTTTCTTCATACAACTGTCACAGTTAAAGATCAGAAACAGCTTTTAGTTTTACCTGAACAGCTTCAGTGAAGTAACTGCTAACACTGAAGCTAAATACACCTGCATGCATCAGCCTTTAGGAATAAAACACACACTGTCATAAATATGGATTAAATCTCTTCTTTAAAAATGTTATTGAACATGGGTTTCCTTTTTCTTATTTTTGCCGAATTGCCACAAGATTTAACTCTAAAAAGTCTGTGCATGCAGAAGTACAAGTTGATGGTACCAGTGATCTCACTTAAGCATTATCTCATAGGAAACTCTGGGAAAAATAAGGGCTGTTTTGAGGCTTTAACATGATACAACAACCAGGGTGAACATTATTATATAAATCAAATTGTTTAAGACATTCACAGATAAAACAAATTTGTACAGAAGCAGAGATTTATTATTGACATTTGCAAAGGGAGATTCCACCAAAAGTGACACTGAAATATAGCTTTTTGTGTTTTGGTCAGCCTGATTTAAAGTGATAGTTCACCCAAAAAATGAAAATTAGTCATTATCTACTCACCCTCATGCTGATCGGAGGTCAGACTTATTTATTTTTTAGTTCACAAATCACTGCTGGAGCTTCACAGGAAAACAGTGTTGCAGAATCTCCCAAACAATGGAAGTGAATGGTGACCAGTTTTCAAATGTAAAAAAAACAACAGAATAAAAACATAAAATGCCTCCATGCTGCTCGTCTGGTGTAATCCAAGTCTCCTAAAGCCTTGACATGCCGTCTACTTGTGCATGCATACCGAACATGAATGTGGCTCCAAGCGAAGGATCTACAGTGAAGATTTAAGCTAAAAACATGGTGTACATGATGTCTTTCAAGTCAACTTGGCATGTTGGGCTTTAGGAGACTTGATTACACCAGACAAACAGTATATTCATTTGGAGCCAATTCATCTTGGCATTTTTTATCTATTTCAGCTCCTGTCAAGATCCAGGCTCTTTCAAAGATTTTACAGTGATTCTCATCCTTTAGATCTGGATCTAAAGGATCTGGATTTTGGATCTTACAGATCTAGATCTGGATCTAGATCTGTAAGTAAACATTTCAAATACATTCATGCACTTTTGGCATCTTGAATCACTTCAACAAAAAGTCTAAAAGGCAGAAATAAGGTAATTCATTTGTATAAGTTTGTAATTATCCATGTTCTCCCTTCCATGAGGACCAAAAAACCTTGACAATTACAGTAAAACATTCCCTATCAGTTTATCATGGTGGTTCCCTCTGACTCATTATCACCCAGAAACACCAAACAGTGTCACATGTCACACTTTAACAGCTGTAGTTATCTTTTTAGTGAAATCGTCAGAGTAACATCTGAACCAGGCTGCTACAGACAGCCACCACCCTGTTTACTGCAGCCTGAGGGGACATCAGATCTTTTGTACCGTTAAATGAAGTTTGGGGACTGTGAGAAGAAAAATCAATATCAATCAATATCACTGGTTGACAGCTTTTTCTCTCCACACAATTCAAACACGCCTGTAGGTTTTTCTCCGTACAAAGAGACAATATTTGTGGGAGAGGAGATTAATGTTTCCAGTTTGGGGTTAAATACTGAAATCAAGAGGCTGAAGACACGAGGGTCAGCTCAGATACTATGTGGTTCACACAGGCTGCACATCAAACCTCAATATATTAAATACAGACTGTGTCGATCAGATATCAATATTTCCTGATTTTCAGAGGCGGGAAGTGACTAAATACAAATAATTTGGTACATTTGGTTTAAGTAGATTATACAGATATTTTTGCTTTACTTGAGTATTTATTTTTTTCTGACAACTTTATACTTTGGAACATTTGAACACAAATATCTGTACTTTTACTTGAGTAAAGATTTACCTAAATGATTTTAAAAAGTACTCACATTCTTTAACTTCTTTATTGATTGATTGTTGCGCCCTGAGGAGCATCACTCACCGTGAGATATGACGTAAGTTAAAACACTCACACATTGATTATGTAACCCTCTCATACCAGTGAGGTCTTGACATTGACTGTTGTCCATTTCCCAACATCGAGCTTCATCACCTCTCTAGGAAAACAGATTTGATCACATTCTCCTCCCAGACTGGCACCTCCAGGCTACCGTACCCTGACTGCTGCTTTTGTCAGCGTGTGAACTATACGGGTATCACCTGACCAACATGTTCACAAGTCATGTTAGCAATGATAAAAAGGTCCATGCTTAGACTTTCAAAATAAAAGCTGAGTTGTGAAACAGTCACATTTTGGACAGATTATGTAAGTAAAGTTATGCAACTCAACATGAGTTTAAAAGAAGTCAGTGCTTGTGTTACATGGGACATGAACTGTTGTCTCCAGGGTGAAGATTCCATGAAACGTGAACTTTCTTGCTCTGTCATCTGACTTTGACGAAACATCCAAACATAATGCTAGTGCTACAGCGTCATAATCCATTTATTAGTCTGAGCAACAACATTACAAATATTTTATGAAGTCAGCAGGGAGAACAGGCAACATCCTCCTGCATCTCATACACAACCTTTCATGAATCACAGCCTACATCACACACTGCTAAGCAAACTACAGAGAAATAAATAAAGAGAATTCTTGCATTGTTCAGAGCTTTTGCAGAGTCTGGTATCAGATATCAACATCATCATCTGATCTTTGTGAATGTAAACTAATGCAAAGAGTTCTTGGATCAAAATGAATTCACTGAGACGTTTTGTTTTTACATGGGAAGGAATCAGAGGCACAAAGAAACAGCTGTTTTGCAGGTCTACTGCTTTCTCTGTAACGAGAAAACACACACATTGATATATTTTACTGTTAGATTTCTATTATTTAAGGAACCTGTTTTTGTAGAGCTCCCCCTAAATGTCTCAAAGAAGGCTGTCAGGGAATCCGAGCTCCCCTTAGCCCTCGAAGCATGTCCAGGACTGAAATGTAGCTGCTTCTTTACAAACTTTTGCAACAGTCTCAGTTTCAGTCTCCCACTCACCTGTCTTATGGGTTTACTTCAATTTCTAAACAGATTTAAGCTACATCCAGCTGGATATTATCTTTTCTGATCCTGTCTGTTGCAGGAAATATTAAAATTTCAACATTTTCAGGTATTTCTTTGTGAAAATGCAGGAAACTTTTTAAAGGATTTCTTGACATTTCACTTCTTTCAACTTTGTTTAATTTTTCATTTCTATTTCTGTTGATAATGAAAAAAAATATTTGCTGCAATCCTAGTCTTTATTTGTAAATTTGGTACACAGAGATGTAAAATCATAATGGTATTCATTAATTGGTAAGCCTAACGCCTTTCCAATCACAAATTGCTGGTTCCACCTTTTATAATCAGAGTAGATTACACTCAGTCCTCTCAGCATTAACAGCTTTTTGGGATCACATGGACAGACTCGTCTCCACATCTGACCAAATCTGTAACCTGATTTAAACAGCAGCCATCTGTCCTTGCAGCACCTATCCAAACATTTTCTCAAGCTGCTTGTAAAGAATTAGGAGATGAATCAGGACAGGATAATCCATCACAAGGCAAGGTGTCCATTACAGGATGTAAATGCCCAACAAAGAGGAAACCATGCTCTGCTTTGTGTTGACGCCTCTGCACAGACTGTGGGCAGGAATTACTGGCAGCTATTTTGTACTAGAGGTAAAAAAAAATAGCGATAACTGTTCACAGTCAGATTTATGGAATATGAAGTGCCCAAGTGGCACAGTTGATAGAGCATGCTCCACATGTGTTGAAGCTTTTGGTCCTCTGCAGCAGAACTCTTCAGCAAGTTCAGTTCCAGCATGCAGCCCTTTGCTGCATGTCACCCTCCCTCTTTCTCTACCATCTGTCCTCTCCACTCTTCAGCTGTCCCTGTCAAATAAAGGCAACAAGTCTAAAAAATAATCTTAAAGAAAAAACAAGTTTATGGACTATTAAAAGGAACCAACACATTGATTGTGAAAAGGCATGTTGCAGCTGAATTTTTTGAAAACCAATTCAGGTTTCAAAAGCAGAGGTCTCAAACTTTGGTCGAGTCGATTACCCCACATGTAAAATGGTCAATACGAGACCTGACTTATTTTTGTTGAATGTGTCAGACATAAATGAAAGCTTAAGTAGGACATGTTAATAGGTTTGCTTCTGTATAAGCACATATATGAGGGGCACCATAATAAGAATGCTTTTTCTTACCCAGTTCACCTAAATGAGGTGGTCTGAGATTGTTTCAGACCACTTAAAACCTCAAACTGGGTTATAATCCACACAGTAATTTTTTGCATTGCAATAAATTTTGAACTTTGAGACTTACATTTGCACAATAGCAAGCCATCTTTCAAGAGAGTCCAAAACATGGCGAACTACTTTATCCTGTTAATAAAAGCATCCATTTTTATTTCACTTGTGTGAGTTTAAACTGCTCCACAATAGAGAAATGGTTTGCAGATAGTCAGTGGTACCAATGTTACCTTAAGTATTCAATATATTGAACTGTAAGCAACCAAGCCAGCTGTCACTTACTGACGGTAAAGCTAGCACAGTTGGACCATGGATGTATGAAGGTGAACTGGATACAGCATTGAAGGAGGGCCTCTGTTCATTCATAAGAAATCTGTTCAGTGGCGGGATGAAGCCAGCTTCCATGCTGGAGCTTCTACACTGTGTGGTCTAAATGTGAGAGACTTCTGCAATCATGCTGCACTCGAACTAGACTAGACACTTTGGAACTAGACTTTCCAAATGTTATTGGACTGATTGGATAAAATCCTGATACTAAAAGTTGTTTTGCAGGGCTTATGATGTTCAAAAAAATGTATCCCCCATTTTACAGCTGCTTTTTTCACAATGGTAACTGGTGGGGAAACAGTCTTTTTGGGCCGCAGTGCATCGAACTGATGAGCTGACCCACTTCATGCCTCAAACCCTTCATTCTTCTCCTCAACCCCTTCATCTGTCTCCTCGAACCCTTCATCCCTCTACTCAACCCCTTTATCCCTGTACTCAACCCCTTTATCCCCCATCCTCTCCTTGACCCTTCATCCTTCAAACCCTTCATCCCTTCACACACAACCCTCTTCCCATCCTTCACAAATCCTGTCACCAATCCAATAAACTATATTTTATACTTATATGTGGTCTCTGTTAGTGAAAATAATGCTAGTTACTTGTTAACTTATGCATAAAATAACTAGTTACGTAAGTTGCTTACTTATACTTAAAACATCAACATTGACTTTTGGTTTCACATGAGACATGAACCCTGCCTTCCTGAGTGAAAATCTTGTGTTTGTTTGACCCATCAGTACACCCCACCTCCTCCATATGTGCACCGTTCTCCCTCTTTGTACTATGTAAACGGTGTTGACAGCACATCAAAACATAACGTTACATACTGCCTCCACAAACAATGGTAGAGGGGTACCTGCAGCATCGTAGTTTGAAGTAGAGGGGCACTGATCAAGCTGTCTTGCATGCATTGGGAGTGACAACAGGCTGCTACTCAGCTTCTAGCACCAACCATTTTGTGAGATCATACAGATGTGTACAGATGTGCTTGTACAATTTGCTGTGCCACTGGGTGTCATTGTTCAACTTCAATAGTGGCACCAGTAGAAAAGGAACAAGAAAAACAAAATACCTTACAGAGTTATGAGCAGAAAAATGAGCCAAACATGATGCAAAATTTTTCCTTTTTTTTTACTCAATTTCTCCTTCATGCGTCAAAACAGGCGCTGACATAGTTTTGTGTCAAAGATGGTAAACAGACACATAAAAGGTAAACCAACAGTGTGACAGTGAACCTGCAGGATTAAAACAGAGACAAACAATCAAACTCATAAAACTCATATTCAGATTCAAACAAACAAATCCAGTCTGAACACAGTCGTAGATTAGTTAGCATTTAGTGGCCAGAGCATGCTTTTACAAGTGAATAAACTTGTTCTGATCCACATGTGCATTCATTTTAATTCACTCCAGCCAATCAGAAACAAGAATTCACCAGGTTTAAACATAAAACAGAAACTTTCAGTCGTCTGATGTTTGTTTGCTGTTCCCTGATTGGATGTGACAGTTGAGTCTTTTCCTACAAGACCTGTTTTTGTTTAGCTAGCTGGTTCATCGGCAGGGACGCAAACCAAATCATGCTACACCGGCGGCTAGCCCGGCCCCGCCGGACGCCACAGAGTCAAAGGAGACGAGGGGCAGCTTCATCCACTTTTCTCCACCAGGAACCTCTTTCTATCCTCATCGTAAACAAATAAAATGACTTCCTGTAACAAAACTGAGAGCCTGTTCTTTGCATTCAAAGCTTTGTGTGATGAAATTGAACTTTTAGCACTTGAGCATGGGTTTTTCATTGAGGTATCAGCAGCAGCAGCAAACATGACCAGAGTTTCCATCCAGCAAGCATTTGTTCAGTACTGCTAACACTATCAAAAGAGGTTCCTGGTGGATGCTTTTTATTCTCTCCGTCTCCTTTTCTTCTCCTCCAGTTTCTTCAGACTTTTTTTAAAATCATTCCCAGTTTTCTAGAGTCTGTCCAGGTCTCTGTCCTGCCTTCACGGACTCTGCTGCTCCATGTTATCAATCAAAGGGTCTTTCTTCATGAACTGCAGATGTCTGATGGATCTCCACACCCCGACATAGCTGTCACTAGCCGACTGAGCGGGGGCGGTGTTCTCTCTTTGGAGGTGCTCCCTCTGCATCTCCAGCACCTCCTTATCCGTCATGACGTGGGAATTAACGCCCGGCTCTCCTTCTCCTGTCCACACCTCTCCGTTAGCCAACCCAGCTGGCTCCACCTTCCCATCACCACTCAACACTCCCTCCATCTCTGGATTTCCGACATCAGATCCAGTGCCAGTGGCAGGTCCGTCTCCATTCAGAGGCGGTTTTTCCTGGTATGGCTCGCCAGGCAGGCCGCCATCCTTCCCCGCCTCCTCCAGGTCCTCGTACAAGCTTTTCTTCTTCGTCTCAAAGTATTTGACCACACAGTAGGTGATGGAGCCGATGGTGTTGACCACCACACCGCCGATGAACAACCCGGTCGGCGCGACGTCGTTGAATGCCAGCATGCCGACGGTGATGGTGGCGATGCTCTTGACCACGCCGACAAAGCTGGTGGTGACAGCAGAGTTGATGTAGGTGCAGTGAAGCGTGGTGAAGTTCATGGCGCAGCCGATGAAGACGCAACAGATGAAGATGACGGTGATGTGGGGGTCCTTCCAGCCCTCGTACGACCACATGTTGATGGTGTCCATGGAGATGAAGGAGCACACCAGGAGCACCTGCGAGAGACAAAGAGAGTCACACGGAGAAAAATTAGAGACAAAACAAAAGGAGAAGGAGAGAGGAGATAAAGAAAAAGAGGAAGAGGAGGAGAAAGAAGACAAGAAGTAAATATAAGCTGAGAAGTAAAGTGGAAATAAGGTGCAAGTTCTGAGTCTTAACTGAGTTACTAAACCAAAAATCAAACTTCCTCTTCTTTTGAGTTAGAAATTATTAGAAATTTTGAGAAACAAGAAGAAAAGACAAACAGTTGATCAGCCTTTTCTCTTATGCAGTTTTGGTCTTGATGGAAATGTTTCAGATTCATTTCAGAATGAATCAGAGAGACTTAAATGTGTGAAGTTGGGGTCTGAGGTCTTGCTGATAACTAAAAGTGTTCAGAAAGGTTCAATTTTGGGTCCTCTCCTCTTCACCATTTATATAAGAAAAAATACTTTGATGTAGAGGACATGAAGCAAAAGACAAGAAGAGAAACGATGAAATGAACTACCATCAGATAAAGAAGAAGTGGGGAGATGGAAATAAAACAAGGAGAAAAAAAGGAAAGAAAAAAACAAAACAAAAAACACAGAAATGAAACTTGAGTCAAACCCTGACAGTCCTTACCGGTGAGGCCATGATGGCGATGGCGTACTGTGCTGTGAGCGGTCCATACTCGCTGTCCAGGCTGGTTTTCTGGATCAGGACCAGGTAGGAGGCGTGGATGATGACCGCCAACACGCCGGTGACGTAACCAAAGGGATCGCCGGTGAGATCACCAGCACCTGCGGAGAAAATCAAGTGGAGATTCAAATCAATGCAAAAAACAAAACGGTCTGATGTTTTTCACACTTTTTATGTAATTTCCATTATATATATTTTCCGATTGTTTTCTGTAGTTAGTAATCAGTTTTGTGATGTGTTCTATCTGTGGAGTCTGGGGTTGGGTGTCATTTGTGTTTTTCTGATAACGATGATACTTTTCTCAGGCCCTGATGCACAGGTACCAGTCTCTCTGTTGTTCTGCCTCCAGTTAACACCATGATGTAATCATGACATCAGCACTTACAGGGTCTATATGGACGTAATGAAGTGAAGACATGCCCAAGGAAAAATGACAGCATCCTCATGAGCTGATGATCCATATGGACATGAAAATAAAGGAGCAGCGTTGTTCTCACGTTCCAGAGTAAAAACAATAAAACAGCATGTTTCACTTTAATAAGAGAGAAATTCAACTTGGGGAAAAACTGAGGGTTATTTCCACTGCAGAGGGGTTGGTCACCATGATTCCATGGTGTTACAGGTTCGCATTGATCTTTATCTGTTCAAGACTGGAGATATGCTAACATATTGGCAAATGTTAGCGGCTCTGTCCTGCTCTTTATTTGTTTTTGGATTATACTCCAGAAACTGGTCAAATATGAGTTAGATTGTGTTATATTTTTCAAACTCATCAGTTCCTCCTTGTAACTAAAACTAAAATTTTTCTATGTTTATTTTATTTGTTACAAGCCCCAAAGTTCGGACTAGGGGATGAGGAGTGTAACAATAATTAAAAGTAACTGAGGAAAAAGGAAGAAGAGAAAACTGAGACAATGTGTACAGACAAAGGAAGCAAGTGAGGCTAGCAAAACACATGAGGCCGAGTGACTTTGTGTATTATGTGTCTTGCTAGCCTCCCTGGATAGCAATGATGCTCGCTGTCTTATGTGTTCTGCTAGCTTCACTGGCTAGCAAAGACAATGTGGAATCCACTCTTTGTCTGTTAGTATTTTAATGGTAACAGTTATTGCCTGTTGTCTCAGTTTTCCCTGCTTCCTTCTTCCTCTGGTAATTTTTTAATTACTGTTGCACCCTTCAAACGCTACCCAAACCTGGGGTTGTAACATTTGAGAGCTCATCCAGGATTTAAACCCAGGACCTCTCACACCTGAATTAAGAGTCATAGCCCTAGACCATTGTAGCATATAACACCATCTCTGTTAAGCTGTGTTGTCCCTGTTTTTAGCTGAATGTCTCTCAATTTCTGTTAGAACTCTGTTGTAACATCGACTATGTTTAAAAAACTACAGTTTTCATACTAAGATGTTTACATGAAAATGATTATTCCACTAATATTCCTGTTACATGCAACTGTGCAAACTCTGGTTTTTGGATTTACTTTGAATATAATCAGTGTTTCGTAGTGTTTGACAGTAGGTGTGTGTGGAGGTGGGTGTGGTTAGCAGTCAGCTGCAGGAGAGACAGAGGTGTGGGGGTGTGGCTCATCAGACTAGTGTCAGGTGAGTTGATTGGCACAGCTGCTGCTGTTTTTTCCTGATTGCATCTCTCCCCTTTTCATGCAGCAGTGTGCTGGTCCTCAGATGACTGCTGCTCAGAGTCAAGGCTATCAGCTCCCTTAGCCTGGGGCTAACTGCAGTATGAAAAGCCCTTTTAGAGAGTGGACAGGCTGTGGATAAAAACCCCAGAGGGGATTCTGGGTAAAACTATATCACCATTCTCTGTAGAAACTCTTATGGGGGTCTGGGTGAAACCTTTCATAGATGGTTGTATATTTAACCCTTTATGTTGGGTTCTTGGTAGAACTATCCAAAAGGATTCCAAGTAGAACATTTATAAAAGGTTCTACCAGGAACAAAAGCGGTTCTCCTATGGGGACAAGCCAAAGAACCCTTTGTGGTTCTAGTTAGCACCTTGCAGGTCATGAAATGGTGTTTTGGGAGATTTGACAATCAGCTGTCTTACTGAGCTGTGATTGGCCGAAGTCCCCCATCACTTCCCTCAACCATGCTGCATTCTGGGTGAAAACAATCGCTGTTAAAGCGCCAGCACCAACTAGAGAAGATCACTGTCATTCATATGCATGTTAATGTTGGCAATGTAATTAATTTATCATAATGCCATGATGGACAGATGGCTACAACAGCAAAATAATATCAGGATATACCACCTACGACCACTAGGTTCTTGTTCTTCCACTTTGATGGAGGCAGACACTAGCCAACCTTTATTTCTTAAATTTTTCTATGTAATGATGCCGCTTGTTGATCAGTAAAGACATAACATGATTGTGTACCTGACTGAAATTAGAGAGTTGTTTTCACCCAAAAAGGGGCAGAAGCATCACACAGGAGCAAAGTGCCTGGATGAGCTGCTCTCATCTATTTTCTAAAGCCTGAAAACCAAGTCAAGAGGAGGAGCAGAAATCTAGTTTCCTCTCAGACCCCTCGAGTTACGTCATGCTTAAAGGTTATGAAAGAAATTTTGCCCAATTACGCCAAAAATAAACTGCCTATCCCAGCTTTAATTGTGAAAAATGTTGTGTACTTCCATTGTCACAACCAAGATAAAGGCTGGACAAAGGAGGGGAGATCACACAACTTTACACAAAAGTTTATTTGAAATAACTAAAAGGGGATTAATGTAAAGACAAAACAAAATTCAGCAGAACTAAGGCTTTATAGTCAGACCAGGTGAGCTGAATCTCCCTGACAACCTGACTCCGCCCACCAGGCTTCACACCATGCAAAGACACAGGTGTGCTATATTAGATTTAAACAAAAACTCTGAGATTCCTTCTGATGGGGGTCGAGCTGGTTTCATGTTGTGGATCATGATTTGTTCTCTTGCAACTCAGCAACATATCAGTGTTCTCAAACAACAGACCGATTAAAAATAGAGGACAAAATGGGAGTAAAGAGAGAGAGAGGAGGAGCGTGGGAGTTTAAAGGTGGGAAAGATGGAGGAATGAGGAGAGGCAGTGAATGAAGTGATGACGAAAATGGAGCAGGAGGAGGACGAGATGGAGAACTAATCCTGTTCTGAGTCTGCATGTAGGCTGGAAACTTCCGTTCAAACTGAGAGAGACACAAAACCAGCTGCTGACACACAACAGTGACACAAACACCACCGACACACACACACACACACACACAGGAAATCTGGATCAGATCTACATTAAAACTGTGAAAATATTCTGAATGTATCTTTAATTGTTTAAAAAATATAAATGATACAATCTGGGTAAAAATACATTTGAATCTCTGCCAACATTTTTATTTTTGAAAAGTTTCAGAACTTTAAACTACCTCATAGAATCCATATCAACAGTTTTAATGACTTTCTATACAGTTATAGAATAAATATCATTAGATGAGAACAAAGACACTGCGACTGGCTCATATTTTCAAAGAATCAATAACTGTGAGAAATAAAAAGTATATTTAAATCTAAGCCCAAATGTAACTAAACTAAACTGTTTGCTAATATATTCTAACATATATGTATATACTATTTTCTTTCCTGTGTGTGTCGGAAACTTGGAACTATTTTCTGGGTGTAGTTCAATAGAAAGAAAATACAGTGTCTGGCCAAAAAAAAGTCATGTCCTGGATTTAACTAATCAAACAGGTAAGATCCTTCCACTGGATAATTACTGCAGTGATTAATATGTTTCAGCTGACAAGTTATTTAACTCTAACTGATGCAGTGAGAAGCTTCTCATTTCTTAAACAACCATGTCCTGTGGTCGTGGAAAAGATGTTACTCTGTTTCAGAAGAGTCAAATTATTGACCTGCATCAGACTATGGAGATTGATGAAACTTCTAAAACTGGGTTAAGAACTGTCCAACACATTATTAAAACCTGGAAGGATAGTGGTGAACCATCATCTTCAAGGAGGAAATGTGGTTGGAAAAAAATCTTGAATGATCGTGATCAGAGATCAATTAAACGTTTGTTGAAATCAAATCATAAAAAATCAGCAGTAGAACTCATGACTATGTTAAATAGTGAAAGTAAGAACATTTCCACACAATGTGAAGAGAACTCAAGGGATTGGGACTAAACAGCTGTGTAGCCTTAAGAAAACCACTTATCAGTGAGGATAATCAGAAAAAAGGCTTCAGTTTGCCAGGGAGCATAAAGATTGGATTCTGGATCAATGGAAAAGGTCATGTGGTCTGATGAGTCCAGATTTACCCTGTTCCAGAGTGATGGGGGCATCAGGGTAAGAAGAGAGGCAGATGAAGTGATGCTCCCATCATGCCTAGTGCCTACTGTACAAGCCTGTGGGGGCAGTGTTTGATCTGGGGTTGTTTCAGTTGCTCAGGTCGAGGTTCAACAACGTTATGTGTCCAAAAAACTGAGGTCAGCTCACTACCTGAATATACTGAATGAGCAGGTTTTTACATCAGTGGATTTTTTTCTTCCCTGATGACACGGACATATTCCAAGATGACAATGTCAGGATTCATCGAATGAACAGCATATTTAAGCTCTTTCAGTGTGTGGAGGCTGAAGAAACAGCTGAGGGACATAATTGAACATTTAATGTGCAAACAAACAAAATCTCAGGGGCAGAACTTCACACTGCGTCTACATCATTTCACCGCTGCTGATGGTAAAATACAATCTTCCATCATCATATCAGAAAAATGAAAACATCATCTGAGGTGTTAATGATGAACCAGGCATTTTAAAGCCAAAACTTGATTTTCCAGCGCAGTGAGAGCAATATTTACTTATGATCCACTTTTTAGGCAACATACCTATTAAATGTTGACAAAGCAGCATTATGTCACTTGGTTAATCCATGAAAGACGTCTGGAAGAAGCAAATATTACATTTCTCTCAGGAGAAAAGGCGATTATCATCCAGATTAAAGCTGTAATGATGAATCTGCCCATTAGATTCATATTCTGCACATTTCATGTTTGGACCCCCTCCTGCCTGAGGAGCGCTGAGAGCAGCAGCTGTGGAGATTGATTCAGGAAATGAATATCTGTAGGGTTTTTTTTGTTTATGACTTCAGGACCATTAACAGTAATGGAAGAGAATAAATTTACTGCCGGGAAAAATGATTAAAGGATCTTTACAGGGGCAGAAATTAATGTAATGGTTAAAGCGCTTCACGTATGAGGGGAAGCTGTTTCACCGGGATTTATTTTATTTATTTATTTATCTCTGTTAATTCAGAGGACAGGAACGAGAGGAAGATACGACAGGAAAGTGGCAACAGCACACCAGGGGCAAACGCTCCACAACTGAGCTACCAGGCCACCAACTGGGGTTTATTTTTTATAGAAAAATAAAATACATGTTGTTAGTAGTTTAGTTTAGTTTATTTGTAAGGAACAAGTACAGAAAACACTGACAGTTGCATAAGCAATGTCAAATGTACTGTACATGTGTTTATAGTCAAAGTTAATTTCCAACATCAGTCCCTTGATGGCCATTGACAGTCCAGGCAATTGTTGAAATTACATGTTTCAGTGTAAAATCTTAAAATCAGTCCATATAGTAATCAAGAACAGGGACAACAACCATCCATGACAGCAAACAGACAAGTAGAACAAAAACACAAAAACAGGGTGCCGCAGGGTGTTGGCCAACCCGGACGTTAGCATCACTCTGGTTCCCAAAAGTTTATGATACTTAGACATATTGTTCAGCAAGATAATCTTCACAAGTGATGAGTTTTGAAGTGTAAAAATTGAACTATGCCACATCACTAAGTGACCAACGTTTGGAGTGATGATGTTTAATGTCCCTGACAACCTCTGTAATTTCAGAAGGCTGTCGGGGCATTAAACGTTATTTAAACGAGGCTGAGGAAATTCAAAATCTCCACAACGCTGCAGAAATCCTTTCACATGGCCACAGTGGGGTCTGTGCTCTCTGGTACAGCAATCACAGCTCTCAGGACAAAAAGGCCCTTCAGAAAGTGATCTGGTGCACTGAACGCATCACAGGGACCGCACTGCCCTACCTGCAGGACATCTACACCTGGTGGTGCAGGTCCACAGCAAACCGCTTCATCAATGACATTTATCACCCAAACCACAAACAGCTTCAGTGGCTGCCCTCTGGTGAGCGCCTCCGCTCACACGACTGAGAGGCTGAGAGGGAGCTTCCTCCCTGAGGCCATATCCCACCATCAACTCTACAGAGTAAAGAAAAACCCTGCACATCACACATCCTGCATCTTTTGCACACATGTTTTTGCATTTTTTCCAGCTCAGCACTTTTCTCTGTATATTGTCTGTTCATTGCAATGTCCATACTATTCATAGCTGAATCACTGCAATTTCAAACACTACTGTTTTTTTTTAATTTAACCTAATCCTAATTTCTTAAACTGTTCTATACCATTTTATATCATTTCATTTTATATTGTGCATATTATGTATATATATGTTACATATTAGAAACAGTTCATTCTTTAAGTAGCTTACATTTTAAATGCTGATTTGCAAGTTTTTAAAAATATTACAGCAATTCAAAGGGGAAGCAAGCTAACCCGGAGCTAAAGCTATAGCTGCTCCTCATCTCAGGTTGAGGCTAGAATGTACAGGCTACATTAGCCGCTGCTAGCATAACACATCCAAATTTTGGACCCTAACTGTCTGTGCCTGGGTTGCATTGTGGGTAATGTGGGCACCTGGTTTTAACAAGCAAATCTCTGGTTCTGTCCCATAAAAAAGAGAAATGCCTTTTTAAATCTTAAATATAAAAATCCAATCATGTTTTCTTCCTATAATACACATGACATGTTCTTAAGTAGATTAAATCTAAGGTTCATTAATTAGCTATCTTGCAACAGCATTACACACCCACTTTTCAAAGTTCAAATCAAATTCCACCCAACATTTGGCTTTGATCCACCTGTCTATCCTGTTTCACTCAAAAATATGTCATAATACAGAAGCTCAATGCTCTCAAGATGTTCATCTGGACTTTAAAAACCGTCCATCATGAGTCGGACAGTGCAACGCTAAATGAGTGCAGGGAGTTGGGAAAGCTACTGCAGAATCATCACAGAGAAAGACAGTGATGTGCAAGTGTGTGTGTGTGTGTGTGTGTGTGTGTGTGGTGATGTGAGTGTGTTACCAGCCAGTGCAGCTCCAGCGGTGGTGATGATCACGGCGGTCACCACGCCGACAGATGGCACACCATTCCTCAGCACGCACACACCGATGCTGAGCGTGAAGAGCGGCAGGCAGCGTTTGAAAACGACGTACATGGGCAGGCTGAGGCCGCGCAGAGACCACAGGGTGAGAGTGGACTGCAGCGTGGAGAGGATACATACCGAGGCAAACTCCTGCACACAGAGAGAGACAGACACACACACTTAGGAGGACCAAATTAAAAGACCAAGGTTGAGTCAGCAGTCGTGGTGAAGTAATTGTAAAGATTTGTAAGTATGCTAATTAGAGCAAATTAGCGCTAACCACAGCTGCTGAGGCTCATTAATTTTGCAGGTATTTAGTCATAAACCAAACTATTCGCAAAACTGATGATGTTTTTTTTTCCCATTTTCTTTTTTCAACTTGTCCACATAGCATCGGCCATCAAACATTAGTGGTTCAAGCTGTTTGGCTGCAACATTCAACATTTGGGTGGACTTGCCATGTTGTTCAGTTTGTATTCCACTTGGAAACTGGAGGCTAGTTAGCCTAGCTGGCTAATGTTAGCAGTTATTCCTACAAGATGTTACTTTTTATTATTTCAACACCTGCAGAGTCATTGGCAGCTCTCACACATTGAGCGCTGTGTTTTCTGATATTATATATTATGAGGGACGTCTAGCTAGCATTAGCTGTCTGTCTTTTATGGGTCCAGTTGTGGTGATGACAGTGAAAACAGCAACAAGCCTGTAACCACAGTACTCCATACTGTGCAACAGCTTTTATCTATAGACTGAAAATATTTTCTGTTTTTTTCTCTGATGTCCTCCAGCTGCTCTGCCAGAACTCTCTGCGATTTAGAGTTTCTGATGGACAGATAGCTTTACTTGTTGCTAAAGTAATTGCTAATTGCTGCTAACTGTGACTTAGCTGCTATGAGCTTGTTAACTCAGTTAGCCATGCAGTTAGCGGCCCAATTAGCTGACTCTCCCGTGTGGATCCCCCTTATCTCAGGCCTGAAAACCTCCAACCAGTGGTCCAAAGCTCCTGTGCTCCAAGTGCAAACACCAACACTCCCCCAGAGCTCTGAGTAGAGTTAAAAAGTACAGCTAGCAGCATGGCTACCTGAGCTAACTAGCTAGCCACAGCTACATCTAGCAGCTGTGAGCAGTTACTTGTACATGTAGAGCTATTTCTACTGTTCTTTGGGCTTTTTTAGGCTTTTTTTGACATAACAGTCGAAGACAGCCTGTCAGTCATGGATGTACAAAGAAGAACAGCGTTGGAGGCGGGGCATCAGTTTATTCCTGTGAGAACTGCCCGGTGGTGGATGAAGCCAACTTTCACGCTGGAGTTTCCACACATGCTGCCAGGTTGTGCAACCCAAAGAACAAGCGCACCACACTCTTCTTTCACCGAGCGTTAACTTGTTCCTCTTGAACGAGATAAACTGAATTACTGTGCAGCTCTTCTAGACTTCAATTGTTATTAGACCAAATGGACGTGGACCAAATCCTGATAATGAATCGAGTCCTTTCCGGGTTTGTGACGCTATAAAAAATATGTTCACTGTTTTACAGTCACTTTTTAATGGAAGTCTGTGGCAAGAAGCCTTTTTTGGCTGCTGTGCACCACCTGCTGTTGCAATTTCATGGTTTGGCCACTATATCAAGTTGGCTTTAAAGCTCTGCCTCTTCCTGTAGGTTTCAGTAGGCTTCCAATCAGAAGAAAGTGTGGGGCCTTAAAGACACAGGAGATAAAATGGCTTGTTTCAGACAGAAGGGGAACTGAGGGGCTGCTTAAAGAATAAAACATATAATGGCTGTTGGAACTGAAGGGATATAATTATAATTTGAACCATACTGTAACGACCAAAGACAAACATCAAGCAGATCTTTACTCATTTTTTAAATGTCATTTTTGTTTCATACTCTCAGCGGTCCTGTACAGCCTCCAGTGTGTATTTCAGCTGTTGTGAGTTTGATAAACAGTCCTGCCAATAAAGTTAATGGATGGTATCAGTCAATCAGCCACTCAGCCAATCTGTCAGTCAGTCAATTATCCAGTCAATCAATCATTCAGTCAATCATCAACAATAAAATACTAACAGGCAGTTTTATCAACAGTGGGAGGGGAGGAGGGGTCTACATCTGTGTTGATGTTAAAACCATCATCATGCCAACACGTTCATGTTTCCCATTTTAATGTACATCATAGAGATGCACTGATGAAGTGATGATGAGGCAGCCTGTTTATCTCTCTCCTGTTTGGCACACTTTGGAGATGCAGAATAAAAACAAAGCTTGTGCTTTAGTTTGAGAATAACTTCGATAATCTCCCAAACCACAGCAGTCACTCGCTCTGTAGCCTAATTTTACAGCTGCAGGTTAAACATGCAGGAATAATACGACCATGGAGAAAGAAAGTAGCTGTAATCCAACAGACTTAAAGTAATTAAACATTAGTATTTTTTGTATATAACAAAATTAATACAAATCTGTGGATTTTATTACCTGCTACACTGTGTTTAGTCATTTTAAGTATTCAAGTATATTTAGGTATATTATTTTTATTTAGTTTGGTAGAGCAGTGGTTTTCAAACTGGACCAACAGAGATGCTTCAGAAAGAGGAACAGAATATTTTTTAGGGTTACTGATTTATATTGATCATGATTTGATCATTGATTGGCTATAAAGACTTTATTATCTTCAACCTAAACATAAAAACTCACTCAGAGAGGATTCCTGAGGACAAAATCCACTTAAACTTGGGGTCAATGATCTTATGTGCATTTATTGAGGGGGGTCCTTAAAGTATAATTACTTGTAATAATGACATAATTTTAATAAAAGTATAGCTGCAGTGATTGGTTGATCACTCAATTGGTTGTCACCTATTAAATTAATCACTAACTAATTTGATAATTAATGATTTTGAGTCATTTTTTAAAGGAAAAAAATCCAAATTCTCTTATTTCTGCTTCTCAAATGTGAAGATTTTCTGGTTTCTTGACTCCTCTCTGACAGTAAACTGTTTTTTTAGTTGTGGACAAAATAAGACATTTCTGAAAGTCATCTTGGGCTTTGGAAACATTTTTCACCATTTTCTGACATTTAATGGACGAAACAACTAATCGATTAATGGAGAAAACGATCAACAAATGAAATGATAATGAAAATAATTGTTCTTTGCAGCCCAAAAATAAAAGTATTCCTGCTACACTTCTGAATGTGGATAGATATCAGCTCCAGGACGCCTGATGAGAATACTTTTAATATTGTGTCATAATTTCAGCCTTACATGAGAAGTTGCAGAGATAAAGGCTGGTACATTAAAATAAAAGTCAAAAGATCTCAGGAGGATTCATCACTGCGAGTGCAAGCACCCCTGCGGGTTGAAAATGTCCCCATTCTGGTCAGTTTTTGTACCTTGGAGAGCTGCAGGCTGAACGGAGGGATCTGGATCTTTCCCAGCCTCCTCAGGGTCTCCAGAGTGAGCGCGGCGGTGCTGCTGGTCAGCAGCTGGATGAGCGTCAGGAAGTTGAAGTGATAATTACTGATGAGGAACTTCAGCAGGATGTTCAGGGAGCCGGAGAAGACGCCGTGCGCCACGGCCACGGAGATCCCCAACAGTCTGCTCTTCAGCACATCCATGGTGGGCAGCTGGTCGCTTTAAAGAAAGTCAAAATGGGGGTAGAAAGTGCTGTTCCCCGTCCCCTTCACAGCCCGGGTTGGAGAGGTTTAGTCTCGGAGATGAGGGGGAGGATTCGGATTTTACGCACAGCTGCGACGCACTGCTGCTAGACGGAGACGCGGGAGGGAAAGAAGGACGTGAGGCTGCAAAAAGCCACGTTTTTACCGTCTGTGACGAGAAAATAATCTGCATTCAGGAGCTTTTAGTTTAAAAGCAAAAATCTGAAGGTTTAAAGAAAAAAAAGAAGGTGAGGAGATCCTCTGTTCGGCTCTGCTGACTCGTCTCTTGAGTTTAAACAGCGGGTCAGTTCACCTTTCAGTTTCAGCTGCATATAACAAAAATACTCAAAAACTGAGGCATTTTTTCTTTTAGTTCCCACTCACTCATTTTTACCAGCAGGAGACTTCATCAAAGACATTTTTCTGTTCCAAAAAGAAAAGGAAAAACCTCCGATAACTATCAAGGAGACGAAAAGAAAAGAAGAAAAGAAGAGGAAGTGATTCCCTGGAGCAGAAGCTGCAGTAGAGTTCAGTAGAAGCAGCAGATGTACAGTAGAGGGGAGCTCGTCCTCTGAGAGCAGCCAGTGAAATAATAAATGACATTTTGCCGCAGCGCCTCTTGGCTGAGAACCCGAGAGAGAGAGAGAGAGAGAGAGAGAGAGGGGGGGGGGGGGGGGGCTATCTGACTTTACAAACTGCTCATGTCAATTAACCTTCTATCATATCAGCATCCATAAACACCCACACTTAAAATGTATTTTACACAGAGAATGAACAAAAAATAAACGAAAGTGAAAAGAGGAATATAAATGAAAAACTTTATGAAATCAGTTGGATGAATTAATTCAGTCCACCTTTATTTATGGAGTGATCCAGTCTGTGCACATGATGAAAGAAGAGGGGGAAAAAACAACATGTCCAGCAGACGCACATTAAATTCACTGCAGATAAATAAAAAACAATCAAATTGAAAAGAAGTTTAAAAAATTAATAACTTTTTTTTAAATTAAACCTGAATTAAGGATATGTGGTTAAATAGATGAAGAGAGGCAACTTATTAAGCCAGACAATCATTTATCAAGTAACTAATGAGCCTAGAAATAATAGAAGTAATTCCACAAACCATAAAAATATCAGATAATAATAAAACGTGAAATAAGTGAAATTAGTGTAATTAAGCATTATCACACTGACACCTGTGATAATCTGCAGCTTCGTGCCTTCGACTGAATCACAGCCGTGATAATATTCAGTCCAACAGTACGACATCAGTGTGATGTCGCTTTTATACAACAGTTCACATGTGCAGTAATAAGTGACAAGAGTTAACGATTTCTTTATTTACTCATTTTTTGGTTCCGCCGACACAAATAGTTGTGTGTAGGGATGAGAATTGATAAGCAGAATCGATAATCGCATTGGTATCAATAAAATCTTATCGATCCAATTCATTATTAATTCCTGTGGATTTCTGTGTGGAAAAAAGTAGGCCTATTATTATTTTATTTGTTGTTTTTTTGTTGTTGTTTTGGTTTATTTTGGGGGGGGTCACCATCTGGGAGGCTTATTTAATGTTCATGGCCTCCTTCGACCACTGTGGGGCGCTGTGGGATTCAGACTTTTAAGGTTCACATGTGCAGGGGATACAACGCTGAGACACATTTTTATGTTTGCATAATGCCCATGATGCACTGCTGGGTTTAAGTTGACTATTTTATGGTCCAAAATACAAATGTTACATTTTGTTGGTGTTTTTAATGAACAGTTGTTTCTTTCTGTTTGTGACGTGTTTGTTCAGAAAATGTTAGTTTATGTTGGTAATTGTCATTTTTGTGCTGTTGAGAGATGTTTTAGTCGACACCTGTGAGTGAGGGGTCTTGAACGTTTCAATTATCCTTGAAGAACTTGTTTTTTCAAAAAGAGTTCTATGGATGAAAATGGTTCTTAATGGAAGCCTCAGTCTTACAAAGAACCCTTGAAAAACCCTCTCTTCAAAAAAGGGTTCTTCAGAAGGAAGGAAGGCAGAACTCTTTTGGAACCCTTTTTTTTTAACAGTATAGGAAGATGCCTGTTTGGAGATGTATTTGTAATCTTCAGGACATGACTTGAAACATCAGGTAATATGATACAGGCGAATGTTTCCATGGTTACATCTGTTTTACAGGGTTTGCTGAGGACATTTGTGTTTACATCAGCAGTGATGCTGATAATAATTGAGGTTATCTTGTTATTGAAAACCGCTATAATCAACTGAAAAGAAAGAACATGACATTCAACTCACTCAGATACCAGAGTAAACTTTTCCATTTCATCTTTATTTTGTCAGGCGGTCTCATTGAAATTAGGATTTCTTTTGCAAGAGAGATATTAGAAAACAGTGAGCAAATAGAACTACACAGCTACACAATAACAAAAAATTAATAAACAGTTACTCAAACACAGTTAAGACTCAGCACACCATTTTCATCAGAGGTATAAAAAACCAACTCAGAGTGATGGAGAGTTACTGAGTTTCTGTCCAGTGCTCGGCTAATTAAAAATGCAGAGAAACAGCATTTTGTTAAGTGTGAAAAAAATATGTTTGTGATGGAAATAATGAAGTGAATTTCTTCCAGCAGCTGCAGGGGCGGAGCTTCAGAGTCAGGGCATGTCTTCATCTTCGTCCACAGCGGGTCTTTTCTGGCCACAAAGGAATCTCGTTCATCTGATTGATTATACTTGGCAGGTGTACTGCTGAGGATCAAAGAGAGAGCAGTGTTTAAATTAATATTTACTCACAACAATACATATATACCTGTTGTACTATGCTTAGATTCACTGTTTTAACCTTCATGTCCCCCTAAGACTTTGATGTCCTCACACACCTGTACATAGTCAGGCCTGAGGTCCCCATAAATCCTCCATATGTGAAGAGTGTCTACATGCCTGGGAGCTCACCAGAACCCAGTTGAAACTGGTTCTTATCTTCCTTGCAAGGACATGGAGCCTGGGTGCAGATACAACTGTATCCACAGGAACTTCTACAACATTGATAATCCCAGAGAAGTGCTTGTGTAAAGATCCCTGCTACCTGATTATAAAAAAACAACTCTCACACAGTTCTTTGTTCTTTTCTGTGGAAACGTCTGATCTCTGTTTGCTGAGTGCTTTTACAAATGCAGGGACAAACCTACAGACCAAACCGACAGAAATTCAGATCTTTGTATTTCTTCCTCTGTTGACACAGTTTTAATCAGCTGGACGAGTGGTTCTCGACAACGCTGCGAGCAGGACTTCCAGGGACCAAACAATCAGGCTGCTCCAAGTGAGCATGTGCAGGAACGACCCCTGAAAACTCTGCAAGTAGAAGTAATGAGAACTCAGTGATCAGTCTGTATAGAAGAAGCCTCTTGGATGAGAGACGAAACATCTTTAACAACCTAACAAGTCCAGTTGCCTCCGATAACGCTTAGCAAACTCCTAGAAATAAAAACGCTAACTAGAACCATAAATTGTTCCTCGGCTTGTCCCCATAAGAGAACACTTTTTGGTCCCTGGTAGAACCTTTTATAAAGGTTCCACTTTCCACAGAAAGCTCTACCTAGAACCCAACACAAAGGGTTACACCGAGAAATGATCTTGAAAGGTTTCACCCAGAACTCCCTGTGAGAGGTTCTACAGAGAACCCTTCTATGGTGTAATATGGTGGTGTTACACCCAGAACCCTCTCTGGGGGTTCTATCCAGAACCGACCTTAGCACCTGCTAAGGGTGCTTACAAGAACCCACTCAAGGGGTTTTTACCAAGAATCCCTTTTTATTTCAAGGGTTTTATCTAGAACACACTGAGGAACCTTTTTATATTCCAAGTGTTGCTTGGACAATCCTTCAACCTTCAACAATCCTTGAAGAACTCTTTTCTTTTTCTACAAAGGGTTCTACCCACAACTTTTTCTGGGTGTTATATCCAGAACCATTGCACCTTCAAAGGGTGCTAACAAGAGCCTACCTAGGGAGTTCTACTAAGAGTTTTATCTTGAACTCACTCAAGGGATTCTACCGGTAACTTTTTTTTTCCAAGGGTTTTATCCAGAACACACTCAGGGGGGTTCTACCAAGAACCCCTTTGTAATCCAAAGGTTTCATCAAGAATCCAGTCAAACGGGGGTGTTCTACTGAGAACTCTTGACAAAAGAATATCAACCATCCTTGAAGATTTTTATTTCCACAAAGAGTTCTCTGGATGAAAAGGGTTCTTAATGCTTCCCTTAGTCTTACAAAGAAACCTTGACCAACCCTTTCCTCAAAAAGGTTCCTCAGAGGCAAATGGTTCTGGGTAGAACCTAAGCCCTTCAGGAAGAACCCTTTCAGAACCTTTATTTCTTTTTCATCCACTAGTTGTTGAGATACTGAAGTTGCAGTTAGAAACAAATACAAATTCATCATAAAACCAGAACCCAGTTCACAGTGATCTGCATCATTCCTCCTGTTCTTGTCGGTGTAAACCAGTTTGTAAATTAACAAACAGACAGAAATGCAAATAGACTAAAGTTCGAGAAAACCTGCGTTACATCTCGATCACTGCTGGCTTTGTGCCAGCAGGAAAATCGAGCTCTTCTTCTCTTTACCTCCACTGAACTCTCTCTTTCTCTTCTCACAGTTCAATTTAGTTCAGTTCAAATCTGCTTTATTGGCGTGAAAGATAACGGATTAACATCGTTCCAAAGCCTTCTCAGGGATGAAATGAATCAGAAAATTAACAGATACCAGATTAATTAATCAACAGATTCTGCAAAAGCACATTAGCATGTAGAACATTCAGTACGAGTGAAACGGGTGCACAGAAACGCAGAACATGAGGAGAAATGACTGCATTCTTCATTATCTATTAATCAATCAGTCTATAAAATGATTTTAGGGGCACAAAATGACATCTCCAAAAGATGAGTTTTGTTTGAAAATCTTTCAGTTTTGTGCTGTCAGTCAGTTTTCAATAATATAATAAAAGCGAAAACCAGCAAATGGTCAAGCTGGAGAAGCTGGAACCAGAAATAAATGACTTCAGTGATAACTATAATTGTTGTTAATTAATCTTCTGTATGTTGACTGTAATCAGATATTAAACAACTTTCAGAGATAATTTCATCTGTTGCAGTTTTCATGTTTGGTTCATTTCTTTAAGGCCTGAGGAACAGAATATCCAGCAATTCACAAGGAAAAAAAGCAACGTTAGATCAAAATCAGTAAAAGTCTAATGTTGTCATGTGACAAAAATATATTTCTGCTGCTTCCCTTTCCTGTTAATTATCTGGTGATGACTTTGGAGCTCCATTGCTCTTGGCAACAATCGCAAATAAGACACTGGTTCTGTAATACGCATTTAAAAATTAATAAATTAATACATTGAAATATAGAATACGGCCAAAGGTATGTGAACATCTGACCATTGCAGCTATATGATAGTTGAACAACTTTGTTTGTGAAACCCAATTATACAACTAGACACAAAACAACCACAAAGAGACACAAAACAACTACAAAGAGACACACAACTACCACAAAGACACTTAAAAGAACTACAAAAAGATACCAAAAAACTACAAAGGGACACAAAACTACAGAGGCACACATAACTGTCACAAAGAGAAATAAAACTACAAAAAGGTGCCTAAAAGAACTACAAAGGGACACAACACTATTCCAAAGAGACACAAAACAACTTCAAATAGATATAAAAAACTACACAAAACTACATAAGGACACATAACTACCAAAATGAGAAACAAAACAACTATGAGGAGATACAACAGCTGTCATAAAGAGACATAAAACAACTACAAAAGACAAAACTACAAAGAGACACTCAACTATCACAAAGTGAGACAAAGCAACTACAGAGAGACACTGTGTCTCTTTCAGTCTGGATGTGCACCTGTAAAGGATGGATGGGGGGCCTTCAACATGTCTGTCCTGAGGGACCTGTTGTCTTATTATCCGTCCATGGTTCCAGTTCATCCCAGAGGTGTTGGATGTGGTTGAGCTGCAGCCCAGTTAAGTTCTTTCACACCAAACTGGGACACCATCTCACACCTGTGAGATCACTGTCTTGTTGACATATTAAAAACACAAACACAAACACAAACACAAAACACAAATGTTGCAGAAGAGTTTTTATAAAATGTCTCTGTGCTGTAACGTGAGGACTGTCCTTCACTGGAACGAAGCCAGAAAATGTAAAACAGTGAAGAAATGGATCCAAACACCTGCAGCTTTTCTCTCTGTCAGTAAAATGTTTGGATGTTTGCCATCGTTGTACAAAACATCGTCCCTTTTTGTTTCTTTACTCCTGTGCTCTCCTCCTCTTCCTCCTCGTCCTTATCAGAGACAGAGACATCACCATCACTCATAACAGGCGTGGAAATGGCTTGGACAATATTTTAATTGAAATACTTCATCAGAAAATCAGTTTCCAGGCCACGAGGGAGGAAGATCCGCCCTTATCGAGCACAGACCATTAGCTTCCAATTAACACATGGAGACAGAAGAGACGCTTTCAAACGGGAGGAGATTAAGACGCGGCCGAGGATTTAGACCGGGACTCTTCTCTGCTGGAAGGAAAAAAAATGTATGCATCCATTATTCCACAAACTATAGGTTATATAGATTAGACTTGGAGTAATTTAACTTAAAACGCAGAGTGGAACAGTCCACAGTCCGGTTTAATATGGAGCTCTGAATTAATATGCAGCATATAATCATGGTGGATTATTATAGTGCAGCCAGTGAGCACTATTTCTGCAAATCTGCAATTAAAATAGGATTTTATGGCATATTTGAGTATTTTTTTTCTGTTAGTTCACCAGCTGTACGTGCACAATGATACGTGAGGTTTTAGTTCAGGTTGTTGTGATACAGATATTAGTGCAGGAAATGCCTCTGATACCGGATACAATGCTGCATAAGTACTGATCCGATACTGTTCAGTACTCCTGGAACGCCTAATTTCTATAACCTGAGCCAGACCATGCAGCAATGATAGCAAGTATATCACATCCATACAGCATTAGTAGTATATAGCTGTTCAAAATATTAATATTAATTTATTAAAAAATGGGGGGGGGGGGGGTCAAGGAGACAGAGGACAGAATAAATGAGGATGTTCACCTGGACAGAGACTTCATAAACCTGCATGTGAAGATATACGACCAATCCACCTGACAGCAGGTAATAACAGTTCATTAAATTAATGAGAGGCTTTATAAGTAAATTTACAAATGTATTATAACTTGAAATGCAGTCAAGCAGGATAATGTCGACATAATTATGAAGTGTGATTTATTTTTCAAACTCAAAATGTCTTCAAACTAATTAAATATGGAGTCATTAGTGAAAAACTTCATTTTGGATCACAGCAGACTGACTGCACATGACCTACGACGGGTCTGGAGCTCGGAAATTGTGTTTGTATCTGAAAGAAAATTCAAAATACAAGAAAATGGGTGACTGCGATAAATCACTCGTACGCACCACTGAAGAACAAATCTGTTCGCATGAGTGGTTCTTGCATGAGGCCCAATATTTGTAGATAACTACATTATAAATCTTATATAATAAGAAAAAGATTCATACTTACCAAAAGGATCGTTTCATAAAAAGATCCACGACATGACGGCGTGTGGAGACACTTTGCTTCTTTGCTGCTGTTGTGCGTCTGCAGGCAGCGATCATCTCATTAGTTCAGACAAGAAAGTCAATAAACATTGTAATTAGCATTAAAAAACGGCCTTGCCTTGTTTTAATATGCATGTGATGAAGTCATTAACTTCATAGAGAAGAGTTAAAAGTGGCTCAGTGTTTGGTGAATCATTTGATGGTCACGTCTGATGTATTAAAGCTATAAATCATGGCTCTGAAAAAAATGATCGTTGGTTTAAGTATCAGCTTCAGTGCTGGTGACTGTGGCCAACACTGTCTTTTTTGTGTGTTTGTTATAACCCCTAATTTTTTTTCCAGAAAATGTTGAACATGAATTTTAATTATGATTTAACATTGTGTACTTATGGGGAAAGTATGTAAAAGAAGTGAAATCATCTGTGTAATTAAAAAAGAGACATTTCAAGAAATGTGATGAATACAGATGTTGCATCATGGGAAGTGTTGATGGCAAACCACTGGAAACAACCTGAACAACACTTAAAATTCTCACCATAAACCGAACTAACTTAAACAAATATCGAAATATTGAATTTAAAGCAACAGTAGGTAATTAATTTCAGAAGTATTTTTTGTTCCATTTGTTGAAATTCTCTTTGCATCCTGACAACAATGAATAAATTCAGCCAAGACAATAAGTTGCACACATGCACAGACTTCATTTGGCCTGATTGAAATGACTGCCTGCTACCTGCCTCTCAACCCTACATACCTGCCACCATCACACTAAATTGAAATCCTGATTTTGTTCTCAGTTTGGGGCACCGAGGGTTCATCATCTCATTTAAGGATCTTTGACAGACTGCAGCAGAGACCTCAGGTCCTCTGGGAGATTTTCAACAGTCTGATTATATTAAATAATAAAATGAATGTTTTATTTTTGGTGCAGAATCATTTAAGGTCTGGGTGAGAGTGAAGGAGGACAGAGAGGAGGGAGAGGAAGAGGATATAAAGAGTAAAGGAGGATCGCAGAGAAGAAAGAAAAAGAAAGGACAGGCGGGAATAAATATAGAGAGGATAAAGAGAGGTCAAAGGAAGAGAAAGGACAAGAGAGGAGGGGACAAAAGAGGACAGAAAGAAAAAATATAAAACAAAGTGGAAATAAGGAAAGAAAGCAAAGGAAATTTAGGAGGGGAAGGAAATGGGAGGAAGGAAGGGAGGAAGGAATAGAAATAAAAAGAAAGTAAATAGAAAGGAAAGAGAGGGAAGGAAGGCAGAAAAGGTAGGAAGACTGGAAGAAAAGAAAGGAAAGTAAAGGAAGGGGAGAGGAGAGAATATGAAAAAAGAGGGTAAAATGAAATAAAAAGTAAATAAAGAAAAAGGGAAAATAAAGAGAAGTGAAGGAAATAAATGAAGAGAAGAGGGGACAAAAATGATGGGACAGAAGAAAAAGAAGAGGAAAGAAGAGCAAGAAAAGGAAAGGAGAGGAGGTGACGATGACGAGGGAAGAACAAAGAAAGAGAAGCATAAAAGTAAAGAATAAAGTAAAGGAAAAGAGTAAAAGCTCAGACAGGAGGGAAGGTGAAGAAAGAGGAGGACATGAAGAAGACGACTCGTGACAGAAGAGAGCTTCTAGAGATAAAATGAGGAAAAAGAAGTGAGGAGAGAAACGAGTGGAGGAGGAGGAGGAGGAGGAGGAGGAGGAGCGGCGGTGTGGAGAATCTGTCTTCATGCTGTTTTATTCCAAGAAAAAGAGAAGCTGGGTTTTCCCTGCAGAGAGGAACCCTTCACGCATCATCACCAGGAGGACTGTGATTGGCTGCAGGGCACAGAGGAACCCTTCACGCATCATCACCACGAGAGCTGCGATTGGCCACAGCCAGGACGAGTGGGGGAGACACACGGTCACCATCGTCATCGGTGATATTTACAGCCTGGTGCATTCCACTGGATTCTCATTGTACAGCTGGGCTCATGGAGGGGGGGTGGACAAAATAATAGAAACACCTGAAAATTGGTTCTTGGTTTAAAGGGTAACTGGTATTTTTCAACCTGGACCCCATTTTTCTGTGTTTTTGTGTCTAAATTACTAATGTAGCTGCACCCCTAGCTGTGAAACAGGCTGCAAATAACAAGTATTTTCATTATTGATTAATCTGCACAATCATGGATGGACAGGGTGATGAGCATCATTTGAACAAACTCTGAATTGAACAATGTGCAAAAAACTGTATATAATTTATATTTTACAGTGTTAAATGTGAAATAGAATATTGAGAGAGGAGTGAGACAGAAGTCAGACGTCATAAGTAGCAGAGAAACTGCATAGAGCCACAATATTTTCACATGTAACATGTGAAAAAAAATTGATAACAATTAGGGTCAACTTGTGACCTCTGTTCCTCTCTAATGGAATTAATGGCACAGATTTTACTTGCAAATTTAACATTTTCAACATTAGTTTGATTACAAATGATCCTAACTCAAGGTGCACATATAATGAACTTGCTAGCGTGTGTTAGCTAATGTATCTGTTTCGCCTCCAACTAAGCTCCGCCCACAATAAAAGCCTGGTTTGGTTCTTACTTCAGGTCAGTGGAAACCTGCTATTATTTGGTCCCAGCTTGGTCTGGAACTGGTTTATTTTTGGTCAAACTTAGGTGCACCAGCCAGAACGGAACCATGTTGGTGGAAAAAGCCTCTGACTAACTTGATCTGGAGCTTTCTACCACATTCAATGAACAATTCATCAAAATATTATCAAAATCAGTCTGGCCAAATGTAATCCAAATTGCAGGAGCTGCAATTTTTGATAAAGATAAAATGAGCCAGAACATATAATTAAATATGAAAACATACCATTAAATATGGAGCACTGTGGTGATCCAGAGACGTCTCCGTCTACAAATTATATTCTACAGACATAAAGGAACAAAGATCTCAATTTTATATAATTCCATATCCTCCTCTGGTCTGGGTTCTCTTGCGGGGGTTAAGGGGAATTGGGAAAAAGAGCTTGGGTTTACCGTGTCAGATGAATGGTGGGATGAGGCATTAACCAGGGTCAATTCTACTTCCTCCTGTGCCCGCCTGAACCTAATTCAATTCAAGGTCTTTCACAGGTTGCATTTCACGAAAGCTAAGCTCAGTAGACTTTTTCCGGGTACGAGCGATGTGTGTGACAAATGTGGTCAGGCGCCGGCAGACCATTTGCATATGTTTTTCTTATGTCCAAAACTTACCGAGTTCTGGTCCTGTTTTTTTGAAATGTTAGGTAAAGCCCTCAATATCACATTGGAACGTGGTCCGTTGATAGCCATTTTTGGTGTACCCCCAATACCAACCAGCTTGACAAGGTCACATTTGGATGTCGTTGCTTTTGCTTCACTCATAGCACGCAGACGAATTTTGCTGCAGTGGAAAAGCCCCAGTCCTCCAGCTCCCACATCTTGGCTGAGCGACCTAATGTCTTTCTTGTCACTAGAAAAGATGAAATATTCCCTCAGAGGCTCGACTGCTAAATTTTACAAAAGATGGCAGCCTGTCATTTCATATGTAAATAATTATACCTCTCTGGATCCCAACTGACTCTCGGATTCTTGGTATCCTGTAAAATGAGCACCCTTAGCACTCCTATTTTACATCTTCCCCTGTTGTACTTCACCTTATTTACTTTACTTTATTCTTTTTACTATTATTATTATTATTAGTAGTATTATTATTGTCCTTTTTTTTTCTTCTTCTTTTTCTTTATTATATTATATATATATATATATATATATATTCATTCTCTTTATTTTCTCCTTTGCTTGTTAACTATTTAACTTAATTTATTTTACACCCGTCATTATTTTTATCATTATTGTCGTCTCTACCATTATCATCATCATTATTATTATTACTATTATTATTATTGTTATTATTATTATTTCTATTATTACTGTTACTACTACTGTTGTGGTTATTGCTATTATTATTACTTTATGATTTTTATTTCCTTTTTCTTTTTTTTTTTTTTTTTTTTTAGATTTTTGGGTTGGGTGGGATGGGGAAGGAAAGTGTTGCCCTGTTCTTGTTCTTGTTTGGGCACACCGTTCCTAAAAAAGCGGGGAAAACCACTGGGGAACGCATTCCTGTAACTTCAACCAGACTTGTGTAACGCATTGGTTCCCAATAAAAATATGTGTTAAAAAAAATAAAGGAACAAAGCTTGTTTGGTACACACACCTGCAAAAATCACCTCATCATCATTTTTAGATTTTTCATTGAAAATGAAATGCTACTAAAATTGTGACTTATATCACAATTGCACTCCAAAGTGTCTGAGTGAAAATGTCCTTTTAGTGACTGAAGTGTGTGGTTGTGACTCGTAGATGGATAATAATGAGACACTGAGAGCTTTTCTCTTGATGATATCATCATCTTCATGTGATATTTGCATCTTTATTGAAGGCACTGCACATACACATCATCATCCACAGCCGCAAACTACACTGATGACATTTTCACCAGAGAAATTAGTCACAGCTGACATTTTTTTCTCCAGAATATCACTGAGATGAAGAAGAAGAGGATAATGACATGGATATTATGGATCACACTTAATGTAAAACATCCTGATTTACATTATTCATTTACAATAAAGTCGACACAACTTGTTAATTAAAACTGAAACACAAAGGATGCTCACAAATGTTGGATTTACTGAAAAAAAAAAAAACCAGACCATCAGATACTTTATTCACTGGTAGAGGCAGCATTGTTGTACCATAATCATAGCACAGGATTATTAAATGTATATAAATGTACTCGGTTGTCTTTAAATTAAATTCCAGCTCTCACAGTAAATTATTCATCACAATTAAAAAAACACGCTTTACAAGAAAATGTATTTTCTGTTTCACATTTTATCTCCTCACTACAAACGTGTTTGATTGAATTTCCAAACCGCTTCCATTCAAATATTTAATCTCATAAACTGAAAACCCAAAGTACATTTCAGTGGAAAAGCCTGCTGGAGATAATGTGTGTGTGTGTGTGTGTTGTATTTATAACTTTGTGTGGACTCTATCTGAGGACAACACAAGGTAAACTGTTCACTTCAGGGTTTAGATTTGGTTTTAAATTTGGTTTAATCCTTTTAAAGGGGTTAGAATTCAGACTAGGTTAAAGTTTGGATAGTCTGGGTAATTTGAAGTGTGGTTGTGTGAGGTTCTTCTCCATCAGGTCAGTATGTTACCTACAGTAGAGGGAGGTCAACACGCTCCCAGTTTATTTTTTTTAAATGAATTCATTTGAATGTTTAATTACTTAATTCTTATGTCACTAGCTTGATGAACAGGAACAGCTAGATGTGGCAGTTTATTAAAAAAATATTTGATTTACTGCTTTTGTTGCCAGTATAACAACAGTTCTCCTGACTGACTGACATGTGATGTGCGATGTTTTTGGAAATATAATTCATGACATACAGTCTCAAAAAGTGTATGACTCAGTTTTTTCCATGATCTAGCCATGAAGAATCGCAATACATATCAAATCATATCATATCAAGTATCGTGATATCATCGAGCATGTAGTCCAGCTGTAATCAGTTCAGTTGCTGTGTGGTGTAACACCTCTGCTCTTTCTCCCTGAAACTTTAATATGAAATAATAAAGTGTTTTGTTGTGTTAGTGGGATGGTTGTGATCTCTGCTCTCACATTCTGCAGGAGCTCCTGACTGTAAACTTGTTAACACACGCTTTAAAGACAAATAATAAAAGTGGCTCCAAATGAAACTGTGGAGAAAACTTCAGAACAGGCAGGCTGTGGTTTTACTTTGAAGGCAGCACTTGGGATGAGTCACTTGTTGCTCTTTTTTTTTCCAGTAATTGCTTCAAAACACTACTGGAAATTCAAAGCAAATGTGTGTGTGTGTGTGTGTGTTGTGTGCTGGGAGGAACAACTTTATCCACAAAAGGGCAGAGAGAGAGAGTCAGGGGAGCAGCAGTGACTGAAAACCGAACATGATGTCCTCAGAGGGATGGTAGTATTTCTCTGGGTGTGTTTCTACGGTGCTGCAGTGTGTGTTCCAGCAGACAGACAGGCGGGTGTGTAGATCTTCACCGTCTCATCCCAGGAACAGTCGACCACCTGCAGACAACACAACAAAACACTGTTAGAGACGCGTTGGAGGGCTACCAGCGTCAACGATATGATTCATCTTAGAAATTTCAAATAGCCGAGGATTCGGTCCGATATGATTCAGCCCTGTCACGGTGCAATGTGTGAATCTTTACATTTTGATTCTATTTGTAGGCTACTATTAGTTGCAAGAAGAAATCCTTATAGTTTTACTAAATCCAGTAACAGCAGAGACAGAGAGAAGTAGACATTACAGTGTTTTATGTCCAGTTGGGGGGGAACGTGAGCACAGCATAAAAGTGACTCCCCTCTTTCTCCACTCCCAAAGATGACCAGTGCCACGGCAGATGCAGTCCAGCAAAGAATAATTTATTCATCATTCAGCATCGTAGACAGATAGATGTCAGGGTGAGCAGGGCACAAAATAACAAACAACAAATCTGGGGATTTATTAACTAAATTACCTTCCTAAAATAGACAACAAAAGAACAAAAGAACAGAAACACAAGGATTTTTTGTCTGGATACACAAGAACTGGGGCTGGACTTGACCCAGCATAAACATCTTATTAGGAATCTCATGTGTAAGTGAGATACCGTAACCTAACTGAGAATCTGTGAACAAACTTTAGAACTGTTTAAAAAGTATTTTTGCAGTAAGATGATCAGCTGCTCTGTTTCATATGAAGAGTGCTGTGGTTTGGATTGAATTTGACCGTGTAGAGGAAGTGGGGTGTGGAGGAACAGTGATGCTACGTGTTAGCTGCACTCCCAGTGACATGCCGTCTCTGTGGGTTAGGAGACTTGTGGCTCTGTACTCTGCTGTCAGACATGTTTCTCATCTTTCTTGTAAAATTTTTAAACTTATTCCACACTTGCGCGTTATGAAAGTTTGGTGGTGAAACACGGTGTAACATCGTGGTCTGTTCTGAGGAAATGAAGAGAAGCAACAGGAGAGGGAGGAGAGCTTGTTTTGTGTGAATGAGGCAGCAGGAGTCCAGCGAGAGCGGTGCAGGCAGAGGTAGAGGGAGCAAGAAAAGAGAGTAAAGTTACAACGGCAGGTCCTAGATGCCTCAAAAAGCTGAACACAGGCACTTTAAAAAAAACCCTCTTTCTCTCTGCTCTCCTGCACACACGAGTTGAGTCTTGCAACACGCTTACTTGAGGGAGAGACAAGGGGGTTGACAGAGGGTGGCTGCAGTGGAAGAGATGTCGCTGCAGCCTGCTTACACTTACGTTATCTGTATACAAGCATATGAAGCCCAACCATGAGGGACGTCGTGTCCAACATATGCTTGATGGGCTTGCAGAGATACGAAGTAAAAACACACCAGATCCAGAGAAAGCTGCTTTATGATCGGACTGAATGTTCTCCACAATAAGAGAACAATTTAGTGTTCTGACAGCAGAGTGGTGGAAAGAAACACACACACTTAAATATGTGCACGCACACACACATGCACACAGTTTCTCTGCAGACCAGAGCGAGGTCTTGTTTTCTAAGTGCATTAATACTCGAGCTTCTCTGTGCTGCAGGTGAAGTGTGGACACTCAGCGAGGACGGACAGAGAGACGAGACGTTCGGCACTGTGTCTCCTCTGGCGAACACTTACATCAAAGTGTTCCAACTAAATTACTCTCTATTATCAGGTCTGGGACAAAGGCATCAGTCTTCTCTTCTTCTCTTTTCTGCTTTCTTTTTTCTTTTCAGAGGAGGCCACAGAAGCAGAGGACAGATTCTATGACTACAAGACAGACCTCCTTCATTTAGTGAAATCCAAATCTCAAGGTATACAAACTCAGACTGACAGTAACCTTCACATTTTTCCCACTAATACTGGTGGACATAGTCCAAATTATGGAGGAGCTAAAGGGAGCTCGGCTCCCCTGAACAGGATGATTAGGGGAGGCTCTAAAATATCGTCCATTTTTCTGCCACAGCTTCTATAATTTCTGCTCCTGAGATAAATAATAACAGTAAAATATGTCACTGTTGTGTGTTTATTCACTCATCACATTATTCTCCCATGTGATGTGTGATAATTGAAGGGGTTTGTATGAAAAGCAGAAAAATGTTGCCGTGTCTCCTCTGATTATCAGATGTGCTCTGTTCTTTTGAAACAGCAGCCTTATTGTTATTTAGCCTCTTTAAAATGACACTGACATTATTAATTGTCTGTAGTAGTAACAGCAGAATGTTTTTTGCAGTAACTCTGCAACTGACCACACTGCTGCACACATATCCATGTATGCAAGTGCATGAGATATTTTTACCAGCAGTGCACACTAGAAAATAGGGCTCCCTGAAAGCCACTGTGGAATTCGAACCCTGCCGGAGGGTGTTTGTTTTAGTAAGAATATTACAGTTACAGCATCAAGGACACACTGAGCTGCTCAACTGCAAGAATTGGTAGAATCTCTGTGCACTTTTATCATCTAATGCATCTAATACTGTCTTTGCACTACAGAGTGTTTTTATGTTGTAATTTCCAGAAGAGAACATTCAGTCCTGAAGCTCTTCCCTCAATTACATTGTCTGTTTTTACCTCTAATTGCGGAGCATAATGGTTCCCCACAAGCCTCTCGGTACACAGGAAGTCAGGGGTTTGCATACCTGTTTGTGTGTATTGTTTTCCAACCTCCGTATGACAAAAGCCTCGACAGCTGTGCTCCCTGAAAACTATAATGGATTAGGTTCCTGTTTTTGTTCCCACATCCTTCTTTCATCACTTTCTTTCTGAAATTACATATTCTCCTCTTTAGATCTGTCACATTAAGTGCTTCTCATAAATATGGCTGTAATTAATAGTCCTTTAATTGATTAGTTGGTTGACAGAAAATCAATCTGTAACAATTTTGGCAATGGATTAATCATTTAAGACATTCTTCACACAAAAGTGCCAAATATTTCCTGGTTCTGTTTCTGCATCGCGTGGATGTGGATATTTTCTTAGTTAACTGAATATCTAATGATTCTGAACGATCAGTTGGACAAAACAAAAAGTCTGAAGACGTCACCTTGGCCTTCACTGTTGGGAAAAAAATTCTAACTAATAGAAGAAAAAAAATGCTTCTGAAATACGTCACCTACCCTTCTTTAAACGTTCTCAGCAATCTGAAGCTCTTTACTTTCTAAAGTGTTTCAGATGGTGCAGTGGAGGAGAAAATACAGCTGCTTCTCCACCTCCTTCTCTTTACTCTATAATCAAGCGGGACATGGCTATCAGCTGAATGACATGCCTCTGTGGGGACGTGGCTATCATCTGAATGACACACTACCTTCCATCATCTCTCCTGGCTGCAGAACACACGGCGGGATGATGAGTCTGGCCTCTGCTCACACACTCGTTCCAGTTCACTTTCACTTCGAGGAACATGAAGGCGCTTTATTGTTCGCGCCGTCGTCACAGGTGTTACGACTCGCTTTGTGTTCGGTTAAACAGTGAAACAGATGAGGAAGCTGCAACCTGATGGGATTATTAATACGTGATGGATGGTTTGAATCCTGCTCCTTACTGCCTCTCTGCTGTAGTTTTTTTCTGACTTAGCTGGTTGTATTTTGGGTTTAAAGGTCTTAAAAACCTGCAGGCAGCACAGCCAATCAGAAATAAGCAGTCAGAGGAAATGTATTAAGGTGTCAGCGGGGTCGTGCTATAATTAATTATAATCCATCACTGTGACAGACAGGAGCTGTTTCAAATCTGCCACGGTTTATTTGTACCTGTCATATTTGCGTCCTGGTGTCATACAGACTGTTTACTGTTGCATTTTGTATGTGTGAATTATAAAAAGGTTTAACGCTCACAGCAGCTTGACTGGTTGTGCTCCACAATAATGTTGACAAAAAGTCACTGAACGGATTCATTTTGCACCCTGCTTCTTACTGTGTCGATGTCACTTGTGTGAATGGTTGCTTCAGTCTTGGTTGGGGGCCCAAGAAATCATCTCAGAGGTCTTGATAATCTAACATTGGAGCACCAACCAGGGCTCAAATTGCACCAGCATCAGTGAACATGTAGGAAAATAGGCAAGTTGTTGTAGATTTGCTTCACTCTCAGCAAAAAAACACAGAAATCTTTGAGTGGACAGCAAAATTCAACATTCTTTGCCGTTGGCCGTGGACAAAAGATTTGCACATTGCACCCTGCTCAAGAAAATCATTTTATAGAGAGAAACGCTATGCGCAATTATTATGCTTTTAATGTAAAATGAAGGAATTTCTATAAATCAATTCAAAAGTCTGCAGCTTTCTAACAGTCTGTGAGCTTTGAGCAGAACAGACCTTTTGACTAATGCTAATGTATCATCTACGACAAGTCATGTTAATAACATCATACACACAATAACCAACAACAACAGTCACACAGCAGCAAGAAGCAAAAGTTTGAAAAGTTCAAACTGCAGCAGCTAAGTTGGAAAACAGAAAATGTGTGTTTGTTCATGCAGGTGGTAACCGAACACATCCCCCAAATCTGCTGCTGCAGGACCACCAGGCTCTCACCGAAATGAACAACTGGTCTGTAAGAGTCTTAAGATTGTGGCTCTTATGTGAGAGCTGAATCAGACTGAAGTAAAATGTTTGTTCTGCTCACAACAAACACGAAACAGATAAAGACAACAAGTCCTCCAAATAGAACAACTAAATACGTTGTAAAACCACAGACTGTCATCTCTCTGTATTATAACGGGAGGCCACTCCTGTGTTACATCATGTTTGGTCTGCACAAATGCAGCATATTCTCTTCATAAATCAAAGTGCCAGCCTCCCCTCGGACCGTCGGGCTCGTTCTGCGCTCCTGATCTTTGAATCAGTGAGTCAACAAGCTGAACGGCCCATTCAGAGGATGAGTAAGCAAAGTGGTCGTGCAGTGAGTCAGCCATTGAGAAGAGGAATGCCCTTCTTTAATTAACTTTAACAGCCGGCCGTAATGGAAAGGCACACGCACGGGCCAAGACTGCAGCAAAGCACAAAGAAAGTGAGAGAGGAGTTTACAGAGAGAGAGAGAGAAATGACGAGATGTGTGATGAGGAGGGGAGGAGAAGCAGTAAAAAAAAGGGAGGAGGAAGACAAGAGAAAGGCCACAAGACTAACGGGAATATTAAAGCTAACGGGAATATTAAAGCAAGACAAAGTTCAAAGTCTGACTAATATTTAATGTCTCCTTAAATGTCTTTTATTATTTCAAGTAATGAGAAAGAGATGAATGAAGACACAATAATTAAAACACTAATAAGCCTGTGGCAGATACACACTCTGAGGGAAAAGGCACACAGCGGTCAAAACACTACAATACACTCGTTATCACTGTTGAATTGTCATGGTAACCGGGATTTGAGTGACAGCTACGTGACACAACGTCAGCTGCTCAGGTTAGCTGAAAAACCAACCTAAAACAATGTACTTCAATGCTTTTATTTTGAAAATCCACAAGCGTTAGGTCCACTATGTCTGTTTTCAAAGTCCCTGGGAAAAAGAGAACAACCTCCTAGTTTCAACCTACGTTTTTCTTTTGTGGTGATGTCGCCATTTTAATGCAGGGCCTCGGCTCCCGACGTACAAATGTTCCACCAAAACAAGTTCCGGACACTGTTTTGCAGCAACACTGTTGCTGCATCCTGAGCTTGGTGCTGCCCAAGACGTCTGTGATTAGTTTAAAGAGATGCAAACACAGCAGGGCATTTTTTCCCCTCATAGCAGAGCACGTATGTATGAAGTCAGACCTTTCTCCAGCGCTGAATGCTGTAGAGAGAATACTGCTAACTTAACCTTTCATTGTTCTACTGCTTGTTCGATGAACAATCGTTATTTCAGTCTTTTCTGATCGGTTTCATGTTGCAAAGTGACATTAAAAAACAGCGTCTGAATGTGTCACAATATAAACAGTAGTAAACAGTCTGACAGCAGCTAGTGGGTCACCAAATATGTTGTTTTACCCTGAAATATGGCTGAATGCCCGTCAAGATTTTCATCATCCTTTGTCTTTTCAGTTGTTGATCAATCTGAAAGCAATGAAATGATTAATCATTTGTCAGACTGATGACAACATTTGATCTTCTGACCCTGAGAGGGATGTCAGAAGACAATTTCTGCTGTGTGACTGCGTTGAATTGTTGTTCAGGCCATTTCACGGGATTTGTTGACAATAAGATGAACATAGAATCACACCAGACTTATCCTTTAAATGAATGCAAATTGAACACATTAAAAAGAAAATCATGTTCTATTTAAAAGGCTGTTTATGTTCCTGTATTAGTGGCACAAATACCACAGCGTCCTCCCCCGACACTGTGGTCGTGCTGTACCACACAATTTTCACGAAATGACCAACCTGTGAATGGTTGTCATTCCGCGTTCCTTTATGATCTATCACCATCCTATCTCCTCCTCGCACGCACACACACACCCACCCACACAGCCAGAGTCCTCCACGCCTGATTTGTGCGTGTGTGTGGTTTGGCCTGCAGTGCCGTGAGGGGGGTGATCCATCAGACACATGTGGCTGAGTCCACATGAGGGAGTGTGTGAGGGAGAGATAGAAAGAGAAAACAGTAAGTGATCGGGGCAAGAAGTGATTAGAAAGAGAGAGAGGGGATGAGAGAAGGTTCCCACTGATATCAGAGAAAAGAAATTAAAACACACGAAGAGCAGAAAAGAGTCTGAATGGGAGAACAGACCAGGGGAAAAATCAGAGCAAAGTATCGACAGAGAGGTGGTGAGTCGAGACAAAAAGATGAGATAAAACAAGAAGTGAAGAGGAAGAAAAAGAGGAGGTGGATTTGATATCCCACAGCAGGATGTAGTGTTTAGTTTCCAGCAGATTATCCTGATGTCAGAATTATTAGACCAGGATGGTGTGTTTATGGAAATGATGTGCGAGTTCACTCTGAGTTCTTACACCAAAATGCTAATGCAGCACAACATTTCCCTAAAAACCTTTAAATGCTTCTCAGCTTGATGCAGCTGGACACTCACCACGCCCGCTGTGAATATTCACAGGTCTATCCAGTTCTCCTAAAGTCTGAGTTTCTTCTAAACACATAATACATGTTAGAACATAGTTGCTGATAATGGACTTGAAACGTGTCTCAGTGACGTGCCGGAGCCATGGTCCCCCCACGCAGATGACACCACCTCAGCCTCCCCTCACCCTCCCTAACGGTCAGTTACAAACAGTCCAAATCAGCCCAGCAGTTCACTTCAGCTCACTTCAGTTCCAACAACCTGACACTGAAGAAATAATAACACCATCCTGTCACCGTCCTCTGGCTCTGGTGGCTCAAACATGTCTGAACATGTCCAATAAAGCTGCTGGACAGAGCGTCCATGTTTCAGGTTGTTTTCAGGTTGTAGTGGTGTGAAGACAGCGGAGTGGACACGACCCCAGTGCTTAATTTTTTCATGATTTTGAGAAACTTTGTTTTTTTAATCATTCAAATTTGGTTGGGTGGTTAATAACACGTTTCTGTGGTGTGACAAACTCAGAACACTTGCTTTTAACAGACTTTAACTGCATCCATGTTTCTTTGCGTCTGAGTTCCTCCCACCAAGGATGCATGGAGAGACACAAGGAAACCATGCAAGATGAGAGGACGTGTGTTTTTAGAGAAATTAAACAATGAAATGAAACTCAAGCAAAAATGCATAAATGCACACAGCTTCTCTCTTAATGAAAAAAACACTTCCACCCGCAACCAAATCTGCAGTTAACTGGTGAGTCAGAAAGCAAATAAAATAGAAACACTTGAGTTTAATCTGTTATCTGTCTTCATTCTGGTATGAAACTCCACTAATACTGTGACGCGACAGATTAGTCCAATCAGCTGCAGTGTCCAATCAATAACTGATATCCGATAAGAGGTCGTTGTCGGCCAACAAAAGACTTGTAAAGGCTGCTCTCAGGTATCTTCTCTCCACAATCCTCAGAGCAGAAACTGGTCCCTCCAGGAAGATGGGATCAACTTCACTCAAATTCAACATCTCCATGAACTCTGTGACCAATCATTGTAACTTCCTGCTACAGTAGTTCCATCAATCATATTTAGTTTTTTTTTTTAAATTCACAAGTAGTAAAAAGAACACAAGGTAGTTCATTGTTACTGACATTTATCAATGTCAGTGACTGAGAAATAAGAGCTTCAGGAAACACAGCAGACCAAGAGAACTTCAGGTTTAAACGTGGATCAAGGAAATATAAAATAAGAGACTCAAGATGTCCCTCCTGTCTTCTGATGGCGATGTTTAACCACAACAGCTCATGAGGACGTGGCTGAGAACAGCTGTTTTGCTGATTAAAAGGTCTCCATTGTTATCTGGAATATCAAAGGTGTGCTGCACAATTAGGGATAATTAGCAACATTTCAGGAGCTCTAGCTTTCAGTTTAACCTTCAGTTAAAGTGGTTTAATGCATTTAAAACTGGGGTCCAGGTACCAACAGGGGTCCTTGAGTGGGTGATAGTGGGTCACCAGCAAAAGGATAGAATATTTTAACATTTGTCCAATTTTTTGGAAGTTGAAACAACAAAAGAAAAAATGTGGTTTTATTGTAATTTACATGGTAATCCTAGTTTGATCATTGGATGATTATGAAGATGAATTCATCTTCAAACCTAAAATAATAAAGAATAAACTCAGAGGGGGACTCCTGTAGACAAAACCCTCTCAAATTAGGGGTCTGTGGTCTAATGTGGTCTAAAAGGTTTGGAATCCCTGGTTTAGATAATCTGGGTTAACTGTTGGTTTGAATAGAACCCATCTGATCATCTGATGCTGCATTTCTTGACTCGTTGGAGACCTTTTACGTTATTTTATCATGGCCTCGGATCTCAGGAATGATCTTGGTGAGTACAATGCTATTATTCTTGACAGACATAATCACAAAAGCCACAAAAATAAGATCCAAGTTGCAATAAATTGGAATTATCCTTCAGGAAAATGCTGTAGTTGGTGGCACTGATGCAGCTTGTATAAACACATATGCTGATGATACTTTGGTATATTTCCCCAAATTGTGGTTGTTGCAGAAACTTTCCACTATGACTTCACATAACCTAAATAACTTTCTATAATACTTTAAATGCAGCAGTTACTAAAGTAAGGTACTATCTATTTTTGGCATGTTCTGTTGTTGAGTAACTCACTGTTAAATGGTTCTTGATAGCTGCCAATCATGATGATGGTGATGGGTTTGATCAATTAAAAAAAAGGCGCACAAGAGCAAAACAACATGACTTTAAGCTGAGTTTTACATCACATTTCTACATTTTGATTATGTTTTTGCATCATTAAGGTTGCTGGTTTGTTCATGGATCAATGCTAATACTCTGTTAACTTTCTGTCCTCTCAGCTTTTTTGTTTCAGTGATGATGGAGATGAGATAACTTGGACACACTGTGGTCTTTATTAGAAAAGACAGTTTTAGTCCCTTTAACTGAAATTCTGTTTCTAAAAATCCTTAGTTTAGGTAAGAGGACAGCATTTGTCTTCATGAGGATGAAAAGACACACATGGACACACATGTAACCACTGACTGAGACACACGGCAGCTCCAGTCAGCGGTCTCCATGGAGAAAAAAGAGCTGACTCAGCCAATCACAATGATGAGGGAGAAACAGTAGATCACAGCTGTCAATGTCACTGACACACAACATCACAACATGAGCTGGAGACTAACTGCACTGTGACTTTACCCTCGTTTATAAGCACCAGATGTGATCATTAATATTTCATGTCTACATTCTCGTTTACTCATGTTTATAACGACACAATCTAATAAATTAAAAGGAGGTCAACAGTGCAACATGGAAAAAAAATCAATGGTAATTAATGTTGCAACACATATCTTTCATTTCAATGAGGAATATGTTTTTCTAACAAATCTGTGTATTAAAGGGAAAATTCACCATTTTTTATGTGGGTGTCCAGACATTGTTGATAGTTAAAATAGTCAACTGAAGCACTAAATTTCTTAGTGCTGCCATATTGACTAAGAAAGCTGACTTCTGCTCACGGAGGCCTGCTGGTTGTACCTACATGTACCAGGATGCATTGTGTCCAAGCTTTTGACACCAGTGTAAATAAAAAACAATGTATTTCCTTATTTCTCATTGTTTTATTGTGCTCAGGACTCTTTACCAACCCAAAATGTCAGTGTTTGATGTTCTGGTATCTTTCTGGTGCGTTCATGAACAGCTCAGACAAATACTACTGATTCAAGTTGCTTTCTTTATTTCTACTTATTAATAATTATTAAAATTACGAGTGAATGTTTAGTATTTCAACGCCCTGATGTCATTTTGGATTAAAAATGTAGAAATAAAGAATATCAGCCGATATATCGACATGAGAATTTTTTTACTCCCTAATATTGGTATCAGCATTGGCCCCAGTATTGATCAGGCTCTACCCTCTGGGTGTCTCATTTTAATTCAGATATCTTGAGCTGAGTGGTCAAGATAAATGGCCATGACACTTCTTCCTTTAGTTAAACTATAAACTTTAGAGCTTCCTTTAGATCCTTTACTGACAAACTGGCCTGATACGTTTGGACAGATGAAACACTAACACGTGCACACATGACCAAACGCATGATCCCCTCCAGGCTTAAGCCTCGCGGAGATAATTAAGTCAATGAACTCCCTACAAATTAGGGCTGCAACTAAAGATTATTTGCATTATTAATTAGTCAGTTGAATATTTCTATCAGTTATCAATGAATTTGATAATAAGTTTAGTTTATAAAATATTTAAAAATATTTGACAAATGCGTTTTACAATTTCCGAGAGCCCAAAGTGACGACTGCAACCTGCTGCTTTTGTCCAAAACCCAAAGACTTTTCATGTACTGTCATAAATGATGAAGAAAAGCAACAAATCTTCACGTTTAAGAAGCTGCAACCAGCAAATATTTGACAAATGTGCCTGAATACTTTGATTAATCTAAATACATTATTATTATGATGGATAATTATAATAAATGGATTCAAATTTCTTTTTTTTGTGCGTGTGTGTATTTGTTTTAAAAATCATTGCTCATTTGTTGCTTTAGGCTCAGAAAAGCTCTATAAATAAAGATTATTGTCATTATTGTATGACTCACAAGGAGAGGTTTCCTAACTATGTGACGTGCTGATAAAAAAGGGATGGAAAAAAATCAATCACAGAGGAAAAACAAAAAGACGAAGGGGACGTTGGGCCGAGACAGAAAGTAGGACAGAACCCGTGAAAACTGAGGGGAGATCTGTTCTGTGACGTCAGTGTAAAGTGTCCTTCACACTGTCACAGCTATTTGTGAGTGTGTGTGTTATTTTACAGCCTGTCTCTCTGTAATGACATGTCTGATAACAACATACACTAACAATACAGCTCATTACTGCTGTTCCTCCTCCCACACACCCACATGCACACACACACACACACACACACACACACACACACACACACACACACACACACACACACACACACACAAACATCGACAACAGGGACAATACAGCTCATTACTGCGTCTCTGAAACGCAGACGTGCAGCTCCAACACTAAGAAGAGGTAAACTCAGAGTCGGGCCAGCTCGCCCTCTGTGATTGTGGTTGCCGTGGGAAACTGACTGTTTACCGTGACGTTGTCGGGGGTCCGGCTCTGGCTTGTGAGGCGTTATCACGTACGCACTTCTTCCACCTCGTCATTATCAGCGTCCTGGAAAAGTGCTCACTCGGATTTTCCAGAGAGCTATTTTTGGTTCTGAGTGAAAACTCCTGATAAAGGTGCACGTTGAGAAAACAAAAATGTGCGGTCAAAGTGTTAAGCAGGGCCAGGAAAGCTTCGTGTAAAGGCAATTCTGCAGCAAAAGCAAGTCTGATTTTCTGCCATATTTTTCTTATTGTCCACAAATCACAAAATAAAGGAACAAAACCAACAATGTGTTTGTCCGTCTCTCTTGGCTCTCAGCTCTGAGCCCACAGATTCATACTGATGATGCAAATCTTTAAAACATCTCACAAATACATACAGTGGTGTCATTTGAAGGAAAAGCTTTAGTAGTTTCCAAACCAGCTGCTCACTTATAAAAACTTAAACAGGAGGAAATAATGCATTTGTTGGGGACTATTTTCAGCAGCGATGAATCCACATATCCAGTGCAGTGGTCTGTTATCAGATTCATTCAAGCTGGAGTTTATTTTCTGTGTCACTGGGCAAAACTTCCATCATAACTTTTCAGCAGATTGTATTTCAAGTGGTCTGAGAGAGAACTAGACTTCTCTCTCCTCTCTTGGCTCTGTTTTCACACTTTGGAAAATTTTAGAAAATTCAGCAGACTTTGGCCGATCACAAGTCAATCAACGGTCTTTGAGCCACCAATCCAAAGTGTCTGTAATCTGACAATCACAACGATCAATCGTCGGTCTCCAGAATTTCTTACCGCACCTTTAAATTGTTATTATATTAAAAAATACATGAAGATTGGGGCTGAAGGATTTTGAAAAAAATATCTAATTGTGATTATCATTACTGATATTGCAATTATGATATGATTTACAATATTAGAGGGAATGATAATTTTTACATAATTCTTCTTATTTTTATTGAAAACATATTAAAGGTCTGATTTTTGCGACAATCTGCACCAAACGATGTAGAAGTGCAATGATTTGATGATTAATCAATTACTTGGCAACTATTAAATTACTTAGCAACTATTTTGATAATCTAATCAGTTTGGATTTTTTTTTTTTTTTTTTTTTTTTTTAGAAAATTGTCCAAATTCTCTGATTTCAGCTTCTTAAATGTGAATATTTTCTGGTTTCTTTACTCCTCTCTGACAGTAAACTGAATATCTTTGAGTTATGGACAAAACAAGACATTTGAGGACGTCATCCTGGACTTTGGGAAACACTGATCAACATTTTCTGACATTTTATGGACCAAACAACTAATCAATTAATCAGAAAAAATGATCGACAAAAATTGGGTTTTATGAAATATTGCCCCTCCTGCGATTTGAACATTTCAATGGACCATATTACGATTCTGATAAAAATTTGATCAACTGTTCAGCCCTAACAAAGATGCACTAAGAATTAAACAGCTTCTCTTGGTTTGTTCATCTATGAATGTTCTGAAATACTTGCAGCTAACTGAACTGATGTCAGTTACATTCTGTGTTTCTTGTGTTGTTCTTTCACAAAACTAAGACTATGGAAGTGTAAAAACCTTGGCTATGTAAAATTATTCAAACGGACGTATATTAGGGGTCCTTTGCTGAGAAGCATTTGAGAACCTCTGTTCTAGTGAGTATTTCAGGCAGCAGGATCGTGTGTGTGTGTGTGATTTAATTTAAATAAACTACAATGTGTGTGATCATGGTGATGAAGGAACATGTCAGCCAGTGCAACAGTGTGGCTTCATGTGTTTTTAATAGTTTTGGGTTTTGTTGATAATGAGAAAAATATAGAATAAAACCAGTCGTATCCGCTGTGAGAAGAGCAGCCTCAGCACCATGGACAGCTCCATATTTCCTTAGTTTGAACATTTCTTTAGGACAAATCATAATAATTTAAACTGTAATTTGCAGAGCAATTTTCGTCTGAGATAAAAAGCCTTAAAGACGGTGTTCTGGACGAGGTGTTCTAAAATTTAATGGATCATACCAGTGATTTTCCAAGTTTCAGCTAATCATCTATAACAGCGATTTAAAGCAAAGTGATGTTGACTCCCTCAGACTGCACAGACCAGGGGTGGGAATCGAAAACCAGTTGAGAACCTGTTCAAAAGTGTCTGATCGATCAGAATCATATGCCTCCAAGCTCATCAATTCCTTTTATCAAAGCTGGTGTGTTTTTCTGACAGTCGCTCTTTGCAAAACAAGGACTCATGGTGAAGAGTTTTTTCTACTCATAGATAATAAACCACTGAAAACCTGTGCAGGCCTACTTTTTTTTTCCAAGCAGAAAATCGATCAGGAATCATTTAGGGAATCAATAAAGAATCGGGAAGAATGAGCAGAATTGATAACAGCATTGGCATCAATAAAGTCTTATTGATTCCCATCTGTATCACAGACCTCATATGTTTAAGAGCAGTGATCTGTGTGAATTATTTTATAGTCTTGAAGAGGTCAAACCAGGAAAATGAATAAATTATTTTCTCCACCTCCTTCTTCATCGTCACAGATTTAACTCGCAGCCTCGGAGCCCGTTTTGGAAACCACGTATGCTGCCATCCAGACGACGTCTTTTTCAGAGATGTCCCTGCTTTTTTCAGCGAGACGGTGCCAAGACACATTGTGGACGTGTTCCAACAGTGTGTCTTCGTAGTTAAAGAGTTCAGGTACTAGACTGACCTGCCTGCAGTCCAGACCTGTCTCCCATTGAAAATGTGTGGAGCATTATGAAGCACAAAATACAACAACAGGACCAAATCCCAACTTTTTGGAGCTGGGGTCGTATTTAAGGCCACCTGTCACTGGTACTCGCTGGTTTTGGACGCCACTGGCAATCAATCTATTCAGTCGTTCAGGTGTGAGGACGTGCTGCTCACATTTAAAAGCTCTGCTGTTCAAGTTGATTTTCAAAGTGTTACTGAAATGAATCTGATGGCTACCCTGAAGGTGGGAAATAAATCTCAAAACTAATGGTACGCTTTGGAAAACGGTCAGCAGTGATGTATGCACCATTTGCAGTTAATGGGCTAAAACGTACAAAGCCACTCTGGCTCCGTTAGGGTCCATGGTCGGATAAAAATATACAATATTTTAAAGGCTGGAGGCGTTTTAAGGGCTGTTTTAAAGTGTAGCCAAAGTTTCCCTGAACCACAACCAACTGCAGGAGATTTCAACACTCATGTCCCAATCACAGCGTCGACCCCAGGATGGTTTTTGTCACTGTTTCCCACGCACGCATCCGGAGACATAAAGCTGAACTCTGCTGGGTGTCATTTTCACCAGCTTGCTTTGGATTTTCTTCTCTGGAGGGGGTAGGGGGAGAAGAACGGCCACTCAGGGCGAGAGGGACACCGCCTGTCCAAATTAGCCGAAAAACTGAATTAGACACGAGTGGCCTTTTCAATTCACTGCCTCTTTACCCCGACATGTCCTCGCACACAGCCCCCTGACAGCCCGGCGGTACTGTGTGTGTGTGTGGGGGGGGGGTTAACTCCGGCCGGCTCGTGTGCAGACAGATTGATGGATGGCCCCATTTCAAGAACTACAGCAAACACTCACACTGATAACAGAAAAACCGGATGTGGACACAGTGATTCGGTGCTTACCCACACGCTTGACAGAAAGACAAAGACTGAGTAAAGTGAGGAGGAGACGTTCCTAAATCTGAAAAATACAAACACTGCATGACCAAATATAGTCTCCTTTGCATTTGAAAATTCAGAATATGAATGGAATAAATGGAAGTCTTGAGGTTAATTCACTAAAACTTGACACTTGTTTGGCGCAAAAGACAATATGAAAGCTAACAAAATCAGATGTCGTTTCATTTTCTTTGAACTTCATGCTACTAGTAGATAAGAAAACCATCTTTCATGGCTCGTCCAGGTCTGGATCACAGTGGCAGCAGTTTCAGGGCGACTCACCACCTTTTTTAGGTTCCAAGTCTAATTTGTTTTCTCAGATGTGTTTAGTGAAGCGTCGTCTCCATAGGAAGCCAATCTCCTGCTGTCTACATGTTAGCAACTCAGTGATGTTGATCGGTTTTCAATGTAGTGAGTCCTCGCGACCCACAGGTGGCCACTGGAGTGGGTCCTTGATTTAAATTAGTGTTTTTTGTTGTGTTAAATATGTGTTTGATGGTATATGCTTATAATTATGGTTATATTCATGTTTTTACAACCTTAAACATGTAAAATGCAACATAACCATTAATGCAGCAGTGATATTAATCCAAAAACATCACATATAAAAGTACAACACCGGGATAATGTCAGACTACAATGACTACTTTCAGTAATTAAGTACATTTTGCTGATAATACTTCCAATTTTTTACTTTCTTAAGGTTTACAATGTACAATATTGGGAAATCTTTACTGTGAAGAAATTATAGAAATGTCATGTGGTTAACCAGCTTTTTACAGCTGCTTAACTCAAGACGAGCCCGTATGAAGCAGGACCCATGTGCAGCGTGAGGCGCAGAGACACTTCGTCCCAGCGCTCCGCAGCGTCCTGCCATCACCTTTCTGACAGAACAATCCTGATGTGGACACAGACCCTAACTACACCTGTATGTTTCCGGTCAAAACTTTCCCTTTTAAGGTATAATCAGCAACATTTTCTGAAAGAAAACTATGTATAGACTCAAATACACAACATCTCTGCATTTAGGAGCAGCTCAGAAAAATCCTGCTGACTCTACCTTTAAGGAAGATGGCCTTGCAATTTCTGAAGCTGCTCTCATTTCAATTTGTCACATACCAACGATTTGTCAGCGGACCTCAGCATCTCATACTAAAGCACAAGGTATCCTTTAGCAGCTGCATCTGATGCAGCCAGAAAACCTTTTTAACGCCATGTTTGGTTACAATAAGTACTTTATGTACATAACATGACATGACTGAAGCTACTCACAAGTGCAAGCGTGTGTTACCTGGTTGGGGATGTGCAGGTTAAAGTCGAGTCCACAGACAAACTCAGAGTGATGTTCCACAGAGTCCAGAAGAGGCTGGTTCAGACTGTAATCCCAGAACCTGCACAAACACAAACACAGATATTTAATTTCACAGATTTCCAAATCCACTTTTTCACAGCCGAAAAAAGACAGAGAGGGAAAAAAACAAAAACATAACAGCCATGGTTTTAAGTGTCTGTTGTTGAAGAAGGACAAATAAAAGTCCATCATCTTGAGGTTTACATACAAAAAGTCCATCTTCATTTTCCACTGTGTCATAAATCAACCATTTATTCCATTTATGAATAAAACCTTTTCTCTCAGTCTGAGCAAATAGGTCATTTTTTCCATTGTAAAAAACTCTTATCATTTCTAAGCAGTCCTCTGTGGGAGAGAGATCAGTCTTGTACCAACTTCTTGTTATTGCCTTTTTGCTTGTTATCAATAACATCTTGGTTAAATATCTATCATCATCAATGACATAATCATTTATGTAACCGAGGTGCATAACTTTGTGTTCCTTAGGCGTCAGATATCCCAGAATGTCTAATATAGTTGAGGAAGCTTTAAAGTCTCTTAAATGTTGGTATAATGCTAATATGGCCTTGAATTGTGTCCCACTCTGTCTCCACATCATTACAGCAAATATTCCATTTAATGTTTTTGAGTTTTGCATTTCCTTTATGAAACAATTCCTCAACTGTAAACATCTAATTAAGAAAATGTTGATTTGATGTTGTTTTCAATAACCAAAGGCAAGTTTGTAGCCTTGATTGTTGAAATGAAGTGAAAGTAAAACTCTGGGGACACAGTGTGTGAGGAGACGAAGCAAACACCTGCGTCTGTAAAACAAACTCATCACTTCATTACTTTACATGATTACAAATCATTTACACTGTTATACATGAGTGGCATCTAATATGGAAAAGAAGGGAGGATAATGAGTAGGAGGAAGGGAAGGAAAGAGAGAGAAAAGATCTAAAGAGGAAGGGAAGTAACAGAGACAGCAATTTGGAGAATGAGATTAAGAAAAATAAAGATGAATATGAAGTAGAAGAGAGCAGAAGACTGAGAGGGACGAGAAGAGCCAATAAAACACTGCAGCCTCCAGACTTCAGGCAGCAGCAGCCAATCAGACTAATTGAAAGACTGTTTCTCTTCCCGGTCCTGACAGAGTGACGTGTATGTGTGTGTGTGTGTGTGTGTGTGTTGTGTGTGTGTGTGTGTGTGTGTGTGTGTCAAAGGCCTGACGCAGCAAACACTCCCTCCAGACTCATCCACTTTGCAAATGTAATTAAATCATTTTCAGAGGGAACACTGCAGCTCCCATCAGGCTCCATTAGGCCTGTATTAATACTGCAACACACACACACACACACACATACCACACACAGCACGCACGCACGCACAACACACACACACACACACACACACACACACACACACACACACACACACACACACACAATGAATGATGGGTGTCTGGGGAGAGTCATGCATTGAGAGATATTATATATTGAGTGAGTTGTTAGTGTAAATCACTGCTCACACACACTTTCCCCCGTGTGCATGTGTTCTGTGTGTGTGTGTGTGTGTGTGTGTGGGTTTACGTTCTTTCTTAATGAGCAGCCTGCGCTCCTTTCTTGACTTTAGCACTGATTAATAAGTCAAAGACGTTGAGAAATAAACAAACTCTCTCTCAGAAAGTTGAAGAAGTAAACATGTTTGTTTCAGTGAGTTTTAAAGAAGTTTGGCTTCACTGCAGAACGATGCAGCAGCACGTCTGCATCCTTAAACTTCAGTTGTCCTCATGGGGACGTCTGGATGATGTATATTAAAAAAAGAAAAGACCTGGTAAGTAACAGGATTGAGTAGCAGGTGGAGCGTTCTCTCTTGTCCTTCTCAGAGACAGATTTAATTTCAAATATGCTGCACCTCAGATGATTGACAGGTGTTTTCACTTCTTCAATCACCTGACTGATTGAATACAAATTCTCCATGAATTCTGCACAGCCTTGCAATTTTGTACATTCAACTTTTTTGCAAATCTGACCAATCATCATAGCTTCCTGCAGTTCCATCAATCCTAGCACTCTCCTGTGCAAACATCAAACATGTACAAGTGCTGCTGTCTGTCGCTCAAACATGAAACATGATCTCTTCACGTACTAAGGATGTAAGCTCTACCGTTCTCGATCCTACTGTGGGAGCATCACACGTGGGTACCTGCCAGCCTCTGGCCAGCACACCTGTTGTACCGTCGATATTTACACCAGTGTTCATGAAACAGAGCTAACGTGCCAACAGGCTAAAAGTCAAAGACAAGTAGTTGTGTTAAGGATGAGTTGTGTTTGAATCCTGCCTACTTTCACACCTCTACACATCTGACCAACCACTGTACATGAGTCGGCATGATTGTCTGTTACAGAAAGTTACAAAAATTTGACCCAAACTCAGATTTCACACTTAGGATGGTGGTTTTAGATGCTGTTAGATGATCCAACAAGCACTTTGTTAAAGTAAGCTGTGGATTTAAGCTGATGAAAGTCTGAGCATTGAAGCCTCATGATGCTAGTGTGTTTGTGAAAACAAACACGTTAAACATGAAAAGCTGCTGCTTGAAGCAATCAAATAAAGAGCACAGCATGACCATGAAAACATATATTTACTTGTACTTTCTAATTTTAAATATCTAAGAGTGTATAACCACAGTTGACGGGGTTTCTGTGCTCACTCATTCACAAATATATGCATGAAGTCAAAATCGCACACATTCATCACCCTCGGTGCAGAGCAATACGTCTGCAGCGTAATGAAGTGCAGTGGCAATAAAGAATCTCAAGTGAAATGAATGCATTTCTGTCACAGCGCTCCCATTCAGTGCATTAAGAGGCAGGAGTAATAATCCTGCAGCTAAGAGCCACTGGAGCCTTGATTAGCTTCATAAAATGAGCAGCAACAATGATTTACTGCCCACTGCAGCCACACGCCTTTTTACATTTCAACACTGTGAATGAATGCAGCTGCAGAGGCAGAATTAGAGGAAGAAGTAGAACAGTTTAGAGTTTATTTTACTCTGGAAAGCATCTCTCAGCCTCCTGTGGGGGTGCTGAAATCCCAGGTTTGGGAACCATAGAACCAATGGTTGAAAGGAGAGCTGAGATGATTTGATTAGTAAAGCTGATCGGTAACAGGGCCAATCCAGACATATTTAAATTTACTGGTATCAGCTAAAAGCAACCTCAGCCTGCTGTTGCTGCAGTGCTGCTCTCAGGTGCCAAAATTAGCACCAGCCAATGCTGTGGCTGGTAGATTTGTTTCATTCACCTGCCAGAAATAAAAACAATCCAAGCGCTCTACTGAGCTGGTAAATGCTGGTCAGATCTGAGCATGCATTAGCCATTTAGCCAGTAAAAAAAAGAGTTAAATTTGTCCTCTCTCTCTCTACAATAGTGCAGCAATCACTGCACATGTGAGTGAAGGTGAAAAATTATTTAGGTGCACCAGTATGAGTCTGACGTCTGACTGAGGTTGGAAAAATACACATAAACCATTCTGTGAGAAAATCATGGGGTAACTGATAAAGAAAATAACTGTTATTTGCTGCCTTCGTCAAAAGATTCTTTTTCAGCAAATTCTCAAACATGATGATTAAAAAGTTGAGGAAATGTTTATATGAACTTTGCGGAAGAGAAATCTGTCCCATGACTTATTTTATACAAAAGCAGGTGTCAGCGACTCTGATTACAGGTTCAGATGACGTTCAGATGTGAGTGTGTGTGAGTGTGAGTGTGTGACCAGATGACTGTCCCTGTTAGACAAATATACCATGTTATTTGTACAAATGAGGCTCGCGCTGTCTTTTGTCCAGACTTTCCATGGTAGGTAATTATTTAGCTTCTATTGTGCTTCATTCTGTGGAACGGTCCATTCACCTGTCAGCTCTGAACGTGCGTCTCACTATTACCATGAAACTCATTAAGTCTCAGAGAGACAGAGATGCAGGGAATAAGAGGAACTGAGGACAAAACTAAAAGCCATAAAACATTTAGAATAAAAGAGAGAAGTGACAGAAGACAACAAAAAGAAAGATGTAAAGAGAGAGATCTGATCCCCTGATAAGTTGATATCAGTGATACTTTTAATCCAAACAGGAAATTAATGTTAAGAGTCACACAAACACACAGAAAGGAGCAGAGAACGTGTTATCTAAAGCAAACAGGAGACGTTTAACCTGCCGTCTAAAAAAAAAAGGACTCTCTCATTCACACTAAACACACAGAAATAATGACCACAAAAAGAATCATTTCAAATATGAAAAGTAAACTAAAAGCACCAGATATCTTTTTATTCTTCCATAAAAACTGTGAAGCAAAGAGAAAAAGGTGGAAAAAGGTACGTCTGCCATCAAAAAGGAGGATGAAGATGATAATAAAACAAAATAATGAGAATGCAACAAGTCCACCAGAGTTAATGACAAAATACTGTATGTTGTTTGTCTTCAAAATGAACTGACTGAGTGTTTTCTGATTCAGACTGTAGGCTGATGGTAGAGTTATTCTGATGCAGGTGTGGATCCAGATGTAGAGTAAAAGACTGAGAGGCTACAGCCATCTAGCTGCTCTGTGAGACTGTACGATGACAACAACACTGCTAACGTCAGCACGCTAATACGTTCAAAGTGAAAATGCTTTTATGCTAATATCTGAGCAGAAATCACCTTTCCATGACTTCCCAGACATGACAACATGCTCTCCTGAAGAGTTTATATTCAGGTATCAAAGAAAAATGACAATGGATGAACTTTTGTATTTTACTGACAATCATGTAAATTCATTAGTATTATTTTTGACTACTAAATTTCTGGTATCATCACATTCCTACTCTGGATTCTGTTTTCAATCTAGTATCAGCAAAAAATGTTATTGCACATTTCTGATCTGATGTTAGCGCAGTTAGCATACATTAGCTGGGAGGACTTTGAACTGTATTTTGTTTTGTTTTCAAGTCTTTTTTGGCAGCAGCCTAATGAAATTTATTAGTTCATTAAATGTTCATTCAGACAATGTTGAATAGCATCTATAAATCAAACGGTAAATGAAAGACCTGAATCAAAAGAACTGATGGTAATGTGTAATAAAAAACCTCTGGAATTTTCCTTTAAACAGATTTCAACATATTGAAGTAACAGATGAAAACAGCTGTCAGGTTTCCCACCAGAACTCTCCACTCAACACCGAGACTGTCAAGACTACAACTAAATAAATAAAGAGGAGAAAATGAGGGGGTGGAGAGCGGAAATGAGATATGAGAAAACATTAATACTCTCTGTGTGTACATGTACATTCAGTGTGTGTCTACAGAAGAGTGTGTGCTCAGATGTATTTGCATACGACTGTACTGTATGCGCATTCATGCCCTCTTCTTTGTGTGTGCAGGTGGATTAGATCAGTGTTTGAACGTGTTGCAACCAGCGTCTAAACACACAGGAAAGCCTGTAGAAGCAGCTGTGTGTGTGTGTGTGTGTGGTGTGTGTGTGTGTGTGTGTGTGTGTGTGTGTGTAGACTGCGTTTACACAGTGGAAGGTGTAACAAACTGAATACACCAGCAGGTGGATGTGACAGAGCTCAGATTTAAGATTTAACATCCAATAATCTGGATGATTGACAGCTACATTTCAACATGTTTTAGACACACGAATGCAAATTAAATATGTTGTTTAATTCCAGAACAGCCACATGCAGGACGTTACATTAAGCCTTTGTAGGCCAACCCAGACGTTAGCATCGCTGTGGTTTCCTCCATAAAGAGCCGGTGGGATTTTTCCAGTTTTCTCAGTTTACTGATGTATTTTATGTTGTAGAACAAAATACGAAAATCTCTTCAGCTTGTGTTAAGCACAGACCTTATTTCAGACCTCAAACATCATCACTGACGTAGGAACCAGAACTGCTAATATGCTAACTCCGGGTAATTTCTGGGTTTACGGACTCATTCCTGCAGCACTCTATTATCTTATTTAATCTGATCAAAAATCTAAGCGTGAAAACAACAATTCACCATTTTACAGTGGAGTTATGTACCAGATGATTTCTTGGATGGGTTTAGTAACTTCTTGGTGTCTCCACTGGTTGCCTGGCAACTGGCCTGGAAATAGTCCTGCAGATAACCCACTGTAACATTTATGCGTTTACACTTTGGTTTTTGTACAAATTAAATAAACATATGACCTGTTACTTAGTGATCTTTAGAGGAACTGGAAGGTGGATTTTGTTAGTTTCACCCTACTAGCTGTTTCCACTCTTTGTGCTAAGCTACATTAGCCAGCTGCTGGCTGCAGCTTCAGGTTTACTTTACCCAGTTCCAAAGCAACTGGGACACTGTGCAAAACATTAAGAAAACCAGAATGCAATCAGTTGCAAATTGTTTTACCAATACAAGTTTTATGAAGTCTTCACGAGTCCATGAGGTTTTGAAGCTTCAGTGATAATTACCCGTTAATATTTAGACATCACACTTTCTCCAAACTTATTTACTTCTATAATTTGCTGTTATTGTAATTATCAGTCTAATGACAGACGAGGACAGGAGGACAGGAGGACAGGAGGGGAAACCTCGGCCAAAGCAGTATGAAGGGTTGAGATTGTGCATTTGTGCATGCGGAGCAGAAATGCTCCGTTGCAAGGATCCTGTCCACGGGTTTGTATCACGTGCCCACACCTGGATTTTGGACTCTAGACTAGTTTTCTCACTCTTTATCAGTCTTTTACCTGTTTACCGGCACAATTTACACAAAATCTCCTTCCTCTCTTCAAAAAATCCCCACAAAAAATGAAGCATTCCAATACTGATTTGGACTTGATTTCCGTGGCAACAGAAGAAGCTTTGAAGCGTTCAGATAAGCCCTATGAAACATTCACAATATATGCTCAAAAATATTATGTATGTATGCATTTTATAGGATATAATATTTTGGATTTTCTTTAGAAGAGTTTTCATAATCCCATTCAGCAGCTGCAGACCGACAGGCTGCTCATCAACAGATGAAGAAGAGACGGATGGATAACGATGTGAAGAGAGGAGACTTCTGTTAATGAGGTGATTAGAGCCTCCTGCAGTCAGTCATGATCGATGCTTAGAGGGTTTACACACACACATGACCACACACACACACACACACACACACACACACACAAACAAAGATGTCAGGCCGGACACACACTGAGAATAGGTGATAATTAGCTGGATACTTTACATGTTTGGCAAACCTGCGTGTTGTTGCTACAGAGGAAAGCACACAAGGATAATTTGCACTCTTTCTTGTACTTCCTATATTATTTTCTCTTTCTTTCTTTTAACTGTATTTTTAATATTTTAATTTCTATTTTTAAATTTTTTTAATGTTACTTTTTACATTTTCTGCTCTTACTGTTAAATGTTCTGTCTTTATGTAAGCACATTGAGTTGCCTATTGTATGAAATGCGCTATATAAATAAAGATGCTTGCCTTGCCTTGCCTTGCCTTTGCAGCCTTGGCTCGTCCCATTCACCATGTTTTAATAAGATAAGATCAGATGAAGTAAAGCCACTGAATCAGTGTTATCACAGCAGTAATGAATGGATTAAGGATTATCTCAGAGGATGGACAGTAGGAGAGCTAATAGAGGAGAAGATTAAATTAAAGATACAGAGACTTTCAGAGCTTGAAGAAAGGCTCGGAAAGTTCCTCTGCACCAACACAGTCAGGTGATTTTCTGATGAAACTCACTGAGGATGAGACGTTGAGAGGAAACTTCAGGTTTCACATCATTAACATTCAGCTTCAAGGCAGATTTGAAAAGTCACGTCGACCATTGTTCATTTATTTAGAACACAAGATGCAGAGATGATGCCTTTTTATTCCAACAGGATTTGTTCAACTGGTGCAAAAAGTTTTCTAGCTTTGGGGTTGCAATAGTTTTTTTTCCTAGGATGGTGAAGTCATGTCCTGCTCTATTCTGCCTCTGATTGGCTTGTCCTGATAGTCTTACCCTAACCATTCCCAATCACACTCCTCATGTCTAAACCTGTCCAACCGAAAACGACCCAAACCAACAAAGCCAACAAGTACTAACCAATCAAAGCCAAAGTGAATCAGTAGGATCATGACTTAACCATCTTGGGAAAAAAAAGTTTTGCTTCCGTGTTTACTTCTCAGTCAACAGTTTTACAGATGTCTCTTTTGGCTTATGGGGGAAAATGCTTTTTGGGTTGAGTTTTCTTATATATCCATGGAGTAACTGCTAACTGTAGCTGCCATTAGCTAGTTAGCTTAGTTAGCCTTCCTAGCGGTCCTACTGCTACCTGACTCTGCCCAAACTGGCAACTCAGAAATAGAGCTGCACTAACACATCTAATAATCGATTATTGATCAAACATTAAGTTAATGGTCAACTATTCTGATAAACAATTAATCAATTTAAGTAATATTTTAAGAAAAAGGGGCAAAATTCTCAGATTCCTGCTTCTTAAATGTGAATATTTTCTGGTGTCATTAATGATTTATGACAGTAAACTGAATATTTTTGAGTTGTGGACAAAACAAGACATTTGCGGACGTCATTTTGAGCTTTTGGACACACTAATCGACTTTTTTTCATAATTTTCTGACATTTTATAGACAAAACAACTAAACAATTAAACAACAAAATAATAAAATTCTCCTAAAATTCTTACATATTGCACCTTTAAAGGTCAGATGTTTTTGTAACAAACAGGTAACAGGTGTGGATGTCTGTCAGTGGGAGAGACAGCGTCTGAAAAATAACATTTGTATTCAGGAAACCTCCTGAACCTCGCGTTTCCAAAAATGTATTGTCATGAATTATTTCTATGCATTAGTTTTATTCCAGCAATCTTTTTACTTTGTTTGCAGCGTCTGGGGTTCTTTTTGGAAAACAAAAAGTTTGGTCCTTTTTTTGATTTGTTCTGTAGGATTATTACCACAGAAGCTGGTTTCTCAGCAGCCACGGGGGGAAAGTCTACCACAGTCTGGTAAGTTGTGATGCTCCACCACGTGTGTGTGTGTGTGTGTGTGTTTGTGTTTGTGTTTGTGTTTGTGTGTGTGTCAGCACAGCCTTTAATGAAATCAGTACTCAGCATAGAGTATTTGAACCAATGAAAGCAGGGATCAATAAAACAAGGTTTGGCAGAGAGCCAGCTCTCAGCACATTTATCTTTCAGCCTTTCTTTTCTCCGTCTGGTATTTTACGGCCCTCTGTCTCTTCTTCTCTCTCCATCGTTCCACATAACTAACACCTGACATCTTTTTCAGAATCATCCCTCTTTCAGCTCACCTCCTACCATCCCTCCATCTTCTGTTCAGTGTCTCGTCAGCTGCAGCAGAAGTTGAATCCGGTCATTTAGACACATGTACTGACCTGTTTTTTGATTCTAAGGTTGGGAGATTTGCCGTCATGTGAATATTTTGGTATAATATTTTGGTGTTTATGTCTCTAACACCTCTGGGTGTTATTAGGTCAGTGGTTACCAAACTTTTTAGCTTGTGATCTCTTAAACAGAAGAAACGTCCCCTTGTGATCTCATCACATGCTGCACAAGTCTGCAGGTTGGTATCACTTCAACTAAAGCACAAATACCTTTTCTCTTGCTCTATTTGATTATTTTAGAGGCCTGAAGGCGTAAAAAGATCCAGTAAGTCACACACAAAAAAGCAAAGATCAGAGGGAAAGAAGTAAATATACTCTAGTGTAGCAGAAAGCTGTTTTTTATGGTTTCATATCTCGTTAATCATTTCATGACTCGTCAGGATTATCTGTTTTGATTTTTCTGGAAACATAATCCCAAATGGATATTTTATCTATAAATGGTTTTGCAATTGAATTTCCAGCAAATGTATAATAGTTAGTATCTGCCAAAGTTTACTCAACACTGTTATCTGTCCGGCTGGACCACAGACTGCATAAACATGGACATAAATTCAATGACATCACCCGTTCTCTTCGGCTCTGGCCGTCTCGGGTGGAGCTGAGGTGCCCACCTGTCACTCAGTGTGTGTCTGTGTGCAGTTAGCCGTCTGCTGTGGTCTAAAACATCCTCACTGATGTAAACTGTCAGAGTGACACTGATGTAAATGATCCTGCTGCATTAATACAAAAACATGAATATCACGTTTAGTCATCACAGACTGAGCTGAAAGAAAAAGTGAGGATTTTTCTCCTCAGAGGACAATATTTTATTAAAGTGATAAACTAAATAAATAAATAAAGGCATATATAAATAGTGATCTTTTCCTAAAATACTGCTGATTCTGTGCTGTTGGAATTTAAAATCTGAAGTCTGCAGCGCACCATAGAGGCTTCCAAGAAAAACTGTCCTAACTATCATAAAGCAGAAATCTAATCTGTAGACATTTCACTCTGGCAAACATCCCACTGGACTTATAAAGAGAAGGAAAAAAAAATCCAAATAAACTTGAATAAAAGTGCAAAAAAATAGCTTATTTTGTCAGACCAACTGTCCAAAACATAATATTCATTTTACAGTAACTGAAAAGCAAGAAAAGCAGCAAATCCTTTGCTTTAAGACCGAAATGTTGAATTCATCATCAAAGTTGTTGTCAAATTTTTGTCCATTTTATTGTACTTGACAACACTTCTGTGCACAAAGCAAAGTTAGCTGTGGAGGAACACAGAGATCAGACCTCAACCACAACTCACTCCTGAGCTTCAAGCATCCATAAGACTTGTAATTTAATTCTTATGTGGTATAAGAGACACATTTGACTACTTGAAACCATCTTCTGCAGAGGTTAAAGGACTGTAGCGGTGGTGGATGTGATCTCTGGCGTGGAGGAGTCGTATTTCTGCTTACAATCCTTTTCTTTCAATTACCAACCAAAGTGGATGGATGGTGTCATCGTAGAAGCAGCGAGGGCACCGTGATAATGTGTGATAAAGTTAACTGATGTGTGAGATGGAGACAAAGATGAAGAGGAGCTGCTCCTTTATTGGAGCTGCAGAGGCTCAGTTAATAAAATCTGTAATATCAAGCAAGACTGCCTCTGTGTTTCTGATGAGAATATGCTGCTTCATGATCTTATTCTCTACTTTTCTCTGCTGTTTCTCCGTTTCAGTGAGTTTCTGCAGTCGTAGATTTTAACATAATGTCTGTTCTGTTCTATAAAACTGCTGATGAATCTATTCTAACCTGTCAATGATGGATAGATACATTTACAGATGGGATTTAATGGATGGAGAGATGAATGACAGAGAGAAGAAGAGCAGCACAGTCCTTGAGAAACACTCTGAAGTTCTATTAAAAATAATAAGCTGATTAATTCATCGCTCAGTCAACAGAAAATCTATCAGATCAACTAAATATCTTGACAGTCTGAACACTCTCTGGCTTCAGGTTCTCAAACGTGAGGATTCACTGCTTCTCTCTGTTGTTCATCACCGTAAATTAAAAGCCTTTGGGTTGGTTTCAGGCCAAATAAACAATTTAAAGTTGTCATCTTTGACTCTGGGAAAATATAATGAACATTTTTCTCCATTTTATGGATTATCTTGACAGATCAATCAATAATGAAAACAATCATTGTCACAGACCTTCTATGAAGTGATGCAAAGGGCTTCTGGAAGTTTGATCCTGACTGAAAAGGTGCATTTTAATGTTTTCCTCAACATAGTAAATATATTTAATGTTCATATTTTTTTCTATTTCCCCTTGCTTTATATAATTTTTTTTTTAAAGCAATGGTCCTGACACTTAGTTCAGGGTCTAACCCTGTTCTGCCTCAGGACCAGTCGGAGAACAAATCAATGAGAGTCAAACAAATTATAACACAACAGAAACAAAACTACACCACCGAATTGAAACACAGACAAAAGCACAGAGAAAATGCAGTGTTATCTGGTCCTAAACAGACAGTATATTGTGGCATATTACCTGAACACAGTGACTGACCATAAACAAAGAACTGCGCTGACAAAGTACAGACTCAGTGAGCACAGCCTGGACATCGAGACGGGCGGATACAAAAAAATCATGGCTCCCGAAGGAGGAGCGCTTCTGCCAGCTGTGCAAAGAAGAAAAAGCAGAAACAGAGCTGCATTTTCTGACAGAATGCACAAAACTCCAGCCCATCTGAACCAAATATGTCCACAAATTTAAACAAAAACACCCTGAATTCAGCCACACGAACAGTATAAGCAAATTACCGATCCTGTTGGGAGAACATAGAGAGAGCAGCACATTGCTGAGCTTCCCACACCAGTACTCCTGCTGCTTCTCCAAACCTGGGGTGAGTCACACAACCACATTTCAAAAAACATGAAATATCCCTTTATGATTTCATTCTAGACATGAGAAGGTAAGAGGAAGCTAATCCAAGTATCACTGCCTCTGAGAGTATCAAGATAAATGAAGTGCTGCAGACTAACATTAATATGAGGAATATTTGTTCATGTGTGTCGTCTTGATTTCCCTGAGAGAGACGTCTGATGAAGCTCTGCGGGGTTTCACCATCAATTACTCCGTGCAAACTCAATTAAACTTCAACCTGTAAAAACTTCCTTCATTTCCATGGATCATTAATGTGAAATGAGTTACACACGTGCTTCAAAGTCTGATAAATGAAGTTTTCAGGAGCATCTTTGCTTTTTTGCTAAAACACCAGAAGTAAAGAGCCTAAATGTCAGAGCCTCAGTCAAATGAAGTTCAGGAAGTGCTTCACGATCAGGATCAGAAACGATAACGTTACACAAGCAGAGAAGAACAAAGTAATAAAAGAGTCTCTTACCTGACAGTGAAGTCGTACGAGCAGGACGCCAACACGGTCTTACTGAACGGAGAAAACTGTAAAGAGACGAATAAAAAAAAATGAAATTAAGAAAATGATGTTCTTTATCTGTTAGTTATACTAATTTCTGAATTTCCAAAACATGAGTGCTCACTTATTTGTGTGTCTTATCATTATTTGAACCACAGCACATTAATATTTCATATCATTTACTGGAGTTAGAGTAGGAATTCTGCAATATTAAAAAAATAGTATTAAAGTAAAAGTTTTTTTCAGTTATCTAAAATGTTTTATATCATCTTCCTGATGAGAGGAAATAAAACCAATGAGACGTCCTGTTAACTCAGACTAAATGCATCTATTTCTCATTCATAAAGTATTCAACATGTGCATCCAGAGTAGGGCTGCAAATAATTTATTGCTGATCAACCGATCTGAGAATAATCTTTCCACTAATCAAGTTGTTTGGTCCATAAAATGTCAGAAAATAATGAAAGTTGATTAATGAATCCTGCCACAAACTTGTCAACTGAAAAACAGCTCCACCGGTTTTCACATGTTTAGACCTATTTTCATCTAGTGATCAATCTGGCAATAATTCTTCCACTAATCAATTAGCTGTTTGGTCCATAAAAGCCCCAACATGCCGTTTGCACACTAATATTCATATATTAATCAAATGAGGAAATAATTAAATAGTAATGCAGAGCAAATTAAATAAAAGTTTGTTATGACCCAACTGATGCCTTGCAGAGAAAAAAAATCTTTGTGATATGTTTCTTACATCCAGTATGAAAGAAAAATCTGAATATTAAAACTTTTCTTCTTGTGGGTCTCAGGAGGCGACGTACTCTCGTGGACAGAGACCTGAGACCGCTCTGGTCAATTTATTTTAGGGAGACGACCAGGATGTGCTGCAGAGTCAACACAGTGATGTTAAGCTGGAAGAGGTCCTGACTGTCCCTGTCAGAGCTGAAAGCTGTTTGTCATGAGATAAAACGTTTATGATTTATGCTTTGGAGCAAACATCAACAGATCATCATGAATATTAATCACTGACATTCAGGGATGTCTGTGCGACTGGGATGTTCCCAGTAAGATTTTTCTTGTTGGAATCATCTCACATTTATGACTGATGTTAGAGATGTAAACTAACTAGATTTTACAATTTGTTCATGTTGGCTGAGTAAAAAAGAAACACGCTTTGATTCTCTCAGGAAGAACTCAGCAAGCGGTTCTTTCAAAATAAAAATTAGAAAGCAGAAGGCCTGCTGTGTTTTCTATTACAGTTTGTTCTGGAGAAAAAGAAAAATAAACTAAATATTTTGGCTCCTCGGGGACTCCTGACTAACACACTTTCATCTGTTCGGAGTTTTTTGAAGTCTGCAGCTGGAGGTTTTCCCTCATCTTGTAAAAAGGTGTGAATGTTTAAAAAAAGAGTTTGTCTTCAGGCAGGACGAGTCGAGTTTTCAGCCTTTTTTTCTGCTCAGCAGTTGCAGGATTGTGCCGACACAGAGAAGAGTCCGGCGAGAGTAATTTCACCGACCGTCGGCGAAGCACTCTTAAATTAATTTATTCGTTCATTTGTTCCACCGTTCTGCTTCTGACAGTCTCACCTTTCTTATCAGGTAGATTCACGCCGAGTCGCTGCCTCGTTTAACACCTCTCTCCTTTTCTCCTTTTCTCTTTCTTTCTCTCTCAATTATATTTTCAGCAGCTTTATTGGCATCATCAGCAGAAGTCGTTTGTTAGCGAAGCAAAAACAACAAATATTGAGACTCTGAGCAGCTGTGATGAAGAGCACAAAATCATCTGGGAGCAGAACCACATCTTTCTGTTAACATTTTCTGTCTGACACTGTTAAACTTTGCTTTCAGTGTTATATAAAATACTGTAACCAGGCAACAATTATTTTCATTGTTAAATAATCTGCTGATTATTTTAACAATAGATATACAACAGTCCAAAACCCAAAGACTCCTCATTTACTGTCAGAAAAGACAAAGAAAAGCAACAAATCCTCACATTTAAGAAGCTGGAACCTGACAATGTTCGACAATTTTACTTAAAAAATGACTGAAACAATTAATGGATTATCAAAACTGACTAACTGATGTAGCTCTGCTGTGTGTTTATTTTATGAAACCCAGCTGAGGAGGTTTAAAGAACGTCCCCGAGCTCTTCTAAAATCTCTGTAAACCACGACCTCACGTGGCTTCTTGCTTTATTGACGTTGGACGGGAAGTATCTTTGTCTTTCAGTTTATTTTTATCTCTTTTCTCTTCTTCTGCTGATGGTGAATCTCTTCACCGCCTCTCTGCTCCCTCCAGTAAATCGATACGAGCTGACAGATTTGCAAACACTGACAACACACACACACACACACACACACACACACACAGTTTCAGAGTGAGTTCTCTCGATCGATCAGTGACACCTGTCCTGAAAAAACACAACTTGAACAAGACAGTTCCTGATTGGGTGAACTCAGGTAGACGGGTTGTGTTTAACAGCTGTGTGTTGTGTGTGTGTGTGTTGTGTGTTGTGTTGTGTGGGGTGTGTGTGTGTGTGTGTGTGTGTGTGTGGCTGTACGTGCATATTCATGACGTCTGTGTGTGTTTATGTGTGTGTGACGTGACATGTGTCTAATCTGTGTAAGTGGGATGTGTTTAGGGACTCCTCTGCAGCTGTCTTTTCTCTCATACACACATCTATTGCGTGCGTGTGTGTGCAGTGTGTGTGTGTGTGTGTGTGTGTGTGTGTGTGTGTGTGTGGTCCTATTAGGTCCATTTAAGTGGGTGTTTTGATGCTGTCAGACCCTGCTCTGCATCTCTGCCACACACACACTTTGCTCTAAATTCTGAGAACAAAGTGTTGTTACAGGACATTTGACAGCATATGTGACACCAGGCTGTGTGTATGTGTGTGTGTGTGTTTGTGTGTGCGTGTGTGTGTACCTTGACTCTGCGGATGGCGTAGGTGTGGCCTCTCAGCTGATTGACAGGCTGTCGGACGTTCCTCAGGTCCCACACACACACACTGCAGTCAACCGAGCCTGTGGCCACAATATTCTGCAAACACACAACATGTTACCGTTTAAAAAAAACTGTTGTTTACAACAAATACACATATAAAACATAGAATAAAGTGTGTTGAATGAGTGTGACATTAAGGATATTCTACTGCATTTTTAGGCCCAAGTAAATGTTTTTCGCAATAAATATTCCAACTCAAACTGATTTGGATATCATAATCATGAATTAGGTTATTACATGCATTTAAGGTACACTAAATAAAACTAGAATAAAGCTTGCTGAAATAAGCAGGGACGTCTCTGAGAAAGACATCGTCTGGATGGCAGCATACGTGGCTCCAGATCTTGTATGTTTATGACTCAGTTTAAAAGTATTTTCAAATCAATGCATTCTGTAAGTTTTTTCGGAACAGGGGTTTGTACTTAAGGTACATGCAGTTCCAACATAATCTGCATTTTGTGAAGGATAAAAACACAGTAAAGCTAAAAGAGGGGGGCGGTTACCTGGTCATATTTGCACCAATCACAGCTGAGGATCTCAGCCTTGTGCGCTGGGACGGCCAATCGACACACACCGCCCTTCACATCCCAAACTCTGAGCGTCCCGTCACCTGGAAGCAGTCAGAGAGATACAGCAGAGATTTACCCAGCATGCCCGGTACAACCACAGTCGGACGTTTCACTGTAAGATAAAACCTGCTGGTGCCTCAATCAGTCAGTTTTTTTGTGTTATTGTGTAACTTTGATGAATCCAAACTAACCTTTAAAAACACTGAGGTCACACAATTTCACAAACAAATCAACAGATGGAGGCAGCGCTTACAGGCAACTCTGTTGTTCTGTGAGGTAAAATGAATGATTCACTCATGAGTTTGGTTGGTCACTCCCCTGCTCACTGTCCCCACATTTACCTTATGTTTTTAAGATCAAGTAAAGGCATAAAGTGTCCAAAAAATAATCTAAAAACCAGAGAGAGAGAGAGGAAGTGAGAAAGTGTCAGAAGATATGTAAAGAGAAATATAACTAGAGGAGGATGAAGAGAGACAGACGGAGAGAATAAAGAGGTTAATAGAGGGGAACGTGGCCATCAGTGTTTTCACTTTCTTTAGATGTCAGGTCTGTGTGTGTGTGTGTGTGTGTCCCAGTTTAAAATGCTCTCTTGTGAACCATGGTCCTCATTTCAGGGACCACTTCATTATGGCATCAGTCCAACTCTGTGTGTGTGTGTGTGTGTTCCTGGGCAGAGGTTGAGGGTCTGCCAACACACTGCGACAATCATAAAGCAGAACCTTTACACCATGTTCTCCTCCCTTGTGCTCCTCCTTCCTCTTCATTCATTTCACAGCCAGCAGGTTCTGAGAGGTTTATTCTAACGCTGCAGTCTTTCTGCCAAAATCAGAGTTACAGCCTCAGTACGCTTCAAAAATCTAGAGGTGGGGGGTCGGGGTGGACAGAGATGGAGATGCAGAGATGGACACCTGTAACTTGGTATAATTTTTTGCTTGTGTTATCTTCTTTAATTTCTGTTTGCCCTTCTTAAGAACTGTGATCCGTAATCAGAAATGCTGGAGTAATCAGAAATGCTTTGTTGTCGAGGAACATTCAAGACTGTATGTGATCAATGGGCCAGAACATTTTCGTGTTCTTATCTTAAATTTCTCTGACTTTTGTTCATACGGTGGGCTCGTACAAACGTGTCACGTCAGATTCAACAAACGCTTGTAACTTCAGATAACTGCGTAAATGATCCACCTGTGTGTATCTCAGTGTGCATGCATGAGGCTTTTAAATTAGCATAAATAACGCACAAATAACACCATATAAGGCTGCGCTTCCTGTCAGGAAGTGTCCATTCATGAAAATGGCTTCAAAAAGTAAAAAGAACTTTACGAGTTTGGAGTTTGACGTCCGTAAAGGAACGTCTGTCATTTTATCAGCATCAGCAGTGGAATTAAAAGACCTGCTAAAGCAAAGAAACGGAAAACGTGAGTGCTGTTAATGTGGTGTCAACTGAGGGTCGGACTGTGACTGAAATAAAGACGAAACATCTCAATATGAAAATGCGGGGGTCAAGGGGAAGCTTTCACCGTGGGGACAGAGGACAGAGTGAGGATGTTGCATGAGGATGAACAGCAACTTCATAAACCTGCATTTGCAGATATGCAGCCAATATACCTGACAGCAGGTAATAATAAATCATTAAGGTAATGATGAGGGGCTTTATATAAATATAAATTTACAATTATACTAAAATTAGAAATGTAGTCAAACAGGATAATGTCGACATAATTATGAAGTGTAATTTACTTTTCAAACTCTAAATGTCTTCAAACTTATTAAACATACAGTGATTAGTGATAAAAACTTGAGTTTAGACACCAGCAGACTGACTGCACGTGACTCCGACAGGTCTGGACCTCGTAAATTGTGTTCATAACTGAAACTTGGTGAATTCCTAAATCTGTTTGTACGAGTGGTTCTTGCACGAGACCCACTGTTTTACCTCGAAACTAAAAAATAAAACTAGTTCACAAACAGTAAATAAAATCTTATGATGACAACGATGTGAATCTGTTGATTGACGTCAGGCGACCTGCTGAACTGTAAACACGCCGACGTCAGACACACGCCTGTCTACAAACCAATCAATGTCAAATACGGGGAGAATCAGCGACTACAGGGCGTAGGTATGATGTTTAGTTCTTCAGTCTGCTGGGTTAATTGCAATGTGAAACCAATTTAACCAGTGTGAAAGCACCCTTAGTCAAGTGCACCTAAAATATCACCTGCATCTTGTGGCTCTCCCTCAGAGAACAGTAGTTATAGCTATAACATTTTGTTTTGGCAGGACGGAGGCCTTTATTGGAACTTTAATGTCGATGCTTGTGTGGTCCAAGCAACTATGAAGAGAGATGAAAACTTTGGGCCACATCAGAGTGGAAGCTGCCAGCTAAATAAATTTGCTTAATAGGATTTCGTGACTGGGAGTCTGGACTGTCTGTTCTGAAACAACGCCACCTAAAGTCCCTCCAGGCGGACACCAGTGATTTGAGTCGAGTTTGAATAAACGGCTCAGAACAAATCCTGACTGTTTGTTGCAGGGAACAGATTAAAGAGGAGGACTTCACCCCTTCCTGGCTTCACCTCATGTTTACTGACCAGCAGATTAATGCCTCCTCTTCTCCTCTTCATCATTTCCTCCTCATCCTCCTCTTCTTTAATCCCACCAATGGATGAAAACCCAACAGACCCTCGTAGACCAGGTCCTCCCGCTCTTCATCGATTCTTTCATGACTGCTTTAACCCTTTTATTTATCCTCTTCCTCCCTCCATCCCTCCTCCTCCTCCTCCTCACACACTCCACTTCTCAGCCATGCGTGGAAGCTGCTCTGGCATCAGTGAGTGAAAAACATGCCAACTCGACAGTGGGTGTGTGTGTGTCTGTGTGTGTATCACCATTTACAACATCCAAACAGTTTAACATTGTGTTTCTTTTGCAGCAGCAGCAAAGAGGGTCTGGCCCTGGACGTGGTGTGTGTGTGTGTGTGTGTGTGTGTGTACATTCTGCAGCACATTAGAGGCTGACTTCTGTAAAAGGGTCTCGCTCTATTACACCTGGTATCTCTGCTGTATCAGCAAGTTCAGCCAACACACACACACACACACACACACACCTCTCCCACATGCAGCAACCTTTAAGCTTCTTACTGATGTGAGACAACCTGAAAATTCACAAAGGTACAAGCACACACAACACACACACACACACACACACACAACACACACACACACACGTGATGCTAGTGAAGTAATCCTGGCAGATTTTGAGGAGGAAAACACTACAGATTTTTTTCATCTGAAAGAACATAACATAAATGGAATTTATGTTTATTTTGGGAAAATAAAAATTCAATTTGCAAATATAGTCAAGTTACTTAAGTTTCATGTCAGAGTGACAGGACTGGGGGCTTATACCGGGCCTTGTGGGACACCACTCTGAGTGGCCTCGCTCCTCTTTTTGAAAGCAAAGACACCAAGAAGAAGACTGTGGAAGTGCTCACCTCCCCAAGGAGTTATTTGTGAGTTAATGTTTTTGTTTAACAAAACTGAACAGGCCGTTGAATGAGAGGTGGCACAAGGAAGACAACAGGCCTGTTCAGCGCGAGGTTGATGGCGAGATCTCAGGAACGAGCCCATCTAAACTTCAGAGCCACCGAGTGGTGAAGCAGTCGACTGGTGCAGATTTGCCAGGTCAATGCCAGAATCTGGCTGAATGAGTCACACAGAAACAAAGGAAAGTCGAACACGCACACAGAGCAGCTTTTAATCCCAGCTAACATTAGCTTTCCTGCTAATGGACGTTATGTCCCCCATACCACGTCTGAAGACCTCGACACACAAGTGAATTAACAGTAGGGTACTAAAATTTAAAAAGGGGCTGACATCAGCTTTTGGTTGCTGAAACTGAAAATATGGTCACCTTATATTTTGAGTAATTAAGATACTATGCTATTTATACGCCAGCATAATAATGAAAATGTGACATAAAAGAATGTTTAAAAGCTATAAAACAGTAGCTGAACAAAATTCTTTATAGTTTATGTTTTATCTAAGGCTGTGACGATGTGGATTTTTTCCTACTATGATGACAAAGCAACATATTCCTGCCGCAACTGCCTAAATAATTACGTTTTATTGGACCTTACTGACTATACTGTTGTAAGTGTAGCATAGCTCGTTTGAGTAACAGGGCAAGTGAAGGAGGGCGAGCAGCAGACTGACTGTGCTGCTCATAGCAGTAAGTTGTCAGTGTGGCAGTAAATGTACAGTTCAGGTTACAGCATGTCTGTTAAAAAACGCTGAAGCTTCTCAACACCAAGAAAAGTCTTGTTTATTGTTTCTCAACTGATGAAACAGTGACGGGGTTAACCCCGAAGTAAGCTGAGCAGGTAAGGCTAACATTAAGCTAATGCTAATGTAATGTTCTAGCTTTACAATGTCAGCTCCGGTGCACTCACACCCCTTTCAGAAGCTTTGTAATCCAGCCTTGAACTGCAGCATCTTTTTAGAGGCTTTGTAAAATAAATCCAACACTGGATATTTTCTGTGGTTATTTATCCATTTTTCCATATTTAAAACAGCTGCTGTTGTTGTGTTAGCATGTTGTTAGCTGCCCACTGGCAATCCTCGTCTGATTCCTGGAGAAGTTCCAAAAAGAGCCATTCATTTCTGTTTCAATGTCAAACTGATTCCTGATGTCTTGATCTCTTCACACTAATCCTTCCCTGGTCATATTCCTCTCACCCTTCATGTACGGGTCTTTGCATTAAAAATATTTTTCTCCTTTCACTCAATTTTCAGTCGAGTCGAGGCTGAATGTGATCACAGCGAACACGTGGGTGACTGTAGCAAAAAGGGTTCAAATAAAAAGCCACAGAACCGCATTCACTCAGATTTACATGATTGTTTTTATTGGCTGATGGAGCCGAGATCAGCCACCTCCAGAGCTTATCTATAAAACACTGCTACAGTACCACTGGGCTGAAAACAAACACGCACACACACACACAGCTGGATTGTGTCTTCACTGAGGCGAGCTGGCAGAGCGGCTGTGTCGTGAAACACAAACAACCAGAGGAATTACATGTAGACTAAAGACAGCGTGCATCTTTTATTCTCAGATTATTTCATGGCAGCTTTGCTTGTCTGTGTTAAATCCTGTGAACAGTGACAGAAAACATGAGAGAAACTGACAGAAGACAAACAATAGATGCTACTCGCAAGGTGTTTGGAACCAGGTCCAACATACAGACAGGTGTTGGTGGATTCCTGTGAATTTTAACTTACATAAAATCATTTCAATGTAATCTGCAAAAGTAGTTGTTTCAAAGTCTTTCTTATTTTTGACATCTCAAGGTTAGCAATTGCAGGCCCAACTGCATACAGCTAATGGCCTTTTTATTTCTTTTATTCCTGCCCTCAGCAGTCCACCACTGCACAGCAGCCATTATGCACCAGGACACTCACCACACATCAGCTTGAGGTAGAGAAGGAGGGAAACATCGAGCCAGTTACACTGGGGGATGATCAGGTGACCAGATGGACACAGCCAGGTTGGTAATTTAGCCAGGACACCAGGGAGCCCCGTGTCATGGGATCTTTAATGCCCACACTGAGTCAGGACTTCATCTGAAGGACGCCATCTCCTACAGCACAGCATCACTGCCTCAGGCAATGGAATTTTTTTTTTTTATTAGGACCACAGGGAAGACTGACCCCTACTGGCCCACCGGCACCACTTCTAGCAGCAACTTTTCCCAGGAGGTCTCCCATCCAGGACCAAGTAAAGCCCACAGCTTTAGTCGGAACAGGGGACATGTTGGTATAAGGGCTGATTCTTTCTGGTTGGGTGGTTGTTGCTTGTCCGACCAAATTCTCATTGGTCGGACAGTCACTGGTGTTAAAAAAAAACACAAAAAAAAAACCTACAAACTAAACGAGAACCTAACTGACCAATCTTAAATGCCAGGAGAAAGACCTGGACAGCATCACTTAAAAAATAATCAGAATAAAACAAAAAAGGGAACAAAAAGTCACATAAAAAAGTGCAGTTTTTTTCATGTCGACCACATTGATCAGTTGAAGCATAGGTAGAATTTCAGTTGACTGAAATTCTACCTACTCCATCTTGTATCTTGTCTCTTGAACACAAGTGATTTTACAAATATTTGTATTGAATTTTAATGTTTTACACCCAAAAATAAGTAACATTCTGCGTATCAGTTCATGTGTTTGACACTGTGCTGAGTTTGAAGTCATTCTCAGTCACCTTGTTTTGTTTCTGGGGTTTAAGTGTTGCTCATTTGCTGTTAGTGTGGTTACAGTCCAACAAGGTTGCATGATTGAAAAAAAGCAAAGAGTTAAGTTGTTTACTGCAGCTCTGATTTGTTGCACACTGGAGGAGAGCTGAGGGCAGACTGTAGCTCGCACACACAATGACACTGAGGAGACTGCAGGGCAACTGAAGCTCAGCACACACACACACACACACACACACACACACACAGTTCTCTCATGCTGATGCGGGAGGAGGTGATCTTGTGTGGCAAATTGGGGGGGATGGAGAGAAGATGAGAGGAGAGAGAGGAAGAGGAGGAGAAACATGGGGAGATGTGAGGAGGAGAGGCAGCAGGGAGCATGGGAAACCCCGATAAGCTTAGCGGAATGAGACACCATCTGCCCCCTGCTTCCCCCGGTATCTCCGTCTTTCTCTCTCTCTCGGTTCCTCACTTCCTCTTCAAAGCCGGTGGTGGCAGTAGCCTCTCATGTTCTCTGTGAACCAGAGGGGAGGCCTCCATGGGGAGATAAGGCAGCAATTCTCCACCGTACGCTAATGCTAGCTAGCGATGTTTGACAACTCATTATCATCCATCCACTCATCCATCCATCTATAAGACCCACCAGAGGATCACTTCGCTGTCGCAGCTCAGACTCTGTACGGCTTTTGTCATGTTTTATTTTCAGGAACAGAGAGATTTATTTTTTTCTCTCTTGTGCTGAATGTTTTTAACCCGTTGGCTCTAAAATCATTATGTTAAACAGCTGGAGGCCCCCTGGAGGCTTTCAACATGGGAGTTTACAAACTGCTGAACTAGCAGGCAATTACAAATGACCCGTGTAACACACATGTACACTTATAGGATAAAACTAACTCCATAAATGCAAATGACTACCTGCATAAATGCATATTTATGTTTTCAGTGTGATCACAGGGGACCTATTATGCTCAATTTTAGCTCTACATTTTTATTCTGGGATTCCATTAGAGTAGCTTTGCATGAGTCCTGTGTTCCTAAAAGTCCACTTTCTTCTGATTTTCCAGCTTCCAGAGGCAATATGGGGCTTTGAATTTTATGAATTCAGTGTGTACTGTTACTGTTCAGGCCACAAGTGAAACAAGAATTAGGTTTGAATAATTTTTCTGGGGGCCTGGCCTCACCGATTACAGGACACAAGCACACAACTTTATAACTTTATTTGCTGATTTTAGTTGATTATGAACAGCTTATCCACAGGGGCTCCTCAAGGGTCAGTGCTCGACCCTCTTCTCAATATGCACTACCTCACTTCACACAATAATCCACTCTCATGGTTTCTCATACCATGCTATGCTGATGATACCCAGCTCTTCCTGTCATTCCCTCCAGAAGACCCCACAGTGTCTGCTCGAATCTCGTCTCTCAACTCTGTCATTCACAGATTTTCTTGATGGACAGACAGCTTTAGCCTCTAACTACTGCTACACGTTGCTGCTGTTAGCTCAGTTAGCTGTTTTTGAGGAGCTAGCACTCGAGAGGCATTTTTGATCAATAACTGGTTTAAGCCATTACAATTAGCAGTCCCAGAACCAGCTGTTCTGGGAATCTATTATATTACGTTGTAGACTTGTCTCTATCATTGGCTATTCTGGTCCCGCACAAAAATTACCGACGTAATCATCCAGATTTTAACTCCTAAATATCAAAAATATTTGAGGGTGGCCCCAATGAGTCTGCAAGCAGATCATGGGGTTAAAACTGGATGTGTAAACCCCTCACATTACCAGATAATCTGGGGATAATGCCAGTACTGACCAAGGTCCCTGATTTCTCTTCCAATTATTATTATTAAACTCCTGTAGTCTGAGGCCGCCTTACTTGCTTAATCAGCTAATTGTTTCAGCACTTGTAAAATACACAAAAGCATTGAGAGAACTGGATGTTGTTTTCAAGATGGAACCACATTTATTCCAACAAAGGCTGCTGAATTAAATCTGGCCCAGAAATTTCATCAATGTGAAGTTTCTCCTGCAAACAGAACCAGAACTAGTAGCCACTGTATAAATGTGTTAGTAAAATATTCTTATTTAGTATTACAAGAATCATAGATTACTTTATGATGGCATAGCAATACGATGCTGATCTGCTCAGTGTTTGTATGTATATGTATATATGCTTGTATCTGCTCAGAACAACAAGCTATAGTCGATTTCTTTAACACGACCTTTCTGGCCAAAACACTTCTTCCTTCATGTTGAAGGCTGAATGAAAACTTGAGCTCTGAAGACCTCCTAAGTTCAGCAAACACAGGTCAATGAGACAAAAAAAATGCATCACAACACAAGTTTTTGTGTGACAACCATCCGGGAGCACTTAGATTGTTTTCTGACCTTTAGCGAAGTTCTGAGCGAGCACCACATTTCCTCACAGCTCCGCCTGGCTTCACTTCTATCACTGCAGTGAAAGCAGAGACCTGTGTGCGATTTACAGGGCAGCTCTATCGAGACAGCTCACATTACAGGAAACAAGCAGCCTCAAGACAGACCAATGAAAGGTCGATTTCTCTTCCAGATCACTTGGTCAGAGCTCACTAAGCAACATTACTGGGACCCACTTTAGTCCCCCACCATGAGACTGGGAACTACTCCACTACACCCTATAATTCAGCTGTTGGACAGATACTTTAGATACTGGGAAAGTTTGTCTGTACTGCCATCAGTGGACACTTCTTCTTCTTCTCTGGATTTTTGGTGTATTTACTCCTCGGTCTGCTGGCTCAGAGCATCATTTCACAGCTGAATAATAAGTAAACCTTTTGTCACCTGTATGAAACAAATCCAGAGAGTAAATACATTCAACATGCTTATTGATTCATAAAGAAAACTCTGAAGTCATGATATCACAGGAACCCCCCCCCCCCCCCGTCTATTGATTGTTGCTCGTCTTCTCATTTCAGATCTAACCAGGCCTGAAGCAGCAGTGGCAGCAGCAATCTGATGTGAGACAGGATCACTCCATCAACACCAGCCCTACAGAGAGACTCCCTCCTGTTCATCTGTGTGTGTGTGTTGTCACATAGCTCCTCAACTAGGCTGTGAAACCTTAGATAGGGTAACCATGTGTGTGTGAGAGTGACAGCCACAGAAAGTTTTCTCTCTATTTGTCATCATCTTGTCTGTTTTAATGCTGTGCTAAAGGGCACTGTGACTGTCTCACTGAGGATATGAGACCAGCTGATCCCTCATCTTTGCCTGTGAATAAAGTTCTGACGTATGATATTGTAAATAACTGAATATCTATCAGCTGCCCTGGGAGACATGTGGGGGCTGCACGATGATCAACAGGATACAAAATATGAAAAGAAATTTCAGCAGGTGACAGTTTCCTCCTGACTTTGATGATTTGCGTCACCATGAGGTTGACACTTTTTTCTTTTAGTGAAATATCTCAGTTAATATTATTTGAAATTTGGTTCATTTATGTTCCTCTTAGGATAAAACGTAAAAAAGGTAAAAATATCATAAAATCATAACACCCCTACTTGTAGCCCGAACCACCAAAAATAATAATGTATAATGTAATAATAATAATAATATTGACATAATTATGAAGTGTAGCTTATTTTTCAAACTCAAAATGTTTTCAAACTAATGAAATATACAGTCATTAATAAAAAAAAAACTTTGGTTAGATAACAGCAACTGACTGACATCTACTCTACGACAGGTCTGGACCTCGAAAGTTGTGATTGTATTCAAAAGAAAATTCAAAATAAGAGAAAACTGGTGAATGTGACAAGTTCCACCAAAATCACTTGTACAAACCACTTGAATGAACCTGTTAGTTAATCTGTTAGTACAAACCGTTCCTGCATGAGGCCCAGTGTTTCTCTTTAAGGTTACATCTCTCACCTTATTATTTATCTCCTTCTTCATTTCACCTGCAGGCGTCTCTAAAAATGTGTGTGCTGGTCTGAAGTCTGTGTGAGGTGAGTTCATTTATGAATATCAGTTTATGTGGATGTTTTTTGTGCGTTATACATCTGGTCCCTGATGTCTGTTATTAAGTCATTCTAGGAAGCACAGAAAGAGGTGAATTAGAGTTCATGTTGCACTAAAGTTTCCCCGAGGACAGAGTGTAATACACACACCACTCTCTGTGTGTGCGTGTGTGTGTGTGTGGCAGTGAGCCTTTGTCTCTGATGGATGCTTGCTATCAATTATTTAACCAGACACTACCTGGTATCATTGAACAAACACAAACAAACACACACATACAATTAACAGTGTGTGTGTGTGTGTGTGTGTGTGTGTGTGTGTGTGTGTGTGTGTGTAAGTGTTGTAACGCAGCGAACATCATTTGGCTGACGAACACTTTACTCGCTTGCAAACACACTCACACAGACGTTGAACATGTACATACACAGACTCAAACACAGCTTTGTTTCCTGCGGGCAGGCAGACAGAGTCAAGGCTCAGTCATCAATAATTAATAATCAATCAATCAGTGGAATCATATCATGATAGTACGACCAAATCATTTTACAAATCTCCTGTTAAAAACATTAATTTCTGTAAAGTGTGTAAAATGATTTGTTTTATTAAAGAGGTACTGGACACTTAAATGTGTTTTTGAGCTGTAAACTAAATTCTGTGACTGTGCTGTGAATGAAACATATTTTTTATATTCTGTATATTTTTGGGCTTTTATGCCTTCATTCATAGGACAGACGAAGATGTGACAGGACAGGAGGAGGGAGCACAGGGGAATGACATGCAGCTCCCAGTAGGCGGGAGTCAAACCTCAGTAGCCAGGGTGAACACTTTACCAACTGAGCTACCAGGCAAACGATTCTTAACAAATTTATAAAAATTAGTATATCATGGCTTGAAAATGGCTCAAAACGCCACCTGCTGTTTTAAATCATCTTCAGCCTTGCAAGATCAATTCTGACACAGAGCCGACCGTTTGAGACTACTCTACATCTACATTTATGTAGTGTAGAGCTGCAACTAATGATTACTGTCATTATCCATTAATCTGTCGATTATTTTCTCAATCAATCATTGAGTTGTTTGATCCATAAAATGTCAGAAAATGGTGAAATATGTTGATCAGTGTTTCCCAAAGTCCAAGACCGCAGAGAAGATAAAGAAACCAAAAATATTCATTTCTGAGAAGCTGAAATCAGAGATTTTTGACTTTTTTCTTTAAAAATTACTTATTAAAATAGTTGGCACTTAATTTAATAGTTGATCAATAATTGATTACCCGAAAGGACAACCCAAAAACACAAATGTGTCCAGGCACGGCTATCACCGGCACAGAGGCATAAAAAGGATGCTAATCTAACCAGAGTTGTGTGCCCCACCTCCCTCCCTCCCCACCACCCTCGAGTGGAGGTCTTTTTACACAGAGATCCCACAGAATCGCCACAACGAGGGCTCCCCTGAAGCCAGCTTAGTTTATCTTCACAGCAAGCTGTGTCATGGAATCAAAAGAGGCATGACATAACGCTTTAACCTGGCTCAGGTTAAAAGTAAATGGCATATGGACACTGCTGGGTACTGTTTTGGGGCTAATAACTTGCGTGCAAATACCTGATCCAGCATTTTAGGCTGAATCAGAGGAAGTTACGATACTGATATCAGTATGGAAACAACCCAAGAAGAGACTATGGAACTGTTACACCATAAATGCATCATGACTTTCTGCATGTTGGTGCCCTCTGTATCGTTTCCTTCCCTGCCCCTCAGACAGCCTGAGTCCACCAAAGGAAACTAATTATGCATCTCATTTGCTCATTTCACCTTTGTTGCACTAGAAACACTGATCTCTACATGAGTTTTAGCTGGTTTTTTTGGTTCTCAGTGTCCCATCACCCCACTTTTCACCAAACTAAACTGCAATGAATTTTGTTCTCAGCATTTCCTGATTACCTACATCTGAGCCGTCACTTCTCATCCTGATTGCAGGACAATTTTCTTCGCTGAAATAAAGTCTGACTGAGCCCTCAGGGAAGAGAGAAGGAGAAAGAAAGCAGAAAAACAGGAGAAGGAAAATAGAGAGACGGAGAAAGAAACACAAATAGAAAGTAGAGCAAAAGCAAGATAAACGACTGAACTGGATTCCAGTTAATTGCGCCGAAGTGGAGCAGGCTGCAGAAACACAGAGTTAGAGATAAACACAGAGGGTAATTTGTTCTCGTGTTGTATCACCGTTGCTGCAGGTCAGAAAGCAGAGAGCAGCTCCTCACCTCCACCTCCGGCTGCTGCAGTAAACCACAAGTCTCTGACACAAACAGCTCTCCGCTCACTCTCAGGTTATTTTCACACTCGGCCCCAGATAATTCAGTCTGACCCAGGTCTGTTTCTTAAGTGGTTTGGGTGGTGTGATCATCAGGCTGCTGCCAGTTTGTTTCCACACATCAGAACGTTTCAGAAACTTGGACTGACTGTGCAACATGCATCTGTAGAGATAAACTTGAGATGCTTTGAATCTTGTGCTAGTTTAATTTTTAGTATTAGTTTGTTTTGGGGTTTTTTGTTTTTGCTCAGCACCTTTTCTGCTAAATTCTGCCGGTGGCTGGTCTTGAATCTCCCTGAGACAGCAACGGATGCCAAATCCCAAAACAGAAAAAGTCTCCATGATAGTTGAGTTGATCATAGTTGAGTCTTCAGACAGATTTTTTGATCCTTTTTTTGGTCAAAAACGACTCTTTTGAGAGTAAAGGTCACAGACACCTGAGACAGGGTGACATCTGGAGGGAACTGCTGCTGCTTCACATCAAAAGAAGCCAGTTGAGGTGGTTCAGACATCTGATTTAATTAATATCTAATTGTGTCTGTGACTGTTTTTCAATATTAAAGCATCATGTTGTAAACACTGCAGAAACTTTCCACTTTCAACTTTCCACAAAGAATGATTTTATAAGTTTGCTTTGTAGATTTTTATACTTGAGGTAAATATTAAAAATCACAACAAATAATAGATATATGCAGACAAACTTTACCACCAATATTATACAGAGGTGTGAACACATGAGCACATATGTTCAAAAAGCTGGTCCATCAATACACTAAAGGTGTAAATAAAGGTTAATATGAAATCAAAGACTAATTTAATTTTAGTTTTCAGAGGTCAAGTGTCATTTGTTGGGTTTCAGACCAGCGACACAGAGCTCATCAGATCAGATAAACTCTCCAGTGGAGGTCTGGAGCTCTGCTAACCTCAGCAGCTAAATGATTTACTGAGCACTGAGCTCCATAATGAAACCATTATGAGCGTCCACGTTACAGCTGCTCACCTCCAAAATTCACATCTGATCTGATATGTCGACCTGCCAACAGGTCACACAGACACATCCAACAAAACACTCACCTGTCACAGTCAGATCGACGGGTTTTAGTCAAGTCGATTCAAAAGATCTGCTGCTTTTTTCTGTTTTATATCATTGTAAATCACTTCAACATTTTTCACTGTTTTCTGAGATTTAAAGACTAAGAGACCGATCAATTCATCATGATGCACAGGCCTAAATAGAAGTTAAAATAGTAGTAGTATTTTTTCTTGTCTTCCTACCACCTTCTCCCAAAACCAGCCAAGAAAGAAACTTTCAGATGTGAATGACTGCAATTTAGGCTGCTGTATATGCAGTGCATACATGCAGAATGAGCGGTTTACCACGTAACAAACAGTTATGTTGGAAATGTGCTGCCTTCAGCTTTTCATCAAACTCACTGTGTCTTTTTATGCCTCATCCTGCCAGCAACATTTAAAACTGATCAACTGAAATGAAAAAAGCACTTTCCTGTTTCTGATGTGGGAGTGCACAAAGGAAATATATATTTTAAATGTTGGAAATAAAGCATGGCATAAAAAAAGTGCAGAAAATGGTCCTGTGAAGACTGGTAACTACAAATGTAGCAGCTGTCAACAGTGTAATTTCACTCACAGAACAAAGACATTCTATCATCCATTCAGAAAAGAGTTTGCTATTAAAGGCATCATCAGGCAGCCAACAATGTGATATTCATGATCATAAACAACACTGGAGCTCTGCAGTGTGTCAGACATTTATCCTCACCTTTATTCCATTTTATTCATTGTTGGTTCAGCACCCACTCTTGATGTGCGTACATACTCCCTGTGGCTTTGCAAATTAATTACACTTTTAGTTTACTTTAAAATTGACTGATTGATTATCTTGACTGATTTTCAGTTTGTTACTCTTTTTAATTTAAAGTATTTTCACCTTTATGCAGAGGGGGGCAGTAAAGAGGGGCAGCAGAGAGCAGTTCATTGATTAGCTTCTTACACCAGAACTCCTGCTGCTTCTCCAAACTCGTGGCGTATCCGCCACCATTGACTGTAGGTGACACACTGACTAAAGTACCTCATACAACCACACTTCAAACAATCTGAACTATTCCTTTAAAGATCACATGGTTGAGCCAAGAATAACCCTCTGAGCAACAGGAGCTGAACATCTTCCTGGTTCTAAAATCTCATCAGATTTCCACTCGCTCTCACAAACCAATTAACCCAAACTCATCAGCCGACGTGTTTGAGCTCCACAAACTGATACTGAGCTGAAAACAGCTGCTGCAGATGTGACTCCAGCTGGTCTACAATCTGAACTGAGAGCTGACGAAACGCACATCCATCATCAGCAGGCAGCGCGGCTCCACCCCACTGATAAAGTTAGCGTGTGCTCCAGCACAAACAGATAAGATAATCCAGCGCTCCCTCCGGCTACAAACTCATTCACTTAATCACCTTCTGAATGGAGCTCATTTCTAAAACTCACTCCCTCGATAGAGAGAGGAGGAAGAAGAGAGGAGGAGGAGGAGGAGCTGCATCTCAACCAACAGCTGACGACTCTTTTTTTATTTCTTTACTACGTCTCCATCACTTGAGGTGCTGATATTTTTCCTTTGGTGCCGTTTTGCGGCACCAACTGGCTCTTAAGGCTGATTTACAGCTGTACGTACGGTCTACCCAGAGTTTACACCAGAGATACTCAACTTGATTTGCCCAGGGGCCAATTTTGCTAATAGACAGGAGGTCAGGGGCCAGTTAATAAACAAACACTAATAACAATATTATTTATCAGTGAAAATCCTAAATAAATCTTGTAGCGCTACCAAGTGGGAACACTGCACAGAAGCTTGCAGGTTTTGACCCGTGATGGCGCCTGATGTTAGCAACTCTGCTTGCAGAAAATTTGGCAAAACAAACACAGCAGTTTAGGATTGGTATGAGGTAGCAAAATAAAAGCAAATTCATCTGTTCATGGGTCTGACCAAAGGAGCCCCGTGCAGCTCAGCTGGACACAGAAATCCAGTGTCATCATTGGCAGAAGTTACAGGAGAACGGTTCCCTCCTCCTGGGAAAAACTATGTGCATCATTTTATTTTTCATTAATTACATGAATTGGTCGGAGGGCCACTTGGCACCCTATCAGGGGCCAGATCTGACCCATGCACCATAAGTTGAGAATCCCTGACTTACACTGTAGCCTATACAAGCAGCCTACACCATCAAACCTCTACATGGCAGCAGGTGTGGTGAGTTTCTTTGTAAACCTCAGACAATGGTGACTGAATCTGAGCTGAGACCATGTTGGAGATGGAGCAGAGCTGAAAAACAGCTGCTTTACCTGAAATTACTGCAGTGCAGGAAAGAGACACATCAGAAGAGATGAACATGTTTACAGACCTCCTCAGTGAAACTCTCCTCAATTTGGTCCAAGTTTTTTCAATTCACGTTAAAGGAGCAGTCAGAAACACACAGGAGGAAATGTGATGCTACCAGGTGGGTGACTGATAGTTGTGATCTGTGAAACTGCAACATGTACTTACATTTCTGGACAGGTGAACATAAATTCAATGCAGAAATATAAATCAAACTGTACACTGCTACTACATATTTACACCCACTAATATGTGATATATTAATATTTAATATGACTGACACTCCTGTTCTGACACTTGATTGATTGTTCATTTGAGAGAAATGTTAACTGGCAAGATTTTAAAGATAAAGTTATGTCAATAAACAGACTAAATGATCAAATAATGTCAATAAGAAGAGCTGCAACGATTATAAAATTAAACACCAACTATTTGGATAATTGATTCATCGTTTTGAGTTATTTTCTAAGACAAAGAAATTTAAAATTCTCTGATTTCAGCTTCTTCAATGTGAATATTTTCTGGTTTCTTTACTCCTCTCTGACAGTAAACTGAATATCTTTGAGTTGTGGACAAAACAAGACATTTGAAGACATCATTTTGGACTTTGGGAGACACTGATCAACATTTTCTGACATTTTAGGGACCAAACAAGTGATTGATTACTGGAGAAAGTGATCAACATCGATTTGGGAAATCTGAATCAACACCCAGCTCTCTGTCCAGCAGATGTATTGGTTCCAAATGTCTATTATTGAATACTATATGTGAAACCCTGAACAAGCCTGGAGTGTAAAACCATGTTTTCTTAACATAAAATACTGTGGATGTGAAGCTGTTATTGATTTATTCTGTGTGAAAGAGGAAGAAGGTCAGGCTTAAAGAAAAATCAAACATTTGTCCATCATTTAACAGCTCCTCCATGTGTTATCTGACATCTGAACTTCCTCTACAAACTGCAGAAACACAAAATGACACAAACAACTCGACTGCATCAACATTCTGCCTCCTTTGTGACTTCAAGTCAAAACTTTTAAGCTGAATCTGAGCAGCCTGGAGCAAATTGAGACGTGGAAAGTCCCAACAACCTGATCTGAAAACAAATGAAGCCAACACACACTGCACGGGCGCAGCCAGAATAACACAGCTACAACGCCACCTTGTGACGAGATCATCAAACTGACCTGAGTAAATCCACACTGGGATTAAATTTAAACATGATAGAGATTCCTGATCGTTTCTTGTTCTCTTCCTCCTTCTGTCTTTGTTTCCTCTGCATCAGTCACATCGGTTCCGTCACTAAATAAAAAGCCTGCGTTGTGGGCAGACTCACCTGAGGCTGAAGCAAAGCATCCTGGGATGTGAGGCGACCAAATGGTGCTGTAGATGACCCCTTCGTGACCCCTGAGCGTGGTGAGAGATCGGCTGAGAGCGGGGTCCCACTGAGAGGACAAAAAATACACAACACACACACACACACACACACACACAACACACCACACAAGCTGTCAGAGTGCAGAAAACAAACCGAGAGGAAAAGAAAATAAAGTACAGAAACAAATCAAACTCACCACTTTGGCAGTTTGATCCCACGATCCAGAGACGACGAGGTTCTCTCCTCTGGTCTGACTCCAGTCTACAGAATACACCTTCTCACACACACACACACACACACACGAGTCAGGCTACAGCATCTTCATGACAGACCACATAGTTTCAGTTTGTGCGTGTTTTACCTCCTGTGTGTGTTCTTTGGCCACTCTCAGCGGAGCGTTGTGATTGGCTGTGTCCCACAGCTGCAGGCTGCCGTCACCGCCCCCGGCGACCATGACGTGCTCGTTGGCTTCACTCCACGCCACATCGAACAGGCCGTCACCCCACTCCAGCTGACACACACACACACACACACACACACACACACACATACACACACACATACACACACACACACACACACACACACACACCACACACCTGGATTATTACACTGACTCACAAACATGGAGACTAAACTTAAAAATAATAAGAATTATTATTCTTCTATACAATGAAAAACAAAAATCTTCTTCCTCTCATTTCTTTCTTTACGCCTGGCCCTGATACTCCTCCATAATACTGTCTCCTCAAAAGATAAGGAATTGAATTGATTGAATAAAAAACAAAAAATGGAAATACAAATAACATTAAAACTTAGAGGTCAGACAGACAAAGACACAGAGATATTAAGTAAAAATAAGAAAAAGAAAATGAAAGGAGGACATAAAGAAAAAGACATTACCTTCTCACTAGAACAACCCCTGTGTCTGTCTCATCCAGGACCAGGAGTGTCCCACAGCCTAAAGACATACAGCATAAAGTTGTCTGTTTAATCATATCACATTTTTTAAAAATATATACATTTTGCATATTCCCGTCAGGCTTTTCTCAGCACACAGCTTCTTCACACACATAAAGGACTGGACTCGAGCAGATGGACCCTTAAAAACTGTCCATATATCTGAGCGTTCTTGTTTTCTTCCTCAGCAGACGAGTAAATTAAGATAATTACATTAGTTATGAATAAATAACTTGGACACTTAAGTCAGTCCTGTTTTATAGTTGGGGACAGTTTACTTACTGTAACTCCCTGTTTTCTTTTCAAATCTTGTTGTTTTTAGAGGATATTCCTACAAAAAGGAGGTTCTATGGATCATATAAAAGGTGCTGCTACACTAATTGTGTTAATTATTCTCTCGTCCTCCCTGCTGACTGCTTTGATGAGGGGAAACGTCAAGAACATCAGAGTCGATTCTGACCAAAAGAAAACAGGTTGGAGGTGAAGCAAGTGTGTGAAACTTCTCTAAAATCGAAACCAGGGCGAGCTCGTGTTTTTTCCAAACAAGCAAAACGTCACGTAGCCTGTTGGCTGACGCACGAGCAGGTCAGATAATCTTCAGTGGGAAAAAACTGAAACAATCTGTTGTTCACTCGTCTTTATCTTTATCAGCTTTACGTTTGTACGTAATCCACACGTGAAAAATTTGCTTTGCTTTCTGTGTGAAGATTCCATCAGAGAAACAGGTGACAAATAAAAGGAAAAAAACTACATAAGGTGTTGCAGGGTTCATACAGGAAGTCTAAATCTATGATTATGAGTTTAATAGTTTAACTTTTATATCATATGAAGATTTTGAGCTTATCAGCTCAATAATTATGCACAGGGATAAAGTAGCAGTGACAAGTTTGTCATGAAAGCATAAAAGTTGTTAGACTATTACTCTAATGTGTCAGATACAATTAATTATCATATTTTATCTTCTGCTGCTGATTTCAGTCTCAGGTTGTAGCTGCAGGTCAGTAACATTAATTATTGTTCCACTAAAACCTGCACAGTTTCTGTCTCCTCAGCCAACAAAAGGTGATACAGATCTAAATTAAGTTACCTGCTGAAAAGGTAATTAGATTTAATTAGATTTGATAAGTGGGGTAGTGGTGGTGAGCACTGTCGCCTCACAGTTCGAACCTGCACCGGGTTCCTCCTGCAGTCCTCAAACATGCAACATCACCTGCAAGTGTTCAAAATGCCAACACACTTCATATTCATGCTCATCAAACAACAGATTAAAAATGTATTATTCCATAAAGCATGTTTCGTGTACTGTTCCTGTGGAGCTCACAAGTTTTCTCCCAGTTTGTCTGCCTTGTTATTCCAGAAACAGCAGCATAACTGAGCCCTGTTTAGTTTTTATTTTGTTGGCGGAGCCATTTGTTAAATAAGGACGGGCTGACAGGAACAGAGAGCCTTATTGATTTATTATTCTGTTCATTTAAATTGTTTGAGATGTTTCATTTAACTAATGTGCTGCTAGAATTGTTTAAATAAAACTTGAGATAAAAAAAAGTCCATGTTTTCAACTATCTGTTAAGAATAAGGCACAAAATTTGCAACTCTTCAGGAAACACAACTGTCTACACATATGTGCCAAATTCCAGAGAGTCTGTTTCATTTACTGTTTTGGTTTTGTTTGTTTTTATGTTTTATTCATTTTGGCACATATTAGTATTTTTTCTTAAGAATAAAAGTGGATTGCTCTTTTAAAGTGGTGCACTTACATTCTTATGTTCCTGTATCATCATTATAGCAGTGACATAAAATGGTCTTAAAATGAAAATAATAGTTTATCGCAATTATTTCTGGGACAATATATCGTCCAACAAATGTAGTTACAGTGACAGGCCTACTCATCTTTCTTTATAGTGTCTGTGTATGAACTGTGTACTGTACTAACCAGCGATGCCGTAGTACTGAGAGGCAGCACAGGCCACTCTGTTGGGGACAAACGGAGACACCTCCACAGCATAGCCATGACGGGCCGGACTGCGAAACACCTTCACCATCGTCAGCAGCGACCTACAGCCCGACGGGGCCACCTGCTGGACAAAAAACAAGGACCGTATCAGAGGGTGTTGATGGAGAAAATGTTCTCTTTTCCTCCACTGAAACTGACTGTAGAGTTAAAGATGTAGAAAAAACAGTCAGTGAACATAACTGACCAAATGAGACTTAATGACAACAGTCATAAACATTCACGAAATACTTCTTTATGTCCATGACAGGTGTCGCATCATGGCTACGACAGTATCATGTCAGTCTTGAGCACACCCATTCAAATACGGCGTGACAAGGTTACTTTCATACAGTTTAATCATCAGATTTCTCTCCACCTTCTCTTTTTCTTTTTACAGTAGAATTAAACTGCTCACAGTGAGTCTGTGGATTATCTTGAGTAACAGGTTCATGATTTCTGGAAAGAGACACTGCCTGAGTTTGAGAAGCACAAGCTGAGTGTCATCTAGTCCCACTAGATTGGAGAAGACAGACATCTCTACATCTACATCTCTACATCTACATATCTCTACATCTACATCTCTACATCTCTACATCTACATCTCTACATCTACATCTACATCTCTACATCCTACATCTACACCTCTACATCTACATATCTCTACATCTACATCTCTACATCTCTACATCTACATCTCTACATCTACATCTCTACATCTCTACATCTACATCTCTACATCTACATCTCTACATCTCTACATCTACACATCTACATCTACATCTACATCTCTACATCTCTACATCTACATCTACATATCTCTACATCTACATCTCTACATCTCTACATCTACATCTCTACATCTCTACATCTACACCTCTACATCTACATATCTCTACATCTACATCTCTACATCTCTACATCTACATCTCTACATCTACATCCTACACTCTACATCTACAATCTCTACATCTCTACATCTACACCTCTACATACATCTACATCTCTAACATTCTACTTTTCCCTCATCTGAACTATCTCTACAGTCTACATTGTACATTCTAACATCTGACCATAACTTAACATCTAACATTCACATCTTCTACCCATACATCTACATCTCTACATCTACATTACATCTTACACATCTCACATCTACATCTCAATCTCTAAAATTACATTTCATCTCTAATCATCAATCTCTACCACCTTACATCTATTCTCTACATTTACACTCTACATGATCTTATATCTACATCTACATTTTCTACACTCTATTTGATCCTACATCTACATTACATCTATCCCATCTAATCTAAACATCTCTACATCTACATCTACATCTACATTCTACATCTACATCTCTACATCTACATCTCTACATCTCTACATCTACATCTCTACATCTCTACATCTCTACATCTACATCCTTACATCTACATCTCTACATCTACATGCATCTCTACATCACATCTACATCTACATCTCTCTACATCTCTACATCTACATCTACATCTCTATATCTACATTTACATCTCTACATCTACATCTCTACATCTAACCACATTCTAAAATCTACATCTACATCTACATCTCTACATCTACACCTACATCTCTACATCTACATCTACATCTCTATATCTACATTTACATCTCTACATCTACATCTACATCTCTACATCTACATCTACATCTCTATATCTACATCTACATCTCTACATCTCTACATCTACATCTACATCTCTACATCTCTACATTACATCTCTACATCTCTACATTACTACATCTGCATCTCTACATCTACATCTACATCTCTACATCTCACCACTCTCTTCTACATTTAACACATGTTGCACCTCCTGCAATTTGAAAATCACCACAGGCCATGTTGTGATTTCAACACAATTTTGATTAATTGTTCGGCCCTACATCACATAATGTGATTTCGATCATTTTGCAGCCCTATAAAGAATACTGGTCAATATACCAATATTGGAAACTTTGTACTCCCTAACATCGATATCAGCATCAGGCCCTAAAAAACAGTATCAGTTTGGCTCTAATACAAAATGAAATATTAGAGGCAATAAGTCATTAATTATGTTTAAAATAAGTCTCATTTGTTGCTTTCAGACGCTTTTGACCAAAGATCCTCTAAGTACACAAAAATAACTTCCCCGTCTTCATGAATGAGTCAATATAAGTAACTTTATGTTTGTTGTAGAAGTTGTTCCTTCTTCACATAAGAGTATTACAGCTTTAACGATAACCTCATGGCTCTTTGTGATCTCTGACATCTCATGTGTAACTACAGTTTTCTTTAAACAGTAAAACTACATCTTAAAAAGTGAGCAGGTGTCCTCTGGACAGGTTATAAAGGGACACAAACAGCTGTCCGTGTCTTGTCTCAGTACTCACAGATGGAGACAAACACTGACAGACTTCAACTTCACGTCGAAACGTTAAAAGGTTCATAAATCCATAAAGGAACCGTCCTGACAGCTCCAGCAGCTCCTCTCCTCCTCAGCCCGCTGTAACTTCACAACTACATCTGCTTCCGTGTTTTGATCAGCTGACCCGAAGACCCGGATGAAAATCCGCTGTAAGTCTCGCGATATACTTGATTGATTGATATTTCGGTAGGTGGCGCTGTTCCTCCAAAATGAAAACAGCACCAGCACTGATCCACCTGGTTTAATACAATGTGATCATTATTTAATAGATATAACGGATATTTTTGAGAACTGAAGAAGAAAATAAACATTTTAAGAACCAGAATTTCTTCCTAAATGACAACTCTGTCTGTTCAGGTAATGAACATCACATATTAAGTAAAAGTGATTGATGAGCAGACTGCACATACAGGGCCTATGGTGCTTTATTTACTACATATTTCTGTTAACATTAATATTATAAAGGACAAAAATGGCATAAGTATAAAAGTTTGAAAAATTCATTTTTTCTGTATTTATTTGTTAATACTAATGTCATTTTTTGTTCTTCATACCTGAGAATGTAGTATAACAGTGTAGTGTAAGATGTTCCTCTTTGCTTTTTCTTTTTGCTCCGCATGTGTATAATTGATGACAATAGCTTGTGTGTCATGTTATTTGCATTGTGATGGGACATGTTGGAATAAGCAGGTGTGAAGAGTGTACAGGTGTGACATGTGCGACTGGGTGGTGCCTGTTTTATTACCTGCAAGGCTGCTGATCCAAGAAACCTTTGATTTGAGAAACGTTGTACCAAGATGCAGTGTTGTAAATGAGAACCATCTGTGCTATGGTTAAAACTCTTGAGGTTCCCCGACAAATCTGATTGTGATCAGTTTGGATTGTGAAATGTCTACAAATTTAGATTTGTTGTAATAAGTTACTCCCACATTAATCATTATCAGAATTCATGCATCGACTGACTCATCACCGGAGATGGTGCGAAACAAATTTTCATATGAATCCATGTAGCCAATTATTAGATATGAACTTTTCTTATTAGTGCCCTCTCCAGAGGTGAAATGCAATGCGCTTTAATTCATTAGCTTAATGAACACTAATGAGCTATTTCAATAAAAAGCAGGAGTTTGCAAAACAGGGTTTTGATAAAACTGAGAAAGTCAGAATAGTTGATTTTTTTAAAACAGAAGACTAACTGAGAAAAGATGCAGATGAATTGAACGATTAAATTGGTGAAAGGATTTTTATTCCACACCAAGACATTTTCAAGATAACTGCAAAAATGTAAACGTGTTTGTTACAGCGCCACCCTGAGGTCTTTGAGTGTTATTTTTCTTGCCTGAGTAGTGGGTAGAATTTGCAACCCACCTGCTGATTTTAGTGAATTTTTTCTTATAGTTTTTGCTGAACAAACTCTTTTAGCAGAGAAAAATAAGAAGAAAGAATGATCTGATCAAAAACAATGTGAGGCCACAACAAGCAATGTTGCTTGGACCCCTAATCAATATATTTCACCGTTTATTCTTCACAACAATCCCATCCCTGATGTGCCAAATGCCTCCGGCTTTTTCTGATATCAAACTTCTGTTTTAAAGGGCTAGTTCAGATTGACTAAAGTCATACATTAAAACAAACAAACTAACAGATCGAGGTTGTGGTTGACCAACAATTCATGTGTCCTGTGAGGTAAAATGACAGATTTTGTCAGTGGAGTTTGGTTGGTTTGGTGAGAGCAACATGTGGCTTATATAACAGTGGTTTCCTGTCAGAAAAGGCTCTCTGACAGCAAGGTAAAATTGTGAAAATACTCTAAATATATCCTAAATAATGCTGATCCTGTCCTCGGCAGGACATTGCTCAGCTTCCTACACTGGTTCTCCTGCTGCTTCTCCAAACTGCTGACTGCCATCTACTGCAGATAATACACTGATAAGTACCCAATGCAACCACGGTTAAAACAATCCGAACTCTCCCTTTAAAGCCATTTTTGCTGCACTTTCTTTGATTATTAATTCATACATAAAGAAAAAATGACAGTTCCAAGAGGATTTTATTAAAAACAGCACAAAAACACGGTTAATGAGAAGTTCAGTAACAGTTTTATAAAAATGGAAAAAATGACCTCCTCTGTAGGTGAATTAAATTATTATTGAATCATCCATCAGTCTGTGATTCGTACAGTATTTATAAAAATGTGAAATATTTTGGGATCACTGGAAACTCATCGGCCCAAACTCGGCCTCGTGTACCAGCTGCTGGATCTTGGTTCTGAGCCACGACTGTTTTCTCGGCGGGGAGTCGTCTCATTGCGGGAGCGAGGCTGAGTAAGAACATGGTCACATCGTCCCTCTGCTCCACGTCCCGCTCCCTCTGAGCCTCCCGGGCCTCCATCCTTCTCAGGTGCTCCTCCAGCAGACCATCTGTGCTCCTCCTCCTCGCTCTGGGCGGACGGGGAGACACGGTGTGACACTCCTCGTCCTCCCCATCGGTGTGGTCTGACACCTCCACCTCCACGACCTCCGGCTCCTCCGTCTTCAGGTGGGCGAGACGGGACGGCGGCAGGACGCGTTGCTGTGGGTCAGCCTGTGGGAGTGCCAGGGAGGACTGCGCGGGAAGCATCAGCTGATCTAAAGGCTGTGAGGAAGACTGCGAAGAAGCTAAGGACGAAGCTAAAGATGTAACTGACTGCATCACCATCTCCACCAGCTCCCTCACGTTGACCTGTTGGACCTGTTGTGTCTGTAAACCGTCGTCTGTGGCTGCAGCGTCTGACATCACCTCGATCTTTGCTTCTTTCAGTCCGATGGGGTCTCTGCTGTCAGAACATGGTCGCTTCCTCTGAACAAACTCTGACGAAGATGAAGATGATGATAATGTTGTTGTTGTAGCGTCTGCTACAGCGATGCCTACAGAGACAAATAAAGAACTTGAGCATCACACCAGCAGAACCACACGGCTACAAAAGTCTTGTTACTACCGGTGTGTCAAAAGACGCAGCATCTTTAATGTTCAATACATGATCCGTTAAAGTATTGGCTGCCAATCCTGGGGTTTGGGCCCCCCTACTGGACTTTACTGGAGGACACTTTCAGAAACACATTCCCAGAGATTACACTGTCCCTACAGCCACAATACAATATTTGGGAACATTTTTATCAACAAACCGTAATTGTCGTCGTCGTCGCTCCGTGTCTCAGTGGTCGTGCTGCAGCCCACCATGTCAGACGCCTGCAGCAGAGGGGGCTGTGGGTTCAGAGCCCAGCCGTTGGTGCCCGCGGCTCTGGCGTCAATAAACGGGTTTAAAAATGACAGGATGGCTGAATATCTCCACGGCCGGTAGTTAAAGAGCCCGATGCCGCTCTCTCGTCTCTCTTTCTCCCGCTGCCTTTCCCTCCGGTGCTGGTCCCTCAACATCTTCCACTTCCTCCTGCATTCAGATTCTAACGGGGGAAGAAAGAAAACAAAGTTAAAAGAAACAAAAAATATATATAAATGCATTTATTAGAAAGAAAGAAATCCAAAAATCATTAAAAACTGTAATACAGAGAGTAATCACTGTTGTCAATAATAAATCAGGAAATCTTTTGTCTATCTTATGGTAAAAACCTGTAAATAATGTCTCTGATCTGCAGGTACACATTTGAGGTATTTGTACTTAACTTAATGATAACAAAGTTAAATCTTTATTTAAGGATTTCTCTCAAAGAATATGTGTCAGAAATGATCTATAAAATATACACGTATAAATAAACACATAGGTGATGCACGTGGACTTTTTTATAAACAGACTACTTAAAACAAACAAAACGAAGCTGTCATTACAGATTTAAGTCCTCAGTAGGAACCAATGTGTTGGCAGCTGAGAGTCACAGAGAGTCGGACAGTATTGAGTGACGGACTCGTATTGTTTTGATCTTTTCAAAGAGGCCGTTCGTTGTAAATCGGACAAAATAACGAGTTTTGACGATGTGTCACTTCGCTGTCACTTTAAATCTTCCTCGTGTGTTAAGAAGACGGTGGATGTTGATCATTAAACGGATGAAAACCCGGGGGACTCACCGGGGACACCGACGATCTCCGCCACTTGTCTCCAGGCGTCGCTCCTCATGTTCAGGTCTCTGTAGGTCAGAGAGTTGGTGTCGTAGAGGCTGGGGAAGCCGGACACCGCCATGATCAGTTTATACTCCATCCTGGTTCAGATTCACCCTGGAGCTGATGGAGAGAGGAGAAAACAACCGAGAGCCACAAAAAAACAAAAAAAAACAACAACCCTGTACTTCCGTTTCCGCTCCGAGTCCAGACGACTGCTGATTGGTTCTCAAAAACAAACAAAGCGCACCATCTGCTGGACGACTGCGAGAAGTACAAGATACACATCTGTACTCAGTTAAATAGAATGAAAACATCTTTTCACTAATTAAATGTTTAAATGTATTTTAAATATATATATATATATTTATTAAGAAGTACAGGACATAAATCTGTACTTAACTAATATAATGGAAACTACACCATTTCCTGTGGTCCACATCTACCTGTAGCAGGTGTATAGACTGCTGTAGCATCGCCTTCATGTCCTCTCTCCTGTTCTGTGGGATGAGTGTTATGTTGTTGTTCAAAACAAGAAAAAAAGTTTGTTTGAAAGCTTCAATTATAATAAAAATGATGTTCTTCAAGATTGATACCAGGTTTTGAAGACTTGTATAACATTTCAGTTGGCTGAAAAATAAAAACAAATCTCTGCAAACATTTTGTTTTTTAAGTTTCATCACAACTGCATCACCCTTTTTACAGTGTTTCGCCAACACACTTTCTTTCAAATGTGTCCTTGTTCTCCCTGTGTTGTGTGTTGTTTTCCAGATTTCAAACCTTGTAAATGATGATCTGAAAAATCAGTACGTACAAAAAGGCCTCTTGGACCCATAGCCTAAACCCAACAGGAAATCGGCCAAGGGCTCAATTTTGGCATTTTCCACACATTGTATTTAACAAACTCCTCATACAGAATTAATCAGACTGACTTCAAAATCGGAGTGTGCCATCTAGAATAGTTTGTGATTAAAAGTTTAAAAAAATTTAGCAAACAATGAGTGCATAGCTGCGGCACGGCGTCAACTTTTGATGTCTCACCATGAAACAAGAAATTGCTATAACTTTGGTGTAAACAGTCTGATCTGCACAAAACTTCATATACTTGATAAGAATCCCGGCCTGAGCACGTCTACATGGTAGTATTCCATCAGAGTCATGGCGCCACCTATTGGCAACAGGAAATGACATGTTTTAGACTTTGACATGCTCCTCCTAGTAAATTGACCATATCCAAGTCAAATGTGGTCAGAAAAGGCTTCAGACCTTGATGATGCTGTATTCTGAAGATTGAATGTTTCATTAAACAGCGTTGTCCTCGCAGCACAAATTTTTAAAATCAATTTGTTGAACATGTTAAAATAACACAAAACAAAAGTAAAATATATACACAATAAAAACAAAAACAAACAAGATGATCAGCAGAATGTAAGGAACAACTGTACAACTCAAATACTGTTCATGTTCAAAAGGGACGAGAAGAAGGTGAAAACTTTTCCTCCTCTTACTCCTCAAACACTAATAATAGAAAATAATGTTTCAGTTTACAGCCATCAGTGTCTGTGATATCTTCATTCAGTTGGCTCGAACAAATCAACCCATTTGGAGAAAACAAGAATAAAATAATCAGAGCAGATACATCAAAACCCACAAAATAAAATATGAAATAACACGGCAAAAAAGTGTCCATTCTTTGTTTCTGAAGAGTTTTTTTTTTTTTTTTTTTTTAGTTTCAATCAAGCCCCACGTGTTTTAAGTTCCTCACTAAAGTTCTTTCACAGTCAAACAATCTTTGTTGTAACACAGTGAGGTTTTGCCTGGTAACAATCCCTGAACACCAGCAGGTCATTGCTGCTTCGCTGCTCTGTACATGATTTGAATAGTTCTTTGATAAGATACCAGGCTTAAACACATTTACAGGACAATACTTTGTCAGTGTTGCAAAATGGCTCCGTAGCGCCTCCCACAGCACCCGCGGTACGTTTCATCTACATGTACAGAAATCAGTGGGCACATGTGTCATGTCCAGGCGTATAAAAAAGCCTCTTGGAGCCGCAGTCTAAACCCAACAGGAAGCTGAATTTTGGCATTTTCCACACATTGTGTTTTAATGAACTCCACCTACACAGTTACCACAACAAACCATCTAGTCTAGTTTGTGATCGAGCAAGATTTCAAGATTTAGCTATTGTTGAATGGTGTGGCTGTGGTGTGGCGTCGAATTTGATGTCTCGCCATGAAACAGGAAGTGTGCACTGAGGCCTGTCATAACTACCTCATACCACTGATTAGAGCCTCGATGAATAGAAGACAACAAAAGATTTAACAGTCTTAATTTGATGGTTTGTTGTGTTTCTGCTAGTTCTTCTTACTTTAATTAGTTTGTTAGTTTAACCTCCCTCTAAAGTGACCTTTGACCTTCAGTTTTCATTGTGCTCCTGTGTGCGAGATGTTTTCCTCTCATCCTCAATCAGCCAATCTGTGAGCCTCAGGATTCCTGTCAGAGCGGGGCTGAGCCGTGGCAACAGACCCTTCAGTATTTACCCTGAGCCGGCTGCAGCGCCGCTCGGGACAATGGACGCAGATAAAGGTGCCTGAGACGGGAACAATATATTATTATTATACACTCAGCAGCTCAGGAAAAGGCCCGCCTGCTGCTGGACTCACTGCAGTGTTCGAGAGCTGGAGAGCCTGAAAATACTTTGCACTTTAGAAAATAAAAACTCAGATTTTACTATTTATTTTATATCTGCCAAGGAAATTAAAACTGTTTTCTTATTGTTTAAATCCAGTTTAAATGTCAGTGTGTGTTTGGTTGAGTTACTTTACAGTCCACTACATTTTTATGTCACTATAATAAAACTATAATAAAATAAAAATAATAAAATAATGTAAAAAACATAATGTAGTTAATTTACACCTCACAATTTTCTTCTACGTTACTTCTACTACATAACATTTCAGGGAGAAGACAGTACTTTTTATATCCACTACATTTATTTGATTTGCTAGTAATAGTTAATTTGTTGATTCAGATGAACAATAAAAATATAATAGACACATATAGTTAAATAAAGTAAATTAAAATAAGCCCATCTTTACAAGCTTCAACATTAAAGTACACATTTATTCCTCAATAATATAATATAATATAATATAATATAATATAGTCATACTTTTAGCATATTTTTATTATAATACTTTTGGAGTATTTTACACGATAGTATTGCTACTGTTACTCAAGTAACTTCTTCAGCCTAATTAATTTTAAAAAGTTTGATAAGATCGCCTGAATTGCACTTTGGGTAATGGAGTATTTCCATCAGGAGGTGGCGCCACAGATTAATCTGATGAAATTCAATAGCTGGGACCAGGCAAAGATTGCCTATGGTTTGAAGATGAATCACTCTGAAGTATTTTTTAAAAAGTCAGTAATTTGAAGGAAGATTCATTTGAAAAGTTCCCTCAGTATCTCTCAGATTAATGTCAGTTTGAGTTTTATTTTAGAACTCACTCAGTACAGGTGTACAGAAGAATTTACCTGGCAAACATGTTTTTGATAGTGAGGGAAACTGAGGAAAACCTACCGAAGCACCGGGAGAACATGCAAACTTCAGACAGAAAAGCCCTGCTTGAATCAGGAGAGTGCTAACTACCACTGAGACACTGTAAATGGTAGCTAGAAAAAAAAATGACAGTAACATTTTAAAAATGCATAGATACAAGTGATAAAACGTGTTGATTGTGGTTGATTGTACAATTGAGAAAAGAGATATTTAACTTGTGGCTGCCATCTTTGTTTGGATTAGAGAGTTGCAGATTGCCAAAAAAAACAAAACTAAAATAATTTCTTAATAATTTCTAAATGTCTGCTGGTGTAGTAACTGATGTGAAAATGTGACCACTCCCTTGATTTTTTAGCCCTGTTTCACACTGGCAGCTTTTGGCCCCGGCCCTGGGTTTAGTTGATTTTCAGGGGATAACCCCATAAACTCAGGGGTAACCCTACTTCAGAGCAGGGTCAGCCTGCTCTTGGTCCAGATTAGCCAACGCTGGAATGTGGCACGGTTGTGCCAGTATGAACGCTTTCTTTGATTCAGGCTAACAGCTCATACCGGCTAACGCTCCATTAGCCCGGGGCTAACGGCTCCATTAGCCCGGGGCCAACGGCTCCATTAGCCCGGGGCTAACGGCTCCATTAGCCCCAAGGCTAACAGCTCCATTAGCCCGGGGCTAACGGCTCCATTAGCCCGGGGCTAACGGCTCCATTAGCCCGGGGCCAACGGCTCCATTAGCCCAAGGCTAACAGCTCCATTAGCCCGGGGCCAACGGCTCCATTAGCCCAAGGCTAACAGCTCCATTAGCCCGGGGCCTAACAGCTCCATTAGCCCGGGGCCAACGCTCCATTAACCCGGGCCAACGGCTCCATTAGCCCGGGGCAACGGCTCCATTAGCCCAAGGCTAACAGCTCCATTAGCCCGGGGCTAACAGCTCCATTAGCCCAAGGCTAACGGCTCCATTAGCCCGGGGCCAACGGCTCCATTAGCCCGGGGCCAACGGCTCCATTAGCCCGGGGCTAACGGCTCCATTAGCCCAAGGCTAACGGCTCCATTAGCCCGGGGCTACAGCTCATTAGCCAGGCTAACAGCTCCATTAGCCCGGGCAACGGCTCCATTAGCCCAGGGCTAACGGCTCCATTAGCCCGGGGCTAAGTGCAGCATGAGAAGCACAGTGTGGCAGGTCTGAGCAGAACAGTCTTATAGAAAAAATGCAGTGTTGAAAGCTCTTTAAATTAACTCTTGACCTTGAGCCACTTTTTTCAATCATATTTAATTTATTCTGACAGTTTTATACGCTGTTCATACTTTTACAGTTTCATTTTAGCTAGCTTGTTGTCCGGTCCTGTGAAAACCCGTCAGAGTGAGACCTCCTGTCGTCGCTCCTCCTCTCCGGTGTGTCGGTAGTTTGTTTCTGTGTGTTTGTCGGTGATAATCAGATCCGCATGAAGCTCGACCTGTTCGGCTGAACCGCCGCTCGTCTGTGTGGAAGTTTGGAGAGAAACGAGACAACAACAAAAGTCTCCTAAAGGTTTAATCCTCCACTTTTTACTCGTCCCTGCAGACCCGGAGGACCGGGTGCAGCTGAGCGGACCGGCCGGGACTCGGCTCGTTAAATCCAGCCGCTGAGCGCTCCGAGCTCCGCTGGATGAGACTTTAACGCACTTTTTTCTCTGCTCGTTTTCTGCCCTGATGGAAGCGGAAAACCGCCCCGCTGCTCTCAGAGGTAACGATGCTTTTAACTTTACATCAGTGTGAAAGAAGAACCTGACAGCCTGTTGATCCCTGCTCAAACTTTAATATACTGTCACTCGTATCACTGCAGGTATTTTATTATCTGTTTAAAATCTACACGAGCTACAGTCCAGACAGAGATAGTTCAGTAAAACAACAACATAATAGTAATTATAATAAATAATATTTTAGTGTTGCATTAGTTCTGTTGTCCTCTTGGTAAATACAGGTGAGCAACATGGAGGAATATAATAACAATAAAGAGTATAAAGTTTGCACATTATACAGGTTGACAGGTTGATAAGTATAATTTATCTTCATCATCATGAGTCAAATAGAATTTAATGAGTGTTATTTAAGTAAAATCCTAAATTTACATGACCATGAATTAGTTAGAGTAGATGATCAGATTAATTGATCTGGGTGTTTAATCTAAAGCCTGATCGATATATCAGCCAATAATATTATCAGCCTGATACTGGCCTACTGCAGCTGTACTGGTATCCGTGTATACTGTATGTCATGTGTTATGTGCCTCTATGAATTTTTTTTTCAAGCAGAATATAATGCAGATTGTTTTAATTTGACAGATTTATAGGAGACATTTTATGTGTGTGTATATTTAGCTTTTTAAAAATTTATAGTAACTTATAATTATAAAAAATCCTGGTGGTCTGTTCAAGTGCCCTCATATCATTTTGGACAATAAAGTTTAAAACTGTAAAATATCCATTACATACCTTCATCAGTGTTTGAGGGATCCATGCAAAACATGTCTGTATATACTCTATATTCTGTATTTTTATATTCTGTGTAAGAAATATTGGCGGATATATTATTACCAGTATCTTACCAGTATCAGCATCAGCTCCAGAAATCCAGTATTGATTGGGCTCTGAGTTCATCGATAGCAATGCATCATGTTCTATAAGATCATCATATGTTTGCAGCTCTGTTTGAGAATTTACCGAATGTTATTTGTGTATATTGATATATAAATATTGTTTATCTCATCATAGCCTAAAAAAACTCTCACCATGAATTTATTACAGTATAAGATGATCAAAATAATTGATCTGGGTAGTTTAATCTAAAGCCTGACCGATATATCAGTTAATCAGTATTATCGGCCTGATATTGGCTGATTGCAGCTGTCTTGGTATCAGTGTACATGTTGTCTGTTATGCTCTTCTATGACGTTTTCTAACAGAATATAATGTAGATTCTTTTTATTTGTTAACTTTGTGCTTTATAGGCACCATTTCATGTATATTTAACCATAAAGTTATTTGTAATTATTAAAAATGTTTATAAAAAGCTGGTTCAGTGCCCTGATTGGACAGTTAAGTTTACTGTAAAACTGAAATATCTTTCTTCCATTACACATCTTTGTCACAACTTTTAACCACTTTTGCAAAAAAACCTGCAAAAAATATGTGTTTATATATCGATATATTCTATATTCTGTATAAAGAATCTTGGCAGATACATAAATATCAGAATTTCTTTTCTCCCTATTATTGATATCATCATCAGCCCCAAAAATCCAGTAAAAAAAAAAACAAACCTGCCTGATTGGACCTGTTCTTCATAATTATAACAGAATAAATTAATCGAGAAAATAATCGCATCATCAAAATGACATCCTCAAATGTCTCGTTTTGTCCACAACTCAAAGATATCCAGTTTACTGTCAGAGAGGAGTAAAGAAACCAGAAAATATTCACATTTTAGAAGCTGAAATCAGAGAATTTTGACTTTCTTTAACTTAAAAAATAACTTAAAACAATTATTAGATTATCAAAATACATGCAGATTAATTTAACAGTCGATAAATAATAGATTAATTGTTGCAGCTGTTAGTGAGTAAGTGTTTCATGTTGGTTGTTAGGTTTATTAGTTTGTCCTTTCTTTTTTTGCACAATTTATTGATTAATTCATTGATTTAAAGACAGTGAATTTCCACCCATTAAAGCGTTTCTTCACTGGAGGCCGTGATCGTGAATCAGTAACGGTGTTTGCACTGTGCATGGTAGGATATCATTCTTTAATTTAAAATTGTAATCCTACTAATAATCCACATTTTTACTGATTTATCTGTAACTGTAATGGAATACATTTAACTTATTTTGCATCCAGATTTATAAATCCCATTTCACAGCTGTGAGAATAGTGTTGCTATGACAATCGGCTCCACCTACAGAGTATTAAAGTACACTGAAGTAAAGTTGAGTTGAGCTGCCACCATAAAAGCACGAACCCTGGTAAAATGTCAGGAAGGTATGAAAAAAATAGCCTAATTAATACGTATAATTAATATTTATATTTTACTTTTATATGTACATGGAAAGATAAACTCGGGAATAATTCTTGAACGTGCTGTCTTTCTCTCCACAGATGCAGCTGGTGAAAACAGATAAGAGAAACCACAGATCTGCAGTTTCCGCAGCGTCACCCAGCAGCAGGCCTGAGGACTGAACTCTTATAAAACTCTTTACAGCTCAACTTTGGAGGATCCTGAGCTGTTACTTCATAGATAAGTCTGGTTTGTTTGTACCTCAGAGATGCTCGGCAGTGAGATGAAACCTTTCTTGCAGGATTTGAGTGGTGAGAAATGTGAATTGAGTCAAAGCAGTTGACAGAAAACGCTCGGCTGACTAACAAACCTGAGTGGTTGGACACATTTATTTTTGGATGTTGTTCTGCTGCAACGCTTTTCTCCCTCCTGGACGACGTCACAGATAGCAGCCAATGTCGGCCGACAACAGCCCGCCGCCGCCGCCGGCCTCCCCGCGCTCTTTCCCCGTCCTCCCTCATCATGCGGCCCCACTGACCCCGTCGCCGTCCCCCAGCCCGCCCGCCACGCTCTGCAGCCGGCTGTCCAACGGCAGCCAGACGGTGCCCAGCCGCACAAACTCGCGGGGCTCCATCCATGGAGTCTCCTTCCTGCTTCAGATCGGGCTCACCAGGGAGACGGTGACCCTCGACCCCGGAGACCACTCGCTGTCTGCTGTCAGGGAGCTCGTCTGCTCCATCGTCGACCAGAAGGTACATTTTCAGACTTCATTTTGGCTTCTTATCTCTGATCGTTGAGGGGGATTGATGATAAATGTTCCAAACTTTGACTAAGATTTTCTTTGTCTCTTTCATGCCACTATTCCCCAAAGTTTCAAGTTTTCTATTTTTGTTGTAATTAAGAAAAAACATCTTTAATTATGGGTTCCGTACGAGATAAGGTCCAGACACACCAGAAAGTGGCACATTTGAAATTCATGCATGTATCCTAGATAAATATTTGGTTCTGTAGGTGACGTTATGACAACTTGCAGGATTTGTTGGTGAACTACTGAAACTAGCGAGCTAACTGTTAACATGCGAGCCAGCCAGGAGAATGCTATTGGTCGTCAGTCACAGATCATCCATCTGCTTTAGTGTCTTATTTTTCAGGATTATGATTGAATAAAAATATTGAAATATTACTGAGACAAGTTTTTGATGTGTATTTTAGGTCAATTAATTGTCATATTAATTGACTAATAAGAAAATAACTAAGATTAATCAATGAATTAACTGATTAATTGAAAAAGTAATTGTTAGATTAATTGTTTAAAAAATAATGGTCAGGTGCAGCCCTGGTTCCTTCAGAAGTCAGCACTGTAAAGATGGCTTGCTGTTGGTCAGTTGCACAAATCTGTGTATCAGAGTTCACAAAATAATTCTCATGATGTGAAACATTTACTTTGTCTCTGTGAGCAGATCTGTTCGATTTCTTTGGCCAATCCAAGTGCTTGTCCGATAACAAGCCTCAGAGGAAACGTCCCAGTGGGCTGGGTATCGATTCAGATTTCCCGAATTGATTCGATTCAGTTCAAAAGGTGCCAGTTCGATTCACGATTTGATTCAATTTGATATCAGTTTGGATGGGGAGATTTTAGTTACAATACCAATTCTGGTTGGATATGAAAGATATTCTCATAGAACTAATGCTGTAAATTGTACAGGTGTATAATTGAACCCTCTGACCTGGTGCTTTATTAAAAATGCAGATTTTTACATTAAGAATTGACTCCAAAGTAGTAACATTAATCATGTACTTTTTATTAAAATTGACCCGACTAACCGTAAAATTTGCAAAATCTTGCACCACAGGATCTTTGCACCACGAGATCTCGGCCTGTACGATCTCACGCCACAGGCTGGTCCCTCTGGGCAGGGCTAAAACTGCAGACTGTACCACATATCCACGAGAGGAAAGTCATTAAAAGATCGATTTGGGGATTTTATGAATTAATATCAGACCAGACAGATGGAAATCAATTTGAATCGATTGATCTTTTTTTTTTTTTGGTTTTTTTTTTTAACCCAGCCTTATTCATAAATAAGAAAAGTTAACCAGGTTGTAGTTCTGACTGGTTACTGCAAAGCCAGTATGAGTTAGCATGTTAGCACTGTGAGAAAATATCAGAGTAATTAGATCCAAAGTCATAATACCAAGAAAATGTCTCCTTTATTCTTCATCCATCCATCCATCTTCCATCATTATTTGTTTGGTAGGTTTTTGGTCTGATTCACACAGACTGATTGTTTAATGTTGTGTTACTTTTGGTGAACCTGCTGAAACCAGCTGATTCTCAGGCTTCACATGTAGTTCAGGCATCTGCTCTCAGCTCAACTTTATCTCTCACCATCTACTGGTTTTACCACTCGCACTGAACGCACCACCTGTGTGTACTGCGCGCGCGCACACACACACACACACACCACACACACACACTTTGCAGCACCTGTTTTGCAGGGCATGTCGACGGGTAGAGGAAACCCCGATGATCTCTCATTTCAACCAGTAACTCATCCTGCTGTTACTTTCCCACCCTTTCAGTAATTGAATAATGATAATAATATAATTGAATTGATAGATTGTTGGGTCTGGTTAAGATATTTTGTTCTAATCTGATTGATTGACGTAGTGCAGCCTCATTATCAGATACTTTCACTTGTTGTCTCTGGTCACTGGTTGAGGAGGAAAAGTCTTTTCACAGGGAATGTCACTTCCTGGTTGGTGTTGCTGTGTCAGCGCTTCTCACTTCCTGTTTCACAGCGTGTGTAACGGCGGGATGGTCAGTTTGTTTCTCAGTGCTGCTCAGTGTTTCTGTGTGTATGATGAAGGTGTCTGATCGATAAACCCAGCAGGCTGAGATGAGCCTGGATTGGTTGAGAGGCCTGTCAGTCGTAGTGATCGTGTCTCCGAACTCTGTAAAGGTTTTTCATGGAACAGTTATTTTTAAAATTCACACGAAGAGGTGCTGCAGAAGAAGTGAAATCATCTACTGAGAACTGAAGCGTGTGTGGACAAAGTTAACCGAGTGTGTGGTGCCCCCCAGCTCAGCTGGTCAAGCATCTGATCATCTGATTGGTGAACAACTGCTGAGCCACAGCTCTGAAAATGAAACAAATAAAACTTTATGGGAAATAATGCATCAGTGATAGGTATTGGCAATAGACATGTCCTCAAATAAGATGGTTAAAAGGATATTTCACCACAACATGATCATCCACTCAGTATGTATTCACCTCTATGTCAATGTGATGATGGGTGAAGATCTTCAGTTCACAAAACAATCCTGGAGTTTCAGCAGAAAACAGGGTTGCAGCCAAATCCAGTACAATGGCAGTGAATGAAGTGTTTGGTGATTGGACGAATTTATATAAGAGTCTTTAAACATCTGACACTGTGAATTAAGGATTTATTTCAGCCAAACCAGAGCTGGTGATTGTTGGGATGGTGGAAAGACGGGAGGAGGTGGGACGTCTCCTCGAGCATTTCCTCATCCAGACTCATTCAATTTTGCTTCTGTTGTTCTCACTGCAAAGTTTTACTACAGCAAACTGTTGCACCGCACTGCAATATAATAATATAATAAAACCTGGCTGTAATCTGGAGCACTTCTGGAGAAAATGTATACATCATTTAATAGTCAGTGTCATTATGAACATCAACGTTTGTGAATGCTGTCAATTATAGTTCTTAGACTGAAAATCAGAATTGGCCAAAATCAGAATCAACCCTTAAAAAATCTGAAATCGTAATCGGCCAAGAATTTTGTAATCAGTGCACCTGTAGTGTAAATAGATGAATAACCTCTGTTATTGAACTGCAAACACAGATGCTGTTATTTCAATATTTCATTGTTTTTGTGGTAAAAATAGGAACCCGGAGCAGACTTTTTGAGTTGTCTTTTTTTTTGTGATTGTAACCTGGATCGGACTGGACAGTTCGAGAGTTGAGGGGAAAACAAAACCAACTTTTTACAAAGTGGATTTTTTAAAATGTTCTGTTATTGGATCAGTATTTGTTATCAGCTGATACGCAAAGTTCAGATATTGGAATGATAAAATGATACAGAAACATCTCTGAATACAGTATTGAGTCTCTGCGTTGAGGTTTGGTCTCGTTGAGTCTCTGCGTTGAGGTTTGGTCTCGTTGAGTCTCTGCGTTGAGGTTTGGTCTCGTTGAGTCTCTGCGTTGAGGTTTGGTCTCGTTGTAGTCCTGACTGTAGCTGTAGTCCACAGACCAGTGGGTGATGGTGGGTTTTCTCTCCGTTTGGACAGAATATGTAAATATCGCAGCTACCTGCTAGTTTTTTTAGTTGATCTAAAACTCAAAGCACAAATTGGACTGGATTCCAGTTTGCTACAAAATGACATCATCACTGGAATTTTCTTCTTCCTGCTTTTGTGTCCACATCATGGAGCTGTGAGCTGCGTCTGTGGGTGGATGGAAGCTTCAGGTCTGATTTACTGCTGTTGTGTTACCTCTCTGCTTCTTGTGTGTGTGTGTAGTGTGGTGTGTGTGGGGGGGGGGGTTAAGGAAGTAGGGAAGTTCCCCTCCCCTGTAGGTCGCCACATTGACCACCCCCCCTGCACACACACACACACACACACACACACTCACACACACAGTCCCATCCTGGATTGTGTAATGAAACTCTTTACTCAGTGTTTTCTATCAGTATTGACTCACATGTGTTACATGAAAGTGGAACTGATGAACCTGCAGAGGATTCTCACCGACTCTGCAGCTCTGCACAGTTTTTTAGCCTCTTTAGCTCATTATTGTAGCTTAACAGAAAATTTACCTTCATCAGCCTCTTCTCCAGCAGCTGTTTGCAGCAAACAAACACTCTGACTGCCTGACACCAAACTGCAAACAGATAGAGATAGACAAGTTTACATGTAGCTGCTAAAGAGACAAACCAGAGAGCAAACCAGAGCTGAACAGAGAGGAAATAAGATAAACTTTACTGATTGCAAACTGGGAAAATTCACATATTACAGCAGCTCAAAAGAACAGGTGAATGATAATAGAATACTAAAATATAAAATGTAAAGTACTAAATTTATCAAACAGTACACTAGATGCACACATACATGACGTCAGTGGGATGATTAGGTTTGGGCTGATGTCAACATTTTCAGTTTGGTTTGATATTAAGCAAAATACCAGACGGATAATACTGAATTTTACCACTTTAAAAGAACTTTACAAGAGCTTGTGTCCAAGTTAATGAGTTTTCCCCAACACTTTCACAACAGTGTTTCAAAATAAAAGCCTTGTAAAGTAATGAATGGTCTCCCTCACTTAAAATGCCAGAGGGCTTTTAATTTGAAACAGACACAGGAAGTGTTGACTTTCTAATAAGCGGCAAGTTTTTTAATTCAAATTGTTCTGATGTCTTTTTTTAAATTTTATAGTTATTCATAATAATTAAAAATAGCAGTGGAAGTTGACTGTTTCGGTGGCTGGGTGTTATTTGGATTTTAGATACATAAATAAAGAATATCCACTGATATATCAATAACAGAATTTTTTAAACTCTATTGGTATCTGCATTGGCCCCAGAAATCCAGTATTGGTCAGGTTGTATGAGGTCACTACAGCTGCCCTCACATGATAAGAAGATATGGCCAGGTGAGATTCAGTTTATGCAGGAACAGTAGAACTGGAAATCAGCCCGACTCTCAGGAGGATCATGTTGCTTTGTGTTGACTGGATATGGAACAACTTTATAAGGTGAACTCATATCTGGGTGGTTTGATGGTTTCTCAAGTTGCCATAAATTGATGATGAATACAGCTTTAAAATACACCTTTGATTATTTATTTTTTGTCTTTAAAAAAATGAAAATGTAGCAAAATATGACACGCTTTCACTGAGCTTGTTGTATTTATTTTGTCAGCTGAATGACTTGTGTTTTATGAGTCGTCTTTAGCTTTGCTGATGCAAAGCATCGCACAGCTCGCAGATTAAATTAAAAATGTTAAAATTAAATAAAAAATTAAAAATAGTAAGTGCAGCACAAAATAATGCAGTGCGTTAATGTACTATAAATGATATTCTTGAATTAACAGGGATTATTGAAAAATATGATTTTATTATAAACAACATGAGATTAAATTACATTTTAAAATGGGAAAAATAATTCAGTCAAAATATGCACAATTAATCATTAAAATATAAAAAGTTAAAACATAAACTTCAGCTCAATAAACAAATAACACAAAGATAAATAATATGAAACGTGAACATACAGAGATGAGACTGTTAATAAAAACCCTGAACCATCATTTAAACCATAATAACAGCTTCTCTCTCCATCGTCCCCGGCGATGATGCGAGACACCGAGTCCTCCACTTCGCTGGTTTCCATGGTTACCAAGGCCAGGCGGTGGTTCAGTGGAGAAATGAATGATGGTGGCAGAGAAAGATGTGAGTGTTGTTGTATGAAAGCTGGAGCCACCTGCAGAACTTTATGATCATTTTCATGTTTTAATGTCACAGATTTACTATTTTTATTTCCACTTTATTTTTATTTATTTATTAACTTCAATTTTACCCTTAACATTAGAGTCAAATACTTTTTCCAAAAGGAGATAAAGGGAAATAATCAGTTTGTTCCAGTTGTTCATTGAAATGAAATGAAATGTTAATTGAGCTGAAATCTAATAACTAAATGTGTAAAGAGGAAAAAGTTAAAAGCACATCATTCAGGCTGGAATTTGTTTTTCTCTTCTGGACCTGAGTTTTATAGAGATCTGAAGTTTTCAGGTGAAAGCAGCCGAGATCATGTACCTGAGATCCTGCTGGATTTACAAGGACACTCGGTGAAAAGGTCTTTCTCTCTTCAGCTGCCATCCTCTTTCTGCTCAAATAACTGAATAACTACCTGAGTTTATATGTTTCAAACCTTTAAGAAACGGTCTTCAGAGAAAATCCTTGTGTTGGAAGTGAAGAGCTTTTGTATGAAGTCGTATAGTTGTGATGCTTCAGTGCTGCTGACTGCCTTAGTTGTGTTTCTATCAATGCATTTTTATACACATTTTGAAGTATGACTTCAGAATATGATGATGGAAACAACGAAATTTAAAAAAAACTTCCTCAATTTTGCAAAAATGTGTTTTCACTCCTAATAATCACATAACGTTAGTGGACGGAAACAAGAATTCCTTCACATTTTCTTACACCGATTTACTCAAAATTTGGTTCAAATTTGTGATACAACTGGATGGAACAGCTGCATTGACTGCATGCTGATGCTGTGAAATAAAAACTACAATCATGTCCACCCAACATGGCCTCACTGAATCTCCAACAGCAGGGCTAAATGGTGGCGTGTCATGGCAGTATCACATCTGTATGTGTACCTGTGCTGCATTCACATGCTCCTTGGACAGTCCTGTTTCCGGAGTTGGGAAGTCGTTCCTCCAACTTCGTTGTGTTCATGAGCTTTAAGTGGTGATGTGGAAACAACACTGACGTCACAAAGAGGATGTGTTTTATTGCTCAGATCTGATCGTATATTGGCGATTGATTGTAGGTTGTGGCGAATGTGCAGTTAAGAGAGACAGACAGGCAGAGAGACAGAGAGTGACAGACAGACAGACAGACAGACAGACAGAGAGAGAGACAGAGGGAGAGTGTGTGTGTGTGCGTGCATATAACGGTGGAGCTTACTGCGGCTATAATTAATTGATTAACAAGAACAAAGCACCATGAATTCAAACACTTCTGACTCTTAATGCAGTTAGGAGAGTAACTTGTGTCTCTACCATCTAAGACACACAACACGATGTCTGCCACCAGTTAGTTCAAAATATTAAATGATGAGTATGCAAAGTGTGCGCTGTGCTGTCTAAAGGAGGGAGCAAACGCACCCAACTGAGGTTCAAGGAGAACTTTGGTGCCACATTTAAATCTCAGACAAAACTCCAAGTGAAAGCCCAAATCTTCAAGAACACTGGATTCATACTTTTCCAAATTACTTCTGGGTTAAATACTGTCAGAGATGCAGCATATGGACGGATTTACCTCCAACAGTTGGCAGTAGTGAAATGTGTCTGTCACAGAAGAAAGACGCTAAAATCTCCTGAAGAATCCAATCCAAACCTCGGTGAATAAAAGGTTGTTTTTTTAAATAAATATATAATTCTAACTTGTGATCACTGACTTTATTAAGCCGACTGTATCTAACACCGCGACACGCACCGGGCAGCCTTATGCTGGAGACGCAGCACCAGCATCTGACCGCAAACAAAATAAGGGATCCATGTCAGCTTAATATCATGACTTTAAAAGCACTGAATTACTTGTCTTAACGAATTTTGTTAGAATAAAATATGAAGAATTGTAAAATATCATTTCTATGAGGATCACAAGTAATTAACTTATATCATCCTGGCAGTCTAGTGAAGATCAAGCTACGTGCGGCTTGTTCAGTCAATATTGTTCATTATAATGTTGATAGTGCTGAAATGACATTTTCTGCCTAAATAATTAATACCTCGATAATACACTACTCTGAGCCTTAAGGTGGAGCAGCCATTCAGTACATGTTGTTACTGTGTGACAAAATCTGATGTGTTGCGTGAAATGCATCAGTACACATTAATGTGGCAGCTGCGGAAAAAAAGAATCATATTTATCAGATGATCAAATTCCTCTTTCTGTTTTACTCACACTTGTCTCTCTGTGTGTCACTGTGTATAAATTATATGTTTCTGTATCATCAGGAAGTTCTCCAAAAGGTCAGACAAGATGAAACTCAAATAAATCATTTTCTTTGTTGCAAAAAATAATCAGCAGGGAAAAACTGATTAACAAGGAGAAGATGGCGACTGAACTTATTTCAACCACTGAGGATGTATGAATCTGGATTATATTAATGACAGTGATGACAAAAATATGACTGCTAAGCTTCCTCGAAATGGATAAAAGTAGGTAAAACATGCAGGTGGTGTTGGATTTGTCTTCACTAATGTGGGTTTTTAGATGTGATTAAATATTAAGTGAGCAGGTTTAATCCGATCTGGTTTATTGTTTTTATCTGAGAGAGTGAACGACCTCTCATGTTCTCTTTTTTTAACTTTTTAAAATCCCAGCTTAACTTTCAAACTCCATTTGTCGTCTCATTAGATGAAAAAAAAATCCTCAGAAGAGCACCAAAGTTTTTCAGTTGATTTCCGATCCTGAACGTCATACACAGCTGCTGCCTGGAACTAAATCCTGTTGGAAAATCTTGTTACAGCGTCTCTTTTGTCTAGTCATTACCCAGAGGAGCTGTCTGTGAGACGCTAAAGTCAAAAATCTGTTGGATCGGACATTAAACAGAGAAATGTGTTGCAAAAAAAACAAAAAAAAGAAAACGACATACAATGATGGAAACGTGCTGCAAATAAAAAAAATGTGCTGCAGAAAGCAGAAATATTACTTTACAACATTAACTGTGAACAAGCTGCACACTGCACAACGCAGTGGAAGTTCTCCAGGCCACTAGGGGGAGCACTGGCCCATGCAGGAGGTTTTTTAATCGAGTGAACTGAAGTACTGAACTGAAGGATTTGGTAGTTAGAGCTTGTTATGGAACAGTCTCCGAAGAAGTGCCTGGAAGTTCTGGGCAAAAAATGTCACAACATTTTTGAGTCTCGGTGCAAAAGTGAGACACCAACTGAGACACTGACATGCAGACCTTTAATATTAAAGCCCCCCCCCCCCCCCCCCAAATTCACCTGCTCCTGCTGCACCTGAGCGTCTGATAAGAACCAGGAAGTGGGCGAGTTTCCGTCTTGCTGATGTCATCTGATCAGAAACAGGAAATAAATCTGGGTTTGATATTTACTTTGGTCCATCTAACGAGTCGAATCTAACCAGGATATCTGACGCTCATTTGCATCCAGACTGTCAGGTGGGGTGGCATCAGGTTAACTGGCCACCAGGTTCGTCTGCTGTGGGACTTTAAAGGAGCATTACGTGTGTGTGGCAGAAGTGGAATTTTTATTGTTTTCATTAGTGTAAAATCACCTGAAAATAAGAATTATTGTGATCTTGTAGAACTTTACATTAACAGAGGGCGTGATTCCTCTTCTACGGAGGCCACAGCTTTGCACCACTGCTTTTCTACAGTAGCCCAGAACAGACAAACTAAACACATTAGTTTTAGTTTAACTTTGTTTGCTGAGCAGTTTGTATTCCTCTTCTTCTTCTTTGGTTGTTGTGCAGCACAGTCTCTGTTGGGGCTGAGTGATTTAGAGAAAATATCTAATTGTGATTATGATTTGTGATATTAGAGATCATGATCATTTTTACGTTATTCTTATTTTGACTGAAAAACGTGAAAATGTTAATATGGTGTGATTTTCTTTTGCAGGAGTCTGTAGAGTCTGATGTGTAAGACAGGACGTCTCTGCCTCAACACATTCATTCATTTAAAAGTTTTTTTGACACATTTTGCCTTTAACAAATATTGCACCTCCTGTGATTTGATCGCGATTTCGATAAAACTTTGATTAACTGAGCAGCAGAGTCTCTGTAGTTCTGCAGACGTCCATTAAATCTGTAAAACTGTTAGGGAGATCCTGCAACACTGTTTTCCTGTGAAACTCCAGCAGTGTTTTGTGAACTAAAAAACTAAACCTGTCCTTCAGTCGCACGAGGGTGAGGAGATAATGACTGAATTTTCATTTTTGGGTGAACTGTCCCTTTAATGTTTTTGTTTTTAGTCAGTAAAACATAAGAAATCAAACCAGCGTGGTCACATTTATACATTTACAGCCTCGGTATCGCTTCAGTTTTTTTGTTTTTTTTTCTGTGTGGTCATGTTGCTGTTGAATGAATCCAGAGGAAACAGTGAGGTCACTTTAACACACACACACACACACACACACACACACACACACACACACACACACACACACAAAGAGGTATCTGAGGAGGAAGTGCTGCATGTTGTTGTGGTCACAGTGACAGATGTAGACCATAAAGCACTGTGTGTGTGTGTGTGTGTGTGTGTTGTGTGTGTGTGTGTGTGTGTGGGTGTGTGGTGGTGTGTGTGTGTGTGGTGTGTGTGTGCGGGGCAGTGATTTATTCACTGTGTATTATCAAGGTCATTTAATTGTCATTATACAACACGTGGTTGCACAACGAAATAAAAGCTGTAGTCCCTTCATGCTACACATAGAACATATATATAACAGTTAATGCATTTATAAAGAACTTCTTTAGTTCTCTGACCTGTCAAAGTGCTGTTCACTACAAACCACACACACACACACACACAACACAGACATCAGGAACATTTTGGGGTTCGGGGACTCGTGGACTGGAGGAGCTGAGGGTCAAACTACTGATCTTCTGATTAGCAGGACAACCTGATCTACCTCTGAACCACAGCTGCCCCAGATAATTATTGAAACAGATGATGATGAGATATAAAATAAAACAATATACGTAGTTTTTTATTGACAGATACACGTAAATATGTAATTAGATATTCCTGCTGTGCATCATTTTGACAGACATGGTTGTCAAAAGGCATAACCTATTTAATGGTATTTAATTTCAAAACCAACTTGATCACAATCACATTAAAAGGGATAGTTCACCCAAAAATAAAAATTCAGTCATTATCTGCTCACCCTCATGCTGACTGAAGGTCAGGTTTAGTTTTTCAGTCCACAAAACACTGCTGGAGTTTCACAGGAAAACAGTGTTGCAGAATCTCTCAAACAATGGAAGTGAATGGTGACCAGTTTTCAAATATAAATAAATAAATAATGTAATAAATAAAGTAAAGTGCATGTTTTTAGTCAACTTGGCATGTTGGGACTTTAGGAGACTTGGATTGTATCAATCCCTGTTTTTTTTTTCACCTTGTTTGTCAACCACATCATAATCATCAGGCTCTTTCTTGCTACATTTAGCGACTTTATTTCTAAAATAAAGCGACAGATTTAGTGACTCATTCAGACCATCAGGGAAAAGGCAGGACTTATATTCATATGTACTGTTTTGTAGTTGATTCTCATGCGTGCTGCTCAGTGGTGATGCAGTTCATGACTCCTCTGCCATCAGCGTCGGGGTCTGTCCCTCTGCTGACTCCTGACTTTGATTTACCACCAAATACCTGAAAAATGAATGACAAACCCCCTCACACATTGAGATTCATGTGTTTGTGGTTTTTAATCTGCAGCAATGATTTCAGCCTTTTAACAAGTGGATGAATGAAACTCCCACACACTCGCGCACCGATAACCTTGACCCACTCAGCGCTGCTGCTTCCTGTTGTTTCCTGAGCGAGGTGACAGAGCGAGCGGATGCAGGGAAAACAGCCGTGCTGCTGTTTGCCTTCACATTTCCCATCAGCCCCTTTTAGCGCCGTCCCTCCAGGCTAATTGCACGCGTCCGCCGAAAGAGTTGAAGAGTTTTATTAGAGCTGAAAGGCTCTCAGCTTTCTGCAGCGGAAGACATTGGCTGTTTTTATCTGTTTGTGTTCTTTCTCATCGCTGCGTGTTAAGTGTTGTATAAACTGCTGTCAGATGTGTGAGAAAAAAATGAAATAAAGCTGCTGTCTGTCAGTTTATAACCTCTTCTACACCTCTCTCCCTGTGTAAACACGTTTTTAGGAGTTTTAGTCATAAATCTGTAATAAACACTATGTTTTCTTCAGCCACCTATTCAATGTTGAAAGTTTAGAGTGTATAAAGGCCTAGAATCTAGTTGAAGTGTATTGTGGCCATTCCCATGATGCTGCAGTTTCTGTGTTTATTGGGTGCAAAAGTGAACCACTTTTGACCACTCGAAAATTGATAAAAATGTTCAAAAATACCTCATTAAGACACTGAGACCTTGAGGAATACCACAGAAAAAAATTATGCTGTGATTTGGTATCAAAAACTTTTGATATTTTGGAGATTTCTATAAGAACTGTATTTTTTGGCGATCAAATGGTGAACACTTCTGTTCGGGGGGTTGCTCAGAAACCCCCTTATTGTCGGTAAATGTAGGAAATCCATCGTCTGACTGCTGCAGGTCTGTAGTTTGTGCTTGTGAAGTTTCATGAAGCAGTGATTATCCTCGAGGTCACTGTAGATCATTTTATACAGAGAGGTCAAGTTTCAGAAAAATACAATGAAATGGTTACTATGGGGAATAACATAAACACAAATGAATCCATTTGACCCTCCTCAAGTCCCGCCCCTTTTTGCTCTGTGCAAACTTGATCCCTCAGTCAACTTTCTTTTTCCTGTAAAAGGACATATGTCTCATCTTAAGTTGGCAAAATGCAGCCAAACTATCTTGTTGACTGATGAGAATATATCTGGCTTTTGTGCAATATCAGTACCTGGCAAATCTCAGTCAGTATCAGTATTTCCTCTGTGCTATGGTGTAAATTTGAAAACACTGTATATATTGTAACTTCCCGTATTTTATAGTTCCACGTTTCCTCCTTTAAATTGTTCATATTTTTTTATATATCGTTTATATTGCTTGTTGCTATTTATCGTCTCGGATTGCTGTTTCTCTATTTTTGCTCTTTGCTGCTGTAATACTAGAAATTTCCACACTGTGGGACTAATAAAGGAATATCTTATCTTATCTTATCTTACAGGCCCGCAACATCTTTAACCATCTTTAACCAAATTTTGTTTTTCTTTTCAACACGGATGAGGAGAGGACGAAATTTGATTGAGGCACCAAGCTCTTGGTGCATTCGGGTGGTGTCAGAATAATGGGAAAAATAATTTCCCAACTTGGAAAAATCACATGAACGCCCTCTCAAGTCAGAGCAACAATTCAAAAAGTCGGAGAAAAATTTGTTCCATGAGTTGCCAAGTTGGTCACGTCATTTGTAATATGGTATTAAGTTGTGACTGTTAGTTGCTGTCCACATAGAGAGACCTGATTAATTACAAATGTTATTTATTAGCATTAACGCTGATAACAAGTCCCCTAACTCTACACTATAATTCCTGTACTGTTTAGCAGAGATATAGAAATAGAGCTGGTGAAAATAACATGTTTATGCACATGTCCAAAACTGTATGGGATTAACATACAGGACCAACAGAATCTGAGAGGTCAAGCGACCCGGTTGAAAATAGCCATGTCAGTTTCTGTCTCGCCAAAATTTAGCCTAACTTCAGAGAAGTGTTGGACTGGTGGTCGATGTCATCGTCCATCGTGCAGTGTGCCGATAGGCCGTTTTATTTTAGATTTTACACACACCAGAACATTTTTGGTATGCACTGTGAAAAGGAAAAAGTTAAGAAAATTCAAAATTTCAAAGCAACTTCATATATTTATAATAACAATAATAGATTTTTTGAGTTTTGAGCCACACAAACTTTTAAGTTTTAAAAAAGTTTTCCCAATGTTTTGTTGAGTTAATTTACTTTTCTTCTTTAGGTTAACTTGAATCTTTGAGTTTCAGAACAAGGAAGAAATTTTGAAATTGTAGCAGCAGGTTGCAGACCCTAGCACCGGCCATAAGTCTGTTCCAGCTGGGTTCAAAAGTTGTTGTTTCATATTGCATTGATCTTTCCCTCCTTTACATGACATCATATATCAGAAATGTTGTTAAATTTGGAAGCAATCAAAGAAAAGGGCCCATGAAGTATGAAGTTTTAACATAAACCTCATGATTATGTTCTGTGTGTGTGTGTGTGTGTGTGTGGTGTGTGTGGTGTGTGTGTGTGTGTGTGTGTGTGTGTGTGTGTGTGTTGTGGATGTTGAAGGTGCTGTTGTCCCGTTCAGAAGCAGGATTACTGGGCTCCATGAACACTTAGTCTCTCTGATAATGGCATGAGTGCTGCACAGATTAAGAGGTGATGGATATCCCTTTGGCTCAGTGGAAACCTGGCCTGAAGTTACAGACAGTCAGAGTAATCGCTCGGCCACCCCGCTTCTCCTCCTGCACGGGGTCAAAGGTCACAACAGGGCCTGGAGGTTTTGGCCTCTGTGACCCTGATGACCAGCGGAGTTGTCAGAAATGTGGCTTCAGTTTGGTGAAAGACGAGTGAGAGAATGTGAAAGGGATTGAGTGTGTGTGTGTGGTGTGCGGAGGTTAAGCCTGGTTAATGGAGGATTAACCATAAAGAGAGGATCAGTGTGTATTAAACACACACTCTTGTCCATTAACAGAACTCTTAGTGTGTGTCTCTGCTCACCTCGGAGAATGCGGCAGCTGATGACTGGCTCTAACGTGATTGGACGGAGCCCAAGTGTGTCGTCATGGCAGCTGAACAGAAGTGTTTTCACTTCTGGTTCAGACCTCACCCAGTCCTCATGGCGGATTTTTTTTTTTTTTTTTTTTTTCAGCTTCCTGCTTCGTCATGGTTTCATAGCTGCTGCACAATAAGAGGACAGACACAGAACTGTTTGTCCCAGTGATGTTTTTTACTGCCTAAAATAATCTTTTTGATCACAAAACAAAAGAGAGGTTTAATACTGAAGAACAGACAGCTCCTTTTGAAAGCCTCAAACACAAGATAAATGATGAGATGGTAAAAATCTGCCAGAGGCAAAATAACCAGAGACACAAACTGACCACAGAGAGATGGAGAAGGACTATAAAATGATGCAAAATGACAACAAAGAGACACATTATGACTAGAAAGAGACACAAAACAATGATAAAAAGACACAATAATGACAACAAAACAATGCAAAATGGCTACAGATGCAAAACAACTAGAAAGAGATGCTACATGACTACAAAGAGACACGAGATGACTAGGAAAAGATGGATAAAGATGATAAAGAGAGACAGATTGACCACAGAGGTACAAAAGACTACACAGTGATGCAAAATGACCACAGAGATGTAAAAGCACAAGAAAGAGGTGAAAAACTAATAGAAAGATACACAAAATGGCAACAAAGCAATGCAAAATGACTACAGATGCAAAACATCTAGAAAGAGATGGAAAAAAATGACTAGAAAGAGATGGAAAACAACCACAAAGACAGAAAATGAGTAGAAAGAGATGGAAAACAACCACAAAGACAGAAAATGAGTAGAAAGAGATGGAAAACAACCACAAAGACAGAAAATGACTAGAAAGAGATGGAAAATAACTTGAAAGAGATGGAAAATTACTAGAAAGAGAGGCAGTTAATCACAGAGGTTCAAAAGGACCACAAAGTGATGCAAAATGACCATAAACAGACACAAAAATGTCTAGAGAGATTCACAATGGCAACAAAAAGAAGCTAAACAACCACAATTAGAGGCAAAATGACTACAGATGCAAATCAACTGAAAAGAGACTCAAAACGACTACAAAGAGACAAAACAACCACAAAGCAAAATGATCACAAATGTAAAACTAGAAGGATGTGCAAAGTGACTAGAAAGAGAACGAAAGCAACCACAAAGAGAGAAACTGACACAGAGGTTCAAAACGACCACAAAGAGACAAAAATGACCATAAAATGATGCAAATGACCACAAACGACCACGAAGTCGACAAAAAATGACTGCAGATGTTAACTGCCTAGTAAGAGACACAGCTGTGTAATTTGTTGTTGTTTTGCGTGTCTTTCAGTCGGGGTGTGTTGCTCCCGTGTGAGGGCGTCAGAACCTTTAATGTGTGTGTGTGGGTTTCAGTTGGAGCAGGATACAGTCGGAGGGTTAGTGTGACCTGAGAGAACTCGTCAGTACAGAAACAACACAGTGACTGTTCTTCAGAATCAGACTGGTCCCAGTGTGTCAGTCTGTCAGTGTCTGAGCAGTGGTGTGTAGCCACGTGGCTAATGACTGCAGGGTGTCGGTGTCAGGACCTCAGACATAATTCATGGTGGACATTTTGTCTGTGTGTGTCTGTGTGTGTGGTGTGTCTGCTGTGATCGGTGCAGCCTCTGCCTCGTCACCTGGCTTCCTGCCGTCAGTGTGAGCCCTGCAGGATCCCTGCTGCATGCTACCTGCTGCATGCTACCTGCACTCTGACAACATCCTGCTAACATCTTTCTAACATCCTGCTAACACAGAGAGCAGCTCAGGGCAGGAAGCTGCTTCACCTGCCAGCCTGCAGACTGCTCAACCCCAAATCCAGCACACACATCCAGTACACACGCTACCACAACAACACACACTGTTCATCATGTCAGTAAAGTTCAGAGTCTTGAGTCCAACACTGTTCATTTCTGCTCATTTATGTAGAATATTTAGTCTTTTGACAGCAGAAATGAGTTTCAGTCTAGACTGAAAACAATTTAGTCAGTTTAATCAAAATTAGTCTTTTAAACAACCATGATTGTTGGCAAAATAACTACAGATGCAAAACTACTAGAAAGAAACGAAATGACTACAAAGCAATGCAAAATGATTACAGATGTAAAATGACTAGAAAGAGCTACAAAACGGCTATAAAGAGATGCAAAATGACTACAACAAAGATGCACTAGAAAGAAACTCAAAACGATCACAACAAGCACCCGAAAGTTTTAGTTTAGACTTCTGAGAAAATTCGACGAGTCTCAACAGCCTAAAATTTCAGATCAAATTCTTGCAAACTATGACCCCTCCCATCACATCCAACCTTCCTGGATAGTCCAAATTTTTACAACTTTTTCGACCCCAGTTTGGAGAAGCAGACTGGACTGCCAGCTCTAAAAAAACTAAAAAAATCGATATCAGCTTAAGTGCATACTGTATTTACAATATTTTCACCCTTTACTTTGCACCCAGACAGCCTTTTTCGACAGGAGGCCACAATTATACAAGCCAGAGATCTCTCTCTCCAAATAACCAAACTCCATGGGTGAAATCAGTCATTTTACCTCACAGAACACACAAGTTGCTGGTCTACGGGTACATTTGTTTGTGTTATTGTGCAACTTCAGGAAATCTGAGCTGTTCTTTTAAAACACCAAAGTCACACATTACCTCAGAGAAAGTTACGGATTGATGCAGCAGTACATCAGCAACTCCTGTTTTCTGGTTGCATTGGAGAGAAGGATATTTGGTTTATATAACAGTGGTTTCCTGTCAGAAATTGCTGTCTGACGGGAAGGTAAAGTGGGGAAAATATTCTAACGTTCCATTCTAAAAGACATTTAGCTGCTGACTCTGTCCACAGCAGTATGTTGCTTAGCTTCCTACACCACTACTCCTGCTGCTTCTCCAAATTGGGGTCATGTTGACCTCCATCTACTGTAGGTAACACATTGACAACAGAGAAGTGCCTCCTACAACCACACTTCATATAATACGAACTATCCCTTTATGGTAGTTTTCAGCTTTACAAGCTGAAAGGTTTGACTGTGGCTGGCAGGAAAAGTTGCAGCAGAAAGAGAGAGGACATTAGATCTGACAAAGACTGTGACCCAGACTTGAACTTATATGGTATTTAAGGTTCTATATAAGGAGAATCTGGCTGCTGGGAAACCGTCATGTTTTGGAAACTTGCGGCTTTTTATCCAGAAAATCAGATTTTTTAAAAGCAGGCTTTGCATGGCTGGTTGGTTGGAAACGGATTCAGCAGAGAGTTTGGCTGCTGGCTTGGTAGTTTCCCCCGTGTGGTATTTATTTCTCTGAACGTGTTTCATCACACGTCATGTGTTCCTCATATGAAAGGGTTAGGTAATGGTTAACTTCAGGAATGGGCCGCACTGACACGAAACATGAAGTCATGACAGAACTGGTGTTGTTATGAGGACATGCTGCTCACACTGGTTATCACGTTATTTCATTTGAGGGGTCAAAGGTCGGCAGGTTGGAGCAGTGCCTTGCTCAAAGGCCCTTTGACAGATGTGGATTCTTTTACGTTCACACTTATTTTGATGTTTATTTTTATGCCTCCAATGGGAAATCATAATTTTGTATTTTTTAAATGATTTTGCATCAATGCGATGAAGTACTGTGGTTTGTCAGGTATTTAATTTGGGATATTAACCAAAAACCAAAAATCACATGTGGTTATTTCATCTATAAATATTTTTTTATTACAGTATAAATCATATCTTTGAGACAGAATAAATTACATGCAATCTGATAAAGGAGTTTGTTCATGTTGTCCAGTCTTATGTGTGTATTTGTGTGTGGTACAGCACAGGCAGCTTTCACAGCAAACTTTCCAGAAACTTCAGTTGTTATTTTTATTTTCTTCTACTTCCTCGCCTCTCTGCTCGTTTTCTTTGAATTGGAGTCACATCGCTTCTGGGTAGCTGCAAAGTTTGCAACATTTTGAACTCGGCAGTAAACTTTAACAGCAGCAGCAGCAGTAGTAACTTCACTCTGAATCCGGACGAATCCCTGACCTCCTCTTCATCCTCTTCCTCCTCCTCAGTTCCCTGAATGCGGATTCTTCGGGATGTACGACAAGATCCTGCTCTTCCGCCACGACCTGAACTCGGACAACATCCTGCAGCGTCTGGCCTCGGCGGACGAGATCCACGAAGGCGACCTGGTCGAGGTGGTGCTCTCGGGTAAGAAACAAACTGTGAATTGATGAATTTTACTGTGAATCAATCTGTTGATTTTTTTTTTTTTAATTATTGATCACTAAGTCCTGCAGCCTGTGAGTCTGCATCCTCTTCATGATTACAATTAGCTTCTATTTTCTGGTGTTGCTATCAGGAATCAAACTGGTGCCAGCACCAGAACTCTTTCTAGATTAAGAGTAATGATGGATTATGGGGGTTATCAACATTTTATCACCATCTGCTTAAAGCTGTGGTAGGCAGCATGTTTTTTGGCATCAATGAGCAATAACTTCAAATAATTGTTAAGCATTTTGTAAACCAAGTGGTCTGAGACAGAACTAGACTTCTGCACCTCCACTTGGCCCTGTTTTCAGCCATTAGAGAATCTGGCCCATGACGGTAGACTTATCACAGGTCACCTCAGAGACCGGGCGTTCCTATTGGCTGTTCTACAAGTGCAGCTGCATGTGCTTGTTCCTTCATTGAGACCCGAGTCAAGAAACTACTGCAGAAAAAGTCACCATAGAACAGAACCATCAGGCAGAGAATCTTAAAAAAGAGTCCAGCTAATGAGCAACATGCTCAGCCTGGGAGTTTGTCAGCTCACTCAGTTACTTTTGACTTCACCTTCAGTTGTGTTCATTCACGTCTATCGCGGGGCTTTTGCTGAGTGCCGAGAGGACCAGGTGGAGCTGAGACACAGAGCCGACAGACAGCTGCTCAGATGAGTGGGTCGGTGGCAGACTGGAGCCTCTGGAGGTAGACTCACTGAGTTGGTCTGATGCTGACTCCTTTATTGGCAGGAGGGGAGCTCAGAGTGTATGTTTCAAACTTTTGGGATTAAAAAACGGAGTTACTTTCACTCCTGCTTCTCAACTCCTCTGCAGCAGCAATCCACGAAGAAATCATGGACCTGCAGACCAGCCAGACAAGAGCTCAACATTTGGTTTTTAAACTCTTGGGATCAAAAAGTGGATTTATCTTCATGTTTGCTTATAAACTGTGTGCAGTAGCGACCATGGAGGAGCTGACTGTGTCGCTGTTTGTACTTTCAGGTATCTGCTTTATTACACACAGCTGATGTCTGTCGGTTCGTGTCTCACGATTGCCTCGGTAAACTGTTGTGTTCATGCATGAAGGCAATTTAAGCCACAACAATCCCCCCAAAACCCCACAAAATCCCAGCGGGACTGTCTATTGGGCGCCTTTGCAGTGGATAAAAGTCCTTTTTCGAGGGCACCACTGTGACCAACATTGCATTTGGCAGAAAAATAAATACATGAATAAACTGATACACAATCTTTGGTTTCAAGTCACGCGTCTATATTCAGACTGACAAATTCCAACACAAATTAACTTTTAGCATCATTATTGTTAGTAGTACAGTAATTAGCCTCTTCAGCTCTCTTGTTAATCCTCCTCTGAGTGAGAGTGGTGAGCTCGCCTCAGATCTCGTTTCCTCTGCCGCGGCGTCGCCCCGGGTCACCCTGTTCGCTCTAACCATAATATTGTGTATAGGATTGTCATTTCCTGAGCCGTGTTGACAGGTTGGGTTGTAAAAACTAAAACCGACACCTTAACAGCTGAACACCCAGACGCAGAGCAGCGGCAGGTTTAAATTACACAGGAGGAAGAAAACAGAGTCACAGCCTGAACCGCATCGGGCTCAAACCCACGACCACTTCCTCCTCCTCCTCCTCCTCCTCCTCCTGCTGCTACTTCTGCTGCAAAACCCTGCACAATTTACCCAGTTTATTTCTCTATTAGAATATCTGCCTCTGTCTTACAGCTCATGTTTGACTCAAAGAAGCACTGGATTATTGGTTATAAAGAGAAAACAAACTTTAAAATGGACATTTTTGAGTGACATGTTTTTCCTTTCCATTCTGGCACGACAGACCTCACAAAGCTGTAATCACAACCTCTAGAATGTATACAAATGTTGCAGTGAAAATTAAAATGGCAGTTTGAAACACTTCTGCAATTTTATAACGGCACCAGAGAGGGATTTTACAGGGGTGAAAGTAGACCAGTTTTTCATAGCAGAAAGATTTAGTGCCGGTATGCAGGAACTGGAAAGAAGGGACAGTGATGACTGCCAAAACACACATTCAACAATGCATCATAATCACATTTGCAACAAGAAAACACGTCTGATAATGTAGGTTAACCTAAACAACAGTTTTCTAAATTGTTCCAGTGAATTTCTGCCCATCACAGACGTTAACTGAAGTGAAAAGTGTGATGCAGACCTACTGAGAGAGAGACAGAAAGGGACTGCCGCCTAATATTCTTTACTAGGACTGCCCCCGATAGTCGACGATTGAACTCATCGGTCGGAGCCCCCGTAGTTGAGTGAGATTCTTCTAGGCAATCATTTTTGTTTTCCTTTGTTAGTCAGTGTTCATCACAGTTACAGGATAAAACAGATAGAAGCTACAGAAATGCACAGGGAGAACATTTCAATCAGGGAATCATGAATATAGTTTTATATTAGCTGGAGCACTTATTAAAAAAATGCTGTATTAATATTCATATAGGATGGTCAAATCTAATTTGACTTGTGGAAATCTTAGTCAGGGACAGCCCTATTCTCAACATTATGAATCTATTCATAAAGTCAACCTTTCATTTGTTTCGTTCAATTGTGTCGTCAGTTATAGGTGATTGGTGTCTGTAAACTTGCTGTAGAAACAGTTGCCACAATTTAAGTGTGCGCATGCATGCGTGTGTAGGTGTGCTCCAGTACTCAAACAAGTAACACTGTATCTGCAGCTGACTGTGAGTTTTTGGCAGATATCTTGTATCTTGCAAAAATCTCCCAAGTTAAATGACAGGCTAAATAAGTTAATGTTTCATGTAGAGCTGGGCAATATATCGATATTATATCATATCATGATATGAGAGTCGATATCGTGATAGATTTTGGATATCGTTCTATCATGATGGCATAAGTGTTGTCTTTTCTTGGTTTGAAAGGCTGCATTGCAGTAAAGTGGTATAATTTTCTTCTCATTATATGCACTTTACTGATAATTATTAATCAAAAAAGCTCATATTTTGTGAAAGCACCAATAGTCATCTGTACAATATTATCACAATATCAAGGTTCTTGTTCAAAAATATTGTGATTTTCACTCATTATATCACCTTAGCTGCTTCCACCCCTCAACTACGCAACATGCAGTTAGTCACAACCTGCATGATCAATAATTATCGATATCGAACGATATGAAGCTTCACTATCATGATAGGTTTTTCAGCTCTATTGCCCAGGCCTAGTTTCATGACATCTTTACTTCCCAAACATGCTTAGAAGTGTACGTTTGTTTTATTGTTCCTGTACTTTTGATTTTTGCATGACCAAACCAACCAAAAACACTTAGAAGTTGACTTCCCTATTGTAAGAGACAATTCGAGACATTTTCCTCTTCATCACTTCTTTAATTTATGCTCCCAACGTGTTGAAAATTCAAAAACAAAGACTTGTTCAACTGTTGTCCATGAATTTAGTTTTAATTTTCTTTTAATTTAAACCAAATAAATTGTTAAGATTTTAAAAGATTTGTCAACATTCACAAATTATTGTGTGGCACTTAGGCTACACAATTTAAATAAATAATTTGCTACACATGATGTCAAGTGAGTGTTTGTAATTTCTTTCTTAAACCTCAGGTGTAGAAAGTGGAGACATACCAGTCATTCGTTGGTTAACAGGCTTTAACAGGACACGAACATATCTGCTGTTCAGGTTATCTGTTTTCACAGCAGGGTCAACAGGTTAGATCACTGACCATGATAATTTATCTCAGCACAGTAAGTTAGACTGTCTTCTTTTTTTACATGTAGCCACAGGCTGTCAGGGCTGTAGAGGTGAAAATCTTGGACTGTCGGTGGGTCTGTAGACTAAAACATCTCAGCTGTCAGATAGATTTACATGTAATGGTCCTCAGAGAATGATTCCTGATGACTTCTGTCATTATGAGAGCAACATTAGTGGTTTTGAGTAAAACATCTCAACAACTATTGAATGGATCGCCATAAAACTGGTACACACATTCATGCTAACATGCCTATGTTAGCATTTAGCTCAAAGCACTGCTGTGCCTTAGTACAGCCTGACAGAACCGCTGGCACGACTGTAGACTCGTACATCACTTCCTAACATGCAGCAAACTCGGAGCACGAACATGAGAGAGACTGAAACATGGCCCAGATTTAAACTGTTTTTGGCCTGATATCATGATTAGTCTTAACTGGCAGCAAAACAAAGCAAAAACTGGGTGCAAACACAGAGCAGCAGGCCACATAGTCGAGCTAAAATGTCATCTTGTGTTGTTGGTGCCAGAATTAAAGTAGTAATTTAAGGTCTTGTCGAGAGTGGGGCATCGATTCAGATTTCCCATATCGATTCAATCTGATTCGATTCAATATTGATCCAGTTATGGATGTTTCAGTTATAGTAGCAATTTTGCTCAGATAAGAAAGAGATTCTCAGAGAACTGATGCTGCAAATTGAACAAGGAACCTGATGCATTATTAAAAATATTAATATTAACATTAATAATTGAACCCAAAGCAGTTACATTAACAGTGTTTCCCCTACAATTGTTACGGGACCCCCTGCTTGAACGAAGAAAAATTCTCATTTTAATTTGTAAATTCCTAATTTTTATTCAGAGACCTTTATTTCGAGATTTTATTTTGAAAGTCTGCACTTGTTTCTTTCCATCCTGTCGCTCAGCTGTTATGTTTTTGGCTTCATCGTGGACTAGAAGTCACAGACGATGTGCTCTCAGGCTCATGTCAGGTTCAATAACTGGATTCTGTCTGTTATCATGATGTCGTTCTGACTTGTTGATGTTAAGTTTGTTTGTAAAGACTTGTTCCAGTAATTAAAACTGACTTTAATGTAAATACAAAGGTACAAAAATAGCATCAGTGAGATACTGTAGTCATGAGCTCTGTTCTGTCCAAAGACAATGTGCAGGTACTGAGATAATGATCAGGGCTGATCCATTGATCACCATCATGCATTTGTTGTTTGACTGATCCGTGTTTGTTCATTTCAGCTCTCGCCACAGCCGAGGACTTCCAGATCCGACCTCACACGCTGTACGTTCACTCCTACAAGGCGCCGGCCTTCTGCGACGACTGCGGGGAGATGCTGTGGGGGCTCGTCAGACAGGGCCTCAAATGTGAAGGTGAGAGTGTGGCGACAAAGTGCTGCACAAGTTTATTTGAGGTCACGTCATGTTCTGATGACTCTGTGCTGCTGTGGTTTACACCTGCTGTCACATGCATCCTGAGTGAACAGACCTTAATCAAACCGAAGACGCATGAAGATCAAATGAGGACTGAGCATGTACAGGTTTTATAGAAATACAAAGCTACAAATTAGGTCCACTCTCTGTGGATTTTATTGCTTTTAAAAACTTGCACAATCATGCAGTTTCATGCAGCACAAGAAAGGTTTAAATTAAGGCCACTTCTCTTCATTTCTAGAACTGTAGATCTGCAGCGTCCACTAATATAAACACAGTCAGAACAGATGAGATCACACAGGGTCAGACTTTAAATGATAACTGACACAAGTGACCCCAAGAGACTATAATATTCATTAAACACCAGAAAACAAAACTTTTAGGTAGATGAAAATGGAGAGAAAACAGTTTTTGATCTAGTGGGGTAAAAATGTAAAGTTTGTCCTGTGGGTGGTGCTAGAAGAAGGGTCAGGTTATTTCTAGAGCTGCCCCCCCAAAAATCAATGATTCAAATCAAAGTCAATGGTCATTGACTTTGAGTGTCTCAAAATGACCACAAACAGGTGATAGAAGTGGAGGACTGCAAGGAAACTGTAACAGTTTCTTCACATTCGGACTGTTAGCGTCCTATTTGCCGTTTTCAGCGTGTAGGTTGCAGCTTGGAGGTTGTTCTTGTTTCCGGAGGACTTTGAAAACGTAGAGAACACGATGCCGCTTGAAGCAAGTGACCAATGGCAGGACTTATACCCGCAGTGTGCGTCCTGTGAGTCAGACTAAATTCAGTTTTACCACTTTCCCAGTTGGGCACTTGATTGATTTATTAGCACAGTGTGGCATTTTGCTTCCACCAGATGATCCTTATTGTTGAGATCATTTTATTTAAAGGGATAGTTCATGCAAAAATGAAAATTCATTACTCACCTTCATGCCGATTGAGGGTCAAGTTTATTTCTTTAGTCCACAAAACTCCTAAAGTCCCAACATACCACTGACACACCGTCACAACACACACACCCAGTTCAGACAGTGTGAACGTGGCTCCAAGCTAAAGATCTACAGTGAAGATTCAGACTAAAAACAAGGTGGAAGTAACATTTTTTAGTCAGCTTGGTGTGTTGGGGCTTTAGGAGACTTGGATTACAGCAGACGAGCAGGATGGAGGCATTTTATGTTTTTATTCTGTTGTTTTTAACATTTGAAAGCTGGTCACCATTCACTTCCATTGTTTGGGAGATTCTGCAGCACTGTTTTCCTGTGAAACTCCAGCAGTGTTTTGTGGACTAAAAAACTAAACCTGACCCTCAATCAGCATGAGGGTGAGTAGATAATGACAGAATTTTTATTTTTGGGTGAACTATCCCTTTAATGTATTTCGTTCTGTTCTTTGTAAACAGTCCCCGTACAAACACATTATCACGTGTGTTTGGTTTTGCCGTCCCTCCTCCATCAGACTGTTTGTTTGTTTTTCCCGTCCTGTCCAGAAGGTGTTGTCCCTCTGAATGCAGCATTACTCAGACGTGGATTGTCAGGATATCTGGGTATTTAAAACAATTCAGACGAGCTTCCTCTCAATTAAACTTTATGAGAGGAAGTGATGTGTGCTGCCAGCGTTTCTGTGGTGATGTCAGACGAATCAAATGTTAATGAGTCTAACAGATGAATAGGAAGCTGCACGTCATTCCATCTGAAAACTGAAAATCGATCTTTAAAAGTTGACTATTGTGACCTCCATCCTGCTGAGAAACACAAAGTCCAGCTTCTTGGACTAATTCAACCTGATGTCATGATTGTTTTATTACATTTAATCAGGTTTTATTCTCTCTGAGGTTTTGTGTGGCGACTCCTCAGACAGACCGAGTCATCACCTACGAATCAAGGCTCTGGCACATGTCCAACACACACTCACTCCACACACACACACACACACACACACACACACACACTCACACACGCACCCACACACACAGGTTGTCACACACTGGTTTTTCGAGCCTGAAAGCAGCAGCGACCGTACAGCAGGATGTCTTCATTGACTCGGTGACTTCCTGCCACTATTTTTCTCGTCTTTCAAGTTCTGATCTCAGCGCTCGGAAACCTCAGAGCGAATCTTAACTGTAGTGATGCCAAACAGAGAAAAGAGACGCTTGATGTTGGCACCGAAATACAACTTCCGCTTATATAACTTGTTTGGAGGTTGAAACTGTTAAAAAAGTAGTTTTCACACTGACACTACAGTCTATTCTGACTGATAGGAGGTGAAGGACAAGAAAACCATGATGGATGAAGAAGAAGATGAAGAGCTGAGTCCATTAAATTCATGTACCTGCATGGAGAAAATATAAAGCTTGTCTATTTCTTTAAATATCTGTGTAATTTTGAATTATAATTGTAAATTTAATATTGCCACTGAGAAGCAGCGTAAGCCTCTCACTTCACTGCACTTCACCCCGTCCCCGTCTGCTGCATGCACTGAAACCTCAGCAGCGACGTGGGTTCAATTCCAACACAAGGCATGGAGTAGAAAACTCTCAGAATTAAGAGGCTGTTGGAGATAAAGAAACTGAAGAGGTATAAATTTAAACACAACAGAACGTCATGGTTTGGACTTTATTTTTCTTCACAGCTTGAACAAAATCAGTTAATAAAAAAAAACCCTAAATAAATGACTTTTGTACACTTTTTTCTTAAATTTTAAATGTTAAGCTTTTAAATAAAAGTGTCAAATAACCAATTGACCCTTCACTAAGCCCCGCCCTCCTTAGTTACTGTTGCTAAGCCTGCCAAACTTTCCACTCTTGCTCTGCATTTATCCAGTTCACAGTGATAACAGTGGCAGATTTAACATTGAAATTGGGAGTAAGTGTTGAAACACGAGATCTGTGATTCCCCAGAGACGTAAACAAAAGCAGCTTCTCATTTCTAGCTGACGACAGAGAATTTTGTCGCTAAAATAATGACTCATAAGCAGATTTCATAAGTGTAGCTGGCTGATGTAAGCTAATGCTAATGCTAACTGGACTTGAGTCAGCTGAGAAGTCTCCAGCTGATGTTTTAATGTTTCCATCTGACACGTTTTAAAACAAGAACCCTGTGAAAGTGTTTATGTAAAGTTAGCTAACAGCTGCGTACATGATATAACATTAATGCTAACAGACTGAGGCTAAAGCTAGCTTACATCTCAGTAAACATTGATCAGATGGTGAAATACAGCAGGTATATCTACATGATAGATGACAGAAATACACTCATTAACGTGGGGAAAGGAAGCACAGGGACTCGATCAGTGCAGCGGAGATGGGTCACCCAGCCAGACCAGCCGGACCACGATCACCACAGGAAGAGAGCCGGGATAAGAGCTAAGCTAACCCGGCTTAGACCTGAGACAGAGAGTCAGAGAGAGATGCATCATCGTCGACCCATTTTGATTCTTCATCAGCCCACATCCTCCTCCTCAAACCCCCACAGAACAAATGCAGATGCAGTGGATCTAACAAGTTTGTCTGGAGGTAAAGTTACTGCAGCTAGTAAGCTAGTGTTAGTTAGCCAGACATGCTAACATTTGCAGCTCATGTTAGAGCAGATGAAGACAGAGTTTAATCCATTCACCACACGTGCGCTCTTGTGTTTCACTTTTTTAAGAGACAACAAAAAAAGACGTCACCGTCCAGACTCATGAAACAGAGTATCTCTCTTCTCAGAGCCTCCTGCACACCTTCAACATGGAGAGAAATGGAAGTGATTGACAGTTGTAGTTACGGTTGCTAAGCTGTGATTGGACAGTTGCTGTTTGGAGGTGTGGCTTAACAAAGGGTGAATTCGCTTTTAAGTTGTAATACATATTTTCCTTAACTTATTTTTATTAAGACATTCTGTGGAACAAAAGTAAACCTGTAAATTCGTGCTTGGTCACACCCGACTCACGTGTCAGCGGGCCTTATTCTGTTTAAAGTTGTGCATCAGATCCATCTTTTCAAATTTAAACTCTCAAAATTTTACCCTGATGTGGACGACAAACATGACCGCTGTGACCTCACACACACATGTTCTGGTCATGCCCAAATAAACTTCTCTAAATTTCTGGGGTCATTGGGGTTGAAGATCCTGCTGAGGGGAAAGGATAGCTATTTTTAGAGTGCCCAGTTGAAAATTTCTCATCAAGGCAGTTGAACATTGTTTCTTCTAGTTCTCCTCTTGCTCGCAGAAGGATTTTACTTCTCTGGAAATTCCCTTCCCCTCCCCTTCATCATCATCATCCCTGTTAGAGGACATGATGAGGCTCTTTAAACTAGAAGAAATCTAATTTGCTATCCGTGGATCAGCCCAGAAATTTTATACAACCTGGCCTCTTGTCTTATTTTGTTCTGCTCACACTTTCATCTTGATTGAATACAACTTGTGCAGACAAATTCCTCAACTGTTAAGACTTATTGTAGTCGTACATGGTGTTTTGTAGTTGACGTCCCTGAGCCTGACACTTAGATATCAGAATAAATCCTGTTTGGAGTTGTATTTTGTGTAAAGCTCTCCAACCTTTTTATTTGGATCTTTTTTCTTTTTTTAACTAATCTTGTAATTGTTGTTGTTGCCATCGAGGTCTGTCTTATTCATTATTATGAATTATTTATCTTCAAGCCTCTGCAGTGGGTGAGGGTTGAGTGGTGTTGTATTTGTATACTTTTGTACAAAGAATATTCCTTCCAATAAAATATTATTCAAAAAATAAAGAAAAAAGACACCTGACATAATCTTTTGGGGTTCTGTTTCCACTCGGCAGATATTCTTTATCACAGAGCTGAATTAAGCTCGACAGGTAGCCTGTCACAGAGCCGTTACCGTGGTTACTGATTACTTTAAGCCACAGTCATGGAGCAAATCATGCACTTAAATTAACCAGACTTGTCAAAATAAGTCAGGATAACCAGGAACAGAGCGAGTTAACAGAGACACCACAAACTAAAAAAAAAAACTACAGAAAAGTAAAAACTAAAAAAAGTGTCACAAATATTAAAAGAATAGTCGGACACTTTGGGAAATGCTTATTTATTTGCTTGCTGGTGGGACTGATCAACCATTATTTTCTCCTCCCCAGGATGTGGACTGAACTACCACAAACGGTGTGCGTTCAAGATCCCCAACAACTGCAGCGGCGTCAGGAAGAGACGGCTGTCCAACATCTCGCTGCCGGGCGCCATCGTGTCCGTCGCTCGTCCACCTTCCACTGAGTTCACCCCGACGCCGCAGGAGGAGGTCAGTTTACACCCAGCAGACGAGCATCATTACATGAAATACCACTAATACACAACAGATATTCATACATTTAAGACACTATTTTATTCACAGTATTCGACACAGCTCTGTTTTATTACACGGCTTTGTTAAATACTCTATTCTGATTGGTCAGTTACAGCATGCTAAGGTCTGTTGTTTCTGTAAAACAGACTGTTGCTAAGGACACAATCCTGATCAGAGACTCTGGAGGAACAGTAAAGTCATTGTTAAATCACTAAAATCATTTTAAAATTAACGTTTTGTGTCACATAAATGTGTACCAAATATATTTTTCTGTCCTGCATCATCCTGTCAGGATTTACTTCACAGTAACTGTCAGGATTTATTTCACAGTAACGACCTGCTCACTGTACATTGAGTCTGACTTCTCTGTATAGTGCAGTATAATATAGCCTGTGTGTTTCCTCTGGGTGCTTCAGTTTCCTCTCACAGTCCAAACACGTGCACGTCGGCTGAACTGGAAACTGTAGATTGCCTGTAGGTGTCTATATGTGTGTCAGACTGTACCCTGCCTCTCGCCCAGTGCATGCTGGGATACACTGGTTGGCCAACACTGAACATTAGGTTAGACAGTGGAACATTTGGAATTATAAAGAATTCTTCAGTGTTGTAGGAAAATTAAGTTAAGCGGGTTTTTTTTTTTATTGTCAGGAAAGTGAAAGTCAGCTTTGATTTATTTTCTGACAAATAATGAATGACGTGAATGAAAACACACTTTCCACGCTGCAGATCTACGTTGTGCAACCAGTGAACCATTTCCAGTAGTTTCCCCCTCTCTCTCACACAGACACACACACACCAACACACACACAGTCTCTGTCTCTGATGCCTGGAGGCGAACCACTGGATTTTCCATCCCGTTCAAAGCAGCTAACAAAATGAGTCATGGTCGGAGCTTCACACTGACTGGAACAAACAAACTTTTATCAGCTCCATCATGCTGGTATCCTCTCTCTCTCTCTCTCACACACACACACACACACACACACACACACACACACACACACACACACACTGAAGGCCCAGACACACACACAGAGAGAGAGAGAGGAGACTCTGAACATTCTTATTAACACAGATCACATCTTACTGTGTTTTTGTTAACAGAACATCTGCTTTGAGCTGCTGTTAAAATATTACAAATATTAACATAAAACTGCAGGAGTTTATAGATTTCACCATCTACAATCCATAATATCATTAAAAGATTCAGAGAATCCAGAGAATTCTCTGCACGTAAGGAACAAGACTGAAAACCAACACTGAATGTCTGTGACCTTTGACCCCTCAGGCAGCACTGCATTAAAAACTGCATTAAAAACCCACATCATTGTATAAAGGATACTACATGGGCTCAGGAACACTTTGGAAAACCGTTGTCAGTAAACACAGTTTGTCTCTGCAGCTACAAATACAAGTTAAGACTCGAGCATGCAAGAGAAAGACATATATCAACAACATCCAGAAACACTGCAGACTTCTCTGGGCCCGAGCTCATCTGAGATGGACTGACGCAAAGTGGAAAAGTGTGCTGTGGTCTGACGAGTCCACATTTCAGATTGTTTTCACTAATCATGGACGTCGTGTCCTCTGGGCTAAAGAGGAAAAGGACCATCCAGATTGTTCCCAGCACTAACTTGTAAAGACAGCAGCTGTGATGGTTTGGGGGGATTTGGAGCCACATATGCTGCCATCCCTGACGTCTGTCTCAGAGACGTCTCTGATTATTTCAGAGAGACGATGCAGAGACACATTGTGGACGTGTTCCAACAGTGTGTCTTCGTAGTAAAAGAGTTCAGGTACTAGACTGACCTGCCTGCAGTCCAGACCTGTCTCCCATTGAAAATGTGTGGTGCATTATGAAGCACAAAATACGACAACAGAGACCAAACAGGACTGTTGAGCAGCTGAAGTCGAATATCAAGTAAGAATGAGAAAGAATTTCACTTTAAAACTTCAATAATTAGTGTCCTCAGTTCACAAACACTGACTGAGTGTTAAAAGAACAGCTGATGTATCACAGTGGGAACTTGTTGCAGGCATCAAATTCAGAATGAAGAGTTAAAGTTTATTAGTTTGAACATTAAATATCTTGTCTTTGTTCTGTATTCAATTGAGTGCAAGTTGAAACGTTTTTGCAAATCATTGCATTCTGTTTTTAGTTGTGTTTCAAACAATGCCTTAAATTTAAAAAAAAAATTGTGGGTCATATTTTTCTGTCAGAAGACAAGAAGACATGTTCTGTCAAAATCAGCCTGTCGACACGTTCAGGAAGCAGTTTTTAAGGTTAAAGTCATTTCATTGTCCCCCTGTGCTATTTAATCTTTGTAAACACAAACAACATGTTTGTTCTGTGAGGCCTCATCAGGTTCAAATGATCCATGATTCTGCTCTACAGCGTTAATCTCACATTTTTATATAAAACATAACTTTACATCTGTCATGTCAGAAGCTCGTTTGGATGATCAATAACGCTGCGACGTGAGAAGGTGGATTATCAAACTGTTCTGTACTAATTCAGGCCCATTGTGTCACATGTTTCCTGCTCCTGCCAGGACTGCAGCCTGTTAGCTGCACGGCGGCTGCACAAGGACAGCCATTGTTCTGGTGGATAGAAAAGATTTCGTCGGTTTTCTGCTTTCACGACGAGAGAACAGTTCTGCCAGTCTGATGTCTCAGCTGAACCTCCTGAACCCTGATTGTTCCCTTCAGTCACTTTGAAGTCAGAGGGGAGAAAAAAAACTTGAGGGGGATTTTGTAAAGGTCTTAAAAACACAGAATTCTCAAAGTCTTAAAATTTACAAAATATTTTCTTAATATTAGTTACAAAAAGTTTTTGTATGTTATTGTAATTTATAAGAAAAAAAATCCCAAATTTACAAGAAAAAAACTCGGAGATAAGTGGTAAATTTACAAGAAAAAAATCCACAAATTTCTGAGAAAAAAACTCTGAAACTCCGAACTATTCTCTGATTAAAACATCATAAATTTTCTCTGAGATTAAAGTTGCAAATTTACAAGGAAAGAATTTGTGTTTTCTTGTCTAGGAGCCACATCTCATTCCTAAATTTACCATTTTAATCCCAGAAAATATAAAGTTATGACTTAAAGTTTTTTCTCCTTTTCTGGTTTTTAGAGTTTTAACTTCTGAACAAAAATCAAACAAACTCCTAATTTCTTTACGCTCCTCTTTTTTTTTCTTCTCCTCCCCTCACCCTCCCGGTTGGAGCAGCGCCCCCTCCTGGGTGCCGGGAAGCGTAACTCTCTGCTGAGCGGTCGTCCCATCTGGATGGAGAAGATGGTCCTGGGTCGGGTCAAAGTCCCTCACACTTTCTCCGTCCACACCTACACCCGCCCCACCATCTGCCAGTTCTGCAAACGTCTGCTGAAGGGACTCTTCCGCCAGGGCATGCAGTGCAAAGGTGACCACAAACACACACACATGCACTTAACTGTAATCTAAAACTAATAACTTGCTCTTTACATTATTTAATTATTTTATTTCTCAACTATTTCACTGTTGTGCATCGATTAGCTGGATACAGTTGTCACAAGAAGATGAAGGTTGACAAATTAATTATTGGGTTTTTTGTGAATAGATGAATGTTTTTAGGTTTAATTGTTTTTTAATCATATGCATCTCTTCCACTTTAGATTGTAAATTTAACTGCCATAAGAGATGTGCGGCCAAAGTACCTCGAGACTGCCTCGGAGAGGTCGACTTCAATGGAGGTGAGTTTGTTCAGCTTGGTTTAACTGTTACTGTGACACACAACACACCTGTTCACCTGTTATCCTCACTGTGACGTATATTTACTAGAGATCAACCAACAGTGGGTTGAAGACAGAAAACAGCTATTTTCTTCTCTTCAAACTCTTCTGAAAACTGTGTCAAAAGTGTGAACTGCAGCAGTTCAGCAATGCAACACAGCTCTATTTTAAATTTTATAAACTTTGCAAAAATGAGATGATTATTTTTTTAAACCATCAGAGAAAAATCACATCAGAGGGAGTGAAATTAGCCCCTAAAACCCAAAAATGAAAAAGCAAAATGTTTAAAGACTTTTTTTCTATTTGCTTATTTTAGTTTTATTTTCCTTCCTGTTTTGTTTTGTTCTGAAGCAACCAAACTGTTTATAAAAGCGCGATTTGAATAAAGTTTGTTATCGTTTATTATTTCTGGAGAGAATCTGTTTTTCATGTTCACTTCAAAGCAGTTTTCAGTTTGGTCTCTTGCAACCAACACCTAGTGGCCATTAGAGGAAGTACACCTATAAAATATCTAAAGTCTGTTAGTTCTAAGTCTTGTCCTCTGACTCAGGGCTTTATGTCTCTGCAGAACCGGCCAGTCCCAGTCTGGACTCGGAGGCGACGATGGAGGTGGACAACTGTGACGCCAACAGTGACGGCGGTCACAGCATGGACGAGCAGGAGGAGCTGTCCACCCCTGACGACAAGCTCTTCTTCATCGAGGGTCCCTGCACGGACAGCGAGAAGGACGACGAGACGCTCAGAGCCATCAGGTGAGCTGGACCTCTGGATTTCCCATGATGATGAAAATGTTGGTGACTACAAAGCAGCTACATTCAGATTCTATTCAGGTTGTGAAAAAAGGAGCGTGAGTGAAAAAGGAAAAAGAAACGACCTCTTCTACAGTAGTTGGATATTGTTTTTATCATTATTTTCAGTGCCTTTAAATACTTTTTTCATAGAACAAGGCGAAAGAGTATATCTCTAATCGGAATCAGAAATACTTTATTGATCCTCAGGGTTAGTTCCTGTTAAATTTTCTGTAAAATGTTAAATGGCTGCTGTGAAAAAAATGTCTATAATTTTAACTTAACTGTCCATTTAAGTCAGAAAGATGATTGCATTCCTAATCATTTGAGATGCATTTCCTAAAATGTTTGCATTTGTCTTTGTGTGTTTATTTGTTGACATGCAGCCCGTCGACCAGCAGTAACATCCCCCTGATGCGTGTGGTTCAGTCCATCAAACACACCAAGAGGAAAAGCTCCACCGTGGTTAAAGAGGGCTGGATGGTCCACTACACCAGCCGAGATAACCTGGTGAGAAGACAGACAAAATCCCCTCTGCTTGACTCCAGGGCGGGAATGGCGGACTCCGCCACTAACAATCAATACTACCATACAGAGCCACTCAATGAGTGTAAATGCACTGAAAAGTTAAAAAAAAAAGTTAAAGTACTTACTGATGCAGAACGGCTCCTGACAGTTTTATATTACTGAATCATCATTATTGATGCATTAAAGGGATAGTTTGGATTATTTGATGAGGTACTTATTGAGAGTAAGAGTATATCACCTACAGTAAATGGCGATTGAGATGCCCCCAGTTTGGAGAAGCAGAGAAGAGTATTAGCATGGAAGCTAAGCAATGAACTGCTGTGGACAGGGCCAACAGGACAATGTATTTTAAGCACCTAAAAAAGGTCCACTTAAAAAAAATCAATATCAGTTTAAGTTTCCACTATATTTAGAATATTTTCACCACTTTACTTTGCCATCAGACAGCTGTTTCTGTCCAGAAAACTGCTGTTATATGAGCCAAATATTGCTCTCTCTTGCTCACCAAACTCCATAGGGAAAATCAGTCATTTTACCTCACAGGAGATGGGAGTTGCTGGTCTACTGCTGCCTCCATCTGTTAGTTTGTTTGTGCAATTGTGTGACTTTGGTGATTTAAAAGGTTAGTTTGGATTCACAGAAGTCACACGTTAACAGAAACTAACTAACAGATGGAGGCAAAAGTAGACCAGCAACTCCCGCGTTCTATGAGGTAAAATGACTGATTTTGACAGTGCAGTCTGGTTGGTTTGGAGAGAGCGATATAACATGGTTTCCCGTCAGAAAAGGCTGTGGATAAGTCACAGTCCCACCTCAAAAAATACAAACTAACTCTTTAATGTTCAACTGGTTGAGGTGGAGCCACTTTTAACTACTTTTTGGATTGTTAACTCTGTAACAAAGTATCATATTTTGTAAACTGACCATCTGTTTTGTATTTAAAACCTTTACTATTAGTTATATCTGAGTAATAAGTACAATATTTGCTTCAGAAATGTAATAAAGTAGAAGTATAAAGTGGCTCAAATCCACCATGCACAAATGTGTATATATTGAAATAAAATGCTTTTGAATCTATAAAGTTTGTATCCTGATGAGCTTCCTTTCTGTCTTTGCAGAGGAAGAGACATTACTGGAGGCTGGACAGCAAGAGTCTGACTCTGTTTCAGAATGAAAGTGGAGCCAAGTTTTACAAGGTAGGAGACCAAGTCGGCTCAGATCTGGTTTCAGCTGCTCGGCCAAACAAAGCAGCGACGCGAGGAGAAGCAGACTGCAGGGAGTCAGGTTCATACAGTCACATTCATGAGACGTTATTAACACACAGCGCACGTGTCTAATTATAACCAGATTATTCTTATCAGGTCAGGGTGTGTTTGCAGTCAGCTGTAATCTCTTGCAAAGGAAAATTAAGAAAAGAAAAATATGAAAAACTCTTTAAAATGTCATAATTAGATTAACATTTCAAACCATGCAGGACATTTTTTCTGCAGACTGTGTAATGTTTGATACATATTTATAAGATTTGATATTGTTTAGTCACTAAAATCAAAAAGTAGGAAAATGTAAAAAGTCAGCAGATTTATTGTGTTCAACCCAGTGTAAAACAAAGAAAATGATTTACAAGGACATAAAAGTTCAGAACCAATTCTGCATTCTCTTACAATCAGTTTTACATCCCCTCTGATCCATAAAGAAAGGCTGAGATGTGTTATTATCCAGTCTTGTAGCAGGCTTGACACTTTTTAATGAAGAGAGGAGCCAATCAGAGTCACATCTCACAAACATGATCATTCTAAAATAAAGTGAAGATATCTCTGCCAAACCTTACAGAATAATAAGCAAATACAAAGTAGTAACTATTGTATTCCTGAACTCGTCTGTTAATCTGATAGAAGCACCGCAGGTTCAGATCCTGTGTGGATAAAAAATGTGTTCTTGTGCTGTTAATAGAAGCGGTAAAATCAGATAAGATCAGTGTTTATTGATCCCCAGAGGGGAAATATGGGTGTTGCCGCAGAACAAGGACAGAAATAAGTACAGATAAAAAGAGAAAGTAAAAAGAGAAAATAATAATAAAGAGCAGTCAGAGTACAGCTTCTGTAGTCAAGTCAATACAATCACGTGTTCACTGATTCACAGTCACAGCTTCAACCAGCACAGCTGGGGGCTGTATACTGTCAGAGCTCGGGCAGTGAACGCATCACGTAAAGTCTCACATCAGCTCGAGTGCTTTAATAGTTCCTGAAAAGTTGAGCCCAAGCCTGACAAAATTCTGTCCGAAACCGAGCCAAACCCAACCCTCATTAGCATATTTCAGCCCGAATCCGATTACTGCCCGACATTTTTCTTAAGAAGCTTGCCTCTGTGCACCAAACAGTGACAGGGACAATACATGGGGGAATTTGAATTAGCAATGATTAAATTGGGTAGAAAAATGAAAATAAATAAATAGATAGATAAATAAATATAGTACAGCCTGAACCCAGCATCATCCCGTGAAATATGTGAGAAATAAGACCCGACCCGACCCAACCTGACCCAACCCAAAACCTGTTGGGTCCGGTCGGGTTCAGGCACAGATCTCAAGCTCTCTTGAGAGCTAGCTTTCTGTAATATCTGCTGAGTGTTGTGGTGATCAGTGGGTATAAAAAAGAAGTTTTGTGAGGAAAAGCAGAAATAGTTCAGAAAAAATGAAATCCCACTGTGACTCTTCAGAGGCTCTGCATGAAACAGAAAAGCAGAAAATCCTCACATCAGAGAATCTGGAACCAGAGACTAACTGAAACTTATTTTCTGTTGATTGACTAACTTTTTAAGCATCCATAAACTCATAATCTTGGTAGCCAAAGTACACTTTTGGTGGCCCTAAAGTAAACTTGGGTCAAAAACATACAGAAAAGGCCGTTTAACACAACTAACACAGGCTTCCTTAACTGTGACACTTGTGTTGTCAGTTTTTTTTCCCATGAATTGTGGTTTGTGTTTCCTGAAGGCATTGTTTCAGATGAAAAACGAGCTACACTCCTGGGATGGTTGAGGCAGCTGGTGGCTCACACTGCAACGCATTACATCCTTAGATATGTCAAAGTCGAGACTCTTAAACTCCTGCTTCCAGTCACTCCTAAAGTTTTATTGCTGTTTGTTTTTTCATAGTCCACCTTTTGTGTTTCTGGTTCCTCTGTAAGGATTTCAACTTAAGTAGTCTGGACGGATCTGTAGCTAGCCAGCGATGGCAGTTTTTGTGGCCATGGACCAGGGCTGCCAGGTCCACGGTTTTCTTGAAGAACACATCACATGTTGGCCTGGCATTTTGTTGTTAAAGGATGAGTTTGGTGATATTTTTTATATTTTTCTTATCATCAACAAATCCAATGCAAAGACCAAGACTATCATTGTCCTGCTGCCATAAATATGCTCTGGTGCAATAAACCTGCAGCTGAAATATCCCCCAAAAATGCACACGTTTTCTCTGACTTTCGAACTTTTTTTGGTCCAGTTTTGAATTTCCTCGAAGGAAAATTTGTTTCCTTGAAAGATCAAATAAGTTCAGGTCAGTCCAGCTGCAGCTCTTTTCGCTCTCGATCATTTTCCTCTCTCATACTCCTCCTTTCATCTCGTGTCTGCCAGCGACCTGTTGCCCTTTACCACAAAGCGCTGCAGAGACCTTCCTTTGAAGCGGGGTGTGGGAGGGGTGGGGGGGAGCGAGGCATGAGGGGGAGTTTTGTGCTGCTTTTTGGGACCTCGGGGTCGCTTCCCTGCCGTCTCTCTGGCCCGTCGCCACGCTGCCTCGTGCCCAAAGCGGCCGAGGCACGTCCTGCCTTTTAATCAGAGCGGCCGGATGAATAGATGCTGATCGGAGGCTGTGGTTTGAGAGGAGGGGTGAGGAGGGAGGGGAGGGCGAACTTGGCAAAACACAAAACGTTCATATGACACTGAGGGGCATGAAGACACCGCTGGGCCGATCGCTCTCCTTTATATGTTTGATCTGGCAGGGCCTGTGGAGGGTGGGGTGGGTTTTTTTTGGGTGCACTCTGCCAGAGAAGGAAGGAAGGGAAGTTTCAAACACTGAAACCCAAAGAGCGACTCAGAGTTCAGCAGACAGAGGAGAGGTGTTGGGATGGAGGGAGCTGAAACTGTGTCCCGTGGATCATTTCAAGACCTTGTGGATGCTTCTTATTGGCTGAAGTGACTCTGAAAATGGTTCTGACAAGTACAGTTGACCAGAATCTGAAGAGAGGAGGTGTTTCACCAGAGCAGAGGTTTGGGTTTCTGAGCTGAAAGTTGAGGTACGTCCAACAGGAGGGCAGAGGTGGGAAGTAACTAAGTACAAATACTTGGTTACTGTACTTGAGTAGATTTTTCAGTATCTGTACTTTACTTGAGTGTTTGTCTGACAACTACATTTGAACACAAATATCTGTACTTTCTACTCTTTACATTTTCTAAACAGGCTTGTTACTTTAGTTTTAAAGTATTAGTGAAATTATTATTGATTATTTTTATTTTGCATCATTGTGCGGCGCCTTCCAACATCAAGACTGATTTCATCCTAAAACTGGTGGATCCATCAGAGTTTATCGACACAGCAGACATAAGACAAAAGAGACAGAGCAAGACAAAAGTCATAAAAGAGATAAGACGATTAAGATATGATGAGGTGAAAAATAACAAGACAGAAAAAGACATAAAACAAAAAACAACATAAAAGATGTGACAAGACAGAAGAGACGTAACAAGATGAAAGATGACAAAAAAGACGGGACAAGACAAAACACAAAGTAAAAGGTGTGACAAGAAGTAACAAGATGGAAGAACATGAGATGTGAGAAGCCAGGCTAAAAGAGAGACACCTTTCTAACTCAGTGATCTTGGTTCGTAGCACAGCCCTCATGAATCTAAATGTTCTATCTTTTTATCCAATCAAACTCCAGGAGATCCCCTTGTCCGAGATCCTCCAGGTGGAGCCGGCGCAGGACTTCGGCAGCCTGCCGCAGGGCAGCAACCCTCACTGCTTCGAGGTGATCACGGCAACATGGTGTACTATGTCGGCGAGGACAACAGCGTCCTGTACCACAACCCCGTCCTGGCGGCGTCCGGCGTGGGGCGGGATGTGGGCCAGAGCTGGGAGAAGGCCATCCGACAGGCGATGATGCCCGTCACGCCCAAAGCCAGTGTCGGCACCGGGCCCGGACAGGGGAAGGACCACAGTGAGTAGACGCCAAAATGTCCACTGTCATGTTCTCTCATGGCTCTTTGGAACAAACAAAAAACAGTATATAAGATTTAACAAATGAAAATAATGTTAAAGACATAACACGAAAAATTCCACAAGACAAGAAAGATGGAACAAGATGAAAAATGATACATAAGATGTAACAGCAAAAAACTAACGAGATGAAAAAGACGTGACAAGACAAAAAAACAACAAAAATCATTGCTCAGACTACATTTATTAAAAATTTAAATCACGAGGACGTTGGATCTTTTAAAATATAGCTCCCAGCATAATTAAAGAGTAAAATCAAAACCCCTTAAAATATGATTTGTCCCAATTCATGTCCTGGTTCATTATCCTGCTTGTTACCTGACCAAAAATACCTACCAAAAAAAAACAAAAAAAAAAAAACAATCCTTTGACACAAAATATTAATTTTAAATGATTTTGGTGATTTAACAATGATTTTATTGCTCCTCCAGAGTCTGTGAACATAACTGTGTCCATAGCAACAGTCTGTTATACAGAAATAACAGACCGTAGCATGATGTAATTGACCAACCATTTAACAAAGACATGCAATAAATTGGAGAGAAGTCAGACGTCTCTGGGACTGATGTCTCAAAAACTCACACCAAAAATATCTAGATGGATAAACAGAGCTACAGGCCAAAAAAAAAATATGTATATTTGGGGTGAATTGTCCCTTTTAACAAAAGGCAGATTGTGCTGAAGACAGTTTTACGTCTTTGACCCTTTGACACAGTAATGGAGTCATTTCTCAGATCAGATCAGACTCAGATGTGTTTTAATGGATGAGTGGATTTGTCTGTGAAGAGCTTCCAAAATATTGTTTTAGGAGACAACTGTTACACAACCCTGCCACCTCCACCTACACACACTCAGACACACACACACACACCCAGACCGCCCGCCTGCTAACATTTTAACATGATTGAAGGGATTTCAGAGGATTTTCCGCCCTGATTCATCTCAGTTTAAAATGTCTTTTTGTCTGAAGTTTCATCCCAAAATGAGACCCTGCAGCACTAAATGTCTAAATGGAGCTTTAAAAAAACCTATTATGGAGGACCTTCATTATTATAAAACAGTTGCTGTCAGCTGTGTTTTCCACCTGTTGAGTAATTAACGTCAAGCTTCGGTCTCCGTCCAAAAATAGATGAAATAATAAATGAAATTACAGCGACACACATCAATAAGTTAATGGACAGATGATGTAATGAAGAGGCTTTTTGTTTTTCTGAACGTCTAAATGACAAACAGACAAACAGTGAACCTGTGACACTGTAATTATTTATAACAAGAGTAACATTAAATCAAAAAACATGGACGCACACAAACATTAAACCACACTGGAGCTCGAACACAGATATAATCGTGTCAATAAAGTTACATAAAGAATGAACAGTGATCTGACTGATCAGCAGGCACGAGAACACTAATGCTGCGTTCACAGGCAGCGTGTTCTGATTCGTTCCTACTGCAGTTTGAATCTGTTTCTGTCCAATATTTAATAAACATTATTACAGTGTTGTAATTACAGAAATGTTGGGATTATGTGTAAAATGTACATAAAAGCACAATGAAAACTCTTTTCCACCTTATTCGACTGAATACAGAACAAAGACGAGATATTTTCACCTCATCCCTGCTGGTGAACCACTGAGCCTTTCCAGCCCCTTTAATACCCAATCACGATCCTGTCACCTGTTACCAGCTCACCTGTTTACCTGTGGAACGTTCCAAACAGCTGTTTTTGGAGTGCTCCACTACTTTCCAGTCTTTTGTTGCTCCTGTCACAACTTTTTTTTGAAACCTGTTGCAGCATCAAATTCAGAATGAGTGAATATTTACAAAAAACAATAAAGTTCATCAGTTTGAACATTAAATGTTGTGTCGCTGTACTGTATTCAACTGAATACAAGTCACAAAATTAATTTGTAAATCATCACATTCTGTTTTTATTTATGTTTTACACAACGTCCCAACTGCACAAAACAATAAATTGTTGTTTTTACATTTCTGTTTTTGTATTGATTAAAATGAGCAAAGATTCAAGAGGTGCTGCTAAACAAAAAACTTTCCAGCTGTTTCCCTCTGTTCCAGTCTTTATGCTAAGCTAGGCTAACCATTTAACCATTTCCTCTCAATGTCTGTATTTAATAGTGTGTGACTGATATCAGTCTTCTCATCTAACTCTCACAAAGGAAGAGAACAAGCACTAGTCCCATTTAGCTCCTGTAAATTAAACACTTCCTGCACCATTTTTCAAAGTAAAAGCCTTTCAGGGTTGGGAATGGATTGTGCTCCTTAAAACCCTGGAGGGAAAGAAACAATACCAACAAGGAAAAAGGAGATTTACACTAAAATATGATCATATACAAGAAATAATACTAAATAAACGCCTGTTTGGAGGCCAGTAAAGTTTCTGCCATTTAAAAATCTGAACTACAGATCTGGACGTCTCTCAGTTTACATTTCTGTTGATAAAGTTACATAAACTCTGTGAATAATGGCCGAGCTGACTACCCGGATATCAACAGGCTGCCTTCCTACAGCAGACTGCTGCTATCGATCGCAGAGGGATGACCCGATCAAACCCTGAGCAGCGATCTGAAATCAATACCAGCTCATCAGTGGAAACTCACTCGCACACAGGACCTCGCGCCCTCGGCTTTTTAATGTCACACTGAATTAACATTAGCAGCAGTTTGTGAGAGTTTCCTTCATATGCACATGTATACGTAATTAAACATTTTTTAATGAAATCTGGAAAATGATTTGGAGATTAAAAAAACAAAACAAAACATCCTCGTTCTTTCATCACATGTTGAACAAACAAATCTGTCGGTTTGATCTCAGCTGGAAATCTCCTCCGTCATCTCACTTTAACAAACAAGGAAGTGTAGGAAATGAGATTTTAATGATTTAAAGGTTAGAAAAATAAAACCTCACACGTCTCTGCTGTTAAGTGTCGGTTCACACGTGTGTGTGGTTTATGTGGTTTATAACGTTTATATAATGTGTTTTTGTGTTGTGTCCTCAGAGGAACTCTCCATCAGCATATCAGTGTCCAACTCCCAGATACAAGAAAATGTGGTGAGTTATCGCTCGTATTATCTTATTGTGTTACAGTTATTCACTGCGGTTATGACAAATGTCTCATATGATAAACCAGAACAGGTTCTGTATTACATTGAGAAACATCATTTTCTTCAGTGTCTTAAGATAAATTCTGAGTTTAAGTAGATTTTCTTTCACTTCTGGAGTCAAAAAAACACACAAACTTCTCTCAGATGTGACTGAATAAATACATTTTCATATTTACAGTAATACTGGTTGTGAAAAAGAAACATTTTCTTAACATCCAGTTCAAGAGTCTGCAGGCTCTGATCGGCCCCATGAAGCTCGAACTCTCAGTATTTATTTTCCCAACTTAATATAGAAAATTTAATTCACTTCATTTATTACGTTTCAGTCTATAAATATAAAAGTGCTAAATATACTTTACAGTATAAAATAATACAGAAAAAATGAAATTAAACTGTACAAAACAAAAACAAAAACCTCAGTCTGCTAGACACAACTGGTGTAAATTTGAAAAAACTAAATAATCTAGTTTTTGACAGGTTTTCAATATTAACCAAGTACATTTTAAAATTAGTAAAAAGGACCTCCCTCTACTCTATTAACAATAATTGGGGAACCCACTGATTAAAAAAGGATGAAGTGAAATAAAGGTCAGGGGTTAGGGTTAGGGTCAGCATGGCAGCATCAGAAAACTGTTGTTTATTTCCTCCACATAAATCATCTTTATTTCACTTTCTTTCACCCTATTTTTCTCCGCTGGTCGTCCAGGATATCAGTTCAGTGTATCAGATCTTTGCAGACGAGGTCCTCGGATCTGGACAGTTTGGGATCGTTTACGGAGGTGAGTCACATGACACAAAACACACCTGCACTGCAGCACCTGTAGTTCAAAACTGTGACGAAACGGAGCCTGATTGGATCGTCTCACCCTGATAAACCTGCCAAAAATTTAGACAAAATCATGTGGGAAAATACAGATTGCTGCATTTGTCGATGGTCATCATGTCTCCCTGTATTAATCTGGCCGAATTGCAGATTAATAAAGAGATAAAACTGTATCCCTCCTTCTTCATCCTCTGCAGGTAAACACAGAAAGACGGGCAGAGACGTGGCGATCAAAATCATCGACAAAATGAGGTTTCCTACCAAACAGGAGAGTCAGCTGAGGAACGAGGTCGCCATTCTTCAGGTACGACGCAGCGAATCTCAGCAGCTCAACACAACTGAATAAAGTGAAAGTATGATCAAATCTAACTCACATCTTTCACTTCTGATTTTACACACGATTCAGTCCCTGCAGGGGATTGTGGGAGCCTGAAATGTCTGATTTCACACCAGCTTTTCTAAAAAGTTGTGATGCATGTTGCGATGTTTTTAGCCATTTTTTGTAAAAGAAAGTTGCAATTTTTTTGCATAATTCATTAAAATTAATCTCACCAAAAAGGCTCATGATGACAAAAACTCAAACAAAATCTGCTTTATGTGCACCTGGGGCACAAGCACAAAATTATAAAATAACACTGAACAGAGTATTGATAAATGTCAAGAACAATGACAAAGCTTGTGTTCTTTTCAGTACCTGTGAAAAAATAAAAAAATATAAATGTAAAGAAAATAGTGAATAATAGAACAAAACATCGAGTCGCTTCTTTGAGGCGTTTGCACAGGGGACTGCTGTGATTGGTAGAACTCGTGGGGAGTAACAATGATTGGTTCAATTTGCAGAAAAGTTGTGGAGTTTGGACAAAATTGCACCGTCGCACATAATTCACAGGGATTTGTTTAATTAGTGTGAACTGTTGTGACTGCAGCTTTGTGGGGAGACTGACTACTGTGCATTTTATTTCTTTTCTTTTCTTTTTCATCTATATTGAAAGAAAAGAAAAAGAAAGGAAAATGAACTAAAACTGTTTCTCATCTGTGGTTCATTGTTCTTGTTTTTTTAATGTTCTCCTGTCTGTAACAGAACCTCCACCACCCGGGGATCGTTAACCTGGAGTGTATGTTCGAGACGCCCGAGCAGGTGTTCGTCGTCATGGAGAAGCTTCACGGCGACATGTTGGAAATGATTTTATCCAGCGAGAAGAGCCGACTGCCCGAACGCCTCACCAAGTTCCTGGTCACACAGGTCAGATTCGTGTCTCTAACCTGGACAGATGGAACTCGACTTGTTATCAGTGAAAACTAAGACAGAGAGCACGTTTTTAAAGATGCACTCATCAATGTTTTTATGTTAAGAAACGATCAAATGATAATGTGAAAACTTCACTCTCATCAGTCTTGTTTCCAGCGTGAGGGAGCTCTAATGAAGAGCCAGATATTTTTCTTTTACCTTCATCAGATGGGACACGAACACGACTCTAAATGAAGCATCTTACTTTGTGTCTATTTGATGTCTAAATAACAAATGTTTGCAAACACATTCACCATAACAACTTAATCAAAAACATATTTTTCCTCTTACCTGTAGTTCTGTTTATCCATGAGGATTGTTTTGCTGCAGAGTTTTGGAGATATCGGCTGTAGAGATGTCTGACTTCTTTCCAGTATAATGGGACTAAATGGCTCTCAGCACGTGGAGCTCAAAGCCCCGAAAAAACACATTTGAAAAATTCAACAGTAACGTCTCCGTCTAAAAATCCTGACCCTGTTTCTGGAGATAATCCACAGACTTTGTTGTGAGCAGTTTCATGTGGGAACTACTTTCTTTCTGCAGTAGAATCTACCAGAACTACTTTATTTCTACTAGAAAGAAACTAGTTCCTAAATAAAACTGCTCATAACGAGGTGTGTGGATTATCTTGAGTAACCAGGTCATGATTTGATGGAAGAACACTCGCCTGTTTCTCAGAATTATTTTTTGGCACTTTGCAAAGATTAAACTTGTGAGTGTTTTACCTGATGTTCTCCAACTGTCGCCTGTTTAATCAGCCTGTACATGTTTCTGTAGATCCTGGTGGCCCTCAGACATCTTCACTTCAAGAACATCGTCCACTGTGATCTGAAGCCTGAGAACGTTCTCCTGGCCTCAGCAGAACCCTTTCCACAGGTTAGAACTCAAATCACTGTCTCTTTTCTTTCTGTTGCTCTAAAAGTCTGGTTTCAGCAGAATCAATCACCTCCCTCTCGTCCTGCAGGTGAAGCTCTGTGACTTCGGCTTTGCTCGGATCATCGGGGAGAAGTCGTTCCGTCGCTCAGTGGTCGGCACACCGGCCTATCTGGCGCCCGAGGTGCTTCGCAGCAAAGGCTACAACCGCTCTCTGGACATGTGGTCGGTGGGCGTCATCATCTACGTCAGTCTGAGCGGGACGTTCCCCTTCAACGAAGACGAGGACATCAACGACCAGATCCAGAACGCTGCCTTCATGTACCCACCAAATCCCTGGAAGGAGATCTCAGAGGAGGGTGAGGGACGGTTTGGACTCTTGGGTCAGAAATTATCGTCAAAGATCACAGATTCTGGTGTTTTAAATATGGAATTATGGAATTATGGCATAAAAAGACTGTAGCACCAGAAGTGGAGTTATAGTAAAGTCCAGCAGCAGTTTGAGTCACAAAAAATGGAAAATGTAGAGCTGCAGTGATTAGTAGATTAATCCATTAGTTGAGTGATACAGAATTTTATTTTGAGAATAGATTTTCTTTGTTTTACATGATTATAAACTGAAGATGTTTGTGTTTTAGAACTTTATTTGGACAAAAAAAGAAATTTAATGACGTCAACAGGGACACTTTTTACTATTTTCAGTCTTTTTTTTGGGACTAGTTGTACCACGTTGCACATGTCAGTCAAGCTGACTAGAAATCCGATTTGATCTAAAACTGAGCCCTTTACACTTCACCACTGTGATGTTTTTAAAATGCTTTAATGTTGTGTTAATTTTTGAGGTTGAACTGCATTTGAAGGTTGCTGACAGTTAAAGGCCCTGAATTTCCCTCTTTTGTTGAAATTTGTGTTTATAATAGTTTTAAAAATGAAACTGAATTAAATGTCTGTTTAAGGTGTAAAGACAAGAGAGAACCAACAGCTACATATTTACCTTTTTCATGTTCTTTTATCTTTAAAAGATGGAACTAAATACGTTTCTGTTTTCACCTCCCCTTTGAAAATGAAGCTCAGACTTGATTGGGGATCAGTAATTTTACAGCAAAGGAATTCAGATGTTTTCATACAAAAGCCTTTTAATGACTAAAAAAACTTCAAAGCAAAGACAGATGAGCGTCATGACTGAATGATTCAAAGCAGATTTCTTTTGACACTGAGTGTTTGTTCTCCTTCACAGCCACAGACCTGATTAACAACCTGCTGCAGGTGAAGATGAGGAAGCGTTACAGCGTGGACAAGTCACTGAGCCACCCCTGGCTGCAGGTACCCAAACTGATTTTTACTCTCATAGAGCTTTTACATTAAAATTAGCGTGTTTATGGAGTTTTTTTTTTTAAAGGCTAAACCTGCTCAAAATAGCCGAGCCTTTTCCAAGTAGACCTGTTTGTCTTTCTGTTGTTTTCACTCAGCTCATGTCTGTGCAGGAGAGCAGACAGTCTCAGTTTGTTCACCTCTCAGTACTTCTGTAGCTTCTAACTGAATCTCTGTGGTTTGAAGTTTAGTTTCTCTCCTGCGTCGCTGTTTGTACTTTCAGGAATCTGCTTTATTTTGCTGCTTCATAATAAAAGCTTTTAGGCAGCAAAATAATGGGTGACTTTTATTGTGAAGAATTTAGAGGACGTTAAATGTTTATCCACTGAACAGCCGCCCAATTAAAGACCAGAGGTCATCAGTAAATACACACCTTCAAGCAGGTGCAAACTCAGTCGAGACAAACCAAGACAAGCAGCACATGTGGATGAAACAGGAGCAAAAGAGGCGACATACCTTCACTGCCTCCACCAAAAAGGTGTGAAAATAGTGTGTCAACTTGGGTGTCATCACTGCCGATCAGAGCTGGAGATAAATACTCAAATAATCATTTGACCCAGCAGTGCATGCCGACTGAAGATAAAAAACCAGGGCACGTTCAGTCTGAAAATGGTACGCATTGTTTTGCTACAGTTTCTGGATGGAACAGCATGTTTTCCTTAAGGTGGTGCACAAAAGTGTGCGACCTACTTTGAGATACATTTTCTCTGGTGGAGATAACCTGGATCACACGGGATGGTTTTGCTGTTGAATCACTTTGGACTGTCATTTCACTGGTTTCATGAGTAAACCATCAAATGCGCTGTTTTCTGGCCCGGGGCTATGATCAAGCATTCAATAAATGTTTTGATAAATGTAAATAAATGTAAATCTTAAAAACTGCATGCTCCATAATCAGAAAAAAACTTACTGAAACAAGGCTGTGGGCTCAAAACAGCTGATCAGTATTGCTGTGTGGAAAGCTTGAAGCTCTGAAAGGCGCTCGCACCTCAAACTGAAGCTTAATCTGAAAATAAAAATATTGACAGCAAGTGGAAATAAAGTGCTGAAACAACATACGAAATGAAACCTTTGTGCACACGGAAATAAAATGACTGATACATGAGACGGATCGGATTTCAACTTAAAGCACTGGCTGCACGTGTTGATGAATAAACAAATTACTGAACTAAACCAGTTAAATTTAGCATCAAAAAATCAAAACACTGAATAAAACTGAATCTGATGATGGTAGAAGGAACTGAACTCACAGAGGCCGAGATGGTCACAGACATAAATGTAAAAGAACAAGAACTTTGTGCTTTTTGTTAACTGTTGTTCTCGTCTTCTTGCAGGACTACCAGACCTGGCTGGACCTCAGGGAGTTCGAGACGCGGCGAGGCGAGCGCTACATCACCCACGAGAGCGACGACGCCCGCTGGGAGGAGTACGCCGACGAGAGAGGGCTGCACTACCCCAAACACTTCATCATGTCTCCAAACCTGGACGACATGGAGGAGGACCCCTAGAGGCCAACGGGGGCGGGGGGTTGAACATTTCCTACAAAGGAAGCAGCAGTTCTGAGGAGTCCCTCGAGGGTTGCAGCGGATGCTCCGGAGTCCATGGAAACAGTCACCATGGAGACTGAGAGCTTTCCCTAAGACGACGTGGGATAACGTGATCGTGGTTCGTCAGGACGCGGCGGTCCGGCAGCTGTGTGAGGACACTGTGACGACAATTCAGGTCCAGAGAATTTTAATCAATTTTTCTACAAGCCATAACCAACAACCCTGTGAGCCAAAACCTGGAGGGATTTTTACCCAGAATTCAACATTCAGTAAACCTCTGCACTGCCAGTCGAGCCGCTGAAGGGCTAAAAAACTAAAAATCCAGAGCCTTTATATACTTTTTCAGCTCAGATAGCGTATTTTTATGATGTCGTCGTTACATTTTAGATCTCATGAAGCTGTGTAGACATGTGACGTATTTTCACTTTCTGTTAAAGTCGTCCTGTGTGACGTTTACTGGAACTCAGAAGATTATTATGTGCTGATTATATTGTTCATTTTTTTCCTTGTTTGGATGTCTTTGCACTATTGGGAAACTCTTTCAAAGGTACTATGTGGAAGTTTCTGAAAATATTCGTTTTAATGACACCGTTCAGTGAACTGCAGTCTGCGACCTGTTGCTCCCGAGGATCAGCCAGAATAGTGACGTGACGTGACGTACGTGACACTGAACGTAAAGTTGGGCTTGTGTGGGGGTGGATGACGTAAGCGAACTCCATTTCCAAGCTAACTTTAGCTCATGTTGCTCACTGTTGGAGCTGTCAGGGAGCTGAAGAGGCACTCGAGAGTAAACGTCACATCTTTTTGATTTTCCTTTTCATAGAAATCAGTGCACAGGCTGTAAGAGGCAACCTAGAAAGTGGCAATTAGAGCTGCAACTAACAATTACCTGAATTATCGTCTTGAAAAACATGTACGTCCCTGTGCTCCACGTTTGCACCTATTTGACAAGATTGTGGCAGGATTAATTAATCAATTGTTTTGAATCCTTTTTTTTTTTTAACAAAAACCCTCAAATTCTGATTTCAGCTTCTTAAATGTGAATATTTTCTGGTTTCTTTACTCCTCTCTGACAGTAAAACTGAATATCTTTGAGTTGTGGACAAAACAAGACATGTGAGGACGTCATGTTGGACTTTGGGAAACACTGCTGGACATTTTTCAACATTTTCTGACAGTTTTAAACAAACAACTAATAATCGAGACAATAATCAAGTAACATAATGACAAAGAAGTGACAAACGGAAAACAGCAGCTTCTCACATTTAAGAAGTTGGAACTTTTGCTTGAAAGATGACTGAAACAATTAATCGATTATCAACATGGTTAACAATTAATTTTCATTTGATCGACTAATCAATTACTCCAGTAATTCTTGCAGCTGTATTTGAAATACAAAGCATTAGCCTAAGACGTGTAAGTTGTTTCACATAGTACCTTTAAAAGAGGAATTTCACTGATAATAACTTCTGGTTTGTTCATCTGCAAAGTAGACTTCTTATTAATCTGTTCTGTTGCTCATTACACACCAGAAAACTAAATTATTGGATGGATGAAAACTTTATCACCACTAACAGGTCAAAGTTTGTAAAGTTTGTCCTGAGGATAGTGTGGGAGGTGAAGTCATGTTCCCAGAATCAAAAGGGTTTATCCTCTGTGCTTGTTAGAACCTCTGACACTGTTTCCTCACCGAAGGCAAGAGACAAAAATGTCCATATATAATATGAACGACGTCTGAATTATTTTTTCATAACATGAATTTCTTCAGCCAGTCTTGCTTCTGTGTAATTGGTGGACAGTTGACTTATTTCTAATTCCCAACACTTCCCTGTTTTCCTTCCAAACCTCGTCTGTTTTGGACAATATTCCTATAAAAAGGCTGCTGTGAATCATAAAAACAGGTCCCAACTCTAAACAGAATATTAACATAAAGGAAAATTACAGTGTTATTTAACCTTTATGTTTATGTTTTGTTGCTAACTCACGACTTCCATTGTAAGAAACTTTAGCATTGTCACACTCTACTTAACTGTGGCATGCTAACATGCTAATCGTCAGAGTGTTATTCTATTATTCTAATAGTTGTAGCTGTTTTACTTGATGCCAACTTTGAACTGGCCACGTTTGGGAAACACGATAATCGGGAAAAAAAGCTAAAACAAAACATATCAGGGCAGAGGAGGCGTGTGAAAACTTTCTATGTAAAACTTTGTTAACCAGCTAGCATAATGTAAAAGTGAGCAGCTTGTTAGCATGTTAAGTTCAGCATTTAGCATTTTAGTATAATGCTAACATTTAATATGTTAGTATAACTTGTTAGTTCTAAATCTTTTGGTTCTAGGTTTTATTTTGAAGTTTCAGACTCTGGGAACCATGAATGTCTGAACTGAATGAGACACGTCCGTCCATCTCATACCACCTTAAAAAAATCCACTCAAACAGTTCAAAGTGCAGATTTAAGACTCAGGACTGTGTTCATGAGCAGACACACCAGGCTGCTGCAGGGAAAACTTTTGCAGAGAAACAAATTCAGAGTTATTTTCAGTGATTTCTTTCTGAAACTTTGGACGAAGACGAGCTGAGAATCGAGCTGCTATTGTCTTTATTTGTCTTTCTGTGGAAACCTGCCTGAGAAGAAAAAAAAAACAAAAACCTGAACTGTTGTTGATCCTGATCTGACTCCAGCCTGAGAATTTATTTCACATGTTTTATATTTTTGCAAGAAATGTTGTGTCATGTGAGTGACTTTGATGGGAAAATATTAAAGCTGAATGATTTACTTTGTGAAAATGTTATTTTATGTGCTGGTTAGTCTACTGATGCTCTTATTGATGGAAACTTCTGTCACTGACGTTACAACCAACAGCAGCATCACTGACGTATTAAATCATTTAGATTCTTACTTTAGTATCTCAAAACAATCAGTATCTTAAATATTTAGTATATGAGTCATTCTTTTCATAAAGTTTCTAACTCGTTTTGACATGGAACCTTATTTTCAGAAGTTTCTCAGTATTTTGCAAAATTCAATATTTTGAAAAGTTATTTTGAGATATTAAGTCATTATTTTGAAGGACTAAGTCAAAGTTTTTCATTATTTGAGATACTAACTCGTTATTATTCTACACAGAGTTTTTAACTGCTTATGAAACAGTCTGTCTAACACTGATGCGTCTATCTGACCTACAGAAGTTAACACGACCGTCTGTGGGGAAGATATTTATTTATTCTTAACATTTGCCACAGGGTCAGATTCATTTTTTTATCATTACATTGACTTTCAACGGGATCTTATTTTTGTTGAGTTAATAATTTACTTCAATATACAAAGAATATTTAGAGATTGTTGTGTTACATGGATCTGGAGCTGCCATTATCAAAAATAAAAAAGAACTACATGAATGACTTAATTATTATAACATTAAATATATAAAATACAATAATAATACATGAATAATTAGACTTAAAAATGAATAAATTAATACATAAAAACTAAATGGAAAAGTAAATAAACAGGAGAATTAATACAAATTCAAAAAGGGAAAAGTAGCAAGAACCAAATTAAAGCAGAAATATTAAATTAATGCCCACATTTATTTTTAATATTACTTTTGTCACATTTAATGGTTTATTAATTTATTTATTTTTGGCAGATTTAGTCCTCCATAATATCCTGCCACTATTTTGGAATATATAATTTTATTTAAAATAAACTGATAAATGTTGCTAATTCCAAACAGATTTAAAGGCACAGTCCATCTAATTTTGTTTTGGTTGCAGTTTTGAGGCGAGAAACCTTTCAAACATCTTCACTTTGAAAGTTCAATAAAATCGTTTAATTTCTTCCAAATGTTTGAGTCCGACTCATCAAACCTGGTCGGACCGTCTGAATCAGAGGAAAAGCTGATAACGATCCGCAGCAGGATGTTTGGAAACGATCATTTAATTACCAGTCCTGAACACGATCGCCTCGCTCCGCCGCTCCTCTGGAGGACGGCTGCTTGTTTTGGCAGCGGCGACCCCCCACCCCCACCCCCCCGCCTCCCTGCACATGTGTAACTGAATCTTTTAATTGCTACCGGAGGAGCGGCGGGCTCGCTGTGAATGGCTGCTGCACAACTGTGAGCTCAGCTAACTGCTTCAAGATGTGGACGGAGGCGGGCAGGCGGGCGGCCGAGCGACGGCGAAGGGAAAAAGATCCTCCTGCTGCTGCTGAGGATGACCTCTGACCTCTGAGGTGGTGTCATAGTTTTCTCCTCTCGCTCGGTGTCAGGTGACAGTACGCTCTGAATTTTAAGGATGCAGGAAACATGGCCTCAAAATCGTCAAATTTCAAAGATTGTTTGGATTTGAAAAATAAAAACTGACTGACTTTTTGTCTTTTCTACGTCAGGACAGGGGATCTTTAGGAGGAGACAGCAGGTCATCAGTATGTGCCACAGAGAAATCATGTACATCATCTGAAAGCTGAGGAGCTGAAGATTCATTTGTGATGCAGCTCAAGTTTTTATCAAGTCTTTGTTATAAATCTGCTGTCATATCTTATTTTGAAAGTTTAGAGTGTATAATGAAATTTTGTAATTAGTTCTAGTTACTTCTCTCAAAGGTAATTAAATTATTTTACCAATTTCTGCATATTAAAGTAATTAGTTAGTAGGGAGAGTAACTTTTGTGTTACTCTTAAATGTTTAATCCTTTAATTCTCTTATTAATACACTCAGTTGTATATTTTAGTGACAACTGTCAGATTTTTATCTATCATTGTACCCATTATCACTGATAGGAGTTATTATCACTCCTGACCACCAGAGGGCAACAATGATCAGGGTTCCTACCTGTAAGCTACACTTTATTGTCTCTGGTTTTTAGAACCCAGATTCTCAGACTGTGGTACGCGTACTGTATCACTGGTGGTACATGAGCTCCATCTAATGGTACTTGGAGGAATGTCAGAAATATTTTTTAAAAATGAAATAAATGAATTTAAAATCATATAATACTAAATTTCAAATGAAAATACAGTAGAATATGAGATGACTGAAACGTAAGTTCAGGTAAGATTTGTCTGTCTTGTGTTTTTATTTCAGTATCAGCCTGCTACATAGTCATGAATGTGCACATGGAGAGAGCATACGTCATCGATGATTTGCAGTGGAGCTAAACTGTGATGGCAGAAAACTGTAAGCCAATTATAAGTAAAATTCAGAAACTAAAAATGAACGCTTCAAAACTGCAACTGTAGCTTCAAACTAAAAGTATTATGAAGAGAAATGAAGATCAGGAGGAGAATATTTTGAGCAGCAATGTTGAAAATTAAATTAATTTTGCTGCAGTGCAGCGAGTGGCCACAGAAAAACTGGAGGCAAGACTGAGCTGCAAAGTTCTGTCTAGGTCCTATTATACATGTCTGTCTGCTGTCCTCTACAGGTGTCCACTTTTTTCAGTTAAGACAAAAGTAATGAGATGAGCTCATTGAAATTTCAGTCATCTGTAATTGCATGATTAATTTGAAGAAGTAATTAGTTACATGTCTAGTTACTGCCAAATGAAGTGGAATTACTTTCCAAAAGTGTGTATAAGGGCTTAGGACATTTAGATGGACGTATACGATGACCATTCCCATCTTCTATCATGTCTCCTAAGTTGTTGCAGCCATGTTTTGGGTTCATACTATTTATTATTATTTATTACAGAGATCTGGTGCAAAGTTTTTACATGTTTTTCTGCATCAAGAAAAGCTAAAATGTTCAAAAATCTCTTAAAATACCACATGAAGACACAAAGACCATCAGAAGAATTAATGCTGTGATTTGGTGTTTTCTGTAAGAATTGTGTTTTTCAGCGATGGCATGGAAGTCTGCTTTTTTTCTTTTCTATTGCTATGGACCTTCTTGAGTCTGAATTTAACGTAAAGTTGGTGTGTCTCTCTTTGGAGCGTTATTTAGCAAACTTCCTGAGAAGCTAGCATGACACGGTTCATATCAATAAATGCCTCAGGTCATCTAGTTTCAGATGATCCCAGAATCTTCACTCTGAGCTAACTACAGCATCTGAAAGTCAAAGTTTAAACAAAGTTTAAAAATGCTCAAATGTTTTATTTTTAAGCTTTTTTTGATTAAAACGTCTTTACAAATGACTTGAAGATAAACCGTTTTTTTATTTCGCTTCATGTTGGACATGAAATCTGGTACAGAACAGCAAGTTTCTTCATTTTTCTTCTTTTTCTATAAATTAGAGACGTGTACTCTGTCCTCCTGTATGAACACTGTCCTTTTTAAAACAGCATCGTGCCATGAACATGATTTTTTGGATAATGTCCGTCAGAGTTCCACAAACCTCTCTCAGAAAGCTCAGGTAATGTCCAGTGTTTTCTGACCTGCTGATGAAAAGTCTCCGGACCGTCACAGACCCTCAGGAGAAGCTGAGCTCGGTGAATCCGGCCACGGGCAGCGGCGCCGGGCTCTTCTTCTTCTCCAGCTTCAGCCCCTCTGCTCTCTTGGGTTTGGCGAGCCGGCTGGGGTGCAGCAGGCTGAAGAAGTGGAAGCGCTCGCCCATCTTGGCGGGGTTGGTCAGCATGTCGTAGCTGCTGATCAGCTGCTTCCTGGTGGACACGTCGCTGCAGTTCCTCAGCAGAACCTGCAGAGAACCCACAGGGGAGTTAGAACCTCTGATCTGATCTTTCTGTTTTTAATCGGTTAATCGCTATAAAAAAAAACAAAAAAACATTCCCTCAATCAAAGCTTTATTTCCACAGAAACATGTTGATAACAGATCGATAATATTCTACTTGATCGATCAAAATCTTTACAACCGATTAATCCATCATCAATTAACTGTTATTATCCCTGGTTTCTATTTCGACAGTCCATTCACTGGTCTGTAAAATATCTCACTCCGTCCATTTTTGTCAGAATTAAATTTAATGGATTTCTATCAAAACTGTTCATCTTATCGTGCCAAAATAAGATAACTGTCTCAGTTGAAACTTTTAAATACCAAGAATGAGCCTCTTAAAACATTTGATTTAATTAGTTGAGACTTCTGAGTGATTTCTGCTCATAAACACGTAACAGGTAGAAAAATGACATAAAGCTGCACCTCTAACTTATCGTACTGTGAGCATATCCTCGTTTGATTGTTTTTTCCTGCACTGATATCAAAGTGAATTTAACGAACTTGCTATTAGAAGTAAAATGTAATAAAATGAAATGAAGTTGGGAACTGATCACTGACACCATCACACGTCTTGTTATCAGTGATGAAAACCAGCTGGTCGTCAGAGCGTCAGACTCACCTGCATCCTGGAGTCGATGCCCATGTTCTTCAGGAACATCCTCTGTGTGACTGGTCCCAGACAGGCCACGCCCCCTCCAGCCATCTTCCGCAGGTAGCTGAAGTCCACGTCAGCGGTGAGGTCAGCCGAGCCGGGGGAGGACAGGACGTCATGGAGTTGGTGACCTTTGAAACCCTGATGAATAAAAAAAAATAAAATAAAATAAAAAACTAAAGTAGAGCCTCAGATGGTTTTATTTCTCTCTCGGTTTTTCCATCAGTCTGTTCACTTCAGAAACTCCTACTCCTCCTACTGTGTGATTAAAGCACCATCATGTTACTGCATCAAGTTTTATGACCATCACATGTTCACTACTTTATTTAGCTTCAGAAATTTTGCAGAAAGTACAGATTTACAGCCTAATGTTACAATAATAATAACTTATATTTGCTAGTATGGATGTAAAAAATGACTGAAACTTGAGGAAAATTAAGAACTAATTAAATCAAATCAAAATTATGATGAAAACTGAGAAAATGAAACTATCAGAAGCAGATGAGGATTTAGAGACCCTGGTTTCCTCCTCCTGTCCACAGACTTCACTGCTTCCTGCATCTGTTTCCTTCAACTGTAACTGAAGAGAGGATGGAAGAAAATGTCCCAACTGTCAAAAAAAATGTCCTCACACTTTAACGTCTAAATCTCAAATTGGTCCTCAGAAAGACACCAGACGCTTGTTTTACATATTATATTGAAATTACTGATCAGGACAGTAAAGGAAACTGCATCAGGAGGAGATCAATAAAAAACTAAAAGCAGAGGAGAAATTGTACTGGTCCACTTTTTAAAATGTCAAACATGATTATTAAATGTTGTCAGTTAAAGCTGGTTGTGTAATTTTATATCACAGCAGCAATATTTATATGATAATATAGTAAATTTACTAAAAGACAGACTGTGACACATACCCTCCTTTAAAATGTCTGTTCTTACACTTCAGTTTATGGACAGATTACACAGATAAAACATGTTAATTAGTGATGTTTAGAGGAGCTGGTTGGTGTGTTTTGCTACTTTGAGACGTGGTGTCAAAATGATTGATTTATTAATAAATAGATTTTAGTGATTTTGTCTCATCTAAAAAGAAAAAAGGTTAGATGTGGTCTTGTTATATTCAGAACCGCAACGATTGATCAAATAATAAATTATTAACTGATTATTAAATTAATTACCAACTATTGTGATAACTGATTAAACAGTTTGAGACATTTTTTAAGAAAAAGTCTAAATTCTCTGATTCCAGCTTCTTAAATGTGAATATTTTCTGGTTTCTTTACTCTCTGGCAGGAAACTGAATGTCTTTGACTTGGGGACAAAATAAGACATTTGAGGACGTCATCTTGGACTTTGGGAAACTGATCATTTCTCATAATTTTCTGACATTTTAATACAAACAATTATTCATCGATTAATCGAGAAAATAACTGACTGATTAATCGACTGGGAAAATAACCCCTTAGTTATAATAATATTTCATTATAAATCTAAAATTGTATGCCCACAGTTTTGTGTCATTTTTTTCCTGGTTGTGTCTAATATCAATATTTTTCAAGGTAGAAGAAGAAGAAGGTTGAAGAAGTTCTACCATCATGTGAACACTACTTTGGACAGAACCAGGCCAGCTGTTTATAGTCTTTATGCTAAGCTAAGCTAAACGTCTCCTGGCTGTATATATAAATAGATTTTCTGTATCATGACACACATTGTGTGCATAATTCTTATATTTCTTATTCTATATATCTACTTCTTACAGTAGATTACTGTTTATTTATTATATTACAGTATATTTGGTAGACTGTACATATTTTTATATTTGTATATTTTTTCTTCTAATTGCACTGTGATATATGTTTCTGTTCTTGAAAGGGAGCATCTGTAACCTGAAGAAAATATTTCTGATTCTGTAGTTTCATATTTGTTCAGTGTCACAACACTCTGAGCTTCTTACAGACAGATGTTGTGAGCAGAGCTGCTGTATGAGACTGTACAGGAGGACTAAATAAACTGTCCATCTTACTCTGAACGTGTCCGTCTTGGTTCCATCGTGTCCGTAGTCGGCAATCAGCGCTGCACCGCCGTCCGCTGAGATCCGCCGGGCGAGCTGCTGGACGATGACTCCGCCCTCTGCACACACCTCCACATGACTCCGCCTTTCTTCTGCCTGACACACAACACAAACACAAGGTTTTCCTTTTTAAACTCGTGAGGACCCCCTCATTGATATAATGATTGAATCTCCTGGCTCCTGACTTTAACTGTCACCACCACAGATCCAGGGGTCGCTGCACACAACACCTTCTTTCCTCAGTTCATCTCCGGCCGGCGACCTACAGTCTGACCGTGCTGGAGGTTTCTGACTATTTAAGGTGGACTGAAAACTTCAGCTCATACATTTGGAGATAATAAATCATTTAATTGTCATTTATCAGGTAAAAATGTCAAACCTTCTCTGGTTCTCGAGGATTTTCTGATTTTCTCAAATTCATCTCATAGTAAATTAAAGCTGCAACTAATGATTGTTTTCACTGTCGATTAATCGGTCAGCTATTTTCTTGATAATCAATTTGTTCTTTGGTCTATAATATGTCAGAAAATGGCAAACATGACGTCTTCAAGTGTCTCATTTTGTCCACAACTCAAAAATATTCAGTTTACTGTGAGAGAGGAGGAAAGAACCAGAAAATATTCACATTTAAGAAACTTTTTTCTGACAAAATGACTCAAACTGATTAATCGACTATTAAAAATAATTTATGATTAATTTGACAGTTGACAAATAATCATTTATATGCAGTATAATGCACATATTTTTACATAGTATATTTCTATTTGGAGCAAATGTAACGTTACCCAGTTTCCTCCTGGGGATCAATCAAGTGTTTCTGATTCTGATTAATCGTTGCAGCTTTACTCAGTTGTCAATCTACTACATACAATTATGAAGAGCGAAAAATAATGGATTCTCCTGCAGAAAAAGAATAAAATTCCTCCAATATTTAAAACATAAGCCTATTCTGTAGCTGCAGTGCATTCTGGTCTTTTTTCTTCTCTCTGCGTTTATTCTGCTCTGTTGATTTTCCCCGACTAGGACTGCAAAATGCTCAAAAAAAGAGAAAGAGAAAGAGAAAAAGTAGAGAATAAGAGGACACTCAGTTTCTGAAAATATCCAGTTATCTGTCGTGTTTGACTCATCATTCAGAAAAGTACACACCGAGACAGAACCAGAAAAGCTCAGTGCGTCATCACAAACAGCTGTTTTTCTGAGTTCCTGAGTGAACGTTTCACTGGTTTACAGTCACCACATCACATACTGATTCCTCTTTGGATCCAGAAAGCAGCTAAATCAGCCGATTGTTCAAACAGACGACCTCAACGAGAAATGAATCCCCCGTTTCTCTTCTAAAGTTTCATGGTTTGTGTCTGAACTCTGAGCTGCAGCCCCTCAAACTGGATTTAAGAGCAGCTTCTTCATCCAAACAGCCTGATGAGGATGATGATGATGATGTCAGGCCTCTGGCAGGACGTTCAAAGTGTCTGAAGTGAGTCAAAGAGGCCAAATCAAACAGGCTGTGAACGTATAGCTGCTAGAACTGTGGGCAATAAAAACCAGATGGAGGCTATAAAACAAACCTCCAGTTTATCTGAGGAGTTCATTTCCACAGTGTTTAAAACTTTAAAGACCTTCTTCATTCTCTATTTTAAAGTTAAAATGATCCAACTTTTATAAAGTGCTCTTAGTCGAGTCAAACCTCCTCTGCTTTAAAAAAAGTCTTGACATTTGGATTATTAGTTTATAGAAGTTTTTATGTAACTTGTTTCACAACTGAAGCTCCTGTTTTCAAGGACATTTGTTTGTAGTTCAGAGTAATTATTTTGTTCTTCTACATCATGGAAATCGGTTTTAACCAAACCTGCAAACTTTTCGTCACTTCACCACCTGAATTCTACTAAATTCTCCACCTTATTTTACTGTTTAGTCACAAACTACTTTAATCTGCTGTCCTTGCTTTTCTCCTCACACTCACACACCTGAAGGGTCTCACCGGCCCCGCCTCCCTCCGTTTCTCTCTGTCTGTGTCTGATCTGTTGTCTTTCTTCAATCACAATATTGCTTTCTGCAATCTTCAAATCACAGGAGGTGCAATATTTGTTAAATCAAAAAAGAAATTTTAACAGCGGGTACAAATCTCACAAGAGTTTTGAAAAGGGTTCCCTTTTAGACACGACCGAGAGAGAAGCACAGCCCCAAAAATAGAAGACAATACACTTTCAGGGTACCTAAACCAAAAACTTCCAGACTCTCGAAAACTTTATCATCACATCTAAATTGTTGCCATAAAATGCAACAGCAAAATCCTTTATACCCACAGAAATCAATGCATGTTGTCATCTGTTTATTTTACCTGCTGTTTGTACTAACTTTGACTGTATGTTTTGATCAGGATTATTTAAAGCTCACTAATTTCCAGAGTCAGGGATCAACAGAGGATTTATCCAGCTATGAACAACAAATATGACAACGGCGCTGCTTCATTTCAAGTATTAAAGATTTTTGGTTTACGTGAGTGACTGTGTCAATGAACCACCGCATCATGTAGAAAATCAAGCATTTTCCAAGCTTTGAAGACTTTGTATGAACCCCGGCTCAGGTACTGACCTGTACGAGTGTGGATGAGGCCAGAGTGGGAGACGGCGCCACAACAAACCTCAGCTGCTCCGGCTTCTCTGGGTCGATGTCCACCATCACCTCCCTCCAGCCTTTCTGCGTCCTCTATGCAAAACAAACAAACAAAAACAGGCTGCTGTATATCTTTTTACATTTCATGTGCTTCAATCATCAATAGTTTAATCAATATTTTGGCCAAAATGCTCTATGGCTGCTGTGGTATAATGGGTGTTTTGGCTGGGCGTGGAAAGGTTGGTGGTAGGGTGGTTGCTATGGTGATCTGAGTTGGTTCTGGGGTGTTTACCTGCTTGTTGCTGGGTGGTTACTAGGGCATGTACAGTGGATGCTGTAGTGATTCTGGGTGGTTGCTAGGGATAGAATGGTTGCTAAGGTGTTGTAAGTAATTAAAATAAAGGTTTAAGGTTTATTAAGAAATTCACATTGAATCTACAAACACAGTCTTTGATCACTCAGCTAATCCTGTTCGTCATTTTCATATTTCTTTGGATAAAGTTACTCTGTGAGGGACTGAACTTTGGTGCCATCTGCTGGTGGGGGAATATAATGACACTGTAGCTGGTTTACTGAGACAAATCAGTGAGAGCTTCTCAGCCAGAGCATTTTTATTACTTGTAAAAAAAAAAAAAGCTCTCATCACATAAGAATTCAACACAGAGACTTTAAACTCACCTGAAACTTGTGGATCGGCAGAGCGTCGAAGAACTCGTGAGCGAGAAAGATGCTGAAACCTGTGAGAAGAAGAAGAGAAACTGACTGTAACATAAATAACTTCTTATTAAACTTCAAATATTAAAAACTGCATCATTACAAAACACAGCAGCTCTAACCCAGACCCGTTTCTACTTTCTTGTACCTGTGGGGACGTCGTCTAAGCGGCGGTACCAGGACACCGGCAGCCCCGCAGCAGTTTCTCCGCGGCGGTAAACCAGCTCATCCTCTGCTTCTGCCTCCCAACTGCGGTCCCCGGTCAGATTCTGAGCCTGGAGACAACTCAGCGTCTGACTCACCTCACCAGGGGGAGAGAGACACCGAGGCCTCGCCGAGCACGGACCACAACTGACTGAACACCTGGAGAGAGAGAAATCATTGATCTATGATATTCTCTGATCAGTATGAAGTCCTGCTGCTGTGTTAAAAAAGTTCGTACTCTGAGGACGTCACTGGCCAGCGATCCTTTTCCAGGTCCGAGCTCGACCAGCTGCAGCTGTTTGGGTTGACCTGCTCCCATCCACTCACTGACCATCCACACACCGATCAGCTGGAACAAACAACAAACAAACACTTAAAACAACATGAGCAAAGGGTCAAAGAAGCTGCCACAAGTGTTTCTTATCTAACAGATGAGAAACATGCTCCTGTTATACAGCTTTACTGTTAATAAATGTAAAAGTTCTGTTATTTTCAGGATGCAGCTGACAGAATTAAGGCTGAAACAGTTACATGATTAACTAATTAGTCAGAAATATAACATGAAATAAATTTAAAGTGTGAAGTTTAATCATACCAAAACATCCCACTGATGTTCTTAAATACAGTTGTTTAATTTGATCAGTTTTATTTGCTTGCTGTATGTTTTGTCCTTTGTATTCTTTTTAAATGTAGAGTGTACTGAGATCATGCGGCACGTTAAATAAAACTGGATAATTGATTGATGATGCAAAGAAATAAATCTGGTACAGTGACTGATAGTTCGTATAAACGTTCTAATTTAACATTTCAGGTCATATCTCATAACTTTTTTAAAGTGCACGTTTTTCAAAACTTAAAAACTTGATTTTAAGTCCAACTTTTCCAGGATTTCCATGTCTTTAAGAAATTGTTTTATATAACCTGAAACAGCTGATATTTCACACCCATCTAACACTGCATACAGTTAACAGTAATGTAAAGAACTATCTCAGCTGTGGTGTCGTAGATGAGGTGGAGACATCATGTAAAATTAGTGCTGTCTCTCAATAAGATTTTCTTTAGTCGAATCAGATTTGGCCATCTGATATGAAGACTTGATAATTCGTCCTTGTTTTTTTACAGTGCAGTGTGTCACATTAAATGCCTATATGAGCTGACAGGAGTATGTTTGATTGATTGGACTGGTAGATTTTCATACAGTTACATTTAATACGTTATAAAATCAGTGGACCTGCAGAATTTCTCTCCAGAGGCTGCAGCTGCTGTCCAGCATCATCTGTGCTGCACACAGCTCAGCGCTCCTTCACGCCGTGAATTAAGGATTTATTTGGACCAAACCAGAGCTGGTGATTGTTGGGACAGTGGAAAGACGAACCAAGACATTTTGGTGAGTTTTATTTAGTTTATTTAGTTTCTGTAAAGTTTGAATGAAGCTGACGATGATGACTACGGACGCTCCGACTGATGATTTGAATTGTCGACTATCAGGGGCAGTCCTATGTAAAATAAAGCGTTTAATCTCGATTTTAATTCTTTACTAACTGCATACCTGTGTCTGAGTTATTTTTTATTTTAAAAAGGTGGAATTTTCCATAATAAGTTAATTGATGACTAAATTGCCTGTAAGTGTGAATGTGATTGTGAGTAGTTGTCTGTCTCTGTGTGTCAGCCCTGTGATGAAATGGCGACTTGTCCAGGATGTACCCCGCCTCTCGCCCAGTGTCAGCTGGGATAGGCTCCAGACCCCCCGCAACCCCCCGCGACCCCTCAGGATAAGCAGTTACAGACAATGGATGGATGGATGACATTTTCCAGCCTCACCTCTCCGAAAATCTGACTGATTTCTGGTGATGTGATGAAATCTCCTTCAGGTCCCAGCATGTTGTTCCTCACATAATAACCCTGAGAGAGAAAATAAATCAGTCTGAATGAAGGCAACAGAAGAAGTTTTAAAAAGTGAAAAAATAAAAAGGAGCAGTTCATCTTAAAACAGAAAATCAAAGCATCATTCATATGAAGAAAGGACATGCTGGAAAAAAACAGACATCTTTGGATAGTTGGATTATGTTGCACAAATCATTTATTAATAACCAGACTCCTTCAGTGCTGCTGTTAAAATTAATTAGCGGCTTTTAAAAGCTCCATAAAGCAACATATTTAATATTATTGTTGAATCAGGACCCTCACTGTAATGAGAAAGCAGTGACAGGACCAAACCCTCTGTGAATCAACACCCACCAGTCCTGAAGTGTTACAGAAATTAATTAACAGAAAAAAAAATTAATTGGTACCAATTTTAACAATCAAACAATTAAAACACTTTTTTCTTTTTTTTAAATCTTTCTACATTTTACTGACGACAAAAATCAATTGTTTAATCAATATTTTGGTCAAAATGCTACATGGCCCCTGTGGTGTAATGGGTGTTTTGGTCGGCGTGGTAAGGTGGTAGGGTGGTTGCTATGACGATCTGAGTTGGTTACTAGGAGTAAAGATCATGACTCTGAACTGTGAAGCACCACAGAGACCAGAGAGGGGACCGTCTGTCGCCACCCAGTGGCCAAATGGAATATTGAAAGAAAAACAAATTGATTTATGCTCAAATTATAATTGTAAAATAAAAGTAAGGACATACATTAATTGAGCTGCAGGTCAGAGCTCAGGGACATTTTAACTTGATAACATTTTTTAACTGATGAAGAACGTGCAGACAGTCCGGCTGTGACAGATTTCAGGGTGACTGATGAACTCTTACCGTCACAGGGTTGGTGAGCACCTCTCTCATGTACTCTGCCACTGTAATCGGACCTGTGGCTTTTATTTTGGAGGTCAGGTGTCGCAGCATGGAGGGTCTGGGTTTTCCCTCATCTGTTGAAGGGCTGCACAGGAGTCTGATCTGAGCTGCTCTCCATCGCACTGTCAAACACAAACATTAAACACATATTCTTATATTTTAATATATTCAACTATTTTTTTGTTTTCTTGAGTTCATCGAGACAAATTCCAATCAACCATGCTGGTGTGGCAATAAAGTAATCAATCTTGCCTAACCCTTCCAGAATTTGACTCAGGAAACTAAAAAGTATATATATGTCTTTTTAGTTTCTTGAATTTGACTTGTGTGTTCTGATTTATTGTTTATAAATTACATTCTGGAGAGTTATGTCAACTTTCAGTTAAGAATGTAAAGATTGAAATCTTGTAAACAAAACTTACTTCAAAAGCAAAGGAACACGTGAATGAATCAATAATAAGAGATTTACCTTACAAGCAGGTAAAAAAGTTTAATGTTTAATAAAGCCTTAAATCAGATTAAAATACATCAAATATCAACATTCAGGTCTCATATCATGATGAGTCTCACAGTATGTGGACAGTGAAGTGACTCAGTGTAATATCAGATCACATGATCAGTGCACTCACCTGCTGCTGATTGATTGACAGATTGATTGAAGACTCTGCTGATCAGACCTAAACACGCCCTCATTCTGCTCTGTTTCATATAAACAGCACTTTAAATAAGTGGTATAACTTTATACAGAACATTAAACTGTGACTTTAACTTGACCCACATGGACCTGAGGTCTCTGCTCTCTGACAGGACGGAAGCTAGCCGGTTAGCATTAGCCACGTTAGCTACAAGTGCGTTTACGGTAAAAAACGAACGGGACCGCAGCGGAAAATAACGGGTTAGTTTCGAGTACAAACGATAAAATAAAGGACGTGTTCATCTGTGTCTGTCGGTGGTTTAAATCAGCCTGGTGCTACAAAGTCCTTGTGCAAGAGCGAGACGCTAACAGAGTAAAAACGTCAAAGAAACCGCAATGAAAGATTCAACTTCCGGCTAATCTTTCACAATAAAACACCTGTTGTCGGACACACTTGATAGCAACGTAGGTTTTTAGAATTAATATAAAACCAAGACAAAGTGATTGTCTGTCTTTATTGTCTTTATTTGTAAGTTAATTCATCAATGAAAAGGAACTCATAGGCCAAGCAAGGACAAAACTATTGAGGCCATTAGTCCAAATACCCAAAGCAGACTCCCTGTGTTTTTGTATTCAGTATTTATGTTTCATAATACTATTTCATGCATGTATCTACGTTGTAAAAATTATCGGTTTTCAGTGGGATAAAGTGAAATGTACTTTCCTTCTGCAGTTTAATGTAAATGCAAAAATAGATGGTGGTTCCATACATTTAGCATATAGTAGCATTCACTATTATTATTTACTTTTCTATTTATTTATTTGTTCATTTTATTATTATTATTATTATTATATTATTATTATTCATTATTATTATTATTTATTTATTATCATTTTTTGAACAACAAGTCCGAAAAATAGCTAACTTGACAGGACGAAGGAATGGCCATCTCTCTGATTGGACGAATGGTCACGTGTCATCAACAGTTGGATGTGGTTTTTATTCGTAAATAAAACAGAAAAACAAACCGACAGTAATGTTTCATGTAATTTTTTTCATTCCGTTTATTTTTTCAACAGTAAAAAATAACGTAAATATTTTGATGTTGTTTTTTTCAATTACGGATGTGACGTAACATTTCACATCCGGGTCACGCGTCCTCCTCATGCTGTAGCAGGCAGCATGGCAGCGAAAAACAAGCACCGTAAAAAGCCCAAAGCCCTCAAAGAAGTGACGTTTGAGGCTGAAGAAAACGACGTGGAGGCTGAACAGAGCGGCGGGGAGGAAGATGAAGATTCTGGAGGTGATGAAGGTGAAGGAGGAACAGCGAAGAAAGAAGAAGAGTTCAGCTTGGAGGAGGTTTTACGGCTCGGAGGAACTCAGGTGAGTTTTTACAGATCAAGCTGGCAGAACAGCAGCTTTTCATAAACATCAATCAACACACGTACACAGGACATTTGATGGCTGACAGATTATTTAAATTAATGTTCTAATAACTGAGGTAACATCAGTGTAAATCATCCTCAGATCCTCTATGACGTGTCTGTTGAAGGTTAACTCTTTTTCATCCAGTAATGACAGCACAACCAAGGCTGCAGCTCAGGACCTTATTCATGGTTCAATCTGCTCATAACTTCACAGTCAGTTAAGATTTTAGTCTATAAAATGTCAGACAACACTGAACAATGCCCAGCAAAGTTCCCACAGCCGAATATTGATTTATAGTAATAAAACTAATAAAAACATCGTTTACAAACTAGGGGTGAAATAACATCAGAATTTAAAATACGAAAATACTACAATTATAAAAACTCCACAGTATGATATTTATTGCAGTTGTCATCAAGCCAATCTCTGTCATGATTATGTATCAATTATCATTTTGAAATGTGTCCGTAACTCAGACTACCAGAAACTGCCAAATATCAAAAGTGAGCTGTTGTAGAAAACTTAATTTAGATAAAGTTAAATAAAAATGAAATATTAAGTGAAGTAAAACTTGAGCTGGAACTAACGATTATTGTCACTGTTGATTAATCTTTTGATTATTTCGCTTTGTCTTTTTTTCTTATTAATATACTTAAACTGATTAATCAATTATCAGAAGAGTCGTGATTAATTTCATAGTTGACAACTAATCAGTTAATCATTGGAGCTAAAAATAAAAGGTTTGTTTGATGTTTTCTTTGCGTTCGTTTCGTGTAATGAGTTTTATAGTTTATAACAGCAGTTTCCTGTCCTGTTTCTTCTTCTCTTGTCCTTCTGCAGGCCGACTATGTCATGCTCGCCAGTCTGGATGACTCCAACGAGCTCGTCGACGGAGGAAAGAAAGGAGCGATAGACGACCTGGAGGAGGGCGAGCTGGAGAAATTCATCACCAAACTGGGCATCCGGGCGCTCGCCGGCTTGCAGGTCATCACAGACGAGCCTGAGGGCGGCGCCACAGAGAGCAGCGAGAAGGAAAGTAAGAAAGCCAAAACCAAGAAAGCTTCAGTAAAAGAAGAAGAAGCAGCATCCAGCTCTCAGCAGAAGGTCGATCAACGACCAGCAGGGGAGGACAAACAGGCGAAGAAGACAAAAGACGTCCAGGCAACTGCTGCAAAGAAGGTGAAGCAGAATGCGAATGTTTTGAGTTCCAGCAGCGGCAGGTGCTGCTGGTCAAACCTGGAGGGAAGTGGTTCAACTTGGAGTACGCCGCCGAGGGCTCGTCCACGCCGCAGGACCCGTCACTGGTGTCCCAGTACAGGACACTCAGCCCAGCGGCTGTTCGAGGCCGAGGTGAATCTCTACAAGAGCAAGAAGAACCTGCAGAAAGGAGCCAACTCCAACTGGATGAAGACGGTCGTCTCCTCCGGCGTGCTGGCCGACAGGATGGCGGCCATGACGGTTCTGATCCAGGACGCTCCGGTGCACACGCTGGAACATGTGGAGAACCTGGTCGCCATGATGAAGAAGAGGGGCAGCCGGCGGATGGGTCTGATGGCTCTGGACACGCTGCGAGAGCTGCTGCTGTCCGACCTGCTGCCGGAGCACAGGAAGCTCCGCCCCTTCGCCCAGCACCCGTTCGACCAGCTGGAGGAGAAGGCCAGCGGAAATCGCGACGCCCGTGACCGCCGTCTCATCCTCTGGTACTTCGAGCACCAGCTGAAGCACCACGTGGCCGAGTTCGTGGCGGCTCTGGACGCGGTGGCCCACGACACGGTGGCAGCCACCAAGGCGAAGGCGCTGGCCACCGCCCACGAGTTGCTGTGCAGCCGCCCAGAGCAGGAGCGGGCGCTGCTCATGCAGGTTGTCAACAAGCTGGGCGACCCCGAGTACAAGACAGCGGCCAAAGCGTCGTACCTGCTGGAGACGCTGCTGCACAAACACCCCAACATGAAGGTGGTGGGTGTGCTGCGAGGTGGAGCGCCTCATGTTCCGGCCCAACATCAGCCCGAAGGCGCAGTACTACGCCGTCTGCTTCCTCAGCCAGGTGATGCTGAGCCACGACGAGGCCGAGCTCGCCGCCAAGCTCATCACCATCTACTTCTCCTTCTTCCGCGCCTGCATCAAAAAGAAGGACATCGAGTCGAAGATGCTGAGTGTGCTGCTGTCGGGCGTGAACCGGGCATATCCCTACGCCGGCAGCGGAGACGAGAAGGTGAAGGAGCAGCTGGACACGCTGTTCAAGGTGGTTCACCTGGTGAAGTTCAACACGGCCGTGCAGGCGCTCATGCTGCTCTTCCAGGTGATGGACTCCCAGCAGACCGTCTCCGACCGATACTACGTCGCCCTGTACAGGTAACACCAGCCTCACCTGGCAGCTCCGACCTTTCTGTCATCCCATCATGATCTACTTTATATGTTTAAATTTAAACGTAGAAAATTGTTGCACAGGTTACTTATTTTTAAATAAATTGTGTATTTAATTAATTATTCATTTTGAGAGACGACAGTGATTAAAAACAATTCTAGAGGGACTGAGGTGAAGGAACTCCAGTCAGATGATGGATGAAAATCTAAAACTGTTTGTGTTTCTTCATCTTCTTCTTCTGTGCAGGAAGTTGCTGGACCCCGGACTGTCGTCGTCCTCCAGACAGAGCATGTTCCTCAACCTGCTCTACAAGTCCCTGAAGGCCGACATCATGCTGCGGCGCGTCAAAGCCTTCGTGAAGCGGCTGCTGCAGGTCAGCGCCGAGCAGAACGCCAGCTTCGCCTGCGGAGCGCTCTTCCTCGTGTCCGAGGTGATGAAGGCCAAACCGGGACTCAGGATGCTGCTGCAGGAGGGCGCGGTAAGAAGGTCGCAACACGTCACCTCATCAGTGTTCAAACCAGTCCAATCCAGCTTTACTGACACAGGAAACAGACCAAAGTGTGAAATAAAAATCATAAAAATCTACAGAACCAGAGCAAACATGGTTTTGTTCTTAGAAATATATGTTTGTATACAAATGAGAATAAACTGGTTTAAAGAAGATGCTTCATATTTCACATAAAATGCTTTTAGTGTGTAACCATGTACGATAATTAACTCCTCAGGATGTTCATTTCGTTTTTTAATATTTTATTTTCAAGTTTTCAATTATACAAGAAGAGCACAACTTATTCCCTCTAAAAACTCAATAATAAAACACACAGTTAAGAGAAGACTAAGAGATGAAAGATTAAGAGCATAAACTAAATAAATAAAATAAGTGATAATAATGATAAAATGTAATAAAAAATAAATGAAGAAAGAAATAAAGCAGTACAATCAGAGGGAAGTTCTTTTATAACTGCACTGACCCAATAATAGCAAAATGTAAATATGTCATATATAAAGGGGGGAAATTAGATTTTATTGATCTGCAATGAGCAATTATTTCATTGATTAATCACCTGATTATTTTCTTAGTTAAATGATTAAGTGTTTTGTTTATTAAATGTCAAAAAAGTAAAAAATGTCCATTTCTTCAAATTGCTTTTATTACTGGACCAACAGTATAATCTCTAAAAATATTCTGAAATTTTGGCCTTTTTGCTAAAAAAAGACTAAAATCAATTGATTGATTGTCAAAATAACTGCTATAACTCATTTTGACCGACTATGAATAGTTTTATTTTTGTAATATCTGACATTTAGGTTATTTTTATGTGTTCTCAGCAGAAATGGACTTTATTTAATTATTTAATTTAATTATATTTAAAGATAAACAATAAAATAAAATAAAACAAATGAGAGATTTAAAAATAAGAGAAGAATAAATTGATTATTTTCTAACGGAAAGAGACTTTATTTAAGTTTCCTAAAGTAATTATTAAAGAATTGTGACCAAGACGTGTATTAAGCAAAACATTTCACTGTGGAAAAATAAACTATGTACCAGAGACAGTTTATGGAGATGTTTGGCTTTTCTCTGCTGCTTATTTACAGATTTTAAATTTCACTACAATTTACTGCAAAATAAGACGAATGTTGAACTTTTACAAACTTTTAATCTGGAATTTTCAGCCACAACGACCATTGAAAAACATTTTTTAGGGTCTGAGATGAAGACAAACAGATCACAAATAATTTTACAAACCTGGAAGAGACAAAACGTTGAGGTCATAAAATAACTTCAGTTTTCACATCATTTATTCATAAAATCTGACTTTTACTGCAAAAACATGACAAAAGAGTTGTTAATGTGAGAGAATGTGAGAATGAGCTGCACAGAAAGAACAAAATACATAAAGAAGGATTATTTTTTATTAATGTGAGTTTTAAAACAGTAGTAGAGATAATATGTAATAAAAGTGTCTGACAGTCTTTGTCTTCTTCTTCTTGTCTTTTCTCAATCTTCTGTGTGTTCACTCAGGACGGGGAGGAGGAGGCGTTCAAAGACCTTGCTGAGGAGAATGAATGATGATGATGAAGAGGAGCGTTTTGTGGACGCAGACAAACTGGAGGAAGGAGCGACTGTGGGAACGGAGGAGGCGAAGCCTGCGGCATCATGGGTACATCACCAGAACCTGGAAGGTCTGTGATCAGTGCTCTCGTTTTGTGTCACAAACTGTTTTTAAAAATGATGAACCATCACAACCTGATTCACAGCAGGCCTTACAACCATTTTTAACAGGTCATCTCACTATTTTTATTTCCTCTCATCAAGAAAACAAACCTTTAAAAAAGAAAACTGAGACAACTCAAAGTTTCAAAGCAACTTTCTGGAACAGAATCTTGAAATAAACTAAAAACCTAAAATATTTAGTCGAGATCATTTACTTTTCTTCTTTAGATAAACTTGAATCTTTGATCTTGATGGTAGCATAAATAATTCATTACTTTATATTTTAAGGATACAGAACCAGCAGATAAATTATTTTCAGCATCGTTATCGTTCCTCCTGAATATTTATTTTTGTCTTTCCTTCTTGTTTGTTTCCAGGAGCGAAGAACCTGCAGAGCTACGACCCGCTGCACAGAAACCCGTTATTCTGCGGCGCCGACCACACGACGTTATGGGAACTACAGAAGGTGAGAAACAAATAAACCAAATCAACCGTGATGTTTCTTAACCTACAGGATCCCTCTGTGTCTCTAAATGAACTAAAGTCTAAATATTTATCTTCCAGATGAGGAAAAAAATATTTATTTCTAAGTTTTTATTCCAATAAATCGTCACATATCAGCTTCTTGCAGATATATTCATTAGGGATGATAACAATTAATCAATGATCAATTAATCAGTCGTTAAGAATTTGATCGATCTACTACTTTAAAAATGAAATAAAATGTAAAGACAAAATGTTAAAAATGTAAGACACTGGATTTCATATAGTTGCAATAGTCTCACATATAGATTGAATTATTGGTAATATAATATTCACTTCACTTTCATGTAAAACAATAAAATGTTAACAAGTTTAAAAAAGTCAATAAAATGACACCAGAGACAAAAATAATGTAAAACCAAATATTAAAACATAAAAACTAAGACTGTGAATTTAGTCCAAATTTAAAGCCAGAAGAGGAACAAGAAATAAAACCAGTCGTTGTTTCTTGTGTTTGTTTGTCTGCAGCTCGCTCTGCACTTCCACCCCTCTGTGTCGCTGTTTGCAAAAACCCTCCTGCAGGTAAAACTTTTTATAACTGAAGTCACATTTTCTTCTCTTTTCTCTTCTTCTGTGGTTGTTTTCGATGTAAATGAGTCGTTTATTTCCTCTTACCCGTAAACATGTTTTTCGTGTCGTGTCCACAGGGAGACTCCATCCAGTACTCTGGTGACCCTCTGCAGGACTTCACCCTCATCAGGTTCTTGGACCGATTCGTCTTCAGGAACCCCAAACAGCTGAAGGGAAAACGTGAGAAACACAGACTTTATTTATTTACTTTATTTATTTAGTGGACTTTATTTCACTTCTGATTATTAGTTGTTTTCAAATGTCTTTTTACTGAATCTGTGGTGTAAAATATAACAATAAAAGATTAAAACACACTGGAAAACAATGATTTCACATGTTCTGACTGTGTTAGAAGAAAATCTAAATTTGTGCTTTAATATTTGTTTTTCTTAGAAAACACAGACGCTGCAGCTCTGCAGCCCAAACAGAGATTCCCTGTCAAATCTTTACCAGGTGAGTTTCAACAAAAAAATCAGTCTCCTCGTTCAGAATGAATATTTCATCATTATGTGTTTTGTTTTTCCTTTTAGTTGAGTTTTTATCTGTTTTCTGTCTCTGTCAGTGAACTGTGAGGAGTTTCTGTCTAAAGACGAGAGTCAGATCCCTGTGGAGGAAATCTTCTTCTATCGGTGAGTCTAAAACGATTCTACAGACAAATGATGGATTCAATTTAACTACAAAATGAAACTAACATGGAGCCAAAAACCATCAATGACCTTCAAGTGTGGAAAGAACAAAACCTCGGCAGGTTTGATTAAGAGATGAATTAATATTAATTAGAGATTAATTAACATATTTTTGCAAGTATGAACATTAAAATCCTAAATTCTTAAATTGAATTCATAATGGTCTTAAAAAGGTTTTGAAAAGTCTTAAATTTGTTTAAACCTGCAGAAACTGTGGTCGACTTCATGCAGACGTGAACTCACTTCCTGCAGTTCAAACGCGTCAGTTAGCTGCAAACATTTATCATATTTACTTCATATTCAGAATTATGTAAGAAGTGTGGGTTTGTAACAAAGCTCATTTTTGATCCTACCCACGGTTCCTAAAAGTTCGTTTTTAGTTTTTAAATGTTTTGAAAGTTTTGTTTAATCACTTTTAAACTGAGAGTATTTTCATGACTGTCTTTATGCAGCGCTGCAGGAATGAGTCCAGAAATGAGTTATTATTTGTGCACCTCTGGTTCCCTCGTCTCAAAGACATAAAACATGTCATGACATATCCCGCTTGTGAATTTTGAAGCTTTTGTGTCTTTAAAAGGTGGTTGCTAACACGTGGCTAATTGAGAATGAAGCTGTGGTGACTTGAAGTCATGTGACCGTGATGTAGTTTGTTTATCACCTAATATTAACTTTTTATTTCTGTTGATTGCATTAATTTGTGGAACAGAACGTGTCAGTATCATAAACTTTTGTTCACCACAGAGATCACTTTTCTGCAATAATCTAAAAAAAAATCCTTTTTTTTTTTTTTGTTTTTGTTAAAGCAACTAGAGTTACACAGATTTAAATTTAATCCCAGGTAACATTATAAGAGATCTCTGTATAATCACTAATAATCAACACAACCTACAGCTTCATCAAACCTTGTTCATTTTAGCTTCAAAACTTTTACTTTCTGCTTTTCGTTTTAGTCACTTTGTGATGTTTTTCTTTTTCATTCTCGTGACAGTTTCTTTAAGAAGCGGCAGCAGGAGAAGCAGCTCCGTCGGCCGCGAGGAGACGGCGACAACGAGAGCGTGGAGGATGTGGACGATGACGAGTTTGAGAGAATACTCGGTGAGTCGAGACACTCGGTGCGTTTAGAGCAGGTGGAACTGAAGGACTGCAGAGGGAGTCAGACTGTTGACTTTTCCATACATTTTAATTCATGTTCAATGATAATAATAATGATAATAAACTTCCAATAATGAATTTAAATTTAAAGTCAGCGTCATGTTTTTAAAAGTTAAATGCAATAAATAATATTTTTTCTTTGATATTTAAGGATAAAATGGGAAGTTACAAAATAATTACAATTAAAGTTTTATTTGACTTTTTGAAAATAAGTAAATTACTGTAAACAATGTTTTGTTTCAAGCTGAAAATGATTTATGAATAAATATGTTTTATATCATATTTTTCTGTTTATATTTGTGATAACTGAGTCTGACTTTGTCTTGTTTTCTAACAGATTCCTGTGAGGGAGACTCGTACTTCGCCGACCTGGCAGACGATGATCTGGACTTTGCAGGGTGAGCAGAACACAACAAACAAACAAACAAACAAACAAACAAACAAAAAGCATCTGGTTCTCTGAAAATCTAAAATGACTTCAACATTCAACTGCTTCAGAAGAAGAAATGAGAAAAGAAGAATTATTTTATCACAGCTGTACCCAACTCTTGTCAAATGTCTCCTGTGTTTTTCCGTCCTCGGTCCTTCAGTAACGTGAAGAGTAAAAAACGTAAGAAAGACGCGGAGGACTCTGACTCGGACGAGGACGACTCGGACATGGACGACCTGGACGATGAGGAGGTGTCTCTGGGCAGTATGGACGAGGAAGACTTCGGAGATGAGCTGGAGGAGGAAGGAGGGACGTTCATGGACCTGGACGGAGGTGGTGATGAAGAGGATGATGAAGACGGTAAAAAAGTTGTTTCTAGTTTTATTTTAGTTTCTGAGTCACTTTCAGTTTTTCTGTGAGTTTCCTTTAAATCCCTGCTAATTTTTTTTAAATTTATGTTTGATTATATTTGTGTTTATGTTCTTGTGAATATTCTGGTCCATGTTAATGATATATGATTGGATTTTCAGACTTGAAACTGTCGTCGAACAGTTCCAGGATGCTTTTGTGACCCGAATACTATATTAATTATCTTTATTATTTTTTAAATGTATTTGTTTTTCTTTTGTTTCGTTTCAGTTCCAGAGCTGGAGGACGACGATGCTGCGTTTGATGGTGAGTTCAAATTAGTCACTGTAACTTTATACTTTGTATCTTGTTACAGTTAGTACTGTTATCTGCCCATCGTTAAGCTGATCTTGAATAAAAATAATTATTAAAAAAAAGAAAACTCATGAAAGAGAAGATAGAAAACATTGAAATAATGAAACCTTTAAAACATACTAGAAAATATGTGTGTTCCATATGAACATCATATAAATATGAAAAGATGAACATTTAAAGAGTGACGGTTAATAAATTCAGAGAGAAATTTTCTCATCATATCTCTTATCTGTCACAGGCCAGTCTTTATAAAAACATTATGTTATAAATCAGTTAAGATTATGACTCAAATAATAAAATAAAACTTTTTGTTGTTGCAGATTCAGACGATGAGACAGAAGCTCCAGATATAACTCCTCGCACCAAGAAAGGCAAACGGAAATCCTTCGAGGAGCTCGACTTCTCTGGATCTTTAGGTCAGTTGAACTTCCCCTCAATGATCGTTTTAAATTTTTACCTTCGTTAGACTTTAAGCAGTTTAAAGTGTTTTAACTCAGTCTGACTGTTGATTTTCCTGATTTTGTAAGTGAAGTAAAACTTTTTCATTTTAAAATCATTTTATTTATCGCTGCTCTCACAGGATCCAAACCAGGGAAGAAGAAGAAGAAAGGAAAGAAGGACGCAGCCATGTTTGCTTCTGCTGAAGAGGTGAGATGATAAAAAGACATAATGTTTGTTTTTGTAGTTTGTTTTAATTGAAATAGTTATAAAGTACAACTAAAAATCCACCCTGAGTCTCTGCAGCAAGTTTAAAGTTTTCTGGAAAAAAATCTGATGAAGCTTTGATGGAAAACTTTGAGAAAAACAGGAGGAACAGATTAAAATCTTTATTATTATCGGTTTGTCCCTGAATCAGTGCACCTGGCTGCATATACTGCTCCTGTAAAACGTCAAAAAAGTCTATCACAACTTCTTAAAACCCAACAAGATGTTTTCATTCAGAAAACTCAGAACACAAAGATGTTCAGTTTATTATCACATAAGAGAAAAATAAGCAGTAAATCATCACGTTTGAGAAGCTGCAGACAATCAGTTTTGCCATTTTGTTTGAAAAGTGACTCAAATATTTGATCAGTTATCAAAAGAGTTTGATTTCTACTTGGGTTGATACAGTTTTTAAACCTCTGAGACTCAAAAGCCTCCATCAACACTAAACTTCTTCCTTATTTACCCAAAACACAGCTGAGTTTTCCAGAAACGTTGAATGTTTTCCGCATGTTTAAGATAAAAACTGTTTTCAACTTGACTTTTTTTGTTCTGTTTTTCAGTTTGGCTCCCTGTTGGACGAGAACACCGGCTCCAAGTTTGACAACATCGGGCTGAACGCCATGTCGAACAAAGATAAAGCAGGTAAAAACACCTGAGTGATCACAACCTTTAGAACACCTGACAGAAACCTGAAGGACGAGCAGATGAGTCATTATCAACTGAAGGAGGCTGAATTTTCTAACAAGTCTTTTACATGTCTGTTGAACAAAAAGAGAAAAAACTGAAAAACAAAGTAAAAAAGTATAATTATCTTTTTATCGCTTGTATAGCACATTTATACTTTCTAGTACATGAGAAGTAGTTTATAAATAAAACTTAATGTTGAGTGTAAATTCTAAGAAGGTTGAATTAGATTTTAAATGCTAAAGTAGATTTGAAAGCAGTGCAGATTTGTCTGATTTACATTCATAAATATAAGTAGATATTTCTCCAGTAGAAATTTAAAATGGACAGTTCACCCCAAAATCAAAAATACATATTTTCCCCTGTAGTGCTGTTTTATCGATCTAGATAGTTTTGATTTGAGCTGCAGAGTTTTGGAGACATCAGCTGTTTCTCCAGTATAATGGGACTAAATGTCAGGAGTAATCCAGTAATCACAACCCAGTTACTCAGAATAATCCACACACCTTGTTGTGAGCAGTTTCATGTAGATTCTGAAGTAGTTTTGACAAACACTGCAGAGAACGTAGTTCCTACATGAAACTGCTCATAACGAGGTCTGTAGATTATTTTGAGTAACTGGGTCAAGATTACTGGAAAGAGACAAGTTTTAATGATGTTTTCAGATGTTTTTTGGTGTTTGGACCAACACAGACCTTGTGTCATCTAGTCTCTTTATGTCGGAGAGAAGGCAGAAGTGATAACTCCAAACTCACCAAAACTATTTAGCAGGGCTCAACAAGTATCTCATCAATCACTGCAATTTGCGATATCAGTAAAAATAATTGCAATTATTATTTTTTTTTTCCCCCAAAATCGTTCATCCCTACTGTCTACAATGAAAAACAGGCCAGAGGAGAAATATGTATTTTTGATTTTTGTGTGAACGGTCGGAGCTCTGAGTATCATTTTAGAGGAAAAAGGCAGAAATCAACAGGACAGTTTTTTTTATTCAGTTTGCTGGATACCAGCCAGGTTTATTAACTTCTACACAGAGAGAAACTCAGTCAGATCAACAACAGTCAGCTTTAAACTCTTCTTCATAAATAAACTCTAACTTCTCCCTGAAGGCTGAACCACAAGTTCAACAGATCCAGGCTCAACAAAACCCCAGTCAGAGATAACGAGTATCACAACTCTGTGTGTTCATTTGACATTAAAAATAGGTTGTTACGATGCAGAGAGCTATGAAGAAAATTAAAATATTATTACAGTAAAAAGCAGCACTGTTGCTGCAAATAAGGCGGGAGAGGATCACTGATTGATTTATTTCTCACATGACGACTGCAAACTGCAGAGCTCTTAAACTTTAAATCTGACACTGTCCCATAATGAAGGACAAGTGGAAATCACTTATGTTTTTGGCCCAATCAGAGTCAAATTAATTGAATATCACTGTGATAAATACAAATAGACATTTTCTGCATCACCAACTAAATGCATGTAGGTTCCCATGGCAGCACGATGCTCACAGTTTGAACCACTGTAACTTAACAGCTTCGTTTGGTGACATCACTATAAGTTTTGAATATATAATGTATAATTCCATCAGCTGAGAATCCATATCGTTTGTTAAGAATATCATAAAATAATTCAAGAGAGATGCTTTTTATGGCAAATTGAATCTGAAACTAAAATGTAACCTCCTTCAAGCAGGTGAGGTGTGCAGCACAGGTTACCATGGTAACTAAACCAGGTTAAGAGAGAGCCACCTTCATGTCACCAGAGTCAGGCAGTGACGTTGTCTTTGTCTTTTTCCTTGCAGGTCTGAAGCAGCTGAAGTGGGAGTCTCAGCGCGACGACTGGATCCGAGGCCGCGACGTCAAGACGCTGCGCAGGAAGAAGGCGACGTTCAACAAGAGGAAGACGTTCGGCCGAGCCGAGGGCAGCAGGAGGGAAAGTGTTCGGGAACAAGAAGAGGAAGAAGTAGCAGCTGCTGTCTGGGTGTCCATTCATTTGTTCTGGATTTTTAGGCGGCTGACGGCTTCAGTCCTGTTTGGCCGACCAGGCTTCTCGGTCTCTCTCTCGGATGCCGTAGACGCCGGCCCACTCGTTGGACTGGTAGTAAACTGGGAGGAAGCAGAGCAGGAACTGGTTTCAGATCAAGACACAAACTGCTGTTTGACTTTTGTCTCGTTAACGGGACGAAACGTGATCTGAAGAGGAGCCACGTTTGGGTTTTTGTAAAATTAAAGACTGATATATTGGACATTACGTTGTCATGGTTACATGTTTGTGCCTGCAGACGAATCAATTTAATAAAACAGATTTTCTTCTGTTTTAAAGCGATATTCCACTTTACATGATAACCCACTCAGTATGTCCTCACCTCTATGCTGATGTGATGATGGTGAAGATCTTCAGTTCACAAAACAATCCTGGAGTTTCAGCAGAAAACAGGGTTGCAGCCAAATCCAGTACAATGGACAGTGAATGGAGACCACGGATAAAATGTTAAAAAAAAGAACACAAAACAAACACAAAATGTCTCCATCCTGCTCGTGTGGTGTAATCCAAGTGTCCGCGAGCCGTGACGGCTAAAAACATGGTGTAAATGGCGTCTTTTGTGGTTAAATTTTAATGTCGCGGCTCACAGACACTTGGATTACACCACACGAGCAGGATGGAGACATTTTGTGTTTGTTTTGTGTTCTTTTTTTAACATTTTATCCGTGGTCTCCATTCACTGTCATTGTACTGGATTTGGCTGCAACCCTGTTTTCTGCTGAAACTCCAGGATTGTTTAGTGAACTGAAGATCTTCACCCATCTTCACATCAGCATAGAGGTGAGGACATACTGAGGGGGTTATCATGTAAAGGTGGAATATCCTTTAACTCTGTACAGAGTTCACCTTCATACTGTGTTATATAAAGACATCAACAGAAATTAAAGTTATTATTTTCTGATGCAGTTTGTTTATACAGTGATTCTGTAGACAAAATTGACAATATTTTCAGTTCTGATTAATTAAACAAATGTTTTTCTTGGTCTCTTCTCCATCTGTGTTCATTTATATACTGAACATTTTGTGCTTGAACTACAAAGACAATAGGAGGTGTTTTAGCTAAAAATTAAAATATAACTATTTTCAATGTGGATGCATTTTTGTTTTTCAATCAGGATGATCAATGATGAAGAATTATAATTCCAGAATGGAGCAAAGCAACCCTGAGAGTTGAAGGGAGTTGTGATTAGGACTGCAACTAACGATTATATCAGACTCAATTAATCTGTTTTGTTAATCATTTTCTCGATAAATCAATTAGTCGTTTGGTTCATAAAATGTCAAAAAATGGTGAAAGTCCAAGATGACGTCTTCAAATGTCTTGTTTTGTCCACAACTAAACGATATTCAGTTTACTGTCAGAGAGGAGGACAGAAACCAGAAAATATTCACATTTAAGAAGCTGAAATCAAAGAATTTGGACTTTTTTTTCTTTAAAAAATGACTCAGGCTGATTAATTGATTGTCAGAGTAGTTTTTGTGAAAGTTCAGATTATTGGTGTAACATTGATTTAAAAAAAAAGCGTATTTGAATTTTAACCAGTAGAGGCTTCAAATTTTACAGTTAAACAGGTTTAAATTACAGCTGAAAAGATTAATTAAACAAACAATCGATAGAAAATTTAATCTGCAACAATTCTGATTATCCATTTATTCGTTTTCTGAGACAGTTATCGTGTCCTGAAAATCTCGTACTGTTGTGATGGTGTAACAGATAAAAATATTGGTGAATTTTAACTTTTAAAGGCTCGATATCAGTTCAACAAATGTTTAAATTCAAGAGAAAAAAGAAAAAGCATCTCAATGATAATTATTTTTTTGGTTTTCTCAAATTTTCTGAGTTTCAACAGAACAGGACATTTAGGGACATTTGTAATTATTTACTGACATTTTATGGGCCGAGGCGTTAATCAAGAACATATGTGGCAGACTTATTAATAATAAAAATAAACATAAGTTGCAAATCAGTATATATATTACAGCTGGTGAGGTCAATGATGACGGACAATTTACACAGAGGATGTTCTACAGTTTTAACAGACATGCAGGCTGACACAATGTTGAAGAACTAATTTAAAAAGGTATCAAAGTTTACACACCATGAATTCATTACAGTATGGAGTTATAAGACTGCCATAAAAAAAACTAAGCAACTAAACATGGAAATATAAAGACAAATGACAGACAAGAATCATTAAAGCATTTTCATTTATTTTCACATTTACTGATTTATTTAAATTACTCAGTTTTTCTGCACATATATATATTTTAAATAATGTCATTTATTAATTGTTTCAGTTTATTTTTCCTCATGTTTCCCCTATTTTGCTTGAATGATGAATCCTGCCAGGATTCATGTGTGCAGGAACACACTGCTCAGCCTGGCAGGAAGTCCCGCCCAAAGCCAGTTGATTGACAACTTGGCACTTCAACAAACAGCAAAAGCAAAAAGGAAAAATAAATAAATTACATCATATTTAATACGTTTTAAAAATTGAAAAATATGTACAGAAAAATAAAGTAATTTATGTGCAGAATATATATAGTTTTTAAATATATATCAAAATAAATATGATAAAAAATGAAAATTCTGATGATTTTATATTTTATTTATCTTAATATTGTTTATTTTATTTATTCCTCTTTATGTATTTCCACATTTTCTTATTCTTTCACAGCACTCCTATAACTCCTATAACTGTAAATTAATTAGATCTATTAAAAAACAACAATTTGATCCCTGTATTATAATCATAACGTACCGCTGCATTTAAATAAATATTGTCTGTTATAAACACTGTTTCTGGTTTAATGGTCATTAAAATTTAATTGAAGTTATCTGAGATGTTTTATCAAATGTAACTAAATGTTAAACATCAACAACTTGTAACTTTAATTTAGTCAAAAACCAACATTAGAGGACAGAGATGTGCTGACCTTCTAACACTGAAGGAAACCTCCTGTTCATTGTGCTCCTGAAATCTGCAGGTGAGTTTTAGAAGATAAAAACACAGTTAGAACTTTTCTTCAGTTTGCTTCTGAAGTTGATAATTTTTTTTATTTTACCTCGACTGTTGTTCATCATGTGAAACAGACCGTAACACCCGAGGACGCCCAGCAGCTCCACAACGATCACTCCCTTCATCAGTCTCTTGGCCAGAGGCTCCAGAGGTTTGGGAGGCATCTGAGGACAGAACAACAAATACAAACACAACTTTATTTAAATTGATGAATACAGGGCTCATTCATTCATTCATTTTCACTAACTATGAAAGTCAACTTACAACTTCAGGCCTAAACACGTCTGTGAGATCATCACAGTGAACATCTTATCAACATTTGCTTTCAGTCCAACACTTTGGTCCAAAGATATCTCGAACAAAAATATCTCAACTACTATCAGGCAAGTTTTAAAATAAATGAATAAATCCACAGAGCTCACTGTCATGGTCTTTGTTGGCACTACTTTCATTCAAAGCAAACTGATCTCTGATCTCAGATCTGTCCAGATCCTATTCCTACTTAAGAACAGTTGGTAAATGAGGCCCAATCAGTTTACTCACAAGGGGACTTTTAAAAACAATTTAAAAACATAATTTCCACTTATAACTAACAGTGAAACCCATAGTCACAATACAAGCCATGCCACCTGCTTAACGAAAGACTTTGTGACCTGATTCCACTTTCCTTTCCTCTGCATTCATATCAGACTAAGAAGAAGCATTTTATTAAGGGAAAAAAACGGAAACTCAAATGTACCAGCCTCAGTATTGTTTGTAAAGGTCCACAGGTATGGAACAATCTTGATAAAAGCTTGCACATGTCCCCATCTATACTGGTTTTTAAAAACAGACTAAGGAGGCATCTGTTGCTGAAATACTCTCAGTCATCATTCTGATATGGTAATCTCTCTTTCTTATATTGTAGCTTAATTCTTCTTGAACTGCTGGTGACCACTTGGACCTTGTCAGGAGCAGGGCTTAGGTTAGGTTAGCCTTAGGTTAGGGTATCTCTTGTATGGGTGTATATGGATGAGTGTGTTATGTGTATATGTATGTGTATATATTGTATTTTTGTGTTTTTTATTTTTGTGCCTGGGCCCCTCTTAATAAACTTTTTAAGCTTCCTAGGGTGTCCCACTTCACATAAGATAAGTAGAGAAAAAGATGAGTATGTGGTGCATGGTTCTAAGTGATGTGTGAAAAAGATGAGTATGTGGTGCATGGTTCTAAGTGATGTGTGAATAAAGATGAGTATGTGGTGCATGGTTCTAACTGATGTGTGAATAAAGATGAGTGTGTGGTGCATGGTTCTAAGTGATGTGTGAAAAAGATGAGTATGTGGTGCATGGTTCTAAGTGATGTGTGAATAAAGATGAGTATGTGGTGCATGGTTCTAAGTGATGTGTGAATAAAGATGAGTATGTGGTGCATGGTTCTAAGTGATGTGTGAATAAAGATGAGTATGTGGTGCATGGTTCTAAGTGATGTGTGAATAAAGATGAGTATGTGGTGCATGGTTCTAACTGATGTGTGAATAAAGATGAGTGTGTGGTGCATGGTTCTAAGTGATGTGTGAATAAAGATGAGTATGTGGTGCATGGTTCTAAGTGATGTGTGAATAAAGATGAGTATGTGGTGCATGGTTCTAAGTGATGTGTGAATAAAGATGAGTATGTGGTGCATGGTTCTAAGTGATGTGTGAAAAAGATGAGTATGTGGTGCATGGTTCTAAGTGATGTGTGAATAAAGATGTGACTCTCAGTGTTCATCCTGGACTCTGTCAGTTCTTCTTCAGATGTAGAGGAGCTCAGACATGTGACAGTCATTTTAAATACAGACTTCAGTGACCTCAGTGTGTGTTTGTGAAGGAGTTCATTTACTCACACACTCTCACTGTATTATTGATTTATAGTTTGTTTACTTGTTGACCCTGTGGTTGTTTGTTTGTTGTCTCTTTGTATTTGTTAATAAATCAAACATGCTCATGTTTACTGAGATGAGATTCTTTGCTTCTGTTCTCTCTCGTTGATGTATTTATTCTGTTATTGTACAAATAAAATAAATAAAACAAATGTGGGCACAGCATGATAAACCTCACAGGCTAACAGTTAACAAACAACTGAACCTGACTGAGTCTCTTAACCTCCGTTTACTTCCTGTTTCTCTTCAATAAACTCACCTTCAGGTTCGCTGCAGAGAAAACAACAGAACGAGTCTTTACAAACAACTTTTAACAATAAAACTTGTTGAAATATCGCCACAGACCTCCTGACTGTCCTCGTGTTGTACAAGCGGAGCTGTGACAGACCGCGACTTCCGGAGTACGGAAGCTCGGCTGGTACAAAAACACAACAGCGACTGCTGCTGCTGCTGAGAGGAAGATCAATAATCACCACTTGGAAAATTAGAATTATCACATTATTATTATCATGACTGTCAGACTCAGAGATCTCATTTGATTTTTTAATCAAATCTCATTTTAATCTAATTTTGGATAATATAGCCAACAGATCATTAACATAACAAAGCTGAGGTAGTGTGTAGTGCACATTCAGTCCCGTTTACCAAAAAAAAAATACTACAATATTACTACAATTATCAAAAGGAATCAGGATGAAATGTGATAAATAAAAAATAAATAAATAAATAAATAAATAAGGAGTGGGATAATAGACAAAGAAAAAAAATAAACAAAATAAATTAATTTATGTGTAGGTAATATTTAATTGGTTGAAAAAAAATGCAATTTATTGAACAATTACATGCTCAATATAAAAGTTCATGATTCTGTCATATTAAGGTTCACTGCTTTTTTTCCACTTCCCTGTAACAAATTATTTTGTATCATTCTCTGTGAAAAGATGTTCGGGCCATAAAAAATCCCCTGAGTAACCTGTAGTGTTCTGCCTTCAGGAATACTCAGTGTTTTCTTGTGTCTTGATTTGGAACCTTTTTGGTTTTTTTTCTAAACTTTCTACAAAGCTTTTTTAGTTTACTTTCCTTGTGTCCACCCTGAATGTAATTTTTTAGCTTTGTTCTTTATTTTATGTCACGACAAATAAAATCATAGGATTTAATTCAGCTGTAGTTGCAGGAGCTCACCAGTAGATGTCAGTATGATCACAATGTGAACAAAACACAGCTGCTGTTGAGTTTTACCTGCAAAAACCAAAAGAAAAGATACTTGAGAAAAGTCTGCAGGTAAAATGAGAATTACTGAAGCTCTTGTGCAAGAAGCCAAATCAAACCATTAAAATAATTCATAAAACATGCAAACTAATTAATGAGCAGCCTCCTCTGTTTCTTGGGGTTTCTGGGAGAAAACATCAGCCTGTGTGTTTGTGGGAATGTAATTTCCTTCATGTGGACTCACTTTTGTCACAGGTGAGTGAACACCTGCTGCAGGTTAGATTATGTGTGGATGCTCTCACAGCGGCGGGACTCCCAGCAGCTGGACACGTCTGAACTGAGAGACAATATTTGTTCACCTGAGGCACAAACACATCAGTTTACAGCAGCAGGATGAAGTTTGGTGAAAGAAGAAAAAGATAACTTCAATATTTCTGAACACAAACACGACATTCTTAGAGAAGATAACAATACTGCTGGATTATTGTCCTGACTGACACATTTGAATGTTTGTTCAGCAGTCAAGAGAGAAAAGTTATGTAAATGAACACAACTACTGATCAGGATTATTAAGGATTAAGGATTATTAAATCTGTAAGAAATGTGATTCCTGATATCAGTTTCAGACACTTTAAAAAGCCTCCATCCTGCAGACAAACTCACATCATGAGCACATTTTTAAAGCATCATTTATCAGCAGCAGAACATTTTTCAGGCCAATACTTTATTTCACTTTAAAGCCTTTATGAGCCAAAACTCACAACATGACATATTATCATGCATCCCTGCACTGAACATCATTTCAATCTGGTTCAACTGAAAAATCAAAGTTCTCCTGCTGCCTTAAAAGTCTGAGTTAATATTGTGTAGATTTGGCCCCTTTGGACAGAGGCAGTAGGCAAGTGTTTCCATCTTCATTAACCACAAAATCAAAAATAAGATTATGTAAATAAAAATCTGCTCCTGCTTCTTTTTAACTGGCTAATATATGACTCACTGTAACTTCAGCCTATTGTAAATGTAAAAACAGACTCATTTAATCTGTTTTGAAGGAGAATCTGACCTGGTGGAAGTTATTAAGAATAACTAAACAGCTGATCTTCTCTCTGATGGTCTCGTTTCCTCATGTAGGTCAAAGACAAACATCAGTTTTAAATTCAAACTGTTTCAAACAGTTAAAAACTCGTTGTAGCAGCTTTAAGTTAAGTGAACTTGAGAAAACTTTCAACTTCAATAAGTTGAAGTTATTAAGTTGAAGTAAAGGTGCAGTGAATGAATGTGACACTTATCTAAATCATTGTAAGTGTTGTTTTAATCATCATGTAAAAAAACAACCATGATTTATCTCAACATGTATGAAAAACACAGCAAGTTTCCATCATGTAGTTTTTCTTTTAACAACAAAACGAGTTCTGACTGCTGAGAATTCTGCTAATATTCTGCTAATACGCTGATTAACTTCCTTTTGAAACTTAAATAAATGAGTTGAGTGCATGAAAATTCTACTCAATAAAATTCAAGGCAAGAATAATTCATGTTTTTGTTTGTTTTTTTTAACTTTATTTTTGTTGTTTTTTGACAAAAACACAACAGACAGGATCATCACAGGTGAGGAGAGATGCCTGAAATGTAGAATGAAGATGAAATGAATCTGGGTTACATTACAGTGTCAAAATCTTCGGGTCCTTTTGTGTCCATGATGCCTTTTAAAATCCTAAAAGTCTTCATGATCCTCGACTATTTGTACTTGATTAGTGTTTAGAGAGGAAGACGTATCCCATTCTTTCACATCTTTAAAGTCCATTCTGATGGTGAAAAAAAAATACAAAGGAGGAAACTTTCTCCAAACAAAGATATATAAAGACATCACTTCAGGTTTTCAATGATTTCAATTTTTACAGTATTTTCCACATTTTATGTCTCAGAGAAAATAACAATTCATGTTTTTATGTTATAAAGTGGTGTGAAAAAAATAAAAACTAGACATTTTAAATTGATTTAACTTGAAAGTGTTAAAGATGAGTTGATTCTGCTAAATTCCTATATGATGATTTACAGTGTAATAACCATCACAGATGCATGTGTTTAGTTATTGGATCAGTTAGAGACTAAATATGCCACCAGGACCAGATTTCTCTCAGACTTTGTAAATTCTTCAGAAAACACATTTGAAACATGAAGAAACATTTCTACAGTAGCTTTGTGATCACTAACCTGTATTGTATTTTAAAAGGGTCTTTTCTTAAAGTCTTGTGTGACCCAGCGAGAGACACTGAACCACAAAAGGTCAAAATATTTTGGGTTGTTTGACGAGGACGAGTGTGTGTGTGTGCAGAGAGCATGGTGGTCCTCGGCTGTGTGTACCGTCTGTCCTGTCCTCTTTTCAGATTCATCACCAGGTAAATACACTCAGGACACAGCACAAACAGTACAAACCCTGCAGCCAGAGAGGAGGAGGAGGGGAGGGGAGAGGAGGAGGAGGAAGAGGAGGAGGAGGAGGAGAAGAGGAGGAGGAGGAGATGATGATGAAGAGGAGGAGAAGAGTCAGTGAAAACAACACCAGACAAAAATTACAATATTAAAATAAAAAACTACAGATCAAATTCAGGTTAAGTGTCTCTACATTCCCCCCACTGGGAACCACTGGATTAACTGATGATGACAATAATCATTAGTTGGTTTCCTGAATAATGTATTTGGATTTAAGTCCATCCCTAATTTCAACCAGTCTGTGAGCTATGAAGGAAAATGCTTTAAAAAAAATGTTACAACTGCCCCCGGTCTCCCCTATTTGTACTTAAGATTTTAAATTCAGAACTTTGTGGCTACTTCTAAGTGTGAGTATTTTTTACTGCTTTTACTTAAGTAAAGTATCCGAATACTTCCTCGGCAGCTCGTGCCGAGGTGTTGATTGAATATTTAAATCACGAGCTGCACGCGGAGGGTTGGATGGAGGCTTCTGATTGGTTAACTGTCTCCTCCAGCAGCAGTCAGAGCGGCTCATTGAGCAGGAACCGTCCCCGGTTAGTCACAGTCTCTGCTCAGATACACAACCATGAACCAGTCCCGCGTCCTCTAACAGCAGCCCAGGATACAGCTGCGGACAGGCGGAGGACAGGTGGAGGACAGGCGGAGGACAGGTGGAGGACAGGTGGAGGACAGGTGTCTGTCTGCGGCAGTTTGGATGAGTTTTTCGGGGGCTGAAAGATGCTGAGCGCCGTGAAGATGGAGGGACACGAGCAGGCGGACTGGAGCAGCAGCGGCGGATACTACGGAGAGACGGAGGTCGGTGCACCGCCACCGGGACGAGTGTCCACTTATCACCCGTAACTTCCGTCCTGAGAGGACAGGAACTTATTAACTACAACCTGAGGACGCAGAGAAACATTTAAAAAACATTATAGCACGTTTTTCATTTAGACTTAGTGGTGTTTTAGTCTGTTTTAACAAGTGAATCTGCACTTTCTACATAAAAATATCCTTCATTTAACTTTGAATCCGTTTAGGGCCGCATGTTAAAAACATGTTGTGATTATTTTGACAGATTTTGACATTTTTGCATCAGATTTTCATTTTCACTGAAAACAAACTATTAAACCATGATGATGTGACATTTGTTAGGTTCTGCACTAAAATATGTTTTCTTATTTGTAGCATCTCTGCAGCACTTTAATGTTGTTCGTCACACATTTTTATTTACTTTATCAAAAAAAAAATTGCAGCTTTGGACATTGTACTTGGCCAGACTGCGATTTCGATTATTTGTAAATCACTTGTGCAGCCCTGATCTGTGTTTTGCAGTTAGAAATATACCATTTCCCACAATTTATTTTATGGCAAAGTTCATACAGACCCATTTTTAAATTATCTGGTTATCATTAATTTAAAAAAAACTTATCTTAGCAATAGCTAAATAAATAATTTGGTCTGCATTAAAATGAGAGATTAAAGTGCACTGTAATGTGCATTTTAGGGCAAAAAGACTGAAAATGCTGTGAAAAATCGCACAGAATGAACTCTGAACAAAAAAAAAAATCCTTTAAAGGTGCAGTATATCATCTTTAAATTAAAAAAACTAATTGAAAGAGTCTTTTTTATTATCTTGGAGATAATTATTCTAATTTCCAGCGCAGGTTGGCAGGGAATCGTGTTGTGACTTTGTTTTTTCTGGAAACAAATTAATTATTGCGTTAATTCAGAGAAACAAAGGCCTGATGACCGGAACATGAATGAAATGTTGTTAATTCATGTTCCAAGTCGCAAAAATGCTGATATACTTAATTTATCAGTAAAATATTTACTGTCAACGTGTTTCTTTTTTCAGTCAAAATATACAGACATCATCCAGTCAGCAGCAATTTGAGAAATGAGATTTATTTATTCATATTTAACTGAACTGAAATGATTGTTTATATTAATATTCCAAGAGTTTTTGTTGCAGGATTCTGGACACGAACCTCCGACTGAGGCGTTCAAGTTCTGCACTTTGTTCCAGCGCGTTTATAAACGTATTCTATCAAAGACACGTCGTCTGTAATCACGTAATAATGATAATAATAATAATAATAATACAAACGTCCTTTGAGATAATTCTTTTCCAGAGCAGAGTGACACTGAATCATGTGGATCAAGTTTAATTAAATGTAAAATTCTCTTTAAGTTTGTAAAGCTGACTGAAAGATCAGGACTGTTGATTTTATGCACTAATGCAAAATTATCTGTGATGTTTTAAACAGTGTTTTTAAAAGGCCTTTAAATGTCATGAAATAAATAATAATGTCATAATAACTCAGAGCAAATATTGACAAAAACTGAGAGAAAATCAGAGAGCATCAATGTTGAGGAGGAAAAAGAGGCCTATGTTTTATTATTAATAACAATATCAAGAAAATTACAAATAAAATTAATTTAGATTCTTCTTCTTCTCCTTCTTCTTCTTATTATAATAAGAATAAATAACAATAATAATTAACCACATTTAGAAAAAAAACAGTTTGAAAGTGTTAAACATAAAGTGTCTGTTCTTAAGCTTTAAGTTTTTTAACTGAGTGTTAAATAACATGTTTGTTTATTTACAGACTCCAACAAATGTCACATCACTGTGATTTAAATAATTTTTTCAGTGAAAATTAAAAATTGTGATGCAAAAATGAATCAAATCTCAGCCACAATATCTGTTAAACGAATCATTTGGCTCTGATGAAGAACAAAGACTGAACAAAGACTGACAGAAAAACAAAGAAAATCAGCGAGCGTCACGATCAGTGTTGAGGACCTGTCCTTCAACATTTATTTATTAATTATTAATTATTATTATTGATAGCGTTAACAAATAACCAAATATTTTGGGCCTTAGACACTGAGGTCATGTGTCTGTATTTTTATTTATTTATTTGTTTGTTTGTGTTTGCGGTTTTAGTTTAAAACATTTTTTGGTTGATTCCAGTGTCTTTGATCCAGTATTTTTACATTTTCTTTCCCCTGAGCCGTTAAACAACCATTAGAGTTCACTGAGACATAAACAAGATCACAGGTCTGTAATTTACTAATAATTTCAGAGGAAGTTTCCTGGAGAAAAATATGCAATTAGCTATAAATTTAATTACAGAGCAAAGTTCTGTGAGTTTAGTGTCGATATAAAACATTAACCAAAACATTTAATATCTGTTGAGTTATTGTCACTGTCAGGTGAATGTCCATAAATAAATAAAATATAGGGTTTTTTGAGAACTTGGACTCATATTTGACACATACAGTATCTTACAGGTTCAGTCGTCTGTAATTCACTCTGCCTGTTAACTGTGGTCTAATTGTTGGTATAATAATATATTATAAAGATATCAGAGAGTAAAGAGGAGACAGAACAGAGTTTATACAGCAGTAAATAACAAGAGGTGTATTTACTGTGTGATCACATACAGACAGATGATGTTTGGTTCCTAAACGCATCATGCACCATTTAAACAGCGATTATGTTTATTAATTAGAAACAGGTTTAAAAAGCCAGAAAGAACTAGAATTATAAAGAGATACTGAAAAATTGAACTAATCTCTGTGGTTAACTCTGGTTTGGTATAAAATTATATGTGGACTAATGAGTTGTAATACAGGAAGATATAGATATATATAGAAACATCTCCTCAATGGCATAATAGAGCTGTAATGATTAGTAAATAATCACTTAATGATTTAAATCGTTTGAAAAACAAAAATATCAAATATTACCTCATGCCAGCGTCTCAAATGTGAGGATTTCCTGCTTTTCTTTGTCTGAATATCTGAGGACGTCACCCGTGGGGGTTTCTGGGAAACTGTGATGGTCATTTTTCACAATTTTCAGACATTTTTCAGACCAAACAGTGTCCTCGGTTTATTATGTGATTAAATTCTTAAATTAAATATAATATGCAAACATATCAGGGTCACGTCTGAGTCTTTGGTGATGGTCACACTGAAAAAAAAATGTTGGACAAACTTATAAAAAGACAAACACATGAAAGGATTATTTTGTTTTTGTTTTTTTTTTTAAAGCTCAAGCAGTTGTGTTACTTGTTAATTTAATTTATTTTAGTTTTACCAACTGAAGTAATGTTTTAAAGTTGGTCCAACAGTTTTTTTTCAATGGAAATACACACTCATTTAAATGCTGCTAGATTTATTATTAGAGCAACATATGGGGTTATTTTTAAAAGCTAGAAAAAAGACAATTATAAAGGGATAATGTTGCATATAAAAGGATCAAATTGAATTAAATTAATCTCTGCAGTTAAGTCACTTGTTTGGTATAAAGATGTGGAACAGATGTAGTAACCTAATACAGCTAATTTAGGAAGATAAATACAAAAGGCATCTCACAATGGAGAGAGCTACAGCAGTTAATCAATGCATAAATTAATTATCATTTAATTAATTCAATTGATTATTCCTAAATCAAAAAAATGAAATATTATCATGTCCCAGTTTAGGATTTTCTGCTTTTCTTTGTCTTATGAGAAAGTAAACTGAATATCTGAAGACGTCATGAGGCTTTTTGGAAACTGTGATGTCATTTTTAACAATTTTCAGACCAAAAATTATCCAGTTATCTAGAAAAAGCAATCAACAGCTTAATAAGTGATGAAAATAATCATTACATGTTGCCATAGCCTAATGCCAAATATAATTTAAAAGGGACAGTTCTACCTTAAAATCAAAAATACTTATTTTCCTCTGGCCTGTAGTGTGTTAATCCATGTAGTTTTAATGTGATATGCTGATTTGTGGAGATGTAGGAAACAGGAAACATCTGTATATTTGATTTTGGAGTGAACTGCCCCTTTAAGAGTGAAGAAAAAGGAAATGTTTTTGTTTAATTCTTGGTGGCCTGTGTTTGTTTGTTGCCTGTTGTTTGTCTCACTTCCTGTAGCTGTATTTCGGGAGGACTGACTGACTGACTTAGCTTTTCGATCCTGTGATGGGATCAAAACCAGCCGCAACACTCGTCAACATGTTGACGTTCAGACCCATCAGGAGACATTACTACATTATTACCTCTGTATTAAACTTTGGAAAGTTAACATCCAGGCTGCCCTAAAATTTTAAGTTGACTGAATTTGAAAAGACAACTTGATTAAGTCAAATAAACCTGATCTGAGTGTAGCTGAGATCAAAATGAAGGTTGAGTTTGAAGAAGTGTGTTCTGACAAAGGGGGCGTAGGGGCCATTGGCCCCCACTTTGTGCACCTGGCCCAGATTTTTTTGTGCATGTATTAGAAAGCAGAAGGTGCAAAATTTGTTAAAGGTAAAATGAGTCAAAAAACTTTTAAATGAATTCAATAAATAATTTTCAGCTTTGAGTCACTGGTTAGGTTTAGACAGAAAAAAACGATGGTTTATGGTTGAAATTCACACTTTCTGGTACTTGCACAGATGAGAACTAGACTATAACAGTACAGTCGTAGTAGCCAATCACAGCACAGGAGGGCGGGACCAGAGTTTCACAAATCTCACTGATCTCAGGTCCTCGTCTAGACACGACCACAACACAGCTGTGACAGTTCAGGCTGCATCTTGCACAGTTTTGACGTTATCACAGAGACAAAATCTCCGGGACCACATTTTACCATCATGACACACAAATACAGACTCACTAAGTGAAAACAACATCAGTTTGGTCATTAGGCCTGTTTTTGATGCGTTAATAAAGAGTTTTAATAACTTTTCCTGGTTCTGTGTGTTTCAGTGTTACACTGCGGCGGGCAACATGAACTCTGGTCTGTCCATGAACTCTATGAGCAGCTACATGAGCGCGCCCGCCATGACCGCCACCAGCCACATGAACACACATTATGTCAACACGGTCGGGGTCAACCACCCCTCAATGTCTGCCGGGGTGTCACAGAGCCCCGGGGTGGCGGTGCAGGCCGCAGCGGGGATAACGGGCCTGGGTGCTGCGCTGCCCCCGAGCATGAGCTCCATCAGCCCACCGCCGCCGTATGGGAACATGTCGGTGATGAGCCCGGTGTACGGTCAGGCCTGCGGCATCAGATCCAGGGCGGAGCCCAAACCAACGTACCGGCGGAGCTACACGCACGCCAAGCCGCCGTACTCGTACATCTCCCTGATCACCATGGCGATCCAGCAGTCCAACAGCAAGATGCTGACACTGAACGAGATCTACCAGTGGATCATGGACCTGTTCCCTTTCTACCGGCAGAACCAGCAGAGGTGGCAGAACTCCATCCGACACTCGCTGTCCTTCAACGACTGCTTCATCAAAGTGCCCCGCCTACCGGACAAACCGGGGAAAGGCTCCTTCTGGGCGCTCCACCCAGACTCCGGGAACATGTTCGAGAACGGCTGCTACCTCCGGCGGCAGAAGCGCTTCAAGTCGATGAAAAAGCCCGGCACAGGTGAGAAGGAGGCGGTGGGGAAGCCGGGGTCAGAGGGCAGCTCCGTCACAACCTCCACCAGCAGCAGCGGCTCAGATTCCCCACACTCCCCCTCGTCTCCACCTCCGTCCTCAGATGTGAAGGTCGACCTCAAACTGTTGCCCTCCAGTCCCGTGCGTGTTCCCTCCCCACTCACACACACCCAGCACCTGTTCTCCCACCACCACCACCACCACCACCCGCTGCTGCTGCATGAGGCCACACACCTGAAACCAGACCACTACCCCCACCACCACCCACACCACCACCCCCACCACTACTCCTTCAACCACCCGTTCTCCATCAACAACCTCATGTCTGAGCCGCAGCAGCACAAACTGGAGCCGGTGGTGCAGTACGGAGGCTACGGCTGCCCGGTGTCTGGGGCGCTGGTGGCAGCCAAAACCGGCCTGGATCCCACTCACAGTGACACCAACTACTACCGTGGCGTGTACAGCCGGCCCATAATGAACTCCTCCTGAAATACATCAGGACTCTTTAGAGTGAAAACATTTACAAATGTGAGAAAAGACCTGTAAAGTGTTTTGTCAAAGGCCTGAAGGATTTGAAATGTTTTTCCACATTATTCACCAGATGTCTTTTGTGTGTTTGTATATGTGCAACAGATAAAAGTCTTTATATGAAAACCTCTTTTTATGTTTGATTTAATTTGTCCTAATTCTATCTAGTTCGGAGTGGTGTTAGTGCCAGACATGAGGGAAGAAATTAGAGGAGGAAGAATCTTTTTTAATTTTGCTTTTTGAGAAAAAAAAGTCATAATGCTGAGAAAAAAATCCAAATATTAGGAATGAAGTCAAAATGTGGAGAATAAAGTTGAACTGCCAAGAAGTCAAAACGGCAAGAATAAAGACAAAATGCTTAAAATTAAGGCGAAATGTTGAAAATAAAGTCAAAAGGAAGTTGAAAAGTCAAATTGTGGAGAATAATGTTGAATTGTCAAGAAATCCACACTTGCTGAAATGCTGAAAACAGGTGAAATGTTGAAAACATAGATTACAGCTGAAATGTCGAGAAGTCAAAATGTGAAGAGTAAAGTCAAACTCTTGAGAAGTCGACATGTCGAGAGGAAAGTCAAAATGTCAAAAACAAGTCAAAATGATGTCGTAACGTTGGAGTCAAAATGTTGAAATGTCAAGATTAAATTCGAGATGTGAAGACACGGTTGACTGATCGTTGAACCATTTCAATTAGGCTTCAACAGACGAGTTGATTGGACAGTAAAACAGAATTAATAAGCTTTTAACAACATTCACACTAAACGGTTTAATTATCAGCTTCAGGGTCACAGAGACACACGAAAGCTTCAGCAGATAACAAGAACAATGAGACAGTGACGAGGGGAACCGTTCTCCTCTTAAAGAACATTAACATCAGACAGACGGGATGTTTGACAGCAGATAACAGACTTCACAGGTCACAGCTCAGAGTCAAGAGGACAGACGGGACATTTATCAGCTTCTTTAACGCTTTGCTGCTCCGCTCTGATCTGACTGACAGTTTAAATAAACTCTGAGATTATTAGAGAAGATCTGAAGGCTGAGACATTTAAAAAAAACTACTGATGAAAATTACTATTTCTGTTTAATAGTCACTTTTTTTAATGTATATGTTATTTTTTTTCTAAATATAAATATAATGATGAGCAAAACATGAAAGAGGAACATAAACAACAACAAAATAAATAAAATTTAAACTAAAATATTAGTAGTATGAGCTGAATCATTCTGCAACTATTTTGACTTTTAATCAGTCGTTTTAATTTCTTTTTGAATGCAAAAATGCCAAAACATTCTTTGATTCAGGCACCCCAGAAACAGGCTTAGTCACAAAATAAAAAAAATATTTTTATTAAAAAACACTAATGTGAAGCTATTATTTATTTTAAAACCTGTTCAGTGCCCTTAAACCAGACATTTGATTTTATTGAATAATTGTAATAATGGTTACCATTATTATACCATTTTCTAATTTTTGGAGTTAAAGAAATGAAAAAATAAAATTTCAAACATACAAAAGGAAGCAAATATTTCACTTTTAGATGATTATTTGCTATTTTTGAACAGACATCTAAACATTACTTGTTATATTTGAAGAAATCACTTTTAACCAGCTCTAAAAATGGAAGAAGCAGCTGCATGCTTCAGTGATAATCAATCCATCCATAACCAAAGAGCCGATCAATGTTAACTGATCGTGATGTTTATCTTTCACAGACGAGAGCAGACTGACAAACAGACTGAAGAAGAAGAAATAATTTCCAGTTTTAGACGTGGAAACAGGCCTGTGATGGATTAATGAAGTCAGAGTGAGATCAGGCTGAAATGTAGTTTACAGGCTACATCTCGAACTGCTGTTTAGTTTGTCCTTTCTGGGCTCCTGTAGGAACATGGCAGAGGTGATTATACATTAATGAAAACATACTAATGAAGCTTATATTCTATTTCTAACATATTCTGCAATAAATACCCCTAAATCTTACACACTAGACCTTCAATATGTCAGAATTAAAATGATGAAAATATTCCGATGCTTCAGACTGGCTTATTTACAGCATTAAGTAAGTTTAAATCCTTGTGCATAAGAGACTGTGACGCCCTGACACTCTAAATCCAAGTGTATCTTGAGCTGAGTATCCCTGCCAGCTGACACCACGACACAGAAATCTCAGAAGTTGACCTGAACAGTCAGATTTTTAAAAAATCAAAACAGCTGCTGAGAGTCTGACTCTTATATAGCGAAGCCGCAGTGAAATGACACCGAGCAGGTTTTCACAAGTCGTCTGTGAAGCTTTCAGAGAAATAAAGTCTGCAGACACACGAGGTTGTTCATTAACTTTACACACAGAGATCAGTGCTTGATGTGCAGACACACACGACAGCAGCTCATGTTGAATATTAAACACTAAAACCTTTTTGGTGCCAGAGTTTCGGTTCACTACAGACAGGAATTAAAAGCAAACACGTGAGAGTTGTTTGAATTTATAAAATAGGAATTTATGAACAATAATGTTCTTCTGTTTTCTTGGTGGATCAACTCACTCTGATGTATTTTTCACACTAAATACTAACACCTGTGAGGATGACTCCAACTGGAACTTCTGAGCTTGTATTCCTGACATGATCGTTTTTGCATTCAAGTTTAAAGAAGACAAAGAGTCTAAAGCGTTAGCAGCTCTGTGAGGCTGAGCTAAATGCTAATGCACACTGATCTGATCTGGTCTGGTCTGATGTTTAGCAGGTGTAATGATGCCCTGCATTCATGTGGTATTGGAATAATCAGAAAAAAATAGTTTCTAACAGGGAAAATTAATGTAAATGCATCTTCAAGTTGGAACAACAAATCAGAAAGTCACTTGCACCACAACAAACTGTTAGATTCAGCTTCTGCATTTAACACATCAGAGCAGAGGAGCAGTGAGCGTCTGCAGTGCAGCACCCGGGGACCGACTCCGGTTCTGTGCCAGCACCTCGGTCAGAAGTACTAGAACGGACCAAGCATGCATTTTTTACAACAGCCCGACCCGACCATGTGTATCGTCCATGTTGTTTCCACATTACGACTTGTAAACAGGCTTGGGGAGTAACAGATTACATGTAACTTACATAATTAGTATACAAAAAGGTAACTGTAATCCATTACAGTTATAGAAACAAATGTAATCAGATTACATTTAGTAAAAAAGGGGGATTATTTAACAGGATTACAATTAAAAATACATTTTAACATAAAGAATGACACGTTACCTAGTGCACAAACAACAACACTTCACAAGTCTCACAACACCACTCAGGTCTCAGCGAAACCAGCTAACTTTACAGCTGTCAGTTCATTATCATGGAAAAATGCTTCAGTGGGTGAAAATTTCTACATTATTTTGTCTAAAAATCAGAAAAGAGGAACAACATGACAGTTCAGTGACAGTTCTGCCTTCAGCTGTGAAAATACTGACATCATCCAAGAACCCAACATCGACTTAAAGAAATATTTAGCCTACAGGAAGGACCAAACGCTAAGGTTAGCTACACAGACCAACAGCTAACATTAGCTACACAGACCAACAGCTAACATTAGCTACACAGACCAACTGCTAATGTTACCACTAAGGTAACTACACAGATCAACCTTTAATGTATCACTGATGTGTTAGCTAACAACCAAAACAATGTTATGCTCATTAACACAGACTAACCTCGAATGCTAACATTAACTAAGAGCTTTTTTGATTTACTTGGCTACATTGTAAGTGTAAATGTATTTCTGAGTTAAAATAAAGGTTGAATGAATGAATGAATGAATGAATGTTGACAGTGACCACACAGAGAGAATTAAAATGAAGAACTGAAACAAGATAATACAGAATATACAGTATATATGTGTTTTATAGGGAAATGTCACTCACTGGGACGTTTAAAGGGAAGATGACGGTAAAAACAGAGGACAGATCAGTGTTGAGGTGAGACGAGCTCCTCTGGACTTGCTGCCTCGCTGAGCGTCTCTGTTTGCTCAAGAAAGCAATCAGCCTGTTATGAATAATAATGACCTTTTTCTGACCAAGAATAATGGGAAGGCTGCATGCCGAGCGACTCCAGGTCAGAGCTTAGCCAGCGATGCTGTGTTTGGACAAGGAGCTTTTACACACACACCCACACACACACACACACACACACACACACACACACAGATGCATACATATGAGGGATGTCCTTACTTCAGATTTGCTCTGTCTGCACCATTATTCCTACAGTGCTGCACAAAACCTGCATGAAATAAAAGCAGGTCGTCTTTTAACACATAACTCACACAGTACTCTGACAAACGTGTATATTTTAGGGTTAGAAATTGTAAACACTGTCCTTAATTGATCATGTTTATATTAGCAATCGATTAATTGATTAATTGCGATAAAAACAACAAAAATGTCTGACTCTTTTCCCCTCAATCAACGCTTTATTTCTACAGCAACATATTGTGTATTGTCTAACAGCAGCATGAATCATATAAAAAGATAAAGGCCTATATATTAAATCCATGTGATAATAATCTATAATAATTTATATTCACTCATATTTGATTCTCTATTATTGCTGTTATTCTTGTGTTGCTGTAACACAAGAATAACAAGAATTTGCACAAGAATTTCTTTTGGAATTAATAAAGTCTAATAAATCTTATCTTATCTCAGATCTTTATTTGATAGTAGATCAATTCAATTTTACTTAATTCTTAACAATCAATCAATCAATCAATCAGTGCTGCCATTGTTGTGGGCCATCAGACAACTTCTTCCTCATGAAGTCGGGTTTGATAAAGTAACTCCGACTTTGAGTGGAGTTCCATTGTACTTTTCTAGGTAGGTGGTCGTGAAGAAATTAAATGTCCAAGTTATGTGTAATGCAGCATCATGTTACGGTTCTAACAAGATAAATGCACAGTTTGGATTGGACGGACATAACAAGTTCAGGGCTATGACGCCAGAGTTCAGAGTTCAAGTCCAGACTCCTGCAACAGTCAGCTGCAGTGATCCTCAGTCTGCTCTGCCTGAGTGTGTGTGTATTTATCTCTCAGCTGTTATCAGAGACAAGCGGAGAGATGGAGAATGTGAGTGTACAGTCCCGGCCTCACAACCTGCTGGAAGCTACAAACCCCGGCCAAACCAGAAAACCAGGCAGAGGGCGGAGTCTCTGCAGACACTGACACCACCGCACACCAGGGTGACCAGATGAGAATGGGTGAAATTTGCACAGGGAAGTCGAGGATGGGCATGTCGAGTCAGTAATAAAACGCATTTAAAGCATTTCGAGGAGAATAAATGTAAACAAAATCACTTTAAAGGTTTGGCTGTCGATATCGATATAAAGCAACTTTTTGTATAAGTGTGTTACATGTATGTATAGTCCTGACTGCTGCTATGGACGCAGTCGTAGATTCTAGAGAAACAATAAGATCACTTTTAAATCCATAAAATCATTTTAAAATGAATATTTTGTGTAAAATTGTTGATGTTTTGCTAAGTAACGATGTAATAAGCAGGATAATGTACAGTGAGCAGGTCATTATTGTGAAATAATCCTGACAGGATGATGCAGGACATTTTATTTTCCTTAATATATTTTGCTCTGAATTTTTTCTTGCATCGCTGCTCTGTTTGAATAGTATTTAACTTTTGTTCTTTTTTAAAAAATTCTACAGACTCTTATTATCAGCCCACAAGGAAAAACTCTATGCGACACCTTTGCTTTAAACCTCGATCCTTTGAAACTTCAGTTAAAACATTAACAGCTGGAGGGGAAATGTAAAGATTTGGATCTGCGTTCGGTGCTGTAGCAAAAATCAAGAAGCGTAACTTTATATATGATTTATAATTTGTGTTGTTGTGTTTGTCTCTTTGCCTCCCGTTCCTCCTCACAATCCTCTGGTTCCTGCTGCAGAGTTTCTCCTGCTGCCGTCAGAACGCTTGCACACTGAGTAAACCTCCACATGCAGATGACCATCTTCCTCATATTTGCGCTCGGCTTTATCAGACCCTCGACTGGTTTCCAGAACAAACTCTCCAGAAAGAGAAAAACACTGCCAACGGGGTGAAAACCGCCAGACAGGTCTCTCTGTTTTTATTTGGTTTATTTAAGGATGTCAGAGAGACATGATGCCGTGCTGCTGGAGGTCCAGGAGAGGTCGTGTGAGCCGGACACCAATCAGAGGATTCATGAAAACTGAATGGAAATAAGTGAATAACACCGTCACCTTCCTGGTTAACTCTGATTTATGTGCAGTTACCTCGCTGAACTGCTGCAGCTCGCTCGCCTGCAGGGCTGCTGCTGCCAGCCGTATCTCTCCACACTGAGTTTGCAGAAGAGTTTTGAAGAGAAAAAAAGAGCTGCAACCAGAAAACAGTGAGATTTTTCCCCCCTTGTTCAGAGAGAGAAGGAGAAAAGAGAAAGTAAAAGAGAGCACACTGGAAAAATCCTGCCCTTCACCTTTTCACCTTTTCATGTCTGTGACATCATATCACTGTACTTAAGTCTCAGCTTAACCTTAACCAGTCTAAATGTCAAATTCAACATGCAACACCAGGTCTCTGATGTCAAAGTCTGACACTTTGCACTGACCATCCAACCCAAACTGAAGTACCCCCCCCCCCACAGGAATAAACCTTCCCCGTGAACGTGATCCAGGCAGCAATTTCTTATCAAACTGTCATATTTTAAATTTTATATCAGCCTTCAACATCCAACATGAATCGAACTCTATTCTCCAGAAGTGTTTCTGTTGTTGTTGTTGTGAGTTGGTGTGTGTGTGAGAGTGTGTGTCGTCCCCGACTTGCAGCCACCTGTGTTTGCTCAGCAGCTTTCCCCTCGGCCGGGCAGAGTGAGCGGCAGCAGCCAGATAACCCAAGGCTGCGTCCGTCTGCAGAGGCAGCAGGTTTTTAATACAGTTAATCATCATCTCTGCTCCGCTTTGTTCAGCGGCTCAACGCGGACGACGAGGATCTGCCGTGTTTTGTGTCGGCTTCAGGAGATACACGAGGCCACAAGTCAAAAACCAGAAGCTTTCGTGTTGACTCTGATGTGATGCATTGTGGGATTTGAATACAGCTCGAAGCACCCACTGATACACACCCTGAAAAACTGCTGAGCCACAGAAAAATAATGATGGCATAATTAAAAAAATATAATAAGACTTTAAATAGGCAAGTTTAACATTTTATAAACAAGTGCTTTATATAATCCATAAAAAACAAAAAGTAAATAGAGCATAAAACATTAAAACACACGTGAAAGTGCAGGGTGGATAATGATGAGTGATCGTAAAGTTTTAAACCTGGACTCAAAGCAACAGTAATTAATGTTTTGGACATTTGGGGGCAACTAAAGCTTTTAACAAAATCTTGTCATATTATCACCTTTATAAGCTGTTACGGCTAACGTGTTAGCAAACAGTTAACTACATTCAGCAGACGCACATTAGCTTTCATTTAGAGTCGTGTTTGCATCAAACTGATGAATGTAAGTCTAATATTCTCTCTACCTTTTGCCCTGGTTGGTCCTCACAGATCTTGGAACCCATCGGCTAACATTCAACGACGATCTGTGTGGATCTTTGGACAAAGACATTCAAAGTTCAAAGTTTTGGGGTTTCTGGTGTAGCCAGCAGATGTCATTCTTTACAGCCTGATTAGCATCTTGAGACACGAGAATCGAGTGCCTGGCTAATCTCTGTAAACAAATATCTGCATATGAAGGCAGATACATTTTTAAAAGAGCTGATAAAATGCTCAACTGTTGTCAGACGATAGCTGACAAGATTGCATTTTGACCAATGTGTTCCGCCTCTTCAGCCCTCCACATGGCCTGTTAACCTCCATGCAACCAAAGCCTGCTCAAACATGATTGGTTGGTACAACTCGGGCTACAAACGGAAACACATCTGATACCAAAATGTTGTCCCTTGCCTACAGATTTTTGCACTCGTATGTATGCGTGTGCCACGCCACTGTTCAGATGTCCCATTATTCTGAAACCCAAATAGTGTGAAAAATGTCTCATTGGACTGAAAGCCAATTTGTCCAACAGGCCCATTGCCCTAAGGACACACACCAACCCCGAACCCTAACCAACTAAGGTAAAACTCTCATGATTTTATTCCAATTTGGGGACGGCCCGTTATTCTGCTGGCCCATTGATCTGGAACCCCAACAGTCTGAAAACTGACCCATTTCTCCAACAACCTGTTATCCCAAAATAAATGCCCATTGCTCCAAAATACTAACTCCAGACCCTAACCCACACAACTGAAGTGAAACTCTCATGATTTTTTTCCAACACTGGAAATTTGTCTGTAAAATAGCTTGAAATGTTGTTTGTAAGGTAAAACCCCCACGTATTCAGCACCACAGACTGCACCAAATGGACCAAAAGCCCATTTGTCAACTAGACCATCATCCCAAAGCCCCTTTGCTCCGAAAATACACACTCTTCCTGCAGTTGTTATTTCAGTAACTGCCAGCCCTGTCCATCTTTCTGACCTCACACAAACAACATTTCAAGCAATTTTACTATTGCAGACACATTTTCAGCATCGGACTAAAATTATATTTTTATATATTAGTTTTACCACAATTGGTGCAGGTTAGGGTCAGGAGTTGGTGTATATTTTGGAGCAAGGGACATTTGAAAATGAGGAAAAAAACGTGTTTTGTATCTTATAAATTATTAATGATTATTCAAATTATTAATGATTAATCAGCTGTTAGTGTTTCAACTATTGGTTCAGGAAAATGCACAAAATTTGCAGCCCTAGTTTGGTTTTTGCGACAAATACTTTGTCCTTTTACTTAAATATATTTCTTTTACTTGAATTTTTACTTGTAATTGAGTAATATTTTAGCAACGTAACAGTACTTGTACTTGAGTACATACTGTCAGTACTCTTTCCACCACTGCTGATTACATTCTGCTCCTCTACATTTAATTTGGACACTGAAAACAGCAGACTGTTAATCTGAGAGAGTATAGAATAAAACAAAACAAAATATATATTGATTTACTTGCAGAAATGAACTGTAATTTCAGTTCAGTGTTAACCACGTACCCGCAGTCAGTGGAGGGTAACTTCATCTTTTCTGTAGCTGTCAGTCTGCTAATATCACAAGACTTCATCATTAAAATCTCGCCAATTTTACAGATCTTCAGTGCTCAGATGTCAAAGTGATGAGAACAAGCAGTGAATTTGTGGTCTCACAGCAGAGAGACGTCTTTGAACTGCAGACACTTCAAAAAAAAAAAAAAAAAAGAAGAAGAAGAAGAAGAGAAATCGGGTCCATGTTAGATAAACAGCAGTTTGCCATTCATGGAGATGTACAATGACGCTTTCTTAAGGTGAAAAGAGCTTAAGCGTCAATCTGGATGCCTTTCAGACCTCCAGCCCGGCCACCCAGCGAGCTCTGCGTCTGTGGGTTTGGGGATAAAAATTGGCGGGGCAACGGTCAACTACGGCTAAACGTCAGAGTTATTGGCCTAAATGTCGTCTCCATTCTCCCACGTTTGAAGTGCGGAGACCCTCGATGAATATCAGGCTGAATATTCAGCCGTTTTAAAGTTGAGCTTGCAGCGCCACGTGCGGCGGCAAAAACTCAGCCAACCGCTTCGACGTCGACGAGCCAAATAAAACAAGTGAGAGCGGGTCACCTGACAGTACAGTTTTACAGAGAAAAGCCTCTAAATGACATGAAACCAGTTATATGTAGTGTTGTCTGATAGCTGGCGACGCAGAGCCGCCACAACAAAAAGGCGCCTGAGACGGCGCCTTGATTCATGGGAACGCCTTGGCTCTGCCTTTGTGGCGGCTCCTCCACTGAGCAAATACTTCAAACTGTTCATTCCCCGCCGGCCCTTTCTCTCCTGCGGCACATTGTTTGTGCCCTCGCATTTCATTCAGGCTGGGGGAGAAGATTGCTCTCAGAGCCACTGAGCAAACAGTGGAGAAAGGAGCCTGCCATCTTTACTCTGTTCCCAGGAGAACTCGCCTTTTTTTATTTTTTTATTTGAGCTCCAAGCTGTCGAGCTGAGCTGAGAGTTTGATGTCAGAAAGCTGAATTAATTGCTTTAAGCCAAAGGGGCGGGCCACCCATCACCAAACGCTCCCCGAAATGTTTTATTGGAGATTATTAAAGCTTTCCCACTACACAAGGTGGGCAAATATTGGCCGGCAGAAAGAGTCCGACTCTGTTTTCAGCCTTTTATTTATGGTTTTCAACCATTTCAAGGAAAAAAATGTGGATGTTTTGCTCGCTCTTAGTCAACAGTTTTCAAGGATTATGTCTGAAGATTATTTTAGTTGTGTCTTTCCTCCAGAGACAGTCAGGTACACAAGAAACTCAACATTTTTGTGGCAAAGGACCAAAAACACCAGTGTGTTATATTAGATCCTACGTTTACTACAAATTATACACTTTACAGAACAGCATTTAACTTCAGGGAGCTGCTGGATTTCCTTCATTTCAGTATGAAAATAAACTGTAGAGATTTTCTGATACTGCGTTTCAGTATCCTGAAGTCTGCCTTAATCTAGGATTCCTCAAAAAATTTTTATCTGCAGCATTAAAGGGCAACTTAGTATTGAACTTCTATAAACTTACAGGAACTCAATAAATAAAACAGTGGTCACAACTGAGGCAGGTGAGAGCAAGAAATCCTCCACAAACACTGGATCCTACACTTCCCATAATCCAATCCAATCCATTTTTGTGTACTTAACTTAAATTTCTCTCACTTTTTTTGTACAAAGGGCTCATATGAACATGCCGCGTCAGATTCAGTCAACGATTGTAACTTCAGATAACTAATCACAAACATCTGGGGTGGAGCTGCTGCAACATAGTGTCGAGGGGAAACTTGTTTAGGTGGAACATTTGCACATCAGGAGGCGAGCTCTGATATTAAAATGAAGACATCACTGATAACAACTGTTGGCTTGTTTAAGTTCATACTATTAGCATCCTGGGTGCTAATTTTCCATTTTCAACAGCTCGGAGGTTTTTGTACTTTTTGTTTTTTTGCACTTTGAAATCATGAATGGTACGCTACGCTGTGTCGTCTTAGAAGTGTTGGTTTCAACAGATTGTTGATGTCATTCGACCTGTTTAAAGGGATCGTTCACCCCAAAATGAAAATTCAGTCATTATCTCCTCACCCTCATGCCGACTGAAGGTCAGGTTTAGTTTTTTAGTCCACTAAACAGTGCTGGAGTTTCACAGGAAAACAGTGTTGCAGAATCTCCCAAACAACAGAAGTGAATGGTGACCAGTTTTCAAATGTAAAAAACAACAGAATAAAAACATAAAATGCCTCCATACTGCTCATCTGGTGTAATCCAAGTCTCCTAAAGCCCCAACATGCTAAGTTGACTGAAAAATGTTATTTACACCATGTTTTTAGTCTGAATCTTCACTGTAGATCTTTAGCTTAGAGCCATTGTCTGAACTGCCATATTACTGACTGACATATTTTTATTCTGTTGTTTCTCCACACGTTTGAAAACTGGTCACCATTCACTTCCATTGTTTGGGAGATTCAGTGTTTTGTGGACTAACAAACTAAACCTGACCTTCAATCAGCATGAGGGTGAGCAGATCATGACTGAACTTTCATTTTTGGGTGAACTATCCCTTTAAACCAGATGACAGAGAGTCCAGCTGCCACTGTGGGAAGAATTTATGATGAAAAGATCTAAAAACGTGTCGTCTTATGTGATGAAAAGAAGTTTGAAACGACTGTAACAGACCTGTCCCCTGTGCATAATATTAATAACAAATAATCTGATTTAGAGTCTCATGTTCTATACATTTAATCCTGAATTTAACCCATTCTCATCTGGTCACCCGACTGTTGATCCTGCCTTTGATTTTGATTGATTTTCAAATTAGAATTGAGTTATCGACAGCCCTATTGTCTTGTTAATAGATCAGAAAACACTCGTGTCTTTCTGGCGTGCACGACCAAACAACATATTTTGTTGTACAATCTGAGGATTTGTGCAGAAAATATCCAATACTAAAGGGTCCAAGCGTCACACAGGCTGGAAGCCTCCTAATTATCAAATCAACTGACTTCAGGTGACAACTTTCATGTTTTTCCTGATAACTTCAACATGATAATAAAAAATCTCATTCTGCAAACAAAGACCTTCTCATCAAAACAAGCTCATCCTGAAATCCCTTTCTGACCTCCACTTAACATCCATTCAATGTAAAGCACACGCTGGACTGATAAACACATCTGTGTTAGGGTGTGTGTGTGTGTGTGTGTGTGTGTGTGTTATCAGCAGATTAGTGTCTCTTTGTTAACGAGGCTGCAAACACTAAGCGAGCGATCAAAAATCCTGAACAAAGAAAATCAGAGCACAGAAGATAAACCTGCCTCCTCTGGGCTTAAATATTACAGAAATACGTCAGTCTGATTCTTTGAAGGGAGAGAAACAGAATTGACAGATTTTTAAATGGAGTTTGGTAGAAATTCTGCATCTCGTTTCTTACAGTAAACCAACATTATTCAACAGCAGATCTAACTGTTCTCTCAGTGAGACGGATGTGATGATTTCAACAAGAAATCAAATAATGGCAGAGTTCCCTCAGTGCTCAAAAAATCTGTTTGGAGGAAAAAACGCAGCTACAAACGGTTAGTTGTTGAAACTCATGATTGCTGATCACTTCCTGACTTTGTTTTTGTGAGGATCACAGTGTGTTGTGTGTAATTATATTATCAGTTCACTGTTATATTGCATTCCAGCTTATTATTATTTTCTTTTCATTTATTACTTGGCTTTGTGAAATACTTGATTCTGATTGGTCAATTACAGCATCTTATGCTCTGTTATTTCTGTATAACAGACCGTTGCTATGGACACAGTTCTGATCACAGACTCTGGAGGAGCAATAAAATCGCTAAAATAAGTTTATAATTAATATTTTGTCTCAAGTTATTGATTTTTTTGGCACATAACCATGTAACAAGCAGGATAATGTGCAGTGAGCAGGTCACTATTGTGAAATAAATCCTGACAGGATGATGCAGGACCCTGATGCAAAGCAACACTGTACATTATAAATTACACAGTGCTATAAACAGATTATAATGCATCATAGAAACAGGTGTCATAGGAAGTATTATCCAAAAAATGAGCAGTAAATGTGTGGTGTCAAACCTTAAAGAAAAAAGTGATGTAAATGAAGCTTATATGAGATGGTGAGACTCACATTAACAGATCACAGGAGTTTACTTTGAAAATATATTTTGTCAACGAGCATCTTCTCAGATTTAACCCTCAAAATCTTAAAATCTTCAAAGGATCAGAGAGAGAAAAATCTGTCCAGATGTCTCCTCCTAAAGCAGAAACCAGCTGCTTCATGCACAACGTCCCCGAAGACTTTTTATAAATCCAGCAGGTGACACGTCAGGAAGACTCCACATGATGTTTAGTTCACTTTAGAAGAACTGGAGGAGGTTTTTTTTAACTCAGCTGAGGTGAACACAAACCTTGTAGCACACTGAGGTCACGACCTCTGACAGCACAAGTACTGTTTAACAGAATAAATATACTGAACACACAATATTATCCAAGTTATTAATCCAAAACCTGCATTAACAGATTGACCTTTGCATTAAGTTTGACCCCTCAGAGTGTCAGTTAGCATGTTAGCATGTTAGCGTGTCTGCAGTTTGGACTGAAGCTTCCTGCTGTTGGATGAAGAGACACAAAACGTGAGAGAAGAAGAAGAAAGAAGAAGAAAAAGTGGATTTCCAGATGAGCTGTGGCTCACTGAGCCACAACAAACAGTCTGTTTATCTGCTGCTGCTGGAAAACATTCAACACACCCCACACCACCCACACACACACACACACAGAACTTGTCCCAGTCAGTAGTTTTTCCACTCTGTGGTGGATATTTAGAGACAATAAAGTCATTTTGTGTTTATCTTTGGATCATAATTGAAAATATTGATCTGTTTTCCTGTTTACAAACTGATGTAAACAAACATGTAGCATTATAACACATTGATCATTTTGATTTTATTAATCTACTATTAATCCTGCCTTTTAAGAGCTGTCAGTCACCTGAGGGGATTATTATTATTACTACTACAATAATAATAGATGTAACAAGATATAAAATATCATGATATATTAAAAAAATCCTGACACTGTACCAGACTACCAGATTATTTTCATTTTTTCATCCATTATCAAAGACTTCTACTTTTATTAGATTTGATTAGATTTTATTAGATTAAAAGAAAACACAATCACCATCTGATACCAAACTCACAAATTGCACACTTTATTTTAACCCCCATAATTAACAGTTATAAGCAGCATATGAACAATGAATCAATGGTTTTCACACTATATGGTATCTCAAAGCAGATTTATGAACATTTTTAGGTGTTCAGTTATATATTATTATATTCATCAGTGCCTGAACCTTAATCATATGAAGCATCCATGACCTCTTACAGCTGTTTACAGTGTTTAATAATCCATATATTTAGGTGTTCATATGCTGCTTATAAATGATAAATAGTATAATAATTAACACATGGACCATGGAGACTTTTTCCTGCTTCAGTCATTGAATAACAGAATCTTCTGTCTCTAAATATCTCGGACCATACCAGGTTTTACATTTAAATACATTTATGTTCTTGTGCTGACCTCCTGCATGCTGCATTTGACTGCATATAGACGTCTGTATATATATGGAGCATAATCACACATTTCATGTATGTAAAGTAATCTATTACATTATCCATTCAATATTTAATTCTTTACAGTATGTGCTTTACATAATTATATTTTTTCCATAAACTTGTACATGTGGAGCAGCAGATTCAGTTTTACTTGTCTTATTTCAGCTTTGTGGTCTTTGTTTTTAGATGCATTTTTAGATTTTCATTTTTACTGAAAAAAAAAATTAAAATGATGATGTGATATTTGTTGGGGTCTGAACCAAACAAACATGTTTTCTTTCACACATCATCTCCTCATTATGATGCTGTTTTCTCACATTTTTCATCTTTCAAAAATATTGTGATCAGCTCTAATTTTGATTTAACCTCATTTAAGCAGGACAGTCTCTTGAGGACAAAACCTCTTCTTTTTTTTTAGAGAAAGGGACAAAGACTTTGTGAAATTTCCCAGTAGAATAAAATGATCTTATTCAGCAGTAACACAGAGCCTACAGGCCTCCTTCTAACAGGCTGAGGAGCAGACTAGTGGCGCCATCTACAGGCCAAGATACAATAACACAGTTTTACTGCAGTCAGAACATCGCATGATATTTTCAAATACAGGTTTAATAATTTCACTACAGACAGAAGCTGTTTATTTTTTGTCCTCCTGGGGATTTTTCCACATCCGTGGAGATTTAGATGAATTTTAAAGAACTCTGTTGAACCTCTGCTGGCTAAAAACAGGTTGGTTGAATGTTTGAAGCCTGTTTCACCTCTGAACACGGCCCACATCACTGCAGGGTGTGGTCAGAAGTAGGCTCTGCTGGATCTTTAAAGGGATAATATGCAACAGTTTACTAAAAACCAATGCATATATGAACATCATCTCTTTCAATCACCACTTATGACCCAGGAGACGTGTGTGCGGTGGCTGTATCTTCTCTCTGCCTGCATTTCCTTTTTTTAATCATTATTTTGTTGTGTTTGGGATGTTTCACCGACCCAAAACATCCAGATTTGATGTCCTGGGATGTTCTGGTGCGTTTACGAACACCTCGGACAAATCCTTCTGTTTCTCAGAGTGAACATTGCTGCAGTGAGGTGAGAAGTTAAACCACTGCAGGTCAACAACAACAACAAAAAAAAGATTTTCAGAGGGTGTTGAGTGACTGTTTAATGTCAAAGGAAACTGATTCAACACATTTGTTGTGCCTACACTGTAAAAACATTCATAACTTGGCTTACATAACTAAGTTACAAAAGACTTAAGTAACTTCACTACCCATAAATCCTGGTCTATCCCTCACCTCATCCTATACACTTTAATTTCCCAAACCACAATATTTCATGAACTTTTACCAAAGTGCTTCTGTAACAAGAATCTGGACGAGAACCCAGGATGGACAAAGGATGTCCACCCAGGAGGACGGGGTTCTTTCCCAGATGAAACCAAAACACTATTAAAAGATTTACGGTACATAATGTTACATGCATCATGTGACTTGCGCCTTGCGAGTCGCATCAGTGACGTCACATTTCCCAAATTGTTTTGTTGCCTAAACCTACTGATGTAAACCTACTCAAACTGTTTCACAACATTAACCACGTGTTTAAAAGGGTTTCTGGCAGCGTCTCATACAGACTCTAAAGGATACACTGTAAAAATGAAAAAGCTGAAAAAACTCAAAATTTCAAGGCAACGGAGTCAAAGTAAATATTACAATTTTGCTATTTTCAGTTAAAATTATTTGATTTTTCAGGCACTACCAATCAAAATCAGGTTCATAACTCACTGTGACCATTTTTTATTTGTTTGTTTGTTTTAGTTTCTAAAACTCAAAGATTTAAGTTTATCTAAAGGAGAAAAGTAAATTATCTCAACTAAAGTTTACTTCAAAACTGAAGAGTTTGAGTTGGACTCAAAACTCAAATATCTGTTGCCTTGAAATTTTAAATCGTCTCAACCATTTTTTTTTTTTTTTACAGTGTGGAGGAGAACAGTAATATTTACATTCAAACTCCACAGGGTGCCTTTAAGTGTGTCAGGTAAAAATATTCCTCATTTGATTGGCTACCTGCAGGTTTCCTTTAACAAATCCTCCTTAAAGCTGCTTGAATTATTCTTAGGAAAGGAAATGAGGAGACGAGGAGGCAGGGAAGGAAATGAGGACTAATTTGAAGTGAATCAGATCACACTCTGAGTCTTAGATTTCATCTCTCATTCTGCATTCAGCAGCATGGTGCTGCTGTCTGCCGTCCAAATGGGAATCTGGGAGAGAAATCCCTTTAAGTCTGAGATGCTGAGAAGTGATCGCGGGTGAGACGGCTCGTTATGACGACCAGCTGCTGTGTCAGACTTCCAAATCGAGTCTTAATGTTCCAAAAGCCTGCAAGTCATTTTCTGCCAGAGAGAGTAAAGCTTGTGTAAAGCCGTCAGCCTCGCCACGCTAAGCCGCCATGACCATATGTGCAATACGGAAAAAAAAATAAATAAATAAAAATATGATGGAGGTCGACATCAGCCACAGCAGCACAAGTTTTTACCTGAGTCACCTGGGAGGAATTTTATTTGATGTTCAGGAGTCTGTTGTTCTGAACATAAAGGCATCAAACACATAAAAACAGTAAAGTGAAAATAGAAACATAGATAATAATTTAAATGAATAATACAGTAGAGCCTCTTATGACAGGTAATATGTGAAATTTATAAAAGAATCTTAATCTGTGTGACCAGGTTAAATTCTGCCTCCTGTACCTCTGATGTCTGGTCACACCTGAGAGAGAAATTCATCCACGTCTTCATGAAATTGAACTCTGACGTTGGCATTACTTACAGGGCCAGTTGGTGAACTTGAGTTGCTTGTGAACTAACCACTGACGTGCTAGCAAGCCTAGAAAATGCTAACACTAGTCACAATCTGACCCCTCTTAAGGCTCGACCTTTTTTGCTCGGTGCTCCAACAACAGCTGAGCAAACAACTTTCTCTATTTCCTATTTGAATGTGTCCGAGGAGATGAGGCCATTTAACTTTCCCGTTTCCTGAAGTTTATTCCAGATGCACAAAAGCTAAAAGCAGTTTTTCCCAGTTCAGTTTTGACTTGTGGCACCTCAAGGACCAACAGTCCTGAGATCTGGTAGAGATTAGAAAGTCATTTAATGAGGGGTGTCAGGTGATTGGGCAGCTTTAAAAAGATTTATAATGCTTTATAAGCATACAGAAGCAAATGCAAATGCCTGGTAAAGATTATAATGCTGCAAAGTGCTGAATGATAAACGGTATCAAGCTGCTTCAAGGTGTCAGAGGCAGCAAGACTAGAAACAGTCCATAGTCAAATACAGGCAGGAAAGCAGAGTTGTACAAACAGCTTTTTAGTTTCAGCTGAAAAACAAGATCTGTGTCTGAAGAACCCAAGTTTTGTCCTGAACCTTTTAGCTAGCTGATCAACATGAGGTTTAAAGAGAGCTTTTCATCAGTAACAGCATTCGGATGACAGACAGCTAAAGTTTAGAAAAATGCTAGCTAATTAGCTGGCTTATGTTAGCAAAATTCTAGCTAACTAGTTGACTTATAATTGATGAAGATTAGCTAGCTAGCTAGTTAGTTACATAGACTTATTGTAGAACTAGACGAGGCTTTGCTGCTCAGTCGCCACTTTTGCAGCAAAAATTCCTCACTGGTGCAAAAACCTTTCCCCACAGGCCACCATTATAAAAGAAACATCAATAAAACTGTGACAGGACTCATCAAACTGCAAACAGTACACGTAATACTAACTTCAAATATTTAAGCTCTGATGACCCCCAAATTTTAAACTCAACAACCGATTGCCTCATTTTTTTGTGTACTGCTAATGTGTATTGATTACCTGATTAAAAACGAGAGCTGCATTGACTGAACTGCTCCTCACTGTATTTAATTACTTTTTTTTCGGCACATTTTCATTGTGATCGTCACTAAATCACAGTTGCAGACAGCTTCAGTAGATCTCCTGTTCACATTAAAAAGGGTCCAGCTCTCAAACTGGACAGAAACAATGATGTGAGCTGGAATAAAAACCTCCTCAGGTCTGTTGAGGTCAGCGTCTGTCCAGTTTCAGGTCCGGAAAATTCCACTCGGTCGCTGCGTTTGTGAGCTTTGGAGTCGATATGTTAAATAGTACCAGAGGGAACGTGAAACGTATTGCACCCTCGGCGCGCTCGGCGGCCAATGAAAACAGACAGTGGGAGGTTTGTCCATGTGGTCGAGGCGAGGGTATTTGTGTAGATGACTGGACTGTGCCGTTTGGTTCTGGACGAGTACGAACCCAGAATTTTCCCTCACAGGCCGCCGTCACGTATCCATCGCCGACCGAGAAGCTGAAGATGAAAACGTTCAGCAGAATTTATTCAAGTAACTGAACTGATTCTCCAGAGGGTCGGTCTCATACTGTGGGGAAAAACCCACAGGAATGTGTTTTAAACTGAGAACCAAAAGTTTCTGAATATACAAAAATACACTGTAAAATGTGTATTTCTGTAGTATTTTCAGTAATGTATTGTTTTGAATGAGTCCCATTTAGATTTCTGCTTTAGTGATGGCGGATTGCGGATTATAACAACATGAAATTAACCAGATATTCTTATTTCAGTAAAAGCGTGTCAGTTAGGTTTCTTTTAGTTTTGTGTGTCCACGTCTTCTCCAGATTTTGACTCTGATTTTTAAAAAAGACATTTTTTTAAATCACATTGTGTCAATCTTAATTTAAAATAGTCCACCTGAAATGGTTAATATTGTGTTCTTTAAGTTTTCGTAAACTCAACTAATTGAACAAAACTAGCTAACATTAACTCATGCTAACATTAGCGATCCTATTTATCATATTTAACGAACAGAAACAAACTGAAGTGACGATGAAAAATACTTTTCCTGAAATCACACTATTAGGTTATTAAGGAGCCGTATTTTATTCTTGGGTAAAGCAAATAATAGAGTTGGAAAAACTGGAATTTTTAAGTAGATCTGCCTCATATTTAGGTTGCATTAATGCAAACTGTTGAAAGTAATCAGATTATTGATTCCATCAGATATAAAGTAACTGTGGTCATCTAACTTGTTAACTTGATTTGAAAAACTTAATTCATTCGTGTGTTACCAATTTAAGTACATTTTTTGTTGGTCCAACAATTGACCCTTCACTAGCCCCGCCTCCAAACAGCAACTGTCCAATCATAGCTTAGCAACCACGAAAGCTTTCCATTTCTCTCCATGTTGGAGTGTGCAGGAGGCTCTGAAGAGAGAGATACTCTGTGTTTCATGAGTCTGGACGGTGACGTCTTTTTTTGTCTCTCAAAAACATGAAACACAAGACCCACATGTGGTGAATGGATTAAACTCTGTCTTCATCTGCTCTAACATGAGCTGCAAATGTTAGCATGTCAGCTAACTAACACTAGCTTACTAGCTGCAGTAACTTTACCTCCAGACAAACTTGTTAGATCCACTGCATCTGCATTTGTTCTGTGGGGGTTTGAGGAGGAGGATGTGGGCTGATGAAGAATCAAGTGGGTGACGATGATGCATCTCTTCTGGTCACTGTCTCAGGTAAGCCGGGTTAGCTTAGCTCTTATCCTGACTCTCTTCCTGTGGTGATCGTGGTCCAGCTGGTCTGGCTGGGTGACCCGTCTCAAGGTCCGCTGCACTAATCGAGTCCCTGTGCTTCCTTTTCCCACATTAATGAGTGTATTTCTGTCATCTATCATGTAGATATACCTGCTGTATTTCACCATCTGACCAATGTTTGCTGAGATGTAAGCTAGCTTTAGCCTCAGTCTGTTAGCATTAATGTTATATCATGTACGCAGCTGTTAGCTAACTTTACATAAACACTTTCACAGGGTTCTTGTTTTAAAATGTGTCAGATGGAAACATTAAAACATCAGCTGGAGACTTCTCAGCTGACTCAAGTCCAGTTAGCATTAGCATTAGCTTATATCAGCCAGCTACACTCATGAAATCTGCTTATGAGTCATTATTTTAGCGACAAAATCCACCATCATCAGCTAGAAATGAGAAGCTGCTTTTGTTTACGTCTCTAAGGAATCACATGATGAAGAATCACTTGAATTTTGGGGAAAAGATAAGGAATATTTTCCTCTGATCAAATGTTGCACAGGTAATATGGAATCTTTTAAACATCATGAAAAGCTTCAATCAGGAGTCATTTTCTTAAGACTGCAGGCACATTTTTTGGCATCAATGAACAATAACTCCATAATAACCTTTCACATATTGTAAATCAAGTTGTCTGAGACAGAACTAGCCTTCTGCACCTCCTCTTGGCTCTGTTTTCAGCCTTTAGGGAATCTGGCCAGTGACCGTAGACTTTTGTCTCGAACCGTAAACCAGTCACAGATCATCTACAGACCGGTGTTCCTATTGGCTGTTCTACTGCTGCAGCTGCGCGTGCACGTCCCTTCATTGAGACCCGAATCAATGTTGGAAACTCCTGCAGGAAAAGTCGCTATAAAACTGAGTTATCAGAAAGAGAATCTTAAAAAGAGTCCAGATAATAAGCAACATGCTCAAGAGTGTCACAAAACATTACTGGTCCAAAGAAATGGTCCAAAGTGTGAATCTGCACGTCAAAACTGAACTTAGTCCAAATGATTTGTTCATCAACTGTGAGCAAATCCTCTGAGAGCTTCAATTCTATTGAAATGACTTGATTCCACCATCAAATGTTGCTGTTTTAAATACTGCTGTGACCAGATTTAACTTAAAAAAAGACTTTTATTTCCAAAATGTTGTTCACAGGCATCTATCTTTACTCCATTACAGCTCCGTGTTAAGTGTTACTGTCCTGTGTGCACAACATGCATCAACTGTAAAATGAGAAGCTTCCAGAGAGACTGTGTCCGTCTATCTTTGGTCCATCAGCCCACTCAAACTGTCTCAAACAGATGATAGATGAGGAACATAAACACAGTCAGTGTTTTCAGCTGTGGACGATCAGGCCCTTTCTACTATTTTTACTGTTTCCATTTAACTCCCAGTTGGAGCATTCGGGCTAACGTGAAGAAGAGACAGAGCTCAGCCCTCACAAGATGTTTGCAGGTGCTTCTGCAAGATCTGGCCCGTCTGCGAGGGTCATAAAGCAGAGTTAAATGTTTCGGATCAATATGCATTTGAAATGATGTGTCTGTGAGCAAAATGGCCACTATGGCCAAGTTTCATCTTTGCTGCTCTTTTAAAGCAGATCCATCACATTTACATGTTAGGTGTGTGTTTTGGCACTAGGTGGCAGCACTCTGCAAGCAATTCTCACACTGTGACTGTTGGTGCTGGCAGGTCGGGGAGTTTTTTTGGCAGACACAGAAAATTGTTTTATAGCTGCATTGTAGCCTCCATCTGTGTTCTAGTGCACCTATGAACACTGTTTTATTATCATGTCATTAGTATAAATAATAATAATGTTCTTTCCATATCAAAACATTTACAGAAGAATTAAAAAAACAGAAATCCACAAAATCCCACAACCTTAAATACAAAATTAGGAGCATAAAAGAACAAAAAACATTTAAAGTGTACACTTACACTGATATTGATTTTTCCATCTTATTGTGTACGACTGTAAAAACATTTATTTTGAAATTACTAATTTTTATTTCTTTTATTTTTTTCTCACTTTTTGTTACTGTTTAGATTCTGTTTACAAATATTTTCTCATGCTTCCCTTTTTTCATTAAATATAAATATACTTTATTTAATGCTCTGTTCTTTTAAAGGTGCACTGTTCAGCTCTGCATCTTTAAAAATCATAATAAATGAAAACTATAAATCGAAATAAGTGCTGCTCCATTTCATGCACATAAGCTTTCAGAAAAGGTGCAGAAATGCAGACGTATATGTCTGTACACATGTTTAAAGATTTACAGCAGCCTGTGAGATCATTTCTGCCTCTGAGAAGCTCAAACTGTTGTTTTTGCAGCAGAGGAGAAGAAAAAGATCCACATCTCTGTTACTCCACCATGATGTCATGCAGTCAGCTCCACCCGTGTGTGTTATTACTGCAGCCTGCTCAGCCAGCAATCGGCCATCTTTGATCTCAGCCTCACATCGTCCTAACCCCTCTCTGAGGCCTGTAACTGCGCTGCCGCCTCCTGACGTCAAACCGAGACCCGCTGCTCCGCCGTGACTGTACACGAGGAAGACCGCAGACAAAACACGGGGCTGAGACGTCCCACCACTCCTTCAGATCTGTCACTGTCCGTCTGACCCCCTGGACCTAGCACACCCAGAGGACCACAGCCGCTGATGCAACGACCTGAAGACGAGCTTGGCAGCCATCTTGTTTTTACAGCCTCTCCATCTACATCTGGTCGAGCTGTCAAGTTACAGTTGCCTACACACGACCAACGTTCTTCACAGCACAATGTAATGCAAAATAAAGCAGCAGAGCAAGTTTACAACAACAATTTTACAGCCAAGATCAGGTCAGAGTTCTCAAAATAATCCTATATATTTGAAAATGTGGCTGAAACTAAAGATTTTATCCTTATCGACTGATGTTCAGGTATTTTAATGTAGATTAATTCAATTAAAGTTTAGTCTAAAAAAAGTCAAAGTAGCATCTTCAATGATTTGTCTTGTGCAACCAACAGTCCAAAGAGTGATTCCCTTTAACTCCTGATATCCTGTGGACCACACATGCTGTCTGTTGACTGATGAGAGAAGATAAACGAGCGGTTGGTAAACAAGTTTCAGTTCTTGTTTTTTATCTGCGTCATTGTACACAGAGCAACGCAACATCATGACAGGCTGTAAACTTTACAAACTGAGTCTCTAAATCACCACAAACCACAAAACTAACTGTGATGGAAGCAGAGAAGAGTGATAGAAACAGAGCGCAGCTGACGCGCCGTCAGATACTTCACCAGAGCGCACTGCGGAGCGCGCAGGACAGCTGACGCTTGTTTTTGTCTCCGACAGGCTCAGATTGTTCTTGTTAGTGTCTGACAACATTATGGAAAGGATCAATACAGTCAGAGAGCTTTTTTTAAAAGAGGAAGAGACGTTTGGTTTAACCAGAAAGAGCTGATTTATTGATCTCAACAAACTCAACAGGATCCTTTTGTATCACCATCAGCTTCATTCAAACTTTACAGAAACTAAATAAAACCCAATAAAAAATGTCTTGGTTTGTCTTTCCACTGTCCCAACAATCACCAACTCTGGTTTGGTCCAAATAAATCCTGAATTCATGGTTTAACGGAGCGCTCACTGTGCAGCACAGGTGAGGCTGGACAGCAGCTGCAGCCTCGAGAGAGAAACTCTGCAGGTTCACTGATTTTATAACTACAGGAGGACACACACTTTGAATTTCTCTGACTGTGTAAAAATCTGATGTTTTCACATCAAAGATGACAAAGAAAGGCATTACAACATGAGTCTAACTGGTAAAACATACTCATGTAGGCTCATTTAGGACTTCTAAATGGTTTATCACTGCAGACTGAGTCAGTAATTAGTCAGTATTTCCCATAATAACTGCAGTGAAAACAGTGATTCATCAGGAATATTAAACGTCTGTGTAAAAGTAGTTAATGAGCTCTGATTTGTGATGACGAGAGCATCACAATGTGTGAAGGACATGAAGACGTTCACATTAAACTTTCAGATTCATGTGCAGAAATGTTTCCTCACTGCAGTGGCTGTAAAGAGACGTGTGATGAGAAATGTGGAGGGACCACCCACCCCGTCAGTGCTGGAGCAGGGTCCACAGAGGGCAGTTACTCCGTCTCCACAGGTCACTCAGGTCCCACTTGTTAAATTTGTGAAGCAGGAGGAGGACGGTGTGTTTTTGAGTGTGTGAGCTCCATCTGCAGCAGCTTGATGAAAAGATGTTTACTGTACAGGAAATAAAAGAGTTCAAATTCAAAGCTTGAATCAAATTAAATTTGTCTAATTAACAATTTAAGTTGCAGCTCGTTGGTTGAACTCCAGAACTGTGACTTGTGGACGGACATCAGAGGGTCGTAAATCTCCTCTGAGATGAGTTACTGCAGCTCAGGGACGCTCGGGTGTTTTGGACGGGGGGCCTGACATGTGAAAACAGCCGAGATAATCACACCATCGCTCATGGAAAATATCCAGCCACGCAAAGAAATAGTCCCACTGAGGGTTTCTGGACATGCTCCGACACGTGACACGTGAGAATGAATTTATGAGAAGAGAAAACAACTATCACAACAGCTTAAAACACCGAAAGTCAGATTTTATTACATGTGAGTGAGTCTCATCTGATGGTTTTAATCAGCATGAATTTATGACAACATTTTGAGACATGAATTATTATTTATATGATCATTATCCTATAAGTATTAGTATGATGTAAACATGGTTTGTATTTAAACAGTAAAATGGAGGTGGAATTTTAAGTGGAAAACTTTGAGATAATTTGTATTTTGGTTGATTTATTAGTCTGTTGACAAAAACATAATCATCAGCTCATCAGTTTGCTAATCTGATGTTAAGTTTTATGTTTCCTGTTCCAGATTCTTAAAGGGACAGTTCACAGTTCACGCCAAAATCCAGAATACATATTTTTCCTCTGTGGTTTTATGGCCAACACGCCCTCATACCCAAATAACAGAATAAGTTGATCGTAGTGATTCCCAAAGCGAGAGAATACCAGCGACAGACGACGATGGACTGTAAGTATGTTACACAAGTTGAAGACATGGTTAAAGTTTCATTAGGTTTAGGCACCAAACAGGGTGTGTCCATGTGTGTGTCCTCCTGTGGCCACCAAGTATTATCTCCACACTGTGAGGCTTCACCAACATAACGTTACAGCTCCACAATATCCTGACATTGACTCTTTATACTGCTCCTTCAGAATAATACTAATAATGATTATACTAATCCCTCCTAATAGTACGGCCACAGAGGTCCCCATCTCACAATAAATATAAAATATAGTTTGTAAGATGCTGCTCGCACAGGCAACGTACACAGCTGTTTTTCTGGTGGACTATTTCTTGGTACAGAGTCGATGGCTGGTTGAAATGTGCTGAGACATCATGTTTTATTACAGCTGCTCTCTGTGAATTATTTTGGATTCAGACAATTCAAACCTACAGTACAACAGAAATGACATATTTTTAATGTTTCTTTTCCAGTTGTTGCCTCACCTTTTCTAACCTCATATTTTGTCAGAATACCATGAGATATTAAGTTTGTCGACTGCACCACAACTTTTAGAGCTTCATTGTCCTCGACAGCAGGAATGTCTGACTCTTGTTGTACATTTGATTCCTTGTTACAGTACATACATTACACATTCACCCCCCTCAGGTCCAGTGTTTAGTTACTGTCCTGCTGAGTTATGAGATCAACGGCGCCGTATTTCTGGGCTTCGCTCGCCTTTTTAAAACCAGTGACATGCAACGTTGGATCAGAGCGTCCTCGTCCTCATCTGCTGTTGATCAGTCGTCTCTTTTAATGTTGGAGCGGAGGTTTTACTGCTGCCTGCAGGAGTCAGGTTCACCTGGACGCTGCTCGTAACGTGTTTACAAAGATATGATGTGGGCAAAATGATCAATTACAGACAGGTTCAAAAGACAAATGAATAATGTAAGCTGAGTTTTGAAAAAGTGTAAATCAAGATAAAGAAAACTGCAGCTATAAGAGAACAATTTTTTTTAAACTGACATGGCTTAAAAATATTGTTGCATGTGTGTTTGGGGTTATTTTTAAAATACATGTGAATTCAGTCATAAAAACTGTTAATGTTTGCTTTTGCAGGGGATTTTGCTGCTCATTTTATTGTGGTTATTTGTATAAAATCTATAGAAGACCAGAATGGCCATGCTTGGAAAGTTAACGTATCTTGTTATCGAGAAAACAAAAGACATTTCTCAAGATAGTAAAATAATTTACCATGAAAAAACGATCACTGAAGCGCACTAGCCTGTGAAGTTGCAGCAGAGCGAGACTATAGATGAGGACAGATCTGTCTCGTCCAACAAAAAGACAGAATGCAGTTTGTTCCTGTGTTCGACCTGCAGTGAAGCACAGTCTGATTTGTTCAATAATGGGAACTCATTGATCTGACATTTGTAACATAAATCAGTTCATACAGCTGTCAAGACCAAAATTAAAGGTGTGAAACCTCCTCCTGGCCTCGGTCTGGACCAAAGAGCCAGATTTTGGTCTGGCAAAAAGAGGTGGTCTGAACCATGATTCAGTTTGTTTTTTGGATGGTTCAGAGTTTCAGACTAATCACAGGAAATTATGACAGGATATCATCAGAGCTGGAAGACAACAAAATGAGCCGCAGGAGACCAGACGACAACTTTCTAAACAGTAAACTGGAAAAATCTCATAAAAAAAGCAGCTCTTTTCAGTTGTTTTACTTTGGTGCTGCTTACTTTGGTAGTGGTGACATAATAATAATATAAGCTGCTGCCTGCCAAACCATAAACACGCCAACATCAGACACACGCCATCTACAAACCAATCAATGTCAAATATAGGGAGACACAGCCCACGTAGGTGATGACGACAGGACGTAGGTATGAAATGTAAAGTTCTTTAGTACGTTTGGATAACCAGACCAAATGTAAACAGTGTCTCAAAAGCAAACTTTAGGTGTGAAAGCACACTAAGACTCTTCTCTGATTGACTTTGCTCTACAGACACAATCAGCACACACGTCATTCACTCAAAAACATCATTAACTAACCTGTCATGAAGTGTTAATCACAGAGGCACAGGAACTGACTGGCCCAGCACTACAGCGCTTATTTTCACCGCACAACAAGAGACCACTCAGAGGGAGGGAGTGGAGTTGGCTTCTATTAAATAAATATGTTCAATTACATAATTTATCTCAAAACCGTTTATTGTGGGGGATAATTTCATGTTTTTTTAGAAGTTGTGGTGGACTCGTTGCCTCCGTCCCTCCTGGGATCAGAGAACAAACCCTGTAGAGCCACTGCTTCAACATCAGGATATTCTTAAAACAAGCACTGTGTTCACTTGTTGATGGTTGATTTAAGACATTAGCAGTCAAAGGGGCATACAGTACATTCACTCTCACATTAATCTGTTGTATTTCTGCTAATGAGAGCCACTGTACCGCTTTAGTGCAGATGAGGAATTTTTACTGTTTTTTTCCAGACTTCAGATCAAGGTGACAATAAATTAATGGTCAAGGAGTAGAGCAGGAGACAGTCTGAAGTGTGGTGGTTAAAATCCAACACTGATCACCTGAGATTTACTGTCCCATCATACAGTCAGTACTTGGAACAGGACCTGGTCCAAGAACTGACTCACACACATCCAAAGGAAACAACTACAGCACCCTCTGGTTCCCCAAAAGCACTGGACAAACATTTCCCAACTGTCAGATTGAGCCGTGAATTCTTATGACCATCCTGACGGCTGTGGCATCAGGAGAGCGCAGCTCTTCAAAGTTGAAAGAAATGAAGAACTATTTACTTGCATTAATGTCTCAGGACAGCCTGTGTGGGCTCGTTATTTCATCCATTGGACAGGATGTTTCATCACAGATGACTTACACGGATCTCGCTGCTGCCAGGAAAGCAGGAAAACTGACTATGATGTAATTAAGTCCAGTCAGCCAGTGGAGAGTCACTTATTTACACAACATGATGGGATTTCTCCGTAAAGTACAAATGTGACTGTCAGAAAACTTCCTGAGACTTGTTATTTTCTTTAGATTTAAAGGACCAGTGTGTAGGATTTAGTGGCATCTAGTGGCGAGCTTACATATTGCAACCACCTCATCTCACCCTCCCCTTCATAACGTGGAGGAGACCGCAAAAATCAGGAAAAACAAAAAAAGGACATGCCCAGGGTCAGTGTTTTGTTTGTCTGCCCTGGGCTCCTGTAGAAACATAGCGGACTCTGTGGAAGTGGACCTGCTCCCTCTGTGGGTATAAACGTCTCATTCTAATGTCAGAAAAACACACTGGGCCTCGTTCACTAACGTGTATAGAAATGTTCCTACTGTGCACACAAAATAAGTAGTTACTGTCTGATTCATGATACATGCACACCAGCCAAGTTTGTTCTTGTCACCGTGTGTATGTTTGTGAATCAGAATCATTTATAACTGACAGGCTCGTACCTGCTGTCTGCAATCTGCATACTGCCACGCCCACATTTGACTATACAAGAAAATATGTTTGCATAGAAAACAATCATAGAGAAAGTGGTGAAGTTGTTGTAACGAATCAGGCGTTGTTGTGGTGTGTGGGGGTGTTTATTTGTTTAGAGCTCAACCGCCGTGAAACAGTCAGAAAATAATGTTTTATTTCTCTGATTTACCTGCTTTCTACCGGCGCTGAGCGCCGCCTCGCCCCAGTCAGTCTGTACCGCGGACACACAAATGCACTGCCAGTGTCCAAGGAGGACAAAAAAATAATCCCTTGGGCTGCAATAATCAAAGAGGTGCATGTTGTGTTGTGTCCCTGGAGAAACGGACTGTGTCTCAGGTGAAAAAGAAATCGGCTTGACATTAAAGTTGATGCGTTAAAAACAGACAAGTAGAAAAATAAGGAAAAAGGTCAAGGACAAGGTCAACGAGGAGCACCTGATTGGTCAGCCCAAGATAAGAGATTCACTGCAATCCACAACAATGGAAATGGAAATGAAATTATTATTATTATTGTTTATGATAAAACCCTAAAAACAAGTAAAATTATAGCTGCTGCGCAGCAATGGTTGAGGCCGGGCAATTTTAGGCAAAATTAGGCAATTCTGAGCAACAAGCAGAGTGTAGGAAGATGAAAAAAAGGTGGCATTCTAATGTGCATTTTACATCAGTTGAGGCTTGAACTCACAATTTCTGCCACATATTGACTGATAGCTAAGCCAAATAAACAGGGAAAAGAGACAAGGGATAACAGGGAAACGTGTTGATAAAGAGTATTTGTCTCTTCCCAAAACTCCCTGAATCATAATTATTTTAACCTTAGTAGTGTCTAATCCACATAGCATGATACCTGAACTTAAGGCTTTCACATTTGAAAATCCATCCTGCCTTAGCTGAGGCTCGAACTCACGACTTCTGACACTGAAATCCGTCTTTTATCTCACTGAGCTAATTGGCAAATGACAGTTGATGTGTGGCTTCACAAATTGACTAAGCCAAGGATCAGGGTGCCAGGCAGCAGCCATCCATGCCATGGAAAAGAACATTTCAAAGTGAAAGTTCCAAAGCTGTAGCACATATGGTTGATTTGTTGTGAATTTTCAAAGTTTTGAAATTTAGAGGTTTGCTGTAGCGCCACCATCAGGACTATTGTCTTGTGTTTCCAGTTGAGGACATCTGGCATGGGACTGGACCTTTGTGAAAAGTTTGGGTAGATTTCTCATATGGAAATGTTGTACAAGCTGAGGCTTGAACTCACAGCCTTCAACACCAAGAACCATCCTCTATCTCACTGAACTAATTGACAAATGGAAACACCACTTGTAGCTTCACAAATTGACTAAGTCAGTCACCTGTGTGCAAGACAGCAGCTGTTAGCATGTAAAGGCAGATTTCAAATGGCTGTCAAAAATTCAGTTATCGAGACAAAAATCCCAAAATACACAAATTGCATCTAGACAGCATGGAGATGTTGGTCATTAGTTTTTAACAATGATTTATTGGCTCCAAAAGTGAAAAACTGATGTTTAAAAATGCCATTTTTGCATTGACTCCAATTGTTCGCATGAGAGTGAAATTCAAAATGCTGTAAAAAATTCAGTTTTTGAGATAAAATTCTGATATTTTCCAAACATCATCTACCATGACTCCAAAATTTTGTCTTTTTTTTCATGAACATTGAAAATGTATTTAGCAAGAATTTGCAAGTATATGTTTATAATACCGTTTACAGTCAAACATTTTGATGCACTGTAGGCTCAATTTTCAATAAATCAAAAATCTGTATGGATTGTTTGTGTAGGACAGTCTGAAGATGCTCTGTAGCAAGTTTGGTGTCAATTGAACAAAAACTGTGGGAGGAGATAGGTTTAATAAGTTTTACAGTTTTTGAAAAAAACAGAGTGATGGACTTCATAATTTGCAATAGGTTTAAATGTACAAAAGTTTCTTCGGTATCGGGGCTACATTTTGGTCAAAGTTGTAAATCTGTAGCACATATGGTTGATTTGTTATGAATTTTCAAAATTTTGAACTTTAGAGGCTTGCTGTAGCGCCACCATCAGGACTATTGGCCTGTTTTTGCAGCTGAGGCAATCTGACATGGGACTGGACCTTTGTGCAAAGTTTGGTCATTTTTCGTGCATGGGAAGTAGGATTTCCTCGGAAGAAGAAGAAGAAGAAGAAGAAGAAGAAAAGAAGAAGAAGAAAGAAAGAAGAACGCGCAGGATTACAATAGGGTCCTGGCAGCTTAGGCTGCCCGGCCCCTAATAAGATTAATAAGATATAAGATAAATCAACCAAAAGCAGAACACTTCCAAGAACACTTGGAGAGGCCTTTTTAATGAAAGCAGGTGTGTTTCAACATTTTCTAAGACAGTCAGGCTGTCATCATCTGTGCGTATGCTCAGTCTGAAGCAGTTCTAAATTTGTTCACAGAGTACGAACAAATTCATGTAAGAAAATACTGATGAATCCCAGATTTGCCTCTCTCGCTGCTGATTGGTTAGAGTTAGGGCAAAACAAAACAACATAACCACCTCGCCCAACAGGACATCAGCTACCACACTGACATCGTGTGAAGCCAGCTAACATCTGCACCGTCACGTTGCTAAATGAACTAACAGGCACCGCTTGTGTCAGAACTCACCTGAAGCTCATGTTGTTGTCTTTAACTTGTTCATCTTTTGCTCGTGTTCATGAAGAATCCTCGTCTGTTTCTGTCCACTCTCAAAGCTAAAGAGAGAAAAGACAAAGTGACTTTTATGTGACTTGAGTTCAGATAAACAGAGCTGCTTCATAAACTTTGGTGTTAAACATAATATAAATGACTTTTAATAGTAGTTTGTTTAGTCCTGGTGTTTCAAAGTACAAACAAATTACATCTGCAGGTCCAAATGCACAGAGATATGTAATATATAAGATATGTACTGATTTTCACATGTAGGACCATCAATAATGCAATGTGAAAATAATTCAAGTATAATACAAGTGTTTAATTGGCTGCATTGCATCAGTTAATTCAGCAGTTTTAAGTTAAATACTTGTGGAAAGCAACATCTGCAAACAATCCTCAGATATGAAGGATCACTTATCACTGTTAGGATCTTTAAGAAGACAAAATTTGTCTCTGAATATTTGAATAAATATGTGGTTTGGAATCATAAACATTTTTATCTCATATTAATGTAAATGAAGGTGCTGTATTTGTCCTTTCTGCATCTCTGACAGTTTTCCTCAGTGTCTTTACAGCTCGGAAACAGAAAATCTTCTGAAAACAAACAGCTGATGTTAAACGGGAGCTGAGGGACTTCAGTACATGAACGTCCTCATAAAGAAGGTCTGTGACATCTGTTTCCTTCCCCTGGTGACCCCCCCTCCCCCGGGATGTGATGCTGGGGTCACTGGCACCAGCAGAGGTCACATGGACGGAAAACCCTACAAACTGGAGTCGACCACAGACCACCTCACCGAGAGCAAAGACCAGCAGGTCTTCTTTTGATGAGGATTTTTATTTCATTTCATTTGTTACAGTAGTAATCAGTAAAACTATGTTTTTTTTTCTCTTTCAGACTTTGTAGTCAAAGTTATTTCTGCTCTTTACCTGCAGACATCACCTGTCAATCAAGCAAAGTGGGCGGGACTTGAGTTCCATTTATATGTAACATGAACACTGTATTTTAACATGTACGAATGATAAAAGAATGACCACAATCTGAACTTTTCTTCTTCATAGTTTGACAAAATATTCTTGAATGAGGCCCACTGGAAGCTTTATGGAGCATTCAGCCACATCCAGAGGACAGTATCTCAAATCTTTTAATCCGGATCAGAATTATCAAGATTTTGTATCCTTTTTTTTTTTTGCTATCTGAGATCAAACTGATCTGGTTTTTCAGAATCGTCAAGAATTGTCAGATAAGATCATTCTGATCCAGATATCACAAGATCAGGATTACAGAATCTGAAATTGCAGTCACTGGATCAGCTTCCATTTGTCAGTCAAATAACATTTCATTAACACAGACAGTGTTGAGAGGTGCATCATTATTATTTGTGTAATTAAATGAATTAAAAAAACAAACTAACTGTAACATAAGTGTTTTGTTGGTATACCTCTGTTTTTATTGATCAAAAGATCCTCAGTCAGTCTGATTGCAGAGCTGCAGTGGTCGGTCAGAGTCTGTTCTTTAGGCCTCCATCACAGTGAAGAACTTTGCATCATTTAGTGACGTTTTATATATTATTATTTTTCACATTGTACGGAGGAAGAAATGTGAAATTCTTGTTTTTGCACCGACCAATTTTTTCACAAGCTTGGAGGTTTTTTGAAAATATTGTTTAATTTAGAATGGATATTGTTTTAGTATGATCAATGTTACTTTCATACACAAGAAATTAACAAAATAATGATTAAATATGTCCCACAAGCTCCACATGTCTCTACATCCACCTTGAATCCATGCTGAATCCATCTTTCCAGTGGGATCAGGATCATCCTGGTTTTTAACATCAAAATGATCCTAATCTGCACCTTTAGGAGTTTTGAAATATTCAGAAAAACATTTGACTAAAGTAGTTTTAAAAAATAAACAGTTCTCGCAAAACATTAATTAAACCTTTACCTTTACCTTTATGTCAAACATTCTGTCTTCATATGTCCACTCTCCAGCCTTTGCTGTGGTTTTAATGTGTTCATCTCCTTCTGTTGTGCCACCGTGTCAAAATGATGATTGCATCTTGTGTCTCTGTCACAGCTGGTCTTCACCTACACAGCTGTTTTCACTTCCTGTTTGATTAGAGCTCCTCAGAGTAATTAAGTGACACCACTCTCCTTCTCATTTTGTTGCATCTGTTAAAACAGGACACTTTTATTATTCTTAGTGAGTGATTGTGGGTGATAGGAGGTTGATTAGCACAAGGTTCCTGAGCATCGGTACTTTTACTCACATGAAGTATCTGAATACTTTCTGGTTAAATATAAAAAAATGTTTGTGTTCACCTGCAGAAGCAGCTCCAGGTTTGGCCTCATTATCTGTCGCCTCTGCAGGTCAGGAGAAACTTCCTGCAGGTAAAGAAAAAGGTGTAAGATGATCCATCAGCAAACAGCTCAAAGTAAACAGAGGACGTCCATTAATACCTGAACTGTGAGACAGAGACTGACAGAACAAACATCAGGTCTTTGTCTAAAAACTCTCTCTTTAGGAAGAGTTTGAGTCCTTTAGGAAGTCAATTAAGACCTTCTTCTCCTCTCTGTGTTGTGTAACCGCGGCGTGCACGAACATGTGTTCATATGTGCGTGCACACTTTCCTGAAGGAGTCTGTCTGTCTGTCTGTCCTGTCTGTCTGTCCAGACCATATATGGACATGATGTTACTTCTGGCCAAGACTGTAAAAGTATTCGGCAAAAGTACTAATATCAGACTGTAAAAATACTTCACTGCAGGTAAAAGTCCTGCATTCACAAAACCTTACTGAAATATAATCAGATAAATGTACTTAAAATGAAAGTATTCATGTTGCAGTAAAATGTTCCTGTCTGTGTTATTATGTCTGATGTGTTTGGATTCATATTATTACATTAATGTTACAGCTGTTTACTGCTGTAGATGTTCGAGGTTGGGCTCATTTGAACTACTTTATAGGCCACTGTTGGCTAATTTAATCTACAGCAGTGCATCGTGGTCTATAAGATCATCACTGGTCTGTAGCATCACTGTCCTGTGAGAACCACGTATCTCCAGAAGTCAGAAAACTGCCTTCTTTCAACTTTTTGGATTAAAAAGCGCAGTATTTAAATAAAGTTGGAGAAAATGGAACTCAAGTAAAGTACAAAATAAGTACAGTACTTGATGAAAATCTGGACTGACTGATGATTGACTGAATACTGAATTTTAAATCAATTAACTTGACAAATTAGCAGGCAGCAGATCCAAAACTCTGTGTTTTACTATTTTATATATTCTAAAAATTTATGTTAATCTCATTATATTCACTCATCTTAAGATTGTGCACAAAATATTCTATTCAATAAATATTGTCTTTTTTGTGTGTACTTATTCTGTAAGATACAAATGGTTGGCTTAGTGGAATTTTGCTGTGTGGAAGCTTTACATGGTTAGTAAGAAGGGCCCCTTAGCAGAATTTTGCTCGGGGCCCCATGGAGGCCAGGACCGGCTCTGCACTGCTTGTACTTAGAAAGTGTAAAGTTGTGATATTTGCATGCAGGTGTTGGCAGCTGTAACGATGTTTTGTGATTCGACATGCCTCCACCGTTCTGCTCAGTTGTTCTTCACACTCACTGGTTTATCTCCGACAAACATGGTCAAACGTGTCGTACTTTGTGTTATCTCATCGCTGCCACACACCCACCAGGCTGAACGTCTGTTTCCCAACACCGACAGAATCAAGGAGCCACCACGGAGGAGAAAGCTGGCGGAGCGTGAAACCACAGCGAGCCGTCGAACGCACACATTGTGCGGTTCTGAATCAGCCATGATTACCCATGTGTAGTTCACACGCCCACTGTTATAACAACTATATAACACACCAGTCTACTTTCACTTTCACATGAACATGTAAGGAAATATTTGATTGTAGGGACTTGATAATAGTTTCTAAATCATCCCAAAAATAGAAATACAAAGTCATGCATGAACAATCCTGCTGACACAAGAGAAAAATTGCTTAAATTGTTGTACAGTATCACAGAATCAGTCAGTTGTGTGTCTGCCTCAGTGTGACACATCGTTCATGATCACTGTTATCATCTCTGCATCATTAATCACAGTTGCATCTTGCTCGTTTAACACTTAGAAACAGTTTCGTGACTGAACGCTCGGCTGCTGTCTCTGTCAGCGTACCATGACCTCACACAAAGCGGCACTGACTAATTACTGCAGAACAACAACTCAGCTTTGTGTTGCAACATTGTGAACATCAATTACAACGGCTTAACCTGTCAGACGGGGAACCTCTTTTTTTTTAAAGTGTGAGATGTTCTTTTGTTGTTTAAGTAACGTGAGGAAACATTTCAGCTGCATCAGCACTGTGGAGTGACGTTGATCCCATCTGCAAACCTCGTCTCCAGAATAGGGATGATAACAATCTATCAACGATCGATTAGTTGGTCATTAAGCATCTGATTGATCATGTAAAACTGAATATAGTGGTGATTATTTTTATGAGTGCAGTCACTTACGTGTGTTTAATATGACACCCTTTATATGTTTCATAAGCTATGCTCTTAGAAATAAAGGTTCCAAAAAGGCTCCAGAACCATTTGCTTCTAAAGAACCCTTTTTGGAAGAAAGGGTTTGTCGACGGTTCTTTGTAAGGCTAGGGTTTCTGTTAAGAACCTTTTTCACCCAAAGAACCTTTTTTTAAGAAGAAAGAGTTCTTCAAGGATTGTTGAAATGCTTGAAGAACTCTTTCATTAAGGGTTGTATATACCACGATATAAAACCATGGAAAATAAAAAGGTTCTCATAGAACCCCCTGGTTAGGTTCTAGCTAAAACCCTTTGCATATAAAAAAAGATTCTTGGTAGAACCCCCTTGGACATTTTAGGTGAGAAAAAGTCAAAGCAATAACAGAATCTTGTTTCATATTTGATCAGAACTGCTCAGTTTGACACTTTGATTAAACTTAAGTGAGTCTTGGATGAACCTCATATACGTAAAGTAGAGGTCTAGTCATGATTATGCAAATTCAGATACGGCGAATGGTCCGCCAACTCGCTGCGCTGTACCCATCATGCACTGTGAGGATGAATTGGATTAGTTGACCTGACGTACATCAGCAGATTTGGTGTGTCTGCACCTTTAGACACCTCATCCAGACGCACCAGCAGGGCGCACAGAACAGGTGACGCTTGTTTGTTTGCTTGTTGTTTGTGCTTGTTTTTGTCACTGACAGGCTCAGATTGTTATTGTTAGTGTCTGACAATATTATGGAAAGGATCAGGACAGTGAGAGAGAGTTTTGTTTAAGCAGAAACAGCTGATCAATTGCTCTCGCCAAACTCACCAGAAATCTTTTGCATCATCGTCAGCTTCATTCAAACTTTACAGAAACTAATTAAAACTCAACAAAAACATCTTGGGTCGTCTTTTCATCGTCCCAACAATCACCAACTCTGGTCTGGTTCAAATAAATCCTTAATTCACAGCATAGAGGAGCGAGGGAGCATGCAGCACACATAACAGCAGCTGCAGCCTGGGAGAGAAGCTCCACAGGTTCGCTGATTTTATAACTGAAATACAGAAGATGAACACTGAATTTCTCTGAAAATCTGATATTTTCACATCACAGATCGCAAAGAAGGGCATTAAAACCAGAGTATAACTGTTAAGTGTGGTGCACTGCACTGCAAAAACAAAAAGGACAAATCATCAGATATTTGCACAGGATGGTAAAATCCGATTTGACTAAAGAAAATCTTAGTCGGGGACAGGCCTGATGTTTTGTGAAATGTCCGTAGCTGGACAGGGTTGGCCTACATTTCCACATTGGACACAATGGTGGTACTTGGAGAGCTCAACATTTTTTAAGGTGGTACGTGGTGTAAAATGTCTGAGAAACACTGAACTAGAAGATACTGTGGCAGCATCACGTTTTGCCTGCGTAGGCATGAAAACTACATGAATGTATGAAGACACATGTAGATGTTTGTGTGCTGTAATGTGATCACTGAATAAGAGAGCATTGCTTGATAAATAAAAGTGAAAAAAGTCTGTCATTGTCACGTTTTCACCTAGGTATGAACAGTGCACTGTGGATATGAACGCATGTGTGGTGCTGTTGAATTGTGCTGCATCATAGGCCTATACTGCGGCCCAGTATCACACCAAAGCATGAAATACAAACTGCATTCTTCAAAAAAAAAAAAAAATTTAAAATGTTCTTTTCTGCTTTTTATATGTGGTGACTGTGACTGACAGTCGACTCTTCAGCTGTCAGACAACAAACATACATGAACCTGTCAAACCTGCTCAAAAACCATTAGATCTCATTTAAAGGATCAGTTTATTGTATTCCTGTCGTGGGACCATCCAATTTAGCCGCAGAATTCAGAGATCCAGAAAGCATTTCTTCTTCAGATGTGTAAAAGACACATGATGGACAAAGACTGAGTTTGTAGAAACACAAACACAACTTACTGGGGCAGATCAGAGATGGTTCCCACAGATCTCACCTCATTCACCTCATCCTGCTGGGAAAAAAAAACACTCTGTGTCTTACCATCTGATAGCATCTCTCATGAATAGCTGCCTGAGCTACAGGCTGCTGACAGACAGACGTAACAAAGAAGTGACGGAGGACAAAACAGGTTCGTGTTTTATGGACAATCACAGATGACATCTGAAGTATTTGACTGTCGTCCACGCTGCCACACACCCTGGTGACACGCCATCTTTCACTTCAAACAGAGAAGTTCACCATGCCACCCAGGTTCTGCTGTGTCACTGTCAATGTTTCGTGTCGTTGCTGATGGCGGCCGGTGATAACAGAGCGTGAGCAGCTCGGTGCAGATCTGCATCAGAGGTCTGAGCGTCTCATGCAGGGAAAGTGAGAGAAATGTTACTGCAGTAGAAGACAAAGACATGGCTGGTATGAAATAAAGCAGGACCCCTTCTTCAAGCTAGCACAGAAGACAGATAATCATTTATGGTCATGCAATCACTTCAGTGTGTGTGTTTGTGTGAGCGTGATGACTGGACCTGCATCTTGTTTGCAGTTAATCTTGAGTTAATGGTTTTGTCCTCATTCAGGACTGCATGAAAAATTCTTGAAAAACCTTTTTCATTTCTTTGAACAAATTTCTTCAAACTTTGCACAAATGTTCAATTAGACTCAAAGATGAACTGATTAGATTTTAGTGATCAAAGGTCAAAGGTCACAGTGACCTCACTGAACATATTTTTGGCCATAACACACAATTCATACGTTAATTATGATTATGATTAAAAAAACACAAATATCTAACAGGATAAAATGATGAGGTGATGACAGTTTATATCCAAAAGGTCAAAGGTCAAGTTCACTGTGACATCATAATGTTCAGCTTTCTATCAGACCTCTGTCCTCCTCTGTAAAGACTGAATACAGCACTTAATACTTAATACCTTTTATTAATTTCCTTCAAAGTTACAGGTCAGTATAGTGATAAGTTCCGTATTAAATTCCTTCAAAGTTTTCACTACAGACATTATATGAGTGTGGACAGACATGGATGTAAACTGTAACTTGACTGGTTGGTGGAGACAAACAACTGTGAGGCAGTAATTCTCTGTTTTATACGACCATTAACAGCTGACTTTTCACTCTTCTTAACCGGCCACTAGGGGCCGCAAGTGATCAACAACTGCTTCAGTTTGAAATCTTGTTTCAGCTCTGGACAACGTACGTGGAGGTCATGTTAATGTTGGAGGAACTTTGCAAATCTCTGCTGGTTGTATCTGACAGTTGTGGTGACATTGCAGCAGGTGCTTCACCATCTGTTGCCTGGCGGGGATAAAATTGAGTGTCATTGTTGTATTAAAGCAACATTAAGCAGGATTTGGTATTTTTTTGCAATGTGGTCCCCTATAGTCTTGGCTGGTGCGATTTACTCATATTTGTTATTGTTACATTTCTTAGGTCCCGATCAGACAGAGCACAGTTTTGTCAGTGAGCAGCAACTTTTTCCAGTTGTTTTCTATGGGCAAGAGGTGTTTTGTGCATCTTGAAGCACCCCAACACCTTGAGCTGAGAAAACCTAAAACTCAAAGCAGAAAAGCATCCGATGTCCAACACTCCAACGGAGCACCAAGCGCTCCGTCCAGTCTGGGCAGAGTCAGCTAACTGAGCTAACTAGCTAACGGGAGCTACAGTTAGCAGCAGGTATATGTTGCTGTCTGTCCATCAGGAAACTACGTAAATCACAGAGAGTTGTGGCGGAGCAGTCAGAGGACATCAGAGGGAAAACTGGAAAACATTTTCTCCATAAAATATGATGCAGTTTCACCAACAGTGTTTGTCACAGAGTGGAAATAACAGAGAAACCTTCACTGTATTACAGGACAGTGTGGCATCAAAATGATTTTATTTAAAAAAATATTTACATTATGTTGCTTTAAAGATGCAGTTTCATGTTTCTTCTCATTGTTTTTCAAATCCAGGAAAAATGCTAAACCGTCGGCTCATATGTTGCCCCTCTGTTGTCCAGCAGGTCGTAAACCAAAGACCCTGTGAGGTTGTGGATCCATCTCTTCCGATCACCAGATCTTTAACCTGAGCTGTTGATCTGTTAATGCTCCTTCAGATCTAAACGGAGGATCTGAGTTTAGATACATCAACAGAAACTCTCACAGTATTTGACCTGAGGATTAACACCACGAGGCTTTTAACATAGCTGAGCAGAGAGGAAGAGGGGGGAAGCTAAGAAAAAATCTCAGGTTTCACAGTTACATGGAGGTGATGGACCTTTCCCCTGGTACCTGAAGGCATCATGCTCCTGTTATGTTACATACTGTGATCATTAAAGCCTTCGTTTGCAGTACACTTTCAGTTATCACTGTATAAAAATATTAGATAATTTTCAGGAAAAATAAAGACCCGCAACTGTTTTCACCTGCACAGGTTTTCTCTTTACAGGACCAGTGAAGCATCTCGAGCCTCCGCCGCGCTCTGTTTCTCACCAGACATGTTGCAGCTGGTCAGGACGTCAGGACTTTCACTCCTGTGTGCAGCTTTGTGGGAATTTTTTGAGTTTACCTTTACTTTACTTTTAATTTTACTGCAGTAAAAGTAAAACCAGGGCAGGAAGTCAGTTATTGTCACGTCTCAAAGTGTATCAGTCGTCAACTTCCCATCAACGTCAAAAAGTTGTCACAACTGTGAGGGATCAGAGAAGGAGATAGATAGATAGATAGATAGATAGATAGATAGATAGATAGATAGATAGATAGATAGATAGATAGATAGATGGATCTGGGTGAGATGGGTGTGTTTGGAACTGTGTTTTCAATTCTTTCTCTGAGTGACGTATGTGCACGGTGATTGGTCCAGACATGAGTGTGCGTTGATTGGTCAACACATGAGCCAACGCAGCACACACAACCGCCCTGTGTACGCATTATCAGCATAAACTAACAGCTCATAATTATTTACAAGATGGAACAAAACACAAACAAATGGACCAGAAACAGTGAAGTCCAGGATTTATTGAGTTTGTACACGATGGAGGAAACACGATACAGTGAAGCAGATCAACTGAAACAAGGTTAATTAAAGAACCACAACAATCAAAGTGGATCTGATAGAAAAACAAGTGAGCAGTGAGCACTGGACGCCGTCCTCGGCCTTAGACCGTCTTACCCTGCTAACGTGGACACGGAGGATTCAGCAGTCAGCTTTTAGAGGCAAAGGCCAGCAGCACCACTCAGAGCTGCAGTCCACCAGTGTAAAACCTCTGCAGAAGCTCAGAGGCTCCTTGTACACTTAACATGTAAAGATAATTGTTTCTGGTACATAACGTTACAATAAGCTAACATTAAATTTAATGACCCGTCTACACTGCTGTCTTCTCTCCGCCGCCAACTGACAAATGAGTTTTGGCCTTTTCGCTCTCCGTCTTCTCGCTCTTCAAACCGCATAATCAAAACTTGCTCGGCTCTTGTCAAACTCTTCAAACCCCGCATCCTGCATCTTGTTTCATTGTTGTCATAGCAACGGTTGTCGTTGTTGTATGTTGCGCAGATGTGACGTTGCTTTACCAGTCACCAATCGGCTCATGTCACCTTAAGGTTCCTGTTGGTGATGTGAATGCAAACAGAAAAAAGTCCCTGAAGGTGTGTAGTTCTCTGTGAACTCCCCAGAACTGTTCTAATAAAATAAATGAAAATAATTTTAAGTTACAGACCAGTAGGAGGGAGGTTCAAGAGGACTAACTGTTTTCCTTCTTAAATCCACAAGGCTGCACAGTGACGACTGAACAGTGCACAGTGACAAAAAACTGAAAGGCTCAACTTTCCTCCAGAGATCTGTTATGTGGCATCAATATAAAGTTTCAGTCTGTTTGTGAGGGTGAACAGGAGAACAGGTGAAGGAAGGAGGAAAAAAAAAAGAAAATATGGGAAACAAAAAGCAGAAAAGACAACATGATTTTGATTCAGATGACTGCAGCTGAGGTATGACAGGTATTTACAGACAATCACGGAGCATTTTTTAGTGTTAAAGGTGTCACAACACAGCTGACTGAGGCTCAGGAGGCAGGGGCAGTTTAAAGAGTTGACAGACCGTAAACAACAACAAAAAATAAAACACAATGATTAAGTATTTCAATTGTTAGAGCTATGTTTGGGCTCATTTATCAGCATAAACTCTTAAATCTTAAACCTTTGGACAGTTCAGAGTGTGTATACATCTGGAAAACTGCTCCTGTTAGTTAAAGCTCTAAAAACCACTGACACACAGTCTCTATGGCAGGTTTTTATTAAAGCACATTTATAGAAAAATATACTTACAGCTTTACCAAATATATTTTACAAGATGCAAAGCAATTTAAACATTCCCTCCTCTGATTAAAAACACTGAAAAAGACGAAGCTTCAAGCAGCAGCAAAGCAACAGCTGGAATCTGGGAAATAAATATCTTTATTCATTTTCTGCAGGAGATTTAAGAGAAGATTGATTTGATTATCTGTTTATATGAAGCTACGGCGAGCAGGTATTTTCAAAAACGTCGAATTATTCCTTTAAAAACTGTGATTGTTGGAACACAAGTGGTTTCTGTTCAGTAAAACCTCAGTTTTGTTGTTCACTTTACATTTCTGGGTGCATCTGGTGTGTTTTTTATTCACTGCACATCCTGAGTTGAGTTGATTGTAACAGTCGGAGCAGAATTTCTCCTTCAGCTCTTCAGCTCTGCTCTGGAGGACTGAAAGTCACTCAAAGTTTTTTCACGACTCTTCTTTGGAAATAACACCTGACAGTTGTGTTGTGTTGTGTTTCCTCAGTGTCGTCACGAGGCTGAAGACAGTCTGTGAGCAGCAGGATGATGTTTGTACAGAGCAGGTTTCCTGTCTTCTGTGGAAAAAAAACAGCAACAGGAATAAAATCATTATCATCACAATCAGGATCATTTCTGCTGCTGAAGTTTCCTTCTTATTTCAGAATTTCAACTTTTTTCTCCTAATTATGATTTTTTATCTCCTGATTTTGACTTTCTTAATCTCATAATTTCAACCTGTTATCTCATATTTTCAACTTTTTATCTCATAATTTCCTTTTTATCTCAAAATTTTGACTTTTTATCTCATGATTATGGGCACATTTTTTGTTCCAGTGGTGGAAATGGGCTTCCATATGATCATGTCAACATCCAAATTTTTCATCACAAAATTAAACGCCACACAACTTCAGTTCTCTTTCCTTCATCAGAGTGGAATCAGTTTAGTTTCTTTATATACAGCTGATAAATAATTCAAACACCAAATATTCCTAAAAAACATTACAACCATCTCTGTATTTATTTCATGTCCACCTACACTGTAAAAACGAAAAAAAGTTGAGAAAACTCAAAAATATAATAAGTTACACTACTTTGATGAAGTCATTAAAATAGCTTTATTACTTATTACATTTTTAACAGGGTTACTAGTAATCTGTAACCTGCTACATTTAAAAACTGACCTTCCCAACACTGATGTTTAGCTAATTATAAATTAAAGATGCTACAGGGAAATAGAGGAGATGAACCACTAAATATAATTGTGTTGTGTGTGTTGTCACTGTGAGGCATCATTTGTCCATCACTGAACTGTGGACGTGTTGAACTCTAATGTGATGATTATCTGTTTGCTGAGCGTCATGAAGAACCGGTTCTGTCTGCAGACTGTTTATGAGCAGCTGCAATGAGGCCTGAAGCTGCTGTGATCTTTATTAAAATTACAGCTGCAGACTGATGTTCAGAGGGCGACGGGAATCTGTTAAAACTGAAATTTAATAATTAAGATGATCGAACATACAAACCTTTAATTAAAAAAATATAAACTTTCAAAGTTTAATGATTATATCATGTTGAACTTCTTTCATTAACAGCCAAATTCACCAGAACAGCCGTATCTGCAGTTTACACAGCAGATTTTATTAATCTGATTTTATTTTTGTGCGTGAACACTGTAAAAAAAAAAGTAAAGACAAAATTAGATTTTGAAAAAAACTAAGCGAGTTGCTTCTTCTGTGTAATTTGGGACCATTTCAATCTCAACACGACCAACCCTGTTTCTTAAAAACACAAACATTTAGTGGTTGTTGAGGAGAGAAACGCAGCATTTAGCAGAAAATAAAGCCACTCAAATGTCAAATGTGTTTTTATAGCGTAAAACACAGGATGGAAGTGCTGCGTTTGTTTTTAGACGACAGGCCACAAAGTCACAAAGTCAACTTCCCCCTGCAGCCTCCACAAGACTGAAATACGACTGTGAAAATCAACAGTGAGCTGGAGGGAAAACGGGGAATTTGGTGGCGAAGAAATTCCAAGTTTGAGTCCAAAATCTCTGAATATATACGTGTCATAAAGACTGCTTTTCATCTAAATCATTCAGATAATCAATATGGAAACAAAAATCTGGATCAGGTCTGAGTTCAGTGTTTAATTCAGTCTCACCTTCTGTATGTGGGAGTCTGAGAGACGCTGCCATGTGGAGATCTGCAGCGTCCAGCGGTGTGGGACGAGCATGAGTCAAACTGGGAGTGAGACTGGAGGACTGGGGCTGCCAGTGGTGTCCTGTGCTCATGTAGTTGGCTGCTGGACCTCCGTAGACACTGTACTGGTTTGAAGGAGGAGAATACGAACAGGCTGAGACATAACCAGGCAGACTGGACGAAGACTGAAGACAAGAAAGACAGAAAAGAAGTTTCAGTCACTAAAAACCCAGGATGACATTCATGCTGGAATATTTAAAGAGTTTGACCTCAGATAAAATGTCAGGAAGCCAACAAATTAACCAGGGTTCATCCTCTGGGGGTCATGATTATTGACTGAGACTTTTATAGAAATCTGTCCAGCAGGTGTTTGAGACCACACTTTCACATCTTAAAAGGACAGTTCACAGGAAAGCAGTGCTGCCGACCTTCAGTCAGCATGAGCGTGAGTAGATGTCAGAATTTTCATTTTGGGTGAACTATCCCTTTAACTTCTGAGGAGCTACATTTACCAGACCAGGCTGATTTAACAGGCAGCCTGGGGGCCAAATCCAGACTTTCATCATTCTTCAATCATTTATAATAATACACTAATCAACTAAACTCAACTTTATTTATAAAGCACTTTAAAAACAACCACAGCAATAATAATAACTTTATTTATATGGGACCTTTTAAAACCAGAGTTTTTAAAACACTGGTTAAAAACAGACAAGAATTCACAACTTCAGACAACTTAAAAATGTGTTAAAATCTTCAAAACTGAAAACTTACAATACCACTGATAACACAGGTCTAAAAAGTGCTATTATAATCATCTTTCTTTTAAAATCGATATTTTATGAAAATGTTGGCTCTTTAAAGTTGTGTCCCTGATTTCTGTCAACAAAAAACATGATTTAATCAGGCGTAGAAAGGGTTAACTATACCCTAAGGACCCCTGTCTCACTTCCTGGATTAAAAAGCACTGGTAAACTTTATATTTTTACACAAATTCAAATCAGATGTGTCTCAAGCACAACATGTCGACTCTGTAGTCCTTCTAAATCAAAGTAAATAAGAATTATGGTTAACATTAAGAGACTCTGAGACACTTTAGAAAATAAAATGTCTGCTCACTATGACTAGGAGTTGACGTCTACATTTAATAAAAAATGTAAGAGTCTGATATATTAAATTATATTTTCCAGCATAATTGAAGAGTAAAAATCAAAACCTCCTCAAAATATGGTTTTGTCCCAGTTTTCAAGAATGAATGCCACTTTCTTTAAATATGTTTTTAATATTTTTGGAGTTTTTATGTCTTCATTAGACTGGACAGCTGATGTGAAGACAGGAAAGCTGGGGGGGATTACATGCAGCAAAGGGCCGCAGGCGGGAGTCAAACCCACGGCTGCTGCAGAGGATTCACAGCCTCAGTACATGGAGACAAACACTCCACCAACTGAGCCGCCAGGTCACAATGAATGCTAATTTCTAATTTTCTAAAAACACTTCTCAAGAGAGTCCTCATTTCCAAAACTGTCCTCATTCAAATACACAATTTTCTCTTTAGAGACACACAAACACACACTTCTGTGTTTGCAGACCTTCAGGTGTGAGGAGCACTGACGGACTAAAACCACTTCTGAACCCACAAATACTCTGATTCCACTTTGGAAAATATTCTTAAGTACAAAAAATGTCTTTTGATCCCCAACAAAAACAAAATTGAATCTCTGATTTTCTAAAAATGTCTTTGCAGTTTAAAAGTGTCCACGTTTCCAAGAACATGAAACAAAGATAAATGAATTTTCTACAAATGTCCCGACCCTCCTGAAAATGTTCTATAAATAACTTCAGTTTCCAAAATTGATCTAATTTCCAAAATGTTCTCAAAAATCATCACTCGTCCAAATTGGTCCTCACAAAGACAACATATTACACCAGGGCTTCAGAAAACACTTGGCTCTGATTGGTTGATCAACAGTTAAACCACCACTCTAAATCAGGTATATAAACCCCTCTCTACCCTATTTGATTAAAAACAATCTGACATCTGTTTGTAGTTTTCTTCTTTAAACAGCTGGAAAACAGGAAGTGGGCCTCGACAACAGCCAATCAGAGCGCAGGTTACATGACACATGGATACCTCAGTGTACCACAAAATAAAAACAGAGCTGGTAAAAATGGAAAAATTCCAGCTGGAGAATCAAAATGCAACAGTTTTCCTTTTAAAAGTTATTAGATAATAACTGTACCAGTTTTTACCAACATTATAATCAATTTGTAACTATGAATTTATGAGCCTCACTTAGTTCCTGTTTTTATTGTCAAATTAATTGTCAATAATTTAAATTATTTACATGTCTCTGCAGCATTAAGTTGTCATTTTTCTAAAAAACAAGAGTTAATTTTATTTACCTGTTGTGGATATCTGAGGTCTGACTCGTTGATGTTTTTCTCGGCTCCACTGATTCCAGCGGGAAACGGTCTCATACTGGTCATACTGGTCCAGTCCTCCATTTTGGCTGCATGTCCATCAGGTCCAGACAGCGCTGAAAGAGACATTAAGACTGAATTAACATGAATTTAACAAAGAATAACTTCAGATTTTATCTGCAGCTGTTTTAGCTCATCGTAAAACAAAAAAGTCCACCTTAAAAGATCTGTTTTATTTGTATTCAGTCCCATTTAGCAAAGTCATAAATGTTATTTTTCTGTTGAATTACTAGTCTAGTACAAAGAATTAAATGTTCTTATAAAAGAAATAGAAACTAATAAAAATATTTCACTTTTGTGCAGATTTTCTTCCCCACCAGACTTTACTTTTCACTTGAATCTTTTCTGTGCAGCTCAGACCACAGTTAAATAACAAACACATGTTTTAAAATTATTTTTATTAATTATTATTGCGTCTATATCTTCTGGATCACAGTTAACACTTTTGTTTCCACTTTAAAAGATTTTTTCACTCTTTCTGAACTTAGTTTAAGTTTTTGTTGATGGATTCTGTTGATCAATGACGTGGATGTTCCTCTAAGTTTCACTAAGAAACCGCTGAAGCTGTGCATCACAGGACATCTTTCAATCAAACTTTATTTGTACAACACCTGACAGATCAGTGCAGTTCTGCTTTACAGACAGCTGAGAAACGTACTGCATCATAAGACAGGAAATTAAACAGTAAAACAATTTAAATGATAAAAGCAGGAGCATAAAAAATAAAAGCCAAAGTTTTTGTCCTGCACTTTAAACCGACAACCACAATTTAAATCAGTACAAAACAGCACAGCAGGAAACCAGTGTAAACACTGTGCTGCTTTATTTCATCAAATAGAAGTTCTAGATGTCTTGTGCACAAGTTAAAACATATTTTTCAAAATTCAAATAAAGTTTTTGTTTGGTTTTAAGAACTAAAACTGTTCACCTGCTTTTGATTTTTGGGAGGAATGATATCACACCAGTAAGTAAAGCGGTTCAAAGCGTCAATGCAGCTCTACTTTTTCAACGGCACGTGTTTTAAAACGACACTGCACCGAGTATCCAAAGTACCAAAGCTATAAAAATAAATCTAAGTGCTCATTCAACACAGACCTCAGATCAGCTCAGTCTTTATTCTCCTGCCTGGAAACCTTCACTGACTTTTTCTGTACCAGCACCGTGTGCAGGGTGTTCATAAAAAACTTCAATAATTATCACATTTTATGTGCCTTTGTGTGTCTGACATTTATTTTCTGTTTACTGTGGTAACAAAAGATGTATTATTGTTTTTATACTCTAACTGAAGGTATCACAGTTTAAAATTCTGATATTGTGACAATCAGCAGATGTGTTCAGTGTCTCTTTTAGTATCTTATCTTGATGCTACAGAGATCATAACATCTGAATCTACACACAGCGATGGAATGTAACTAAGTACATTTACTCAAGTGCAAATTTAAGGTACTTGTAGTTAACTTGAGTTTAACTCTGACAGGTTTAATCATGAGTTACTTTACAAATTTAGATTTTTTATGATGAGCTTAAGACATATGATGATTTGTTATATTAAACTTACCAGATTTACAAGAACAGCTGAAGATATTTTTTATTAATCAGTTAGTCGATTGACAGACAAATATTTGACGGGTATTTGATTAAGTCATTTTTCATGTAAAAACATTTCATAGCTGCTTTTTCTTTGAATGATTTTAATATTTGTCACTGTTTGTAATAATGATTGTGGACTCTGGCTCACTGTGATTCATTTTTCTTCATTTTTTCAGACCAGTCAATCATTTGATGAATGAAGAAAATAATCAGCAGATTAATTCATAACAAAAATAATCATCAGCTGCAGTTTGATACAAAATGGCTCAAAATGAGCTCCAACCCAATGACAACTGTAAAATCCTAATTTTACATTAATGTCTGAGTCGTGATCAGAGAATGTAGAAGAGTCACTTTTACGTTTTCTGATTATATTTACGTACGTTTATATAAAACACTTCCTCCAACACCTGCAGTCTGTGTGTGAAGAAACTCTCTTTAATATTTACTCGTTTTAATTTGTGAACCAGTAAAAGTTTATTTATTGCTCAGTTGTAATTGATGTTTGGTTAATAATGTAAAAACAGGCTGTAAAAAATAAATGAAGGTCTGCAGGTTTGAACTTCTCTTGTTATTGTAAAGATGAGGCCACAGAGGGCAGATTCCATCAAGAAAATCACTAAAAAAATAAATCAAAAAGTCAATCAGTTACATTAGATCATAAATAATAATATTATTGATGTGTGAGTCTTCTGAGCCAGTGTGTGAGAAAAAGGAAAATCTGTATTTGTGTTAGCCTACAGCTCTTTTCTTTTCTTTTTTTTAAATGATGCATTAGTTTCATTTGTGTTTGTGTTTTTTAGATGTCACTGAGGTCACGGCCTCAGTGTTTATTTTTCTGGAAACTTATTGATATCTTTATTATTTTTAAGTTAAATCCACGTATTAAAGTTTGGTTATTTTTAAAACAACAATAAATGATAAAAACTGAAATCAATAACTGAATGTTTTGGTGTTTGATCAAAGAGAACAGAAGGTGTTGGGGGACTGATGACCTGAAGATGTTTGTAAAATCCATTTTTATTATTCAGGCCTGTTCTGAAATGTATTTAGCATATTTAAAATTCACTGAAAACATTCCTGTCAACAGAATAATAAGTTTCATTTTAACCACCACTGGCTTCATCTTTAAAGACTCGTTTTATTTTGAAAAACGTTTATTAAACAAAGATAACTTCATTTTAAACACTAGTGAGATCAGAAAGTTTAGAAAAAATATCAAAACTGAATTTTGGAGAAATGTGTGTGTGTGAAATCTGCGCACAGGCCTAAAAAAAACTAATTTAATTTAAATCCGCAGAAATATAATTATGTATCTGCTCTCATGTTTTTATTGTTCAGTTAAACGGCCTGTTCAAACAGCACCTACATGAATAAATAAAATAATATCAATAAAGAAAATGTGTCTGCACCGACCTGTGGGGTCCATGAAGGCCCGGAGGCCCAGGATGTCGGTCCAGCTCCTGGTCCCGGTGTGAGTGACTCCGGTCCCGGTGTAGGTGGAGTAGGGGTGGAGGTGTCCGTACTGCCGCTGAGCGGCCGGTGTCGGTGTCTGTGAAATCTTATTCCTGAGGATCCTGCTGATGGAGCTCACCGACGGGACGTTGTACTTGTCGCACACGCCGTCAGACAGCAGCCGGTCCCGGATCTCCCAGGCGAAGATGCCCGGGTCGTCCTGCTTGTAGTCCCGGATGCTCTTCACCACGGCCGGGGTGGTGACCCGCGGTTTGCTGCCACCGATGGCTCCGGGCAGGACGATCCGGTGTCGTGGTACCGGGCCAGGATCTTGGACACGCAGCCGTGAGAGACCCGCAGCTGCCGGCTGATGTCGCAGGGCCGCAGGCCGAGCTGAGCCAGTTCCACGATCCGCATGCGGACTGCGTGAGGGAGCGGCCGGCCGTTAACGAACAGGCCGCCGAGCTGGTTCACCTCCCCGTAGGTCTGCTCTGAACACACACACACACCACACACACACACACACACACACACACACACACACACACACACACACACACACACACACACACACACACGCTGATTCTTTCATTAAAGTTTTATTGATTTTTACATATTTACACACATATTATCAGCAGGTATATGATTTTCTTTTGAATCGTTTTATTCGGTTTATTTATTTAGGTTTTATTTAGTAAAGACGACGTGATGTATTTTTATTCTTCTTTATTCTTTTTTTTATCTCTGTTTATTTGTAATGAGACGTTTCTTATTTTTATTGTTCCGTCTTATTTTACTACATTTTGTGTCTTTGCTTTGTGTTTAATTTTAACTTTGTCTTGTTTGTGTTTGGTCAGACTGTTGTTATCGGCTTATTTTCATTGTTGAACAATCTGTTCTTTTTTTTCTCAGTTAATTGATAAATTATTCCTGTTTCAGTTGAAAAATATTTATCTGGTCTTTAATCTATGTTTTACTGAACTCTGTCATATTAATATAACATTTAATCTATTTTATTGTACGTCATTGTCAACAGTTTTATTTCTTGTTTTTACTCTGTTTCATTGGTCTCCAACCTGGGGTCTGGGCCTCCTTTAGGGGGACGCCAGAAATCACAAGTGGTCCCCTAGATTTTGTCTTCTTCTGAGGTCCTCAGTTTCGTCCACCTTCTCCAAAGTCAAATTCCAGCACTTTTCAAGCATTTCCAGTCTTTTCCAGCACCTCCCAGCTGTGATAAATGTCACGTTTATATACAAAACTATTATTTCACCTTCATCACGTTACTTGTTGTGTTATTATCAACCAAAAAGAAAAGAATTCTGCAGAAGAGAGACAGATGAATTACTCTTAGGGTTGCATTGTGTGCACTTTCCTCTTCCTGTACAATCTGGCTCAGCACATATCTGATTTATTTTATTTCTTTATCTAAAAAGTGAAGTAACTAATTCAGCCAGGCAGCAATTTATTATGAAAGTAATCTGATTACAATTTCAAGCAGTTTATCCAAAATCCGAGCAGTTTTCAAACTTTGGAAATATTAAAATTCAAGGTGTTCAAGGTGTTGTTTTCAAGGATTTCCAGCACCTGAACGAACCTGCAGTTTAGAGACTGAATACAAAACTATTTAAAAAATTAATAGATTACTTTGTTGACTGTTTGATTGGCCACAGCTCTGTGATAATGAATCATGTCTCATGTGTCTGTTAGGTCAGTGTGAGGAGTATCAGCTGCTCTGCTGGGCAGAAAAAATATTAAACTACAAAAGAGTCGAGTCAGGAGTCGGTTCTCAGACTGAAAACAATTTAACTGATGTTTCTTTAGTAAAGTTGGAATGAATGAATCATGTCTGTGTGTGTTTTATTTGAATAGAATAAAGTTATTCTTTAATTCTGTTTCAGTCTGTCACATGTTCTGTCTTTGTCTCTTTGACAGAAACAATTATGTCACATTTAACAGTTTAAATATCAGCTGAATTTCACTCGTTTGTTCCAAAATCAGAGCAGAAAATTAAATTTCTCATCAGATTCTGACTGAAAACGTTGACCTGGTGTGTTTACGAGCATCACTCATGTAAACAATAAACACATAAACAGCCTCAGAAAAGATGACTTCGTTTTTTTGTTGACTGAGCTCAGTCTGGCTGTTTGGAGCTACATTAATGTTTGGCCTGAGAGAAACTTCAGTCTGTTTGGTGATACTGACTTTATACTGAGCTGCTCATATTGTGTGAGCGAATGTGAAGCTTTATGAACTCTGCCCACATGTGCGATGCAAAAACTTCTCTATTTTAACATTTAACTAAAAACTTGTTCCAAAAAAACAGGAAATGTCTCTTCAGACTCTTCAGAAATGAACTCTGTTTGAAAAATCTGCATTTCAAAAGCTTACAGCGTGACAGCAGATTAAAGTTTGTGTTTTGATGATAAATTTAAATTTCTGGACAAACAACAAACTTCTCCCTGCATCCTGAATTCAACACAACTGAGAGTTCCTGTCTGCGACTGTTCTTTATTTTCAGTTAATGTTATCTGCAGAGTAAATCCTCTCAGCGTTCATACATGTGTCCAGACATGCAGGAAGCAGCATTTCTTCTTCTTCTTTTGTTTAAAATTAATCTGTAGTTCTCAACTTAAAATTTCAATTGCAAAATTTTCTGTCAAAAATATGAATTAAAAGAAACATGCACAAGTTTCATTTTGTTCTAACTTATTTCGTGCACTTGTCAGACTTTTTCCAGACTTCAGTTTAAATATAATGACTCTACATTTAGAATCAAGCAGTGAACAACTTTTCCCAGATTAGGCAGATTACAGATAATATCCAGCCTCTGAGGACACAATCTTTCATAAACTCTGACTTTGTAACAAAAGAATAAACCTCAGAAAATAAACATATTGTATTTCCTCCATGAGTCTGATGTTTAAATTAATCAATTAATTAATTAATCTAAATAAATAAAATAAAATAAGATGTGTAGTACTTTTAATGTCTTAAAGGAATCTGATCTAAAAATAAAACATTTTACATTTCCAAGAATCACCAACAAATCCACTGTGTTCCATAAGAAAACATCAGGAATTGAATTTAGAGTAATGGAGTAAATTTCCTTCTAGCCTCACATTAACTCACTCTCACATTTGTCAGTTTTAGTTTAGTCCCCTCTCCTCAGTTACTCTGTATTCTTCATTCCTGTCTTCCTGTCCTGTCTTATGTATGGACGGGTTGACTGTTAATTTCACATGTACTTGTGACAATAAAGGACATATCTTATCTTTTTGTATGAAAGTTCAGTTTTTGTCGTCTCACCCATCAGCTGCCGTCCACAGCGTCTCACCGCTCCTCCATCCAACGCTCCAACTGAAGCCTGCAGTGATCTGAACCATCTCTTCCTCCTCGTCTTTCTCCTCCTCCTCCTCCTCCTCGTCTTTCTCCTCCTCCTCCTCCTCCTCCTCCTACTCATCGTTTCCTGTTTGCAGAGCAGGAGGATCATTTGGCGTCAGCAGCCAGAAAAACGACGGCTCCTGAAGGTCTCTCTGGTGCTCAGGTCTGTGAAGTCCACATGTTGACAGTGAACACGTCACGACAGGCTGATGAAACTCTGTCTCGTCTGACTCAGTAATGCTGAACTTCTTTTCCCAAATCTGGAGAAAACAACTCGTCCGATCAATTGTTTAAAGCAATGATTCCCACACAGGGGTACTCGTATCCCAGGGGGCAATTCTGCAGCTGCTTCAGAGGCACATAGAAAAACTGGAGTAGCTCTAAACTACAATTAGAAAAACTGATTCAGCAGTAACACCAGAACACCATTTATTAAGAGAGGACACCAGCTGGTTAGCAAGTGATCAGAACAGTTGAAACAGGTTCATAAAGGTTGAAATAGTTCATTAATAAAGCAGTTGAAATATAACAATAGTTTCAGACATCCATCCATTGTCTTCCACCAATCTGGGGTCAGGTAAGCCTACTCCAAACATCCTTCTGCACAATAATCAAATCCTCCTGAAATAGTGAGCTAAAAGTAACAAAAAACAGTTGAAATAATTAAATAAAAGTGGCCTGATGGATAAACAGTTGAAATAGTTAGAGAGATCTGACAGGCTATAAGGCTGCAACTTAAAAAAGACTGGGAGCCGCTGGTTAAATGGATAACAGGCCTCTTCACTGCAGTAATTATGACATGAAATAATAAAGTGAACAGGTGTTAATGATACTAATCAAGGCTCAGTTCCACTCTTACATGAAACAGAACTTTAATTAGTATCATTAGTTACACCTGTGTTTACTATTTTCATATCAGTATGGCTGCGACAAGGTGGCACTCATTTTCATATTTCTTTGCAAATATTTCCATCAGTTATGAAAACATACTCACAAAATGAATAGTTGAGATGTGGGTGATAACCAGAGAATCCAGATGATCAGACTGGTTGGAAACAAACTTACAGTTTATCCAAACGATCTAAACCATCGTACACGGAGGCAACAACAACAACAACAACAGGTGAACACACCTGAGCTGCAGGTAACGCGCCCTCCTGCACAGGAGCCCCGCTGTGACAAATACAGCAGGTCAAAGCTGAAGATGAGAATGAAGCAGAAACCTGAACAGATACAGTAAAATAAAGTTATTTGGATGTTGATGCATTAAGTGAAGCGTTAACAACTCAAACTTAAGTATCGTTGACTTTGTCCTGCAGGTTACTGCTAATTTACACTTTTCCTGGTGATGACAAGCACCTGAACGTCTCATTAGTTTTGACCTCTTTGAACATCTGAAGTGCCAGAACTCCAGAACTACTGGAACGACCACCATCATTTTGACCTTTGACCTCCAAACTCTGTTATGTCTCATGATAAATACCAGACTCAGAGATGAATGCATTTATTCTGTTAGTTTACCTTTTTAAAATGAAATAATCATCAGTGATCAGATTAAAATTTTAGATCAATCAGATAGAGAGAAACAGTTATTAAATATATTATATAAGATTATAAAGATGTTATTTTAACATTAATAACATCTCATTTCCACCTAGAACATCACAAATAATCACATCCTTTGGGAAAATGCTGGCACGAGTACAAACATAAAACCAGAAAGAGTTGGAAACATTTAGCAAATATTTATATCAAAGTAAGGGTGAGAACTGTAACACAAAAAAGTGTTACAACTGTCCCTGGTCTCCCCTACTTTATTTTTAATTGAGTCTAATTGATTTATTATTTGTATTTTAATGTTGGGAAACTGGAAATTGACACCACTTATTTTTCTTTTATTCGTTTTTATTATATTTGTTTCATTGACAGAGACAATGGTAGTTGCTAAGCAACCAAGATGCATCTCAAACTGTGCAAAAAGGAACAATATAACAGCAGGAATTTCTGTGGGGTCAGTATGACCACCTGTGACTGAAAAAGGTAAAAATGATCACATTTTCTTTGCCTTTTGTGTAGTTTGTATAAAACATTTTAAATGAAAATACAAACACTTTTAGGAAAAGTCGGGTACCAGCAGGTTTGTGTTTTTTTAAATTCAACAAAGTTATTGTTCATAAATTTAAAAACAGTCTAAGTGACCTCCTGAGCTGTTGTGGTATTAACGTCAGACTGGTTTATATTTTGAGGAGCAGGTTCAGTTTTCAGGTTTCAGTCCCTGCAGCAGCTTTCATTTAAAGGAAAAGTTCACCTAAAAACTGCAGCGTGTTCCCTCAGTAATGTCTCAGTTTCACTGTGTGGACTGATGTCCCTGTGTTTATCACTTTCATGCAATAATATGACAATATTTTTGTTTCTATATGTTTTTCATCTGGCAGGTCATGAATATAAGAGCAAAATGAAACATAATATCACATCACAAATATTCCCACACTGACTATGTAATTGAAGGCATCTTGGCTCATTTTTGAAGCAATGGCGCCTCCTTATGGATCATTTCCTGCATTACAGTTTTCCCTCTCAGTGGAGACACGATCAGTGAAAGCTCAGCTGTCGAGGTTCCTAAATAGAGGTCGAGGACCCAAAGGGGGTCCGTGGCGCTCTGCTCGGGGGTCCAAAAAAAAAAAAAAAAAAAACAACCAAAAAACATTTTTGTTGAAATGACATAAAAGGCTTCATGACAGGCTGCATTTATTTTATTTTCTCTATTTTCTTTGTGTAATTTGCTTTTAAAAAGCAACATTATTTACATGATTTTTCTCTTAATTATAATGTTACTCACTGTGTGTTAAAAGCTGTGTTATTCTGCACAGTTATATCCACACATATCCAAATATCTCCATAGATCTGTACAAGTCAAAGGTGTATTTAGTGTTTAATATTATGATATATTTTCATATTTTACCTTTATTTTTTAAACAAGAAAGAAAGGAAACAAGGAAATAAACAAGGAAACAACAAAGTAAACAAAGAAGTAAATGAGGAAAAAGGAAGGAAACAAGGACACAAGGAAGAAAGAAAAAGAGAAGGAAACAATGAAGTAAACAAGGAAATAAGGGAAGAAATGAGGAAGGAAACAAGTAAGCAAGGAACAAAAATAAAGAAACAATAAGGTAAAAAAGGTAAAGTAAACTCAGAAAAAAACTAAATTAGTATTAATTACAGGTAATTACAAGTGTTCACTTATGATGAATTATTCTAATTAATTGCTGATGTAACCTTTTCAGTCAGCACAGAGTGAATCAGTTGTACATGCAAAAATGTTACAAACTGTCTGCAGACAAGTAAAAAAAATTAAACATGTATGAAGAATAACGTTTCTGAAAATACATAAATGGTGAATAAATATTTGGAATGAATGTGGAGCAGAACATAACTTTATCTACCAACCTCTTCAAAAATAAATGAAGAAGAAACACCTCACAACTACTTTGACTGTGATTAATAAAAAAATTAGATGAATAACTCGCTCAATTAGTTCAGTGAATATTCAGGATTGTAGAAAACTCAAACCAACAAAACACATCTCACATTCTTTTTTATTTCTGTATCAGAATTTCTTTATAAGTTTCCTTTAAAGGTTTTCAGGGTAACATACATGTTTAATATTTATATTAAACTATATTTATATTTATTATTTATATTGTGCTACAGGTTGTCCCACTGACCTGAAAATCAGAGCTGCAGTTCCTCAGTCTGACAGCAGGGGGCAGTGTGCGCTCACAGTTGAACAGGATCAGGTGGATTTACAGTGAGAAACATTAATGTTTTCTTTAAAGCTGCAGGCAGGGGTTGTCTTTAAAATGTAACATATAAAATCTTATATAAAAATAAAATATATAACTGATATTTGCTTTTTTATTTTCTGTTTTTTTTTTTCAAGGTTTGATCTGTCAGAAAAAAGTCCACATCACTTTTTATTCCACTGAGCAGCTCAGAAGTTTTTCCTGTCTGGTTTTCAAGCAGGAGTCTCAGCTGCTCAACTGTCAGACTGTGGAGAATAAGAAGGTTTTGATGTTTTTTTAAAGGGTTTATATAATTATGGAGTTAGTAATTATTCCCACAGTCAAAATTAAAAATGTACTTAATGTTGTGAGGTTACAGCTGAACCTGGGCTCCATAAATAAAGCTTTTATTTTGTTTTTTTTGTTTTTTTTATATTGTTTTATTATTTTTTATTCATTTATTTTGTAATTGTTATTTTTATTTTAATTTGATTAGATTTATGTATTTTCATTTATTGCACATGTATTTGTAACTTAGGTCCCTTAAATAAAATGGTTTTCTTTTTTTTTGTTTGTTTTATTTTGACATAACCTCTATTTTATTTGTTTTTATTTTAGTTTATATTCTATTTATGTTCTTATTTTAATGTTTTGTTATTTTTACTTTCACTTAATTGTATTTTTATTATATTTTATATGAGGGACTAAGTGTTTCATTTATGTCTTATTTTTGCTATTTTAATTTGATTAGATTTATTTTATGTTATTTGCTTTATCTAATTTATTTTTATTTTATTATTTCATTCATGTGCAGCTACAACTGAACTTAGGTCCCTTAAATAAAATGTATTTAATTTTGTATTATTCTGATATAATTTTTAGTTTGAATTGTTTTTAATTTACTTTATATTCTATTATGTTTAATGTTTTGTTATTTTAACTTTAATCTCATTTTATTTTGCTTTCATATGAGGGATTAAATGTACGCACATACAGACAAAAGTATTCAGGTGAAGGGTGAAAAAAGAGAATTTAATTTCTGTCATTTAAATTTGATTTTTATCTTATATTTATTTAACTGTACTTTATTACATTTAGATTTTAGGGAATTCTGTTTGATTTGATTTTACAAATAATTAAGTCCTTTTTTTAGTTTATAATTTTAATTTTGGTTGAATCTCCTCAGAGTTTAGTTTCTAACTGCTGGAAACTGGAACAGCTTTGCATGTGTGTGTGTGTGTGTGTGTGTGTTTGTGTGTGTGTGGTCATGAATATAGAAGACAGAAGTCTATTGAAGGCAGCAGTCTGAATACCATGACAACTCCCAGCAGCCTCACATGTATTCAACGTGTGTGTGTGTGTGTGTGTGTGTGTGTGTGTGTGTGTGTGTGGTGTGTGTGTGTGTTGTGTCTGTGTGTGTGTGTGTGTGTGTGTAAGTCAGGCCATTATAAAGTGTTCAGGGGGAATAAATGGGATAAATGTGGAGGCTGTGCGGTCTTTGTGGCCGCCGGCTCGTCGTGTGTTTGTTTGCAGAGTTCGACCACCCAGCAGGATCCAACACACACACACACACACACACACTGAAAGCTCAACTCATTGTCACACACATCACACACACACACACACACACAGTAAAGTGGAAACCAAAACTTACCCGAACACACAAACTTTGCCGTAAAAAGAATACAAGAAAATATCCCACAGAAGTCTGGTTCAGAAATGTTTTCATACATTTCCTAAACTAAAAAAGTTATTTACTCTTATATTTGGCATTCAAGTTTTTTCTTAAGATAAGAGACAAATGTGTCGATGAAGTGTTTCTTCTCACTGAGTTTTTTTTAGGATCAGAACCACAGGAGGAGGACCGGTGCTCGAGAATCAAGATTTCCTAAAATAGAAGGTTTTCAGTGTGTTTTTTAAAAAGTATGAGCTTGATCAAGGGTGAGGGGGATTTTTGGGGGGAGTTTTTCCTCACCTGAATCGAGGGTTTAAGGACAGAGAGGACAGAGGGGTCCCACACCGTACAGATTTTAAAGCCCCCTGTGGCAAATGGTGATTAGGGCTATAAATAAAATTCCATTTGTCTTGATAATCTACAACATGTCTTATCATTTTTTATGACAATCTACTTCTTTGGGGAATTTCTTTTACTGCAGAATGAGTACTTTTTACTTTTGATACTGATAATACTGCCCTACAAAGGAAAAGGGCAATAACTTTATTTTCAAAACTTCCAAATAAGGTCAAAGGTCAAATCAGAGGTCAGGATTAATATGTAGGAACAATGACCTGATATAAAGATATAAAACTGACATAATTATCTGCAGAACAGGTCTGTGAAAAAGGGTTTTCCTTTTTCACATTGTTGTATTTGTACTTTTATTTAAATGTGTCAGGGTATTTCTTCCATCACTGTATTATTGTAATAAATGTAATTATGTAACCACTGATGATCAGCTGTAACTGTCTGCCTGCCAAACTCCATTCACATTTTGATCAATTTAACAGTTATAAACACCTGCCCTTCTAAAAGATTATTAATGATTTCTTACTTACTCATAAACAGACACTCAATGACTCTGTGAACATTCGGCATTAATTTGAACTCTGAATAATGTGAAACAGGCAATTTAAAACTGTTATTCTGATCCAGAGTGGAAATTTCAAAGGACACTGCGGCTGTTGTTGTCAGAGAAGCAATTATTTCAACTTAGCATGTTTCCTTCATATTTAATGACATACTGTGGTTGTTTTATGATTTTTTTATGGTACATATATTACAGATCTCTTCTTTAACATTACAATAACACCCTCTTACTTTTATTTTCCTCTCAGATTGATTCAGTTTGTTCAGTAATCTGCATTTTAGAGTGCAAACAAAAAGAACTCGAGCTTCCATTTAAACAAACACTTGTGTAATTATATGAATTACATCATTTTTATCCTACTGTATAACAGGACTGCTGCATTGTTTTTGTTTTAAATTTTTACAAACATAATTCAAACATTTATTGCCGAAGTTAATTCATGCTTTTTTCCACATGCTCAGGTCATGACTGTCTACTTTTATTTTATTTTATTAAAGAGCAGAGGCACCTTAAGTTACAAGGCAGAATGCTCTTTATATCATATGAACAAAAATGCTGCACACATCAGATTAATTATTTAAAAATTTTTTCTTTATTTTAATATTAAAATAAATATCATGGTGTTATCATACTGCTGTTTTTAATCTTTAACTTGTTTTTAATGGTCTCAGAGTCATTAAACATAATTTCATTGTCTGACTGCAACACAAAATAAAGTGTCTTAAGTTTTTGGTGTTGTTATATCCATTTTTTAAATGTGCTTTTATTGTAAAATTGTGTCGGCCTAAATAAAGACCAGATTTTTTTTTTTAATTGTATAATATTACAGTTTTGTAAATCAATATAAGTTTTATTATTATCCCCATTCCTATTACAATGTTAATGATTTTTGCTGCATAAATAAATCTTAGGGGAGACTGGGGACGATTGTAACCACTCAGTTACTCAGCAGGATTATTAAAAAAGTAGTTTGTGTGAATTAGATTGAAATAGATGAATCAATATGAGTAAAATGACTAATTATAGTCTGGACTAAAGTGTTGATCCATTATTTTTAGTTCAGACCAAAATATTATATATAAAAATATATCATATTTTTCACTGCAGCCATATTGACATGAAACAGCAGAATGATACTAATTAGGGTTCAGTTCCATTCAGGTCAGAGTCAGAGTGCTGCTGTGTGCATGTTGGCTCACTGGAAAGACTCTGATGCACTAAATGGAACAGGACCGTATCAGTATCAGGACAGTACTCGGCAGGTGCTAATCTGCACTGTGAGGACAGTGAACCAGAACAATACCAGTCCAAGACTCTGAAACCGAAGCAGCTAAATGGAATTCAGCCAGTTAATTTAAATGGTTACGTCTGATTTTTCTGCTCAAAATGTTTTCTGTGAAAAAAGGGTCAATATTAGGCTCAGCCCTTTTCTGAAAGTCTTCCTTCTCTCCGTCCTTTTCTGTCCTCCAGCCGTCTGTCCAATAAAGTCAAAAAAACAACAAACAGCAAATAAAAATAATTTAACTTGTTGGACAATAAAGTGTGTGTGTGTGTGTGTGTATCAGTGAGTCCATCAGCGTGTGGTGTAAACACTTTAAACTCTTCATCTGCTGCTCGAGTTAATCCTCACAACAAACACTCAAACACTTCTCACTGGAGTTCAGTGTGCACAGAAAAAAAGAGTTTATTTATAATCTCTCTTCAACATTAAACATAAATAATAAATTTTAGTTTTATGTTGTTTTAAATGTCTGCAGAAAACACTGAGACCATTTACTTATTTAGTCATTTTAATGTTTTTTGTTGATGTTGTTGCATTTTAGTATTTTCAGACTCAGTTTGTTTAAATTTGACAAAGTTTTAGAAATTTTATGAATGAAAAAAGAGAACCTGCAGCATTTCCTCACTTGTTCCTGCAGTGTGGGGAACGATCTGAAAGGACATTACAGGCTTTTTATTTAGAAAATAACAGCAGGCTGAAGTATAACTGATCTGGATGTGACGATATATCAAATATCACAATATTAAAAAATAAATAATTAAATAAATAAATAAATAATCTGGCCAGATGATCTCTATGATTTATTATCATGATATTTTTTCTTTTATTCTACAAAATGACTGCTGCATTGTTTTTGTTTTGCATTTGTACAAACATGATTCAAACATTCTTTACCAAAGATGATTCATGTTTTGTTTTTGTTTTTTTGTTTGTCGCTCAGATCACGGCTGCTACTTTTATTTTATTTTATTAAAGGATGAAAGCAGAGGCACCGTAAGTCAAAGGGAAAATATCCTGTGAACAAAAATGCTGCACAGGTCAGATTTATTATTTAATAAAGAACATTTTTTAAGTTTTTAATATTGTGATAAATATCATATTGTGGCCTTTATCTTGTTTTTAAATCTTTTTATCCTGTTTATTGCTGCTGGTCTCTGAGAGTCACCAAACATAATTTCATTGTCTCATTAAAATAGAAAATAAAGCATCTCATGCTGTAGATCGTAGATCTTGAGTGTTTGGTATCGTTACATAATGAGTGAGTGAACTGGTCGTAGATCAGGATGTTTAATTTAATGAGGCTGTTTTTCTTTTACTTTTTGATTAATTCAACTTTTTCAGAATAAAGACAAGCAATGTATTTATAATATTAACAGTTTGTAAATCAATATAAGTTCCTGTTACAATGATAATGATTTATGGAGCATAAATAAATAGTAGGGGAGACTGGGGACAATTGTAACAGGGTGAAGTTGTACCAACTCAGTTACCCTGTGTCCTGCCTGTGGAACAGAAGGATCATTTCACTTTGGCAAAAGTTTTTACAACAATAAGCAAGAAAGCAAGAAAGTTACTTTTTGATGTTCAGTATTTTTTAACAGCAAATTTAAACTTACATCAACTTGACCTCGAGGTTCCAGGTTCAACATTAACGTGTTACGAGGCAGCTTTTGGCTTTTGAGATTTTATCACGGCTTCAAGATCAGGTGCCACATGGGACGAGGTCAGCACCTTTTTAAATCCAAAATAACTATTAAAGTTATGTGGTTCAGTAGTCACCACTGGAAGAGCTGGTCAGTCCTCTGCAGAAACATAAATATCATTTTACTTTGGATGCACATGATGCCTGATATCTAAAAGAATCTGAACCATAAAAATAAAATAAAAAAACTTTTGCCCTACCACCAAGAAAACAATTGTAACACTGACTTCTTGCACCAAATTTGATATTACAGTCCTGCCCTTATTAGTGAAAATATATAAATTGTATAATTAATAAGAACACACACATTAGATTAATCATTTATTAAATTAATCACCAATTATTTGATGATTGATTAATTAGTTTTCCAAGGAAAAAAGTCCAAATTCTGATTTCAGCTGACAGCAAACTGAATATCTTTGAGTTGTGGACAAAACGAGACATTTGAGGACATCGTCATCTTTAAAACAAACTGAGAAAATAATCCACAGATTAATCGACTATTGTTTTTCAAATACACTATAAACCTGAATTAGTCAGCAGTGCTCAAAAAAGCAGCACTCTTTGATTAAATTAAATTAAAATGATTGATTTAACCAGCTCACATATTTTCAGTAAGTGCAATAAAGGAACTGTTACTCACCCTCTCATTACATGAAGTGAAGAGAAATGAAAACATTTAAAGTATAAAAACACATTATTTCATTTTCATCGAACCTTTCTGTCATTATTTGAAAAGTGTGAGTTTAATAAACACAAAAGAAAGAAAATTCTACTTGCAATCAACATGTTTAAGTTCATATAATCTCTAAATAAAAGTTGAATTTTCACTGCTTTCTACAAATAATTCATTTGAGCTTCTGGTTTTACGTCGGAGAAGGAAAACGTAAAAAACGTTATTAGTTTATTCATCATTACTGTGTTTTTCTCCGCTTTTAGACCCAGTGCAGATTCTTTTTTTCTTCTTCTTTGGTTCTTTTGTAAACAGGAAGCGGATCAGTGACTCTAATAAATGTAAATGAGGAGTTTCTTTCTGTCTAATCCTCCATCATTAAACATTCACCTCCTCCCTGACGCTCCTGCTGCAGCAGCATCTCTCGCTTCTTTCACACCCTCAACCACTTGACCCTCCGGGACCCGCCTCCCTCCGTCCCTTTTACCACACACCACACACACACACACACACACCACACACACACACTCTTCTTCATGTCTCCCCTCATGTATTTTTCATGATGTTAAATCCTCTCCTCCGGTCGGCCCGCGCACAGCTCCGGGCTCCCGCTCCGTTCACCGGCATTCATGGACCCAAACCCTCCGCTGTGTGCTCCTCTTTAACGGGCTGCAGCGGCTGAACCGGCGCGGACTCGAACCTGGAACTCTGTCCTTCACTCTCCGGCCCCGTCTGTCCGTCAGTCCGTCTGTCTCTCCTTCTCCCCTCTGTGCGTCATGTCTTTTGGCACCAACGCGAAAACGGGCTTCTCCGTGCGGGACATCCTGGATCTCCCGAACCCGAGCGGGCGGAGGTGCGGCTCCGGGACGGAGGAGACGGAGGAGGACGACACCGAGGAGGCCTCCGCGGAGGTGTCGGCGGCGGAGGACGCGCAGAAACTGGGATTTAGCGGAGGTTACGGCAGGTGGAGCCGCGGATCCGATAACCTGCACTTCTCACGTGAGCAGACTTTAAAATACATAAATAAATAAATAAAATAAAAATGGAAAAGCTATATATTCATATGGAGTTATTTATATTCATATATCAGCCCATATTTATCTTATCTCTGACTCTGAAGTCTCACACTCGTGCGTAATCACCAAATCAATACTAAACTGTATTCATCTGCTAAAAAACTATTATTACATCAAATATTTAATACATATATAATTCTTTTTACTACTAAAACTGTAAAAATGACTTCAGATCATAATTTAAAGCTCATTTCTGTCCAAAAAGCCTCACATACCCGCGCGTAACGGACACAGTCTTTGTCTGCTTCTTTTTTCATTCACTGTCAGATTTTTCTGACATTATAGTCTATTGTTATGTTATCAATAATTAAATTATTACCTGGTTATGAATATTAACTGTCAAACTCAAACCTGCAGCTCAAAATTGTTCCTGATGATTCGTTCTTGTCTTTACCAGATCACCTTCATGATTGATAAATGGCTCATAATTAGCTTGTAAACACTTTATGAATCTTTAATAAACATCAGCCTAAACACGACATGGTGAGATCTTGTCACTGTTTACTACTAATTCATCTTATCAATGAATTATTATCATTTTTACTGACTAAATGGAGCCTTATTGTAAAGTAGGGTTTCACATTTTGTGCATTTTCTTTGATCGATATTTCAAAATACTAACTGATTTAGTAATTAAGCGTTAATCGTTAATAAGATACAAAACAGCTGACAACATGCTGATGATGTCAAGATGAACAATGTTACCAAAGCATTAGTTCATCAATCTGATAATTTGATGTCAAACTAAACTTTTTAACGATAACGATTAAGCTGACGGTGGTTAAACGCAGTAACTTTTCAACAAATCTGTGATGAAGCTGTCGGGAATAAAAGCTGCTGATGAAGAAAACAAACTGAGATGTGAGGCTGAACTGTGCAGATAAACCAGTGTGATAAAGTGTTTACAACCTAATTAAAGATCTAATTATAAACCATTTACAGTTTTATTGTAAAGTGGCACCAAAATTCCACCTTTAATCCTCATTTCCACACTTTCATTTGGAGTTTTGAATAGTTACTGATGCATTTGTTAAAAATTTATGGTCATTTATATTTCTTTCTTCTCTTATTTCTTATTTCTCTCTTCTTTGTGTTTTATGAAGGAAGAGGCTGGAGTGAGCTCACTGGCTAACTGATGACGTTCAGAATCTATTCACGGCTCCTCGTTTGTAATGTTAATTATCTGGAAGTCATGAAGGAAATGAAATGTTTTTTCATTAATTCAACTTAAAATTTCTCAGATTTATTTTCTGAACACTAAAGAACTTTAACAAGTTCTTCTGACCGACTTGATATGATGAGTTGAATAAATGTTCTGCACAGAGTTTAATCAACTCATTAAATTAAGTTTAGAAACAAACATGATCAGATTAATGGCAGACTTCCCAGCATGCATTGTTTGAGAGTTAAAACTCTAGTTTGGAGAAATGAAAACTTTCTGTGTCTCAAATTCACTTTAACAGAAGTTATCTGCTCATTTTCACAATAATGAAGATATTGTGAACCGTGATGAAGGCTCATACTGAATTCAGTCCCTCTTTCACTTAAAATGAAATAAAGTTTTCTGTCTGAAATGAAGATCAAACTAAGAAAAAGTAAAAAGAACTCCAAACTGGGAGAGTTAAGACTCTCTGATGCAGTCATTTTCTCCTTAATCAGTGAGTTTTATAGAGCAGATGAATGAAGAAAAAGTGAGTTCACTTCTTTAAAAAGCTTTTGGTGGGTTAGGTAGTTTAAAATGTAAAGAAATGTTGGCAGTGTTAAACAGGTTTATTCTACCTGTTAAATGAATCTGCCACCTTTCAATGTTTCACTTATGGTCTTAATTAGTGGAAGAAAACTGTAACTAATCTTCACTAATTTCAAAAGACAAGTTTAAGTTGTAATGATTCAAATTAAACAAACTTTTGTAGTCAAATAAACTTCATGAACTCAGTTGTACTTGAGGAAACACGTTCAATAAGCTGAAGATTAAGTTGAACCAACAACTCTTCACACTGAGGAACTTTACAAACAAATCTGATTTTACATTTTCTCAGTTTGAAAAGTCAGTTCTTCATTTCAAACAAAGAATTTACAGAAACTTATGATCATTTTTCTTTAAAAACTGAACTCAGTATATTTATTTATTCAACTCAAACGACTTCAAGTTAGAAGAGCTCAAGTTTATAAGTTCTGACATGTTCTGAAGATAAATTCTCGTTTAATCGAACTTGAATATAATAAAAACTTGTATATTTACGTTAAGTTGATATGAAAAGATGAGTTACAGTGTTTAGACTTTAGTCTGTCACCATCAACGTATTTTTCTTACATTTGTCTTAAACTGGTAGTTTAGAAAATGTTGTCATGTCAATTTCATATAGGATGGAAGTGTTTAAATTGACTTAAATAGAGTAATAAATCATCAGCATATAAACTAAGTTTGTATTTCTTCTTACCAACATTAATGTCACTTAGATTTTTTTCTGTCCGTCTGATTATTTTATGATGCAAACAGAGCAGGTGATGGAGGGCGTCCCTGAATCTGAATCTGAATTCACAGACAAGCTTCTGAGAGAATTTCATTTGTATAAACTTTGTCTTTGGTGATTTGTAGATAGTTTTAATCATATCAATGACTTTCACCAGGAAGTAAAAAGATTTTTTTTTAGTTGTTTTTTTTACATTAACTGTGATTAGTGTTAAATCCTTCTTATACTTTTTGCATGCTGCCACATAAGTTTCAGGACATTTCTGAGAAAAGATACAGAATGAAATGAAATAAAATATACTTTAAGAAATCATGGAGGAATTTTGTGGAATTGACTCGTTTTTTTCTCACTAAATTAACGTAAACATACGAGTTACTTAACTTTATTTAACTTATAAACTTACAGACCTGAATTCTTCTAAATTAAAGTCTTTTGACTTGAAATGATGAGTTGAATGAATGACCTGTACAGAGTTCAATCAACTCATTAAATTAACTTTAAAAGCATGTTAGCAGACTTCCCAGCATGCATTGTGTGAGTTAAAACTCTCCCTGAAACCCTTATTTTTTCATACGTTGAAGAAAATATATATGAAACTTGTTGCTGGTTCAACTTAATCTTCAGCTTATTGAACATGTTTTCTCATGTACAACTGAATTCATGAAGTTTGACTAGAAAAGTTTGTTTAATTTGAATCATTACAACCTAAACTTGTCTTTTCAAATTTAGGCAACTTAAACTGTTAAAGACACCAAACCTTTTTTGTAGCGTATTAGTGAAAATATGTAACAGGTGACAGTTTTCCCCATTAATTAAGACTTTAAATGGAACATTAAGCTTATTTGACAAGAAAATTTTATTTATTTTTTATCATTACAAAATTATCTAAATTACCTTGTCTTTTCAAATTCAGTCAACTTAAAATTTTATGGCAGCTGGACAGTAACTTTTTCAGCAAATTATTTATTTTTACGTTTAATTGATTTCTGTTGAAAAAAGCAGTGGAATCATTTCCATCTTTTTGCTGTTTTAAGGAAAATTAGGCTACTTGTATATTTTATTAACTTCCAGTGTGTTACTGCAGACCTTCAGATAAAAGTACTGAGAGTAATCAGATTACTTGTTCTGTCTCCCTACAGTCCACGGTGTTTCTGTGGAGTCCCACACCGAGCCCAAATCTCCGGAGCTCTCCACGGACGAGTCACCAGACACGGAGCGAGATGCTGTGGGCAGTACAACCCAGAAGAGTCGCGGCAGGAAGCGCCGTGTGCTCTTCTCCAAGGCGCAGACCTTTGAGCTGGAGCGCCGCTTCAGGCAGCAGCGTTACCTGTCCGCCCCGGAGCGGGAGCACCTGGCCGGGCTGATCCGCCTCACCCCGAACCAGGTGAAGATCTGGTTCCAGAACCACCGCTACAAGATGAAGCGGGCCCGGGTGGAGCACGGCCTGGAGGCGCTGCAGCTGATTCCGGCCCGCCGCGTCGCCATCCCCGTGCTGGTGCGGGACGGGAAGCCCTGCGATCGAATCGCAGCGCAGGACCTGGAGACGACTCTCAGGTCCAGCCTCAGCCTGCCTCTGTGTGCCTACTCGCCGCTGCTGCACCCCGCCTTCAGTCCGGACCACCCCGGGCTCCCGCAGCAGCACCCAGGGGTGCAGCAGCTGGCACATATGTACCACTGGAGCTGGTGAACACAGAGGCATCATTATCTGTATCTGTTCAGTCAACATGATCTGTATCTGTATTCAGACAGACGACAGGAAGTGGGCGTGGTTTATACCAGAAGTTAAAGGGATAGGTCGGATTATTTAATGTGGGGTTTTCTGAAGTACTTATCCACAGACAACCTTTTCTAAAGGGAATCTACTATTATGTAAGCTAAATATCATTCTCTCCAAACCAACCAAACTCCACTGGTAAAATCAGCTATTTTATTTTGCAGAACACAGAAGCTGTTCGTTTACTGCTGCCTTGATTGGTTAGTTTTTTGATGAATCTTAACTGTCATTTTAAAACACATTAGTCACACAATAACACAAAAAAACTAACTAATCAAGTCAGCGGTAGACCAGCGACTCCTGTGTGCTGTGAGGTAAAATTATTAATTTTGTGAATGGAGCTTGGTTGGTTTGGAGAGAGTGATATTTGGCTTATATAACTTCAGTTTCCCGTCAAAAAAGGCTGTCTGACAGCAAGGTAAAGCTGCGAAAATATTCTAAATATAGGGAACAGTTGTCTGAAATACATGTTGCTGCGGACCCTGTCCACAGCAGTTCATTGCTTAGCTTCCTGCACTGGTACTCCTGCTGTTTCTCCAAACTGGGACCACCAACTACGGATAAGTACCTCATACAACCACACTTAAAATAGTCCGAACTATCTCTTAAAGGTAGTTAAAACCTTTTTTAACGATGTCAGCATCATCATGGAGCTCAGAAATACCTGTTTCCATCACATTATTTGTGCTTTCCCGAATAATGTATTCATATTCGGGTGCATCCCTGTGGTGAAGTCTGAATCAAACCTGTTATTGGGGGAAACAGTTCATAAAACAAGGTCAAGTTCAGCCCTGAAATGGTTGTTTCCCTTTGCAGATTTGGCTTCCTAAAATGATAACTGCAAAAGAAAGAAAATGATATCTTTGGTGTATATCAGAATGTGATTCTTCCAGAAAAAAAAGTTGTATTTCCCAGAGAGGATGAATGTCTTGAAACAAGGCAGAATAATCAGGTCACATGATAAGATTAAAAATAAAGTTATTTTTCACTTTCTGTTTTAGGTTTCAGCCTTTCCTCCAGTTCAAATGAGCAGTTATTTGGGCATTTATTTCATGTATTTTTCAAATCCCCCTTTCAAAATGACCTTTTCTGTCTCGTGCATACTGAGTCATTTGATTTTAAATTTCATCACAGATAAAGAAAAGACTGTTTTCCCCATTCAGACGCGCAAAACGTCTAAAACTACACTGTAAATTATGAAAAAGACTGAAGTTGAACTGATCATCAAACCAAACGTTTTCTTGTTTTTAGGGACTTTTTTGTGGTTGTTTGTTGTTTTCATTGTGTTTTTTCTGCAACAGTGTCACTTTTATTGCGAGTGTTTTATAAATCTATTTATAATGTTGACCGGTGAGTTGTTTTGTAATAAGCTGGATATTTATGATGGTGAATAAAAGTTGGAGCAGGTGTGAGTGGTTTGATTTCAGCCTGTTTGCTCTGACAGGAATATTAATAATACTGTTCTTTAGAGATATTAGGCCTGTAATTTTTAATATGCACAATCTTAATTTGATCATTTATTTCCAATAATTCATTATCCAACCATAACAACACAGCTTGGACTAGATTCACTGATAGTTATGATGTATAATTTTTTTTTAATTCTTAATAAATTAATTGAACTCTATTCTAGAGTTAATATTTTAGAAGTAATAACTTTGTTACACTACTTTTAGGTTAAATCTATAATAATCCAAAACTGTTTTCATAAGATTCCTAAAATTAATCAAAAAGTTCATGGAGTTTGGTACATTTGCAAATTTCTCTTTAATGTATATTATTATTTGTAATGTTTTGCTGTAGGAACTTAACATGTGTTTATTAGAGCTGTAGTGATTTTACAGTGAACTAGAAGAGGTGCAGACCCCCCCAGGCAACAGATGGTGAAGCACCTACTGCAATGACACCACCAGTTTTGCCAACATTAACAAAATCCCTATGGTCTCCGAATCATACAAGAATACTATATAAGTGGAGTCAGGGGTTATGGGGACCACACACCTGACCCTACACCTGCATATAAGGACATTCATGTCTAAAGGGGACATGAGGTCATGAACAATTTATCTAAAAGCAGAGCAATGTGTACACATGAAAAATATGAACTTATAGGTATACATGAAAAAAACAAACATTTCCACGGTTGCTGAAGCAGTTGTTGATCTCTTACGGCCCCTAGTGGACAGTTAAGAAAAGTGAGAAGTCAGCTGTCAACGGCTGTATGAAACAGAGAAGTCAGAAAATAGAATTACTGCCTCACAGTTGTTTGTCTCCACCAACCAGTCAAGTTACAGTTTAAATCCATGTCTGTCCACACTCATATAATGTCTGTAGTGAAGACTGAAGGAATTTAATATGGAACTTATCACTATACTGACCTGTAACTTTGAAGGAAATTAATAAAAGATATTAAGTGTATTTTTATCACTATAGAGTGTGTGGTTCTAGTGAATAATGTCCAGGTGGAAACATTTTTTTACAGAGGAGGACAGAGGACTGATAGAGAGCTGAACATTATGATGTCACAGTGGAGCTGACCTTTGACCTTCTGGACATAAAATGTCATCACTTCATCATTTTATCCTGTTAGATATTTGTGTGTAGGCGTGAGGTCACAGTGACCTTTGATCATCAAAATCTAATCACTTCATCTTTGAGTCCAAGTGGACATTTGTTCAAAGTTTGAAGAAATTCCCTCAAGACTTTCTTGAGATATCGCGTTCACGAGAATAGGATGACCTGAAAAGATAATGCCTGTGGCCGTAAAAATACAGAAACACTTCTTAATGCATGCTTTCTACATTTATGTAGGTTTTTCCAATTGTTTTTTTCTAAATTTCTTCATATATTTCATTTCTTTTAATTCAGGCTATTTCTTTCTTTCTTTCTTTTTAATTTTGGCAGTTTTGGTCCTCCATATGTCAAAGACATAAATCAAAAATAAATCAAAACACAATAAAATGCCACTGAACACTCACTCCTTTAAAGTGGAAAATGTCATTTATAATATGAGTTAAATGATCATTTATGGCATCAGATGTGATGCAGGTACAGAGCTGATTTTGGTTTGTGTTTTCTTCTCTTCAGAGTGAATATTTTTGTTTCCTGACAGGATTAAAACATCTTTACTGCTGCAGACGACTTCATTCAGCACAAGACAAGCAGCTATTTACTGTGTTGTTACAAAGGAAAGAAAGACCCCCCTGTGTGTGTGTGTTGGGGGGTTCTCTGTATTCAGGGGGGGTCAGAGGTCGGCTCATCTCAGAGGGATGATGTCACAGGAGGAGGAGGAGGAGGAGGGGTATAGTGGAAGCTTTGAGACAGTTATAATGCATCACCTGCTGCTACAAAAGAGAAGAAGAAGAAGAAACGCAAGAAAGATACCAGGACGAAGAAAAGAAGACAAACAGATCTAAGATTTGGAGTTTAAAGGACCAGTCTGGTGTTTTTGGTTTGTTTCAGCTCACACTCAACACACACACACACACACACACCACACACACGTTATTGTACTGCAGACATTCACAAATAAATAATGACTGTGGTAATTTTCTATATTTTTCTTATTAAAAAGAACAAAACCAACAGCCTGGTCTCAACAAATGACGTATGATTAACACACCTGACTTAAGGCTGAGATAGGCAGTTTATTTTATCATTAATAATCTTTAAGCATACTGTCACTCAAGTCATCTGAGAGAAAATCTAGGCTGTGAAAAGAGATTTTTTTTTGCTTAAACAATCACCTATCTTTCTCCAGAATCGTTTCCTGTCCCTTTAAGTCATTTTCACAAGTTATCATCAAGTCTTTTTGGTTTTTCATCTGTCATTTCATGTGTGAGGGAAAAAACGGGTAACGACAAAGTCCACATATGGAGGAGGTTGTCAGTTTACAAACTCTACTACTACTCTGCCTCTGACTGATGAACACTGATATTCTTACCCTAACTTGAACCTCTTGTGTAAACCTGACCAACCCAGCCAACGAAGGCGAGAACTAGCCAATGAGAGGCAGAGTAGGGCGGGTCATGTCTTCGCCACATAGTAGAATTCACAATTATAGTAAGAAGGTTGGGCTGGAAGGATTTGTTGTACGTAACTTAACACACTGATTTTAACTCAAACTGTGATCTTTTCTTAAACCTGACCAAGTAGTTTTGTTGTTCTGCCATATCCTCCCAATAGATCCCCTTTATCAACTGATCAAGTTTAAAATGTCATAAACATGCAGGTGCAGTTTGGTAGAAACTGCTCCTAACAGGGTCTGTGGATTATCTCGAGTAAACAGGTCATTATTTCTGCAGAGAGACACTGCTGTTGAGTTTTTCAAATGTATTTTTTGCTTTGAGCACCACATGCTGAGTGTCATATAGTCCCATCAGAAGGCAGAAATCTCTATGACTGATATTCTCAAAACTCTGCATCTCACTCCAAGATTATTTAGATGAACAAACAGCGCAGCAGGTAAGAGGAAACAACATGCATTTTTGATTTTGGGGTGAGCTGTCCCTTTAATCTGCACTCACACCTGCATAACTAGATAGTTTTAATAACAATAAAACATGATGTTCACTGTAAACATTTAAAAATGTGCAGCAGGACCATAAACATTTTTATCTGTTGATTCTCACAGTGAAGTGGAACCTGTTTATTTAAATAACAGTCATATTGTACATGTTGTTTTTAGATTTTGTTTGTTTTCATATTCTGTTTTCTAATCAGACCTTTCTCTATATTTTCTCATACTGTATTTATTGTCAGGTCCATTTTATTTATAGAGTCGCAACTCATAACAGAAATTATTCTCAGGGCACTTTTCATATAGATCAGGTGTAGACTGTACTTTTTAATAATATGTATGTTACTATACTCCAATTAAAGAAGGCACATTCCTTGTGTGTGTGGAAATCTACTTGGCATTAAACGTGATTCTGACAAGACAAATAGAATGAATGTACACAGGTGTGATTAGATATTTCAGCTGTCATTAAGATAATTTCTTGTCTCATTTTATATAGTTTTTCATTTTAAAACAAACATTTTATTTGTGTAGATTTCATGTCTATACTGTCTATTATGATTCTGTCAATTTTTTTGGTCACTAATGTATATTTAATCATTCATTAATTCAAAGTCAGAGAACAGTATAAAACATGTTAGATGCAGTCAGCGTCACACTGCTGTTCATCATCTAGCCAGCAGGTGGCAGCAAAAGCTCAATCAAAGCATGCTTCTGCCTGCAGACACACACACACACACACACACACACACACACACACACACACACACACACACACACAGTAATGTAAAACACAAACCGGTCCTCACAAATATAGATCAGCAAACTGGGAGAAAGTTGAGGTATGACATATAATCAATAATCAGACTGTTCTTATTCTATCAGCGCAGGTTTTGATCTTTTCATGAGACTTGTTGTCAATAAGAAAAATATGGGATATCGTCAGACTGAAGGGTCGTCCACAGCAGCAGGGACGATAACTATAACTAACTATAAATATTTTATTTTGAAATTGTTACAACTCAAGTGGAAGGTGGAGTCCAGAGTACTATGTTATTGTTATAGTTATTGTTGTTGGTCTGCAACCTTTATGTTCACAAGAGGAAAAAAATCTCTTTTCCCTGAGAACTTTTCTTTTTTTTTTTTTTTTTTTAGGATTTGGCATCCATAGTGAGCTCATGGAGACTCAAGAAGACGAGAAAATTTAGAGGAAAAGGCACCGAGCCACAGACGTGGACTATGATGCACATTTTAGGTGACGAAGTATTAAAACTTTTTTTTTATTTGGTGTATAGGCTACATAATTTTACAGTTGGCAAATGTAAGAATCATTGTACACTGCAATAACTGCGACAACTCAGAATTTCAAGGCACTGCAACAGATTTTTGAGTTTTGATCCAAACAACTCTCCATGTTTTGAAATAAACCTTAAGAAGTTTTGCTGACCTAAAATCTTTAGTTGAGATAATTTACTTTTCTTGAATCTTTGACATTTAGAAACTTACAGAACATATATTTCAAATGTTGGTCACAGTGAACTGTGAACCTGATTTGTCATTATTTTGGTGCCTAAAAATTAAATGTTTTTAATTCTAAATATTAAAATTTTAACCATCATTCACTTTCACTTGAATGAATTTACACAAGAATTTTTAAAAATTTAGTTTCTCCATTTTCAAAGCTCAAAGATTTAAGTTTATTTAAAGATGAAAAGTAAATTATCTCATCAAAAAATTAGCTGGTAAAACTTTTTTCAAAACATAAAAGTTTGAGTTGGGCTCAAAACTCAAAAACAACAGTTATTCATTTCTGTATTTTTTTCTTTTTCCAAAGTCACACAGAGCCACAGGAGAGGAGCTGAAGAGCTGCACGAGGCTCCAGAGCTGCAGGCTGCAGACTCCTGGTGTGGCCTTTTATTCTTCTGTCATCTGTGATTTCTTCATTGTAGTTTCTATAAATGATTGTGTAATGACAGGCTGGTTCTTGATGGTTTCAGTAAACACTGACCTGTGACAGATGATTTCACAGTGTGAGCTGCAGAGGACTTCAGGTCTGACTTGTTGCAGCTGATGATCACTAGAACATAAAAACACATCAGCTCAGTTCAAACAGTCCAGGAAAGGAAAACTATTTACACACTGAACCACGATTGACTCCAAATGTCTCATCCCAGATTTAAAACTCAAATTTAAATGGTAAGTCTGGTATTTTTTTTTTTTTTTTTTTTAACATATTTTGGGGTTTAAATGATGAAAAGTTTTAGAACTGGTCCAGTAAATCGTCTCAGCTGCAGCTACAAAATGGGCTGCAAGTGTTTGTTTTTCCACTGACGGGCTCAGATTGTTATTCTAGGTGTCTTACAACATAATGGAAAGGATCCCTGCAGAGATAAACCTTATCAGACGGCCCTTTCAGACGAGGAAACTCAGCCTGTTATATCGCTCTCTTTAAAGCCACCAGACTCCTTTGACAAAAACAGTCATTTTACCTCACAGAACACAGGAGCTGCTGGTCTGTTAGTTTGTTTGTGTTATTGTGAGACTTTGGTGTTTTAAAGAGTGACTTCAGATGCAAACTAAAAGCCTGTTTGGTGTCTGCTGGCTGAGGTGATCTGCTGGACCAATTCTAAAACTTTTGTACCCATTAGTCATTGTCAGTGTTGGGAGTAACGTGCTACAAAAGTAACTAATTACAGTAATGTATTACTATTGGCTGTAACGCAGTAATATAACTCATTACTAATAAAATTTCTGTAATATTATACCAGTTACAATCTAAGTAACGCGCGTTACAACGCATTTTAACCCGATTAGGTGTTGTTTTTTAAGAATTCCACCAACCCCGCGAGACATCCTGACAACAGAAAAAAATCTGCGAGTAAGAGTCATTTCCTGTTGCTGGAATTTGCTAAGATGACTACAGACACAGATTCTACATTTACGAGATGGACATGCTCGCATTATTTTCAGTTCGTCAGAGAAAAGGACAAGAACATAATAGTCAAGTGCAATCTGTGTGCGACACGAAGGGAACTCTACTTCAACAAATAGCACTAGTAACTTGAAGAAACACCTGGACTGGTGCCACGCTAACACTAAGCTAAGAGAGAGAGATGCACCTGCAGATAAGAGAAAGAAAACTGACAGCACCAGCAATGATGAGGTAAGCTAACGTTGTCATAGAGAGCAGGCCATGCGGCCATCTACCGTGTTATTATTACAAACCGCAACCTAAATGGCGAATCCACATGCTGTTGAGGTGCATCTGTGCACCTCAGGTTCAGTTTTTTTACACAATCATTATGCTACATGACCCTCCACTGAAGGTATAATCAGCTGCAATAAACTACATTTTAGTATTTTAGAATGCCTAGTCATATTTCTGCGGTTATTTTGGTGAAAGTAACTCAAAAGTAATGCAAATGTAGTGTAACGCATTACAATTCAGAGACAGTAATGTAACTAATTACTTTCAAATGACAGTAACTAAATATAATGTGTTACATTTTGGATGTAACTTGCCCAACACTGGTCATTGTGTAGACTTTTTACTAATCAGGACTGTATGTCTTGTGAAAGACGGCGCTATACATCACTTCCCTCAGCCACGCCTCCCTTTGGATAAAAACAAGTGCGTGTTAACGCAGAATAGAGTCTTAATAAGGTATTTCTATGTCAGGATGTACCACCTCTGACCACACGATGGAGTCATTCTTCAGACTGAAAGGACACTCATTAACCATATTTATTTAGTTTTTTAAGGACACCAATCATTGATCAGCAAAGACATAGCACAGCTGCTCACCTCACTGTCCAGAGGATTTGGTCTCTTAACAGCTCAAAAGTGATTCAGTTTTCTTATTTTATGTGTTTAAACTGGCATAGTCGTCAGGTTTTGACCCCTAGTCAAATTCAGAGCAGTTATTTTCACCCATAAGGAAGGAGGGGCACGATGCAGGAGCAAAGTGTCCAGATGAGTTGCTCTGATCTGCTGGATGTCCACAATGAGACACCAGAAGGTCCAGTTCAACTGGTTTATTGTAGCCATAAGAGAGCTGGTAGGCCAGTGGAGGCTGACACCAGTCGATGATGGTTTTATCTCTAAACAGAAGATATGTACCATGAAGTATCACTAAAGAACATCAGTGGGCATCTATTTTTCATGTCAGACCACATAAGAAATTGATCAGACTGAAGTGGGCCAGACACAAATGTGACATAATGGCTGAATCTCCCATAATGGAATAGTCCAAAGTGTTCTGTATAGGACACATGTAAAGGATAATGGTACAGTGAGCAGGTCATTATGATTAAATAAACCCCGACAGGATGATGCAGGGCCCCGATGTGAAGAATGATTTGATCAAAACAATATTGACTGTCCTTGTTAGATTTTAATAAAAATGTCTCAAAGTGCTCCTGTTGGTCTTTAGCATGATACTATCATGATTAAATTAACACATATGGAGCAAATATCTGGCTATACGTGACAATAATTAACACAAAATACAATTCTCCTAACTTATAGCAGCAGTATGTCACAATTGCAGACGTGAAAATGAGTCCTGCAGTCCAAACAGTGAGCTGGAGCCAGAGATGGTCTGTTAAATAGGTTGAAGTCCTATAGAATCTATAGGATGGTTGAAGCGAGTTGTTTCCCCTCGTCCCCTCCTTCTCAGAACTGGGGAAGCTCTGCAGGCTGTAGGAGCACTTCAGGGGCCTGAGACATGTGCAACATCGTAAACTGACAATAATAAGTGACAGTGAGTCCTCCGCTGTAAGTTGATCAGCTGTTTATAACTCTGTCATTTGTCTGTCCACTGCTCTGAAAACACAAACTCTGCAGTTTGAGTTCAGTAACTGCCTGTCTCACTTCCTGCCAAACTCCATTCACATTTTGGTCAATTTAACCCTTAAAAACATCCGCTCCTCCTACAAGATTATTCATGATTTCTTAGAACTTACAAACAGACACTTAGTCATTCAGCAAACATTCGGCATTAATTTGAACTCTGATGAACCTGAAACGGGGAAACAATAACGGTTATTCCAGCCTGGAGTAGAAATTTCAAAGGCCAATGCCAGTATTTCAACTTAGCATGTTTCATTGATCTCTGATGACACATCACAGTCATTTTATGATTGATTACAGATTTCTCCTTTAGCATAAATAACTTGATTCTGCAAATACATATGTACTGGGAACAAAGGAACTCACATTTTCATTCAGACAAACGTTAGTGCCAGTGAGGAGCCCTGCAGGTTTCTGCTGCAGTTAGTGCAGAGGCCTCCTGCACCTGAACTCAGTCACAGGCTCTAATTAACCCAGGATCCACCTGCTTCATGCTCCTCCTCCAGATCTGCTCTTCACATCTTCACAGCACATTTAGACCCCAAAATATGTAAAAACAGGACCAAAAAAAACAGAATTATGAAATTAAAATGAAAAAGATTGTTACAGAGGAGTATGAGTGGAACAAAATCACAAGAAAACAGCATGAAATCATGTGAAAAAAAAATTATATTAAACAAATTAAAATGATATTTGAATCACTGGATGGAAAACATGAAAGAAAAGGAACAGATTGACCTGACGATGGCGCTGTGGAGATGCAGTCCTCATGTTGCTTAAACAGCCTGCAGAGAGCTTTAATACACTCACACACACACTCACACACAGAGCTGCAGACATGTGAGGAGTGTTCTCCATGTTTCTCATATTTCTTAATGCAGCTTTAACTGCCAAGTGGTGCAGAGCCGGAGCCTTGACCCCCACCGACCTGCACACAGACACACTGAATGATTTCTGAAGACCACTTCTGGACGCCTGACCTCTGACCTCTGTTCCTACACACTGGAACCAGGTGAAGGCTGCATCTATTTTTCCCTCCCGCTGCAGCAGGCTGAAATGTGTGAGCGTGATGTAACCTTGAGTAAATAAAACATATATATAAAAAAAAAAACAGGCGCTCACACTCATGTGATCAGCTGGAGAAGAAGATCGAGGCAGGAAAATATCACAGAAGGTAAAAAGATGAAACTCTGTGAAGGACAGAAATGTAATATAAATGAAATATAAATATATGTTTTCATTAGTTTATAATCAGCTGAACATAAGCATCATTGTGTTTTCGTTACTGTAGATTGAGTCTTTCATGTCTACAGTGGCAGCAGGTCCTCTTTCACAGCCCGACGTGTTGCACCACCGTGTCGCTACAGCAGCCCAGAACAGACAAACCAAACACTGACTCTAGATTCAACATTTCACTTTTTTATGAGAGTTTTCTGCAGCCTGCAGCTCCGGAGCTCTTTAGCTGCTCTCCAGTGGCTCCCTGTGACTTTGGAAAAAAATTATATGGAAATGAATGACGGTTATTTCTTTTTTTAACATTTTAATTTTCATTTGTCGTTGTTGTAGGCCTGTGAAAAAGTTGAGAAACTCAAACTTTCAAGGCAGCATATTGTGATAGACTTTTGAGTTTTGAGCCCAACTCAAACTCAGACGTTTTGAAAATGTTTTACCAACTACAAACCTCTGTTGAGATCATTTGTTTTCTTAAACTTTTTTAGAAACCTGAAAAAATTAAATGAATTGAAGGGGAGGGACAGATTAGTTGGTTGCAATGTACAAGCTCACCACCAGATGCCACTAAATCTTAAACCTTTTAAATTACAGGATGTATTAATCTTGACGGCTCCTTGTTTAATGATGCTCTGCAGTCCCAAAAATCATTAATATTTTTTCTTGTTAGTGCAAAATACAAACTGTAACAACATGAAGAATATAACACACACACAAGTTAAAATTAAGTAACTTTTAGTTCTTTTCTCCCGTGTCGAGCTTCAGTTTTATGAAGAAAACATTGTTTTTATACTGTTTACGCTTTGTTTTGTGTTCCTGTGTGTCTCTGAGTTACGCTGCTTTGAATCTGTGTGCTTTTGTTTGTTGTCTTGTTGAATATGTGGAAATAATGACACAACAAAACAAAACCAACTTATTTTCTTTTCTAAACAAAGAAACAAAAAAAGTATTTTAGCATTTCAGGATGCAAGTTAAAATAATAATGATACTTTTTTGGACAAATATTTAAACAAAAATATCCTTTTGTGATTCAGAGGCTCAGTATGGAGTTCAAATGATCACAAAAACATGTTGTGCAAACAGAAACACAATTAAAAAGCAGCACAAACTACATCCTCTAAAATAAAAGTTGAATCAATACGTCACTTTAACAGATTCAACAAAAAACAGAACATTATAACCTTCATGAAGGGAGGATTCATCACAGGACTGACAGCATCAGTTTGAGCCTGGTGTATCCAGGCTCGGAGAGTAACAGATTACATGTAACAGGAAAAGTAATCAGGATACAAAACAAGTCAACATTACAGTTATTAAAAAGATGTAATCAGATTACAGTTACAGTAAAAATGGAGGATTATTTAGCAGGATTACAATTTTAAAATATAAAGAATAATTCAAGTCTTATTCTTTAATGACAAACTGAAAGAAAGAAAGAAAGAAAGAAAGAAAGAAAGGAGAGAGGGAGGTAGGTAGGAAGGAAAGAAAGAATCAAAGAAAGAAAGAATCAAAGAATTGGGGCACAGTTCAGGAGTTTTGGTCACGTCTCCTCAGTCAGACTCCACCGTCCTTCCGTCCCTCCGTCCCTCCACCTCGTCTCAGTGAGGAGTTTATAGGTCGTTGGATTTTTCTACGTTTCAGGAGCCAGGTGGTCTGGACGCCTCCCCCCTCCTCCTCCCTCCCCCCCTCACCCTCCTGGTTGGAGTGGGCCACCTTTTCAAGAGGCGTTCGGGGGCCCCAGCTGCTTGGCCTAATGCTCCTCCAGAGAGGCGAGGATTAAACTGAGGGGAGACACAGGAGCAGAGTCTGCAGAGAGATGAATGAAAGGAGAAAGCCAGGAGACAGGAAGACGTAAAGGGCGGACGGGGGTGGAGGTTGTAGTGTGTCTCCCCTCCTCCACCTCCTCCTCCACCTTCAGCCTCAGTCAGAGACATGAGTCGATGCCACAGGTGGTTTCACCTGACGAACAGGTCGAGAGAAGAAGAAAAAGATATTTTTAGGGTTATTTAAGTACCACAGATTACAAATACTCCATTACAAGTAAAAGTCCTGAATTCATAAAGTACAGAAATGTTATCAGCAAAAAGTACTCAAAGGTATAATCTGCAACTTTTTCTTACAAGAAAATATGTACAGACTTATATTACATAATGCTGGGACGTTTCACCAAACCATCATGTTGACGTCCTGATGTGTTTACGAACAGCTCGGACAAATTCTACAGACTTTAAAGTATCAAAAGTAAAAGTAGTCATTATCCAGAATGGCTCCTTTCACAGTGTTAAATAATGAGAGAATATTATCCTGTAAATGCATGTAAGAGCGCTTAAATGTTCTAGTTCATCACTGAGGAGCCAATTTAAGATACTTTGAATACTACTGGTACATTATAGTACTTTATCATATCATATGAGCATATTATGTATTCTGTTTAAAAAGTAACTAGTAACTAAAGCTGCTCAATAAATGTGGTGGAGTAGAACGTATAAAGTAAAATATAAATACTCGAGTAAAGTACAAGTATGTCTGAAATGTACAAGTAGCCTACAGTACTTAAGTAAATATACTTAGTTACATTCCACCACATGCTCATCTCTCAGTCAGCTCCTTACTATGACCAGTGGGGTCTGACACAAACAAAAAAAAACTTTCTTTTTAAAGTTTTGGTTATTTCACGTGATATTTTCTTTGTGTCTTCACAAATAATAAGTAAAGATGTTCTGTTTTTTACATTTTGATTGTTACTTATGAAGTTATGCTTATTTTAACTGAACAATTCACCCCAAAATCCAAAATATTACACATATTTTTCCTCTTACCTGTAGTGCTGGATAGTGGGACTAAACAGCCCTCAGCTTGTGCTGCTCAAAGCACCAAAAAATACTTTTGCAAAATGCAAAACCAGCGTTTCTTTCCAAAGTCATGACCCGGTTACTCAGTGTAATCCACAGACCTTGTTGTGAGCAGAACTACTTTCTTTCTGGTAGAAAAGAAAGTAGTTCCAGTAGATTCTAAAGTGGTTCTGGTTCCGCTGCTCTCTCTTAGATTCTACTGCAGAAAGAAAGTAGTTTTGACCTCTGATAGGAGCAGGCCAGACAGAGATTAAGAACCACAGGTTTAGTATGTTAGCATGTTAAAACTTTCTAATTAGTAAAGCAGATAAATTAGTTAAGGCTTATGAAGATGTTGTGATATAAAAACTGATTTACACAAGTGAAAGTTTACGTCCAAAAGTGCAAATACAAACCTTTGCTAATTAGTGACTTTTTCAGATGAGTTTAGAAAAATGATAATGTGCCAATGAGTCCCAAAGCACCAGTGATGAGTCTCCTGGACCCTGAGTACGTGATGTAAGTCACATGACTTTGGTCAGGCTGTGGCACCAAAACTACTCGATTAGGTTTGGGAAAAGTTCATGATTTGGGTTAAAATAAAGGGCGTCATGAGTCATTTTCAGGAGGTCACGTAATTAACAAAATTTAACTCAAAACCTGAAATAACTCACAGGACATGAACCCCAGACTGCTGGGTGTCTGTTTTCTCTCTGTTTGACCCCATCTCCTCCAAACATGGTTTTTATTGCTCTTCATACCCCTCTGGTATAATTACTACGGCCACTAGAGGGCACCACATCAGGGATAATATTACAGTGAGCAGGTTGTTATTGTGAAATAAATCCCAGCAGGATGATTCAAGACTGCTTTGCAGGGGCGGATCTTGTGGCACACGAGTGAAGCATTGTAGAAATATCTAAAGGAGTCAATAAATCAAACTCAAGAGACATTTTTCCAAATAGTCTTTTTTCACTGAACATAAACCCATAACTTAGTCTAAGATGTACAGAACAGATCATTAAATTATATGCATTAATTTAGACTTCTTGTTGTTTGACTTGTTATGTTATTTCAAAGATGAATCCATATTAATGCATTAAATCTGACAGCCCTAAGACAGATCTGCAGCCCTTGAGGGTCTATGGGGAGCTTCACTCCGACCAGGCACAACTTTTCATATACATATTTTTGAAGATCATCCAAAACTGGCGTGGCAAGGCACCTTTTAGCCACCCCTCTAGATCTGGCCCTGCTGCTTCGCTTTGTGGTTGGATCCTGCTCCTGCTATTAATTTTGGAGGGTTTTTAATAAAGTTACATCAGGAAAGTTTCCTTGTTTAATTTGATGTTGAAGGAGACATTTTGACTGCTAAAAATATTTTAATAAAATCACAAAATCTTCTTTGTAGCTCACATTCAGCTCAGTGTTAACTGACTTTATGGCTGTTAAAGTGTTTTCCTCTGCAAATTAACTCCACTAAAGAGTGTGAATGATTTGATGAAGTCTCTTTGTGGTTATTAAAGCTGCAGGTTCAGGAAGCTTGTCTGAGGTCGAGGACGCTGCCGCCTCGGACTTGAAAACGCTTTTCTTCTCCGATTTGCAGGAAGGTATTTTTTTCTTATTGATTACAAACGTGGAAGAAGAGAGTTGGCTCACCTTCAGAGGCTGATGTCATCCGTCTTTACAGAGTCGAGTTCTGCTGTAAACCAGAAGATGGAGCTTTTCAAAAGGGAAGAAAGACGTCAGAAGAAAGAAACAAAAAGATTTCTTGTCTTTCAGCTTCTTATTCGCAGCTGTTTTCTCTCTGCTTTCTTACATATTTGATGTTTTCTATGAAACCAGACTGCAGGAGAGGAAACATCAGGCTGAAGTGACTCCAAATAAATCTGAGCAGGTCCACCTTCTGCAGGGAGCTTCAGGTTTTAAAATTCAGACTTTTAGAATAAAAACACATATTTTTAGGGGAAACTAAATTATGGAATTAATTTTTCCACCTGACAAAAAGCTGCATCTCTATAAAATGTTACAAAAGATGCCTGAATGTATTTTCCTCATGTATTATTGTCCATGTTTACATATCGTGATGCATTAACTGTTCCTCAGTTTGAACTAATATCCCCCCTCACATACACACGCCTGCACACACTCACACACTCACACACAACCTTACACATCACATAATCATATTTTCTGCTTTTAAATGGAAATTAATATCACTGTTGTTTATTGTTGTTGCGATCAAACATATGTTTTTATTATTACTTTCCCATCACTTGTATTATTTCTGTATTTTTCTGTATTTCTAAATTCTTAATAACTTTGTGAAATTTGTATTAAGGTGGAGGCTTCAGATCAGCGTGCTGGGTTTTTTCCCTCTTTGTAGTGTTTATTATTTCTCATATTTGCCTTTTTGTATATGTTTTTTAATTGTGCAAAATAAAACGAAACTAAACTAAACCTAACTAAGCTAAGCTAAGCTAAACTAAACCATCTAAACTAAACTAATCCAGACTAAATAAACTAAAATTAACTAAACTAATCTTCACTAAACTAAACTACCAAACCATCTGTGAGGGAAACACGATTGAAACCAAAATCATCTGAAAATAACAACAAATAAAACAGGTGGAGTTTGAGTTCAGTGTCTCTGTCTCACTGCTGCCAAACTCCACTAACACTTTGTTCAGTTGAACTGTTCTAAACATGGACTCCAGAGCTCCTCTTCTTTTTATTGTGCAAGAACAGAGAACAGGAAGGAAAATTCTTTCTGATCCTGAACGATCAAAGTTCTTAGAACAAAGTTTTGAGGAACGTTTTAGGGACCATGATTGACGTAAATGTGACGTAAACCTTGATTGGTCGAACACAGAGGAGCGTTACAGTTGGTTGTTGTTGTTGTTGTTGTTGTTGTTGTTGTTGTTGTATGTTGTGCAGAAGTGACGTTGTTGTACCGACTGGCGGCCAACTTACGTCACTTCCTATTGGCTGTGAGAACACAAACAGAAAAAGGAAGAGTCAGCAGGATTTGTCCGAGCTGTTCGTAAACGCACCACAATTTATTGTTGAGTCTAATTTCCAGGACGTCAAAAACCAACGTTTAAGGTCCCAAACAGGAAAATCAAGAGAAATAAAGCTGCAGCGTCTCTGCAGATTCAGACACATCACGCTCCTCTGGTGGGTCAGAAGTGACGATTAAAAAGGATCATGATCATGATTATGATCATATTATGATCATGATGCAGATTCTTCTTTCAAAGTGTCTAAAACTGCTGGAATCAGCTCATGAAAAAATAATAAAATGTATTTTTAATATTGAACAATATATAAACTCCCTCCAGGTTGTTAAAGCCTCTAAATTAAATAAAAATAACAAATACAAACGGAATAGTGCTGTTGGTGGTGGAATGTAACTAAGTACTTTTACTCAAGTGCAAATTTGTACTTTTGAGTATTTCCATCTCATGACTCCTCTCCAATGTTTTGATACATTTATTTATTGAGATTTGATACAAAATGTGAAGAACTTTTTACACTTTTAAGAGTCCAGACTAGTTCATCATTTGAGTCATTTTTCATACAAACTGAAACATTTCATGACTTCAGCTGCTTTGTTTTTGTTTTTGTTTTTGTTTTGTTTTGTTTTTTTGTCTTAAATGACATTAAATTATTTTGAGGTTTGGACTTTGGACAGACAAAAGCAGACATCTGAAGACTCTGAGCTGTTTAATTATGAATAAAATACAGAATAAATTGATCAATCAGTAGATTAATCCATAATGAAAACAATAATTATATCTATTATTTAGCATCAGTTGACAATAGTTAATAATATTTGTGCTTCAACCAACAAAGAGAAAAATGCTGCTTAAACATTAATACAAGAGTAGTAATCATTTATATAGTCCAAACTGTAGATCTTTACGTATATTATACACTCACAGGGGTCATTTCTCTGGATTCTCTTGCTTCACTTTTACTTTTGACACTTTAAGTGTATATTCCTGATTAAATTATTCAGTGTAGGACTTTTACTCCTATTGGACTCATGACTAAAATCTGAGAACTACTGAATCCTTCATCACTGGAAATATTAAAACATTTTAGGAGTATTTTTAAAAAAAAGGAAAATAAACTCATTTTGCCAAATTAAAGTCATCATAAACTCACATTAAACGTCTACAGGAACGTCTTTCAGTCGCTCAACATCAAGTTTCTTTAACTTGAAACTTCCTGTAAGTAATTAATACAGAAAACCACAATCAGAAGACGAGTTCCTGTGAAAACACAAAGTTAAAACACTTTAAAGTTCAATTAAACTAATAAACCAAAGCAGCTTTCAATGACATTAATATACACACAGCTGGAAATGTAGGATTAAATTAATAAATTAGTTACATGGTTAATAAAGAATAATGGCATGACAAATTTAATATTAAACGCCTGCCTGGATATCTGAGAATATTCTGACAAAGTTTAAATATTAAAATAATGTGAAAATGTTCTGAGAAGCACAAACCTCCTCATCTACAGCCACTGAAAAGATAATAAAGATCAGAAAACACTCAGAAATATTAAAATGATATTTTAAGAGTTAGAAACAGCTTTTAGCATCAATTAAACAAGAAGTAAATGTACTTTAGAGGAGAGGTTTTCAACCTAAACACAGACACATTGTTGATCCTTATGAGAATATTCTGATATTATAAGATTGTTTTAAAAACTCTTAAGACATAATAATAATAATAATGAATGAAGTTAAATTACAGCTGTAAACATCTGTCAACAGCAGCAGGTCACCGCAGAGCTCCACATGAAGTCCTCCAGCTGGACTCTCCGGTGGTTCTCTGGTTCTGGTTCTGGTTTGGTTCTGGTTCTGGTCCCGGCGGGTTGTTTCCTCTCAGTCTGACCGCCTGCAGCAGCTCTGAGCCGGACTGAAGCTCCGCTCTGGTCCCGGTGGTCCCGGTCCGGTTCCTCCCGCAGCTGGACGGTTCACAAGCGGAGAGCAAACAAAGAGAAAGAAGAAGAAGAAAAAGAGTCGTTTTTAATCCGCGGCCCAAAAACTACAAAGAGCACGTGAAGTGATGTGACGCAGGCAGCAGGTCAGCAGGTGATTGGCTGCTCGGACTGTTGAACTGAAGTGAAGCAGCTGCACGATTAAAGGTGAAGTTCACTAAACTTCTGCAGCTGTTTACTGCGAGAAAAATACAGAGCTGACAGCCGACAGTTTAACATCAAGTGGAAAACAACTACTGAGGAGAAAAAATCTTATTAAAAATAGAATTATATATTAAATATAATATTTATTTATGTTAATATTAGATGATGAATAATGAAATAAGTAAAATAAGAGTATAATCATAATTAGGCCTAATTAAAGGAATGATTAAGGTAAAATTCTCTGCAATAAATGTTAAAACCCTGAAGAAAAAACGTGAATAAATTAATAAATTCATGACTCTGAAAATAAATGTTTACAGATTAAACTTTAGTTACTGTGAGTTTTAAGAGTTCAGCCTTTTGTTTTCTGTGTGGCTTCAAAAACGTTACTCCAATAATTAACTGACTAAATAAATAAAAAAAAAACAAGTTAAGCCTAATAAATAAATTAGAAAACAATAAATTCATGAATAAAAACTAATAAATAATAAACACTTTCAAGAGATTAAAATATTTTAACAGTGAAGAAATTATTAGCCTAAAAGTTTTATTTATTTATTTATTTGATTGAAATTTTGAGTTAATTTAAACTTTTGTGAGAATTGAAAGACATATCGAATATAAATATATGAAATAGTCACGAAATGTGTAAGGACACAAATAATCTTTTTTTTTTTTTTTTTTTTTTTTTACTGAAAAAGTAGTTTAATAATTAAATAAATTAATAATTTGTTGGCTAAAGAAGGCAGGTCTGTGGTGCGGACACGTTATTAATAATAAAAGATATATTTCGGTGATTTTATGTCCGTCACAAATGATTCAATATCCATCAAGTTGCGTGAATTCAAAAACAGATCAAATGAACAATAAAACCAAAACAAAAAAAAAGTTCAACATTTATCTTCAAAGTTAGTACCAAGAAATATTTCTATTTTCAGTTCAGGTTCTTTTCAGGTTCTACGCAGCAGATTTTAAATGTTACGATCTGGAACAAACGAGGAGCTGAGCAGTTTTTTTTAAACTCCTGGAGTCAGTAAAAGGTTCAGAGTTGTTGCTTAAAACCATCATGAGTTAACTTCTTTTTTTTTACATTTGTTCTCTGTCGTGTTGTGAATATTTTCTTTGTGCCAAATAAAGATGATTTCAGAGAGTTTAACTGGACACCGTGTTTGTGTTGATGGAGAGTTAAAATCATAAAGATACTTCAAATAACTCGTCAAGTTTCCGTCAACAACAGAAATTCAGCTTTAAAAGTCAGAATCCTGCAGAAAGAGAAAAGAAAAAAGAGGAAATACAACCGCAGCCTCAATTCAGATCAATTCATGCGTAAGTGAAAATGAAAGTGAGACAACAGACCTGAACACAGACGACGGACGGACAGACACACAGACAGCCCAGAAGTTAAACCTGCGTCTTCCCAAAATGTAAAGAAAAAATAATTTAAACCATTACAGCCAATATGAATCTAATATAAATAACAATCAATAATCAATAACAGTTGACAGGTGATCAATGAAGTGATTTCAGCTCATTTAAGATCAGTTTAGTGATCAACATTACAATTATTCATCATATTAAATAAGATAATGTAGTTCAACAGAGTCAGTCAGTTCAGACTCACAGATGAACTGAATCCAGTCTATTAATCAGAGTTTAACAAAACTTGGTTTAAAATGAGTAAATCCAGATTTAAAATTAAGCAGAGCTTTGTTGCACGATTAAAATCTAATCCCAGTCAAATAAATCAGTTCCAAATTAATAAATCCACTTGAATCCATTGTAAATACAAATTAAATATGAGATAATATAACCTAATCAAAATAAATGAATGAATTCAAGAGCTGCTGGGACATATTAAGTATAAAAGACAGCAGAAAAACTTGAACTTTTGGCTGCTCTGTATTTCTGAAGAAAACAAGTCATTGTTTGTGAGTGAGCTAAAAGAAAATAACAAAACAAAAACAAACAAAGTTTTTTAAAACAAGTATATTGTTGCTAAAAAGTTAACTAAATGTTACATTGTGAGCTAGCTACCTAGCCAGAATTTTACAAAACGTTACATTATTTGCTACCCTAGCTAAAAAGTTTTTTAAAAAGTTTGCTGGAAAGTTAAAAAGTTAACCAAACATATTGTTTTCTAGCGACGCATTTTTAAATGAAGTTGTTTTGTTCGCTAGCTAACGAAAAAGTAAAGCAAAATTTACACTACTTGCTAGCTAGCTAAAAAATTGAGTCGGCCTTCTCGTGAAGGTAAAGAAGATCTTATTTCTACTTTGAGAAACGTTTGTTGGCAGAATTATTAACTAGAGTGAAAGAAAAAACTTCCCGCGAGGAAACGATTATTTTTCTCAATTCACCGAAAAAACAGCCAATTTGAAAGTCAAACCTCCTCAAGAGCAGGTTTAAAAATTACAACTGGATCACAACTCAATTACAGTTTGATGTTTTGCTGCAACACAATAAAGAGTAAAAACTAAAGTGAGATTTAAGGAGCAGTTTAATCTTTCTTTGATTTAAGATACTTCAAAAGTTTGGTTCAACATCATTTAAAGACGACCCCCCAATTAAAGTTATTTTGTCAATTGTTCGTTTTATTCTTCAATAAAGTTCTGTCATAAACTGGATCGCTCAGCAGATTATCTGTCATTGTTACATCAGACCCCAGCAGTGGGGTAGGTTGTAACAACAGAACTCTGTGTATTGAACAATAACTCTCATAATCTGTGATTGTTTATTAAACGTCCAAGTGAGTTTTATTTGCTGTAGACAAACATCAGTAACGTGTATTAAAGTCTGAGAGATCCAGAACAAACCAGGGGAGGATTTAGTCATTTTGGGGCCCTGAGACAAACAGTGGCACGGGGCCCTCCACATCTTTATCAACCCTTCAATAAAGAATAAATCATAAGAATAAACTTTTATTTATGGTGGAGTCTGGAGGATGAATTGAAGAGTCTCACAGCCTTCAGTTCTTCAGTCCAGAGGTACGATGGTGGATACTTCTGTATCTGTTGGCAGACGGCAGCAGAGTGAACAGACTGTGGCTGATGAGTGGTTCTTGTCTTTTTGTGTCCTTCCTTTTTAGTTAGTGGAGCACCAGCAAGTTATTAAAGACAGAATGATGGTTTTGTGTTGTTAATTGTATTACCTTTAATATATCCAATGGTTTTATTGCATATATGAAAGTTTTGTATATTGTTTTGAGCCAAGTGTTTTTATTTGTTTGTACCAATAAAATGAGTAACTAACCTGAGGCTCTGACACACTCGTGAATTAAGCATTTTGATGCAATTTTTTAACATATTTTTAGAAAGAAAAATCTCTGAATCACAAGTTTATGAGGTGTTATTTGAGGCCCTTGGTGGCTTGTGTGACAAAAAGTGTACTGCCATCCCCAGTCTCCCCTATATGATGTTTTTTGTTTGTTTGTTTGTTTGTTTTTAAGGGAAAATCCTACACAGTGTGACTTTGAGACCAGTTTAGTGACCATTATTAGAATTACTGATTATATTTCAGTGGTAAAATACATGTGAACAAAGTAAATTTAGCTCATCTGTGAGTTTAAATGATTTTATTTTGGAGTTTGTGTCTCTTGTTTGGGTCAAACCCACAAACCAAACAGCAGCAGTAGAAGAAGAAATCAGGTCCAAACCATTCTCTCCACTTACCTCTGTCATGTCAATTGTCATTGTTGGCTGTCGCTCCGCCCCTCCATGTGTTGGAGTCTGAGTCCGGCGGGATAAGGGCACCTCGTCTCCTCCTGCAGCCGATCAGCTGGACTTCTTCCCAGGGACGCTGAAGCAGCAAGACACCGGAGGGAGGGAGGGGGACCCGAGCACATCCAGCCTGCAGAGCCCGGGGTGTCCCGCCGCACCATGTCCTTCAGCCCAAAGCACTCCACCCCCTTCTCAGTCACCGACATTTTGAGCCCGATGGAGGACAGCTACCGGAGGTTCGGAGGCGTGGACGCCACCGCGGGGAGCCTCGGCTCCCAGCTGGGCGCCTACCGCCAGCCGCAGGTCTCCCAGCCCGGTATGCAGCACCATCAGCAGCAGGCGCAGCAGCATCACCAGCCGCCTCATCTGCACCATCATCACCACCACCATCACCATCACCACCTGTCCTCCTCCTCTTCATCCTCATCCTCCTCCTCTTCCTCAGCCTCGGCCACCGCAGCAGCAGCAGCAGCCGCCGCCGCGCTGGGACCCGGCGGGCCCTATCACGTGCCACACGGGGTGCCGCAGTTCTCCGGGGCCGTCAGCGGCTTCTGCAACGGCGGCATCGGGAACGTCGGAGACCTGCCGTCCTACCAGGAGACGGTGCGGAGCGGAGGAGCGGCGGCAGCGGCGGCGTGGTACAGCAACCCGGAGCCCAGATACCCGACAAGTAAGAGCAGCTCCAGTGTAAAAAGTTTGGTTTTTATTTTAAAGTTTTAGAAAAGTTTCGAAAAGATAGAAAATGTGAGTTGGACACGTTTTACGCACCGGATTTTACGCACGATGGAGACGTGCAACATTCCCATGATGTTTATGAATTTGAGAGAGAGAGTTTGGTCCTCAACAATAAGATTAAAGTGATATTTTACTGTTCCACAGGCTTCATCATCATCTTCCTTAAAACAGGCCTGCTCAGAATTCAGCTGGGTGACATTAAAACAATTACATTTATAACGTTTATTTAAAGTGTCTGTGGCGCGTGAAACATTTTTAATCACATTATAATAACCACAAAGTGTTTATGATCCTCCATGGTGATTGTAATTGCTAAAAAAAAAAAAAAACAAAAAACATTCATTTACGTTTGCTGTATTGATAAATAGCTTATTTTTTATATAATCCTAAAATTAAAGATAAACTTTTTTTTAAAAATCAAGATATTTGCTCGTTTTCTACTTAATTCTTCACCTCAAGTATTGTCTACATTATAAATATTGTTTTCTATTTTTATGGCCTAAAATAAATTCATCACCTGTTTTGTCTTAAATTGCTATAAATGCTTAAGTGACATTTATGGACCTATGTTATATTGATAAATTGTTCATTTTTGCCTTGAAATCAGGATCTAATCCCAAAATTAAACATAAACTGGGATAATAAAAATCTAAAGTTTTGCTTATTTTTTTTACTAAACTTTTCAGCTTTCATACTTTTTACATTTGATTTAGTTTTCAGTTTTTGTTGTATTAACAAGTAGCTTAGTTTTGCTTTGTTAATGGGATATAACCCCCAAATTAATTATAAACTATTATTATAAAAAATCAAGACATTTGCTTGTTTTCTATGCTACTTTTCAGATTTAGCACTTTTTAACATTTAATGTTGTTTTTTTAAGGCTTATGAATTCTTTAACTCTTTAAAGTCACATTCATTTACGTATGTTGTATTTAAGAATTGCTTATTTACATTATTTTTGCTTTGATAACGGGATATACATATATAATAATCAAGATATTTCTTTTCTTCTAAACTTTTCGGCTTACATAACTAACATTTATTATTGTTTTCTATATTTTTGAGATCTTTACATTCATCATCATTTATTGACTTAAATAGCTGTAAATTGTTGCTATAAATTTTTTAAGTCCTTGAAGTGACGTTCATGTACATATGTTGTATTAAAGAAATGCTTATTTTTGATTTGATATAACAGGATATGATCCCAAAATTAATCTAAACTTATAATAACAATAAACATTAACAACATTTCGGCTTATTTAACTTTAACTTTTACATTTAATATTGTTTTCTCATTTTTATTTTTTATTTTTTTTACTTTGAGAACGGAACATAACCCTAAAATTACGTGTACATTTATGTAATGAAAAACAAACAAAAAAAATGCTTGTTTTCTACAAAAGGTTTCGGCTTAAATACTTTTTACATTTAGTATTTTTGTGATTTTTAAAGATGAAATTTTAATCAGCATCTTACTTAAAGAAAATCATGTTTGCTCATAAATTCATGGATTTGATTATTGATGTTTTCTGGAGGAAAATGTCTCCAGTTAAATTCAGCAGTTTTTCTCATTAAAACGCTGATAATTTCTCCGCTGAAGTTTCCAGATTCATGGGCCCGTCGGCCGGGATGAACATGACCGGGATGGTGGGCAGCCTGGCCGGGATGGACTCCACCGCCAAGTCCATGGTGACGCTGCACGCCGCGCCGCGCAGGAAGCGTCGGGTGCTCTTCTCGCAGGCGCAGGTGTACGAGCTGGAGCGGCGTTTCAAGCAGCAGAAGTACCTGTCCGCCCCGGAGAGGGAGCATCTGGCCGGACTCATCCACCTCACCCCGAACCAGGTGAAGATCTGGTTCCAGAACCACCGCTACAAGCTGAAGCGGCAGGCCAAGGACAAGAGCGCGCAGCAGCTGCAGCAGGACGGAGGCGGTGGAGGAGGAGGAGGCAGCGGTGGAGGTCTGTGCCGCTCCTCCTCGGTGTCTCCGGTCCTCTCCAAGAACGGTAAGAGCTGCCGGAACGACTCCAGCGGCTCCAACCAGACGGGAAACCGACAGAGCAGCTCGGGGGAGGCCCTGACCGGGACCCCGCAGCAGCAGGTGAACCAGCTGTCCTCCACGGAGGAGCTGGAGGACTTGTCCCCGAGTCCTCCGCTGGGACTGCACGGTCAGATCAACATGACGCAGACGGACGCGGCGTTAATCGAGTACACAAACAGCATGATCGGCTCCAATTTACTGTACGGGAGGACGTGGTAGGGACAACGGGAGGAGGAGGCGGACAGACGGGAGCCCGCCTGTGGGGCTTCATTCCCGGGTTGGAGTTTTGAGAGAACCGCTGCAGGACAAAAACACGCACCTGATTTCTTTTTCTCTTTCCGTGCGTAAAGTTCTGGTTCCTTTACGCACAGTTTTGGTTCCTTTACGCACAGCTCTGGTTCCTTTACGCACACAACAGGGACTCAAAAGACACGCGGTGGTTTTGAGCAGCAAGGTGCAAAAACAAAAACTGTAAATTAGAGCCTCGAACTGGTCTGAATGTTGATCAGAATGTATTTTCTCCCTCTGAAAAACGAATTATTTGTTAAGTCTTTTTTTTTTTTTTTTTTTTTTTGTTGTGATCGCTGCTGGAAACCACAAAATCTAATGTGAGGGGTTCAGGATGAGGCACCGCTCTGTGCTTCCCGTTTATTTGTACCACAAATTAAATTATTGCAGGTTAGAGGCCGGTTTTACAGCTGTTACTCCGTTGGAATTAAACGAAATTGAGAAATATTTTCAGTGGAAGTTATAAGTCATTAAATATTCTTTGTCACAGCTGATTTTAATTTGTTTCCAGTATTGAATAAATGATATTTTCATTTTGGACAATTTCAATGTTTTTTGTGCAGCCTGAAGGAAACAGTTGGTAGATTTCAGAGTTTTCTTTAGAACGAATTTGGAGCAAAGACAACTATAATTTACAGCAGAAGTGAAGCTGCGATATAAACTGTGTCCTCCCGACATTTTGTCCAAAAGAAGCTGTGGTTCAACCTCACAAATTTCAACAGACTCAATAGACTTTGTGTCCTTAATGGCTTTTAATAAGAGAGAAAAAGTCAGAAGGAATCCAAGGAATTTAAGGGAAAATATGAGGGGAATGTTTTTAATATTGTCTAATATGATTCTACCAAAAATATCTTTTTAGTTGCAGGCGTTTAGTGAGAAAAACTCAGAAAATCTGACAAATGTTTATTACTCATAAAAGATTTTTCTATAACATAAAAAAGTTAAGAGATCCGAGCGGTCGTTCAAAGGTTCAAAGGTGTTTCTTCACCCTGGTACTTTTTTACTTCCTAAAATTATAATTTAAATAAACATCACTACATTAGTAAAGCTGCAACGATTATCGATTATTGATCAACTATTAAATTAATCGCCAAGTATTTTGCCTATCAATTAATTGCTTTGAGTCATTTTTTATTAATAAAATCTAAGTTTCTCTGATTTCAGCTTCTTACATGTGAATATTTTCTGGTTTCTTTCCTCCTCGAAGACAGTAAACTGAATATCTTTGAGTTTGTGGACAAACAGGACATCTGAGGACGTCATCTTGGACTTTAGGAAACAGTGATTGAAATTTTTTCACTCTTTTATGACATTTTATAGACTAACAAAGGACATAATCAACAGATTAATCAATAATGAAAATAATTGTTGGTTGCATACTTCTCAACATAAACTGGTACTGATCCAGATAAATGTTGGCAAAATACTTTAAATGTCACTTAAAATCACTAAAACTTTTAAAACATTTGTGGCTGCATTGATGAACAAACTTATTTGCTTTTCATTAAACTTGTTTTCTTTACAAAGATGCTGCACAAAAACGAGCCCAGTGCAGTGCAGTTCTGCATCCAACTCAACATGTCTCATGTAAAACTGTTTAACTGAACGTCAGAAAACAAGACCTTCATAAATCAGCTGTTTTTTAACAAAATGGAAAATTTGGTATCATCATTTTCAGTATTTTTAGATATTTTTCCCCACCTGGATTTCTTAAGACTTTTGATGTTATGATGACATTTTAATGAGACAGTTGAAAGAGTTTCTGTTGTAATTAGTGTGGAGTCACATCGTTCAATGATTGTACAAACAGTAGTTAACTAGAAGGCTAGTTAATTCAATTTAAGGCAGATTTTGCAATAAAAGTGAAAATATATGCAAACTCTTCTCAGTAAAAATTAGAAGTAAGACAAACTGACAATAACACAAACATTTGTCCTAACAGCAAAAAACAAAAACAGGTTTCAAAAGTTAAATTTAAGACATTTTAAAGATTTATTTCACACCCATACTGATTAAAAAAAGTCAGAAGGTTTTAGTGACGTCTGAACAGTGAACAGTTTCAAACAGCTCAACTGTCTTAAAATCTTTTATACAACTGATGTTCAGCTGAACTCCACTATATTTGGGTTTGCTCTAATAAATTCTGACCGAGTTGCACGTTACTGCTTTTTGGTTCCATGTTGGTTTTGTTTTGTCGTTGTTTGTGTGATCAAGACAAATATTTTCCAAAAACACATTTAAAACTCAGACTAAACTGTGTAACTTTATTAATGTAACTTCATTAGTCCAAACAATTTAAGACCTGTTAACATCATATTTAAAACAATTTAAGACATTTTGATTATTAGATTTCAGCCTTTCTAAGTCTGTAAGGACCCACAGGAACCCGACATAATTCAATTTTAAGACAATTCTGCAATAATAACTAAACACAAGATGTGAAAATATGAGTGTGTTCTTCTCAGTAAATACATACGTTGCCAATTCAAATTATAACCAATAATAACCAGTTGAGTTTGTCCAGATATTCATTAAAAAGCAAAAACTTAAAAGACTGTAACAAAATATTCACATTCCAACTCTCGTGCTTTGAGTGTATTTTAGACCATTTAGACCATTACAGCAATCAATCAATATCTAAGAGCTATCAAACACACTTTATGACTATTTAATACTGGTTTATGGACATTTATTAGTAAATTTGAATTTGAAGACATTTTAAGATATTTTAAGGACCTGTACTCACCCTGCGGCCTGAATGTACCAAAATATTCACTAGAAAATGCTCAATATTTCAGAAAATGCAGTAAAACCTGCTGCAGTTTAATTAAAGTGAACGAATGTTGATTCTAATGTGGGATTTATTTTAAGAAAGAGACTTTTAAAAGGTTTTTGTTCTTTTAATTTTAGTAAATCTTAAGTATGCATCAAAAATAATTATGAAGCGTTTCCTTTACCTGAAGACAGAAAAAATTATTCCTGTCAAATATTTCAGTGTTTTTAAATGGAATTAAAAGACTATTTTAAATATACCAGAATATTGAACAAGAAATGATCAATGTTTCTGATATTCTGCAGTAAAAACGTGTGCAGTTAATTTTAAGTGAAGTGAAGAAATATTGATTCTATTGGAGGATTTATTAAAAATAAATAACTTTTTAGGTGTTTGATTTTTATTCTAGTAAAACTTAAGTGTGAATGAAAAAGGGAAATGATAAAACAGAGGAGATTATTCCTGTCAGACAAATATAATCTACTTACACATCAATGTTTTATTTCTTTTTAAACACATGAAAGACTTTGGAGAGATTTCTCTCAAAAATAAACACAGCGGGGCACTTTGTCCTTGACTCACTTGTATTTTACAAGTTTTACAGGCTGTTTGTCTTAAAAATCACAAGTTACATGATGTTTTTTTTTTTTTTGTAAGTAGAATAAAAAGGAAGAAAAAACAAGTTCCATTGTACAAGAGGACAATAAAAAGAAAAAAGGTGACATGTCTCCCCTACAAATACCCCCCCCCCATTGAAGTCCCAAAGTCCAACATTACTTTGAGTTTTAATTCCAGTTGTACCGTCTGGATGGAGGAGGAGCAGGGTAACCTCTGCCGGAGCTGTAGCCCTGAAACACAAACACAACACAGTCAGAACAAATTCTGCTCAGGCTCGTTTACTGGACGAGATACTGTCCCAGGAAACATTTAACCTACGATATTTTCATTTTAAGACCATTTTAAGCCACTGATCTAATGATAATCAGGCAAAAGTATATCCTTTCAAATTAAATTTCAATTAACTTTTAGTCCTCAGGAATTAAAATGTGAAAAAATATTAACTTATCAGCAAAATCTGTCAGTTTTTTTTTTTTTTTTTCTGTTTATTCGGCTTTTACATGTTGTGAAAAAACAGTTAAGTGCTGCATCAAAGTCTTAAAAGTGTTGGAAACACCCTGCTGTTAACTCCGGTATCATTTTTATGTTACATTCAGGTTTCTGCAGGTGTCAACAAGTTAAATTTTTACTTTTTAAGACTTTTATGAAGCCAATGTTTCATATTCATAGTGCTCCAGTTCGCATTAGTAGTTATTTTGTGGTTGTAACATGATCAATTAAAATTTTCACCCAAAAACAGACTAAAGTAATGAAACCTAATAAAAATAATGTTAATTTCTCAGTTGTTTTAGGGCCTAAAATTCAGATTTTTGGATTTAAGACTTGTTTAAGGTCCTGCAGAAACCCTGTATGTAAAAAACACACATGTAAACACAACTGACAATAATGAGGTGCGAAAAAAATGAGGTCATGTCGATAATTATCATGACAGGACAAGTTCTGTATTAAAAAAATACATTTTAAATAAAACCACAGGTACAACCATGAAATACATCCAAAACTATCTACATAGATCTCCAAGTTTGTTATCACATCATTTAAGATCCCGTCTTTCGAATCAGCGCGGTGAAAAAGAAGAGCTGTAACGATTAGTCGATTAATGAATCGAAGGGAAATTATTTGCCAAACTGTTTTTGATGATCAGCTGCTTGTTTCAGTCATTTGTCGAACCTTTTCTGTTTTCAGCTTCATAAATGTGAGGATTTGCAGAGTTACTTTGTCGTCTCTGACAGTAAATGAAGAGTCTTTGTGTTTTGGACGGTCAGTTGGACAAAAACAATCTGACGACGTCACTTTGGGAAATTCTGATGAGCACTTTCCATAATTTTGACATTTCCCAAACTTTTTCATGTCAAAGACTCTGCAATACCTGCACATTAGACCATGGATAAAATAAAAAAAGTACTCAGACTTCTTTACGTTTGAAGATAATTAAGTCTTCATAATCAGTGATGAAACCAGGGTCACTATAAATAACAACCAAAACTGCCAAAGTTCTTTCCTTGTTGCTTTAACTGTCAAAGAAAAAAAAAAGTGATAAAAGTTGAAATATTCTTTCCCTCCTTCACACTGTGGACCCCTACAACCCACTCAAGGACCCCTGCTGGTCCCCAGAGCCCAGTTTGAAAACCACTGGACTCACCAAAACCTAAAAATGTGAAAATACTCGACAGAGTTCACTGACTTTCTCCGTACCAGCACCGTGTGCAGCTTGTCAACTTAAAACTGAGACTTTTGACATTTGCTATGAGTCATTTTTTTTACACCAGTATTCTACTGACATGTAAAAAATTCTGGGATCATCACAACATTACATTTTACTAAATCGTTAAAACCAGTCAGAGTGAAGTCTTTGGATTATTCAGGTTAGTTAGAGATGAATTTTTAATTTTATCAGCAAACTAAATTCACCTTAACTGATGAGTGGTGACGACAGAAACCTCAGAAACAAAATGTCTGAAAAGACTAAAAACTATCTGCAAGACAGACAGCAGTAGAGATCAGTAACACCTGGATTTAACCAGCTTCAGCTGAAAAAACTGGAAAAAAAAAAAAAAATTAACATTTTAAATGTTGAACCTCCTTTCAGTCTTAAGTATCTTTCCAGGTTAAATCAAAGCTAAAGATTTTCAGACTCCTCACTGTTTTTTTTTTTTTTGTAATTTTTATTTAATCTGAGAAACAGACACCACAGACACAAACATCACAGGATGCAGTCAGATATAAACCTAGAAACTTATTGAAACAAAGCTTCCATCTAAAACTGGTACAAGTTGCCAAATTTGAATGTTGAAACTTTTTCTTTGAAAGAAAAAAGAAAGAAAAACAGCTGTTGATGAATCAGAGACCGTCTGCAGGAGTGTTGATTCGTGAGTTTTATGTTTCTGTGAGTTTTAGTTTCTCATGAAGGTCAAATACTGTTTGAAATTTAATGAAATATTAGAATTAGTTCAGTTTTAAAAATAAATATCATGAAGAAAGTGGAGCAGAAACAATCTGTCGACTGACAGAAAGTTAATCACCAACAACTTCTGACTAATTAAACATTTTGAAGTTTGTAGTTTCTCGTGTGTGGAGTGAAATAATCTTCTGTTTTACACGACTGAGCTGTAAACTGAACATCTTTTGTGTTTTAGACTCAAAACAAACCATTTAAAAAACTTCACACAGCTCCAGAAAATGATTTTTATACAATCTCCTGATATTTTATATGGGAGAGTCGGGAGGGGAAAATGAGGAGGAAGATGTTTTTATTTTTTTTTTTGTTCGCTTATTTTTGTTGTTACATTCTGAATTGTCTTTTATTCTCGATTTATCTTATGATTCTTTCTTCTCTTGATTGTTTTGATTGTTTAGTTACAGAAGAGCACTGGAGCCAGACAAAAGGGAGAAAATGATAAGAAATGAGAAGTTTTTTTGTTTCTTTTTTTTAAGAATGAAGCTGAAATGTCAAGAATAAAATCAAATAATAAGGCATGATAAAAAATTAATCAGGAAGACTTTAAAAAAGGATAAATCCAGAATGAATTAATACAAAAAAGGAGAATTGATGACATTTTCAAAACAAGTGAACTGGGAAAACATTTCAGCTCCGACTGGAAAAGTTTTGGCCAAAGAAAACTTCAGACAACAAGATTTATCAATAAAATGAAATAAAAGTTTGAACATTTTTGATTGAAACTCTGAAGCAGTTTTACTTTAACTTTCAGGTATTCTGAGCTGAGGAGGAAACTTAGCTCCGCCCACAGCTCGTCAGAATGGACTCGAGTCTTTACCTGATGCTGTTGTCCCCGGTTGTCCCTGCGATCATCCCTGCGATCGTGCCAGTCGTCTCTACGGTGGTCGTAGCGCTGCTGGTAGCCGCCCGGCCCGCCCCCTCCCCGTCCCCCGCGGCTCATGTTCTGCTGGTACGCCGACTGCTGCGACTGCATGGCCCGGTCCCAGCCGTGACCCCCGCCTCTGTACTGCTGCTGCTGCTGCTGCTGCTGCCTGGAGACACAAACACATCAAACCTGTTAGCTTCTGAAAAAAAAAAAACAGCCCAGTTAAGTACTCTTTAACAAGGTCTTAAATTTATATACACGTTTTCTACCACGTCCAGGTCGTGTTTGTGTCTGAAGTGGATATAGAGACCTTGGAAAGAGACGTACCTGCGCTGAAAACGAACCGCTGCTGCTGCAGAAAACTGAAACATCCTGAATCTGTGAATGCAGTTAAACACGGCAGCACAAACTAAAGCTGCATTATCTCAGATTTCTCAGCGTGGAGTTAGAAATACTTTCCCAAGGGTTAAAACAGGTTAATTCACAGGGACGAGGCCATTATAAAGTGTTACAGCATGTTGACTTAACCACCTTTTAATTAATTTGACTTTTTTTGTTTTAACCCAAAAAGTTACACTGGTTATTGGCTGGACGGAGATAACTGTGCGGATTAAAGGACCAAGAGTGCATGAATCAGTTTTGCTTGAAACATGTTTTTTTTTTTTTTTTTTTGACAGATTGTAGTTTTTAAATAAAGAAATAAAACTCTTCCTGCTTTAATCACAGGGCCAAAATACTACTTATTTAAAATACCTTTAAGTAAAATAAACATGTGGTTCCTTGTAATAACAGTGGAAAACTTCAGTAATTAATGTTTTAAAACTCTCAGACTAAAAAAGAACAAAAGATGAAACAATTAGTTGATCAACAGAAAGATTCAGTCATTTTTCAAACAAAAACAGGTAAAAAACTTCAATAATTCTCTGGTTACAGCCTCTCCAATCTGCTTAACTTTTTACTTTTATATGATTATAAACTAAAAATCAGTTTGGTTTTTTTGGCTGTTGGTTGAACAAAATGACATTTGAAGGTGTCAGCTTGTACTTCTGTCTTTATTTTCTGACGTTTCCTGAACTTTTTCATGTCAAGGACCCCGACAATAGATTCACATTAAACTCCTAATTAGAAAGGACTCCACTCTGAAGATTTATTCCTTATTTTTATGGTTTGAACAGTGATGTCTTTTTAGTCAATAGAGGATCAAATTAGGATCACAAATTATAATCAATTAAAACAGCCAATGATATTTCATCCTTTGTTGTTACAAATAAAAAAAAATGTGTTAAAAGTTAGAACATTCTGTTCCTCCTTCAGCTGAGGACCTCCTACAGCCCACTCAGGGACCCTGTTGGTCCCCGGACCCAGTTTGAAAACCACTGGACTAAAGTATTTAGAGCTCCAACAATTTATCAATTATTAAATGAATCACCAACTATTTTGATAATTGATCAGTTTGAGTAATTTTTTAAGAAAAAGTGTCAAAATTCTTCTTAAACGTGAATATTTTCTGGTTTCTTTCCTCCTCTGACAGTAAACTGAAGATCTTTGAGTTGTGGACAAAACGAGACATTTGAAGACGTCATCTTGAACATTTTTCACCATTTTCTGACATTTAAAAACCAAACAACTATTAATCTAGAGTATAATCAACGATTAACTGACTATTATAATAACCATTAGTTGCAGCCCTAAAAATATTAATGAAAAAAACAAAAAGCAATTGTGTGGATTGAATGAATTATTAATTAAAAAAACGTTGTCAGTAGGGCTGCAATAACTATTATTTTCATTATGGATTAATCTGCTGGTTATTTTCACCATCAATTAATTGTTTGCTCTATAAAATGTCAAAAAATCATGAAAAAATGTCCATCACCATTTCCCAGAGGCTAAAGTGACGTCTTTTTTAAAAACCCAGAGATTCTTCATTTGCTGTCATAAATGACAAAGAACAGAAAAAAATTCTCACAGTTAAGATAACAGAAAATGTTTGACATTGTTTGACAAATGACTGAAACTATTAACTGATTATCAAAATAGTTGGCAGCAAATTTTGTTTTTGATTGGTTAATGTTGCAGCTCTAAAAAAAATAAATAAATAAAAATAACTCTTCCTGTGTGAACTCTGATTTAAACTGAGTAAAGTTGTGATTTCGATCAGAGGAAATGTTAAATCACAAAGTAAACAAGACCAGGAGTTCAATGCTCAACTTTCTATTATTGATTCTACGTTTAAAATTTGTCCTCCACAAGCTCTTTATTCATAAAAACCTCTATAAGTCTGATTTTATCACTTTTGAAGTTCAGATTTATTCATGTTTCGGGGAAATTTCCAGCCAACAGATAAAACGCTGAACTTTCTGCTCCAAAAAAACCAAAAAACAAAAAAAAAACGGAGGCGGCCTTTAACTCTTGCTTTGAAGTGACCTCCCTAAAATCCCCATCGACGTGCGTTTACCGAGGGATCGAGCTCTCAAAGAGATAAAACGGCCTCTCCTCTCAGATGACTTAGCTTCAACGCAACATGAAAGAAGGCAGAGTATGAAATGAACCATATTCACATATGGCTCGGATCGCCCTCGGCCCTGAAACCAGGCGGCCGCATTGCGTCCGTGGGACCGAGTGAAGAGTCGGCACGCCACGGCCCTCCAAACCGCCGCTGGACAATGTGTCAATCCAGCGGTGATATTAAAAGTCTCTTCTTGGTAACAATGAGGAGAGAAGAGACTGAGAGCAGCAGCCCCATCCCTCATTACTGAACCATGTCACATTCTGACCAGCGCCGGACTTAACCGAGCGCTGGAATCCATAATCCCCCCCTCTTTCCAAGTTCCTCCTGCATTTCATTTGGTCCGGTCCCGAGTAGTTAAAGAAACTGTTTTCAGTCGCCGCTAATAACTACTGACCTGAGGTGACACTGAGCCACAATGGGCCTGAAAAGTTGAACCAGAGAACCTGATTAGGACTTTGGAGAGGGTCTGGAGCCAGAATCAATAGCGGGGACTTGTGCGGCCGCGGCGCAGGGAACGGCGCAGCCTCCAACAGCATTAGTGATGCCTCATTAAGTTGCACAAACCTCCTCGAGAGAAATTTGTTTTAGAGCGACGGGGAAAAATCTTAATTCAGCAGCAGTGGCTGCGGCAGCAGCAGCAAAGCCCCCCGACGGAGGAAGGCAGAGCGCTGGTGTAGAAAGGCTGGAAATCTGCGGGGGGATTTAGATGTGAGACGAGCGACAATAACCACAAACCTGGACCTTGAAATGTTAAACGCACACAAGTTCTGACTGTGGGTGTAAAAATGAAACGCACTGAGGAAGAGGGAGTGAAGTTTTCCTGCAAGATAATATTTCTGATGTTAAAAAAATAAAGTCGAGAGGTCGATAAAGTCCTTGGCTACCTGTGTAACAAAGACTAAATCCTATTTTACAGTTTTTTGGATCAGTGTTTATATCCAGCTTAACCATAAGAATAGAAAAGAAGTAAATGCCAGCACGCTGACCGTGAACTTTATTTCCCACAAGAGCCAGAAAACACAGGTTTACAAAAAGCAGACAAGCCAGTCGCCTCACCTTGGAAATTGGGGCTGGTGGAAGGGGGGAGGCGCTCCCAGCAAACTGTTCGGCCTGGAATCTGCGGAGAACAAAAGACGACATGTTCAGAAGTGGTTCTGCTGGGAGAAGTTTGAAGTTTTCAAAGAAGCAGAGAGCTCAGACCTCAGAAAAAAGACGATAATTTGACCTGAATCTCCTGAACGCTTTTAACACAAGATGAAACCAGCTGCTGTAATTCTTTCATGTTTTACCTCAAACTTTAACATGCGATTCAGGTTATACACTCAGCAGCATCATAAAAAAATGAAATATTTCACATTCACATCACCTGAGTGGACTTTTATGAGCCAAACCGTGATGAAACCTGAGTAAATCCTCTAGTTTCATTGTTTAGACGACAAAACTAAAAGGATTTGACATGAAACGTGGATACTAATTAACCCAATTCACGTCAGCTTTAACCTTGAAGATTAATAAAAGAAAGAAAAATACCAACTATTTCATTTCTGTCATGGATACAGATCGAATCAGTTGTCATGATAAAATTAAGCTCTTTCAAACATGGAATTGCAGTGGGCTCTGGAGGTGCAGGGTGGAGGAGGAGGAGGAGGAGGAGGTGGTGGTGGTGGTGGTGGTGAGGAGGGGGGAGGCAGACGAGGGAGAGCCGGAGCGCCACATTTGCATTTTTTGTTCAGAAAATGAAATAAGCATTCAGCCGGCAGCATTGTGGACACCTCAAGTACCCTGGTTCCATCGCTGCAAGCCCTTCACAAAGACACACTTAAAAAAAAAAAAAAAGGAGCTAACGGCTTCTTCCAGATTCACTGTTGCCAAGGCGATGACCAGCTGCGAGCCGCGGACTTGTTTGTTTATAGGGGCAGGCCTGCTGAGTGGCTCAGCTCAGGGTGGGTGAAGGGTGCCATGAAAAGGACCCGGAGACTCACATTTACAAACCTGGGAAGGAGTCGGTGTGTAAAAATTAGGATTCGACCGATACAGCTCAGAGGAGTGATACGGACGTTTCTGATCAAAGAAGTCAATACTGAGTGTTGATATTAGAGCAGGATTTTTATTATCAGTAATTTTACATACTTAGAACTAGGACTGAAATTATTACTAGTTGATTATTCAATTTCAAAAATCATCTGGTTGCAGCCTCTCAAATGTGAATATTTCCCGTTTTCTTCATCTTCTACAGTAGGGCTGCACGATTAATAGAAATATGGCCAAGTGCAACATCCAAATCGCAGAATCGGAACCAAATCGCAATTTTTTTGAAAAAGGAAAAATGTGTGAGAAAACAGCATTATGATGAGGTACTGCAGAGCTGCAGAGACGACCTGACCTAAAAATCTTTTTTCTCCAGATCAAAGAAAACGTTTGTTTGATTCAGACCTCAATAAATATCTTCATATAGATTTTTAATAGCATTTTTTTTTTTTGTCAGTGAAAATAAATTGTAACGCGAAACTGATCATTTCCACTAATCGTATCACATATTGCAATTTCAGTCAAAATAATTACAAGGTGCCCTATTCTACAGCCAGGTTTCCATCCAAATGTTAAAAAAAAAGCTAATTCATGTGCAGATTAATCAGCACTTCTTTTCATCTGCTTACCTGAACATCAGGAGTTGGGTGCATCAAGAATAAATCTTAGGTTGTAGGCTGGAGCAGCATCTATTTTTTCACACCTTCCTGACATTTCACTGGTGTATACAGACTATATGACTGTATTTGTGTTTTAAAAAACCTGAGCTGCTGGTGACTGAAGTCATTGCTGCATGCAGATGATGACTTTGAAGAGCCTGGCCAACAATGCTGTGTCTAAAATACAATTAGCCAACTTAAAAACTCGCTGGGTTTAAATACCTGATGTGCTCACAGCTTCTTCCATGTTGGCTTGGTCACTTCTATCATCAGGACGAAACCCAACTACTCCCAAACAGGGACAGAGGAGTTTTCTTTCTCTTTTAACTAGCTCTGTAAGATCAAGTAGCTCCTTTCTGTGTGGTTGAGTGACAGAGTGATGGTGAATGCAGCAGAGCAGAGGAGCAGGTGAGCGGTGAAGCTGTCTGTTCAGCAGTAAATGTAAAGTGTAGGTTACAGTTTTCACTGAATAAAGACCAAAGTAAAGCTCCTGTGTGTGTTGTTTCCAAACTGCAGGAGAGGTGTTTTTACACTGTCGCACTGAAGATGATGTCAGGCAGTTTCTTTGGGTGCTGCCTGCCTGCATGCAGCTTATGTTAACGTACCAAGCTAACAGAGGCCAGCTGGAAAATTTTATCACATCACCCAACCCTAGTTGGTGGAGCTGATTCTCCAGGTTGGGTGCCATTAAATCAGGAGGAAGAAGACATTTGAGTTTTTCACAGGGCCAAAAATTTGTGCCTGAACCCCAGACCCACGCAGAACTGTTACATGTTGGACGCAAACCCAGCAGGGACGTTCACACTCGATTGGCACCGATTTCACAGCTGATTGCGATGAACAAGTTAACATCAATTTAAAAGTTGTCAAAACACGATTTTGAGTCTTATCTAATGTAATGGTTGTAGCCTTCTTCCCTTTGTCTGGCTGTGACACATATAATCCATCATCTTCACAAAAAGTTTGTAAAATGCATCCAGGTTTTCTGTTATTCCCTCGAGTATTACACATGTGACACAGACTTGGTTCATCAGTTCAAATTATTATTTGTCCCAGAGGGCAACAAAGACTAAAAGTTTTGGAACGCTCCAAAAACATCTGTTTGGATCATTCCACAGGTGAACAGGTGAGTTGGTAACAGGTGACAGGATCACGATTGGTTATTAAAGGGGTGTCCTGGAAAGGCTCAGCAGTTCACAAGCATGGATGGGGTGAGGTTCACCACTTTTAGTTTAAGAACACAAAACACAAAAGTTTCTCAACACAAAACTGCAGGAATTTATAGATTTCACCATCTACAATCCATAATATCATTAAAAGATTCAGAGAATCCAGAGAAATCTCTGCACGTAAGGAACAAGACTGAAAACCAACACTGAATGTCTGTGACCTTTGACCCCTCAGGCAGCACTGCATTAAAAACTGCATTAAAAACCCACATCGTTGTATAAAGGATACTACATGGGCTCAGGAACACTTTGGAAAACCGTTGTCAGTAAACACAGTTTGTCTCTGCAGCTACAAATACAAGTTAAGACTCGACCATGCAAAGAGAAAGACATATATCAACAACATCCAGAAACACTGCAGACTTCTCTGAGCCCGAGCTCATCTGAGATGGACTGACGCAAAGTGGAAAAGTGTGCTGTGGTCTGACGAGTCCACATTTCAGATTGTTTTCACTAATCATGGAAGTCGTGTCCTCCGGCCTAAAGAGGAAAAGGACCATCCAGATTGTTACCAGCACTAACTTCTAAAGACAGCAGCTGTGATGGTTTGGGGGGATTTGGAGCCACATATGCTGCCATCCCTGACGTCTGTCTCAGAGACGTCCCTGATTATTTCAGAGAGACGATGCAGAGACACATTGTGGACGTGTTCCAACAGTGTGTCTTCGTTGTAAAAGAGTTCAGGTACTAGACTGACCTGCCTGCAGTCCAGACCTGTCTCCCATTGAAAATGTGTGGTGCATTATGAAGCACAAAATACGACAACAGAGACCAAACAGGACTGTTGAGCAGCTGAAGTCGTATATCAAGTAAGAATGAGAAAGAATTTCACTTTAAAACTTCATGTATCTGATGTATCACAGTGGTAAACAGGCTCCTGTCAGTTTCTTTGGTAAATGTTTCAGGCATCAAAATCAGAGTGAGTGTATATTTACAAAAAACAAAGTTACTCAGTTTAAACATTAAATATCTGTTTGTACAGTATTCAACTGAATAAAGGTTGAAAAGGATTTGCAAATTATTGAATCTAATTTTTAGTAATATTTTACAAAGTGTATGAGGGAAATCATGCACCAAAAGTTCAGTTCTAAAACTTTGGGACATTAATGGGAGTATTTCAGAGCTCATGAAAGTTATTAATATAGAAGAAAAATGAAATAATCTGTTTATGACCTGATAACTTAAAGGGAAGCCGAGCAGGAAATATTCCAGCAGTTCTCTGCTGGCTGCTGAAACAGTAGTAAAAGACACAATTACCAGCCAGCAGGCAGACTGCTGTCGGCGTATTATCATTTTGTTTTTGTCATTCAGTTTTCATGTTTGATTATCTCCTCCACCAACAAACTTTAAGTGGACCACCCAGTTGGGCTCCAATTATAACTCCACAACCCTCTGGTCTTCTTTTCCTCATCGCCAGCGATGACTCAAAAGAGAGAATTACAAGTGGACACCTGTCAATCTCCTTAATTAACAATGATCTGAAAGTGTATAGACCTCCAGTCTGCGCCGGACAAAAGCCAACAAAGGATTACGCTTTAAATCCTTAAAACACGCTGTGTCCACTGTATTAATGCAGGGATTACAACCGCGCTAAACAACTAAACGTCTCTCTCCACCTCTTTTCAATTAGTTCAGCGACTATTTGACTCAGCTCCCGTCCAGCCGGCTCAGGTCTGAAAACAGAAGCAGGACAGTAACTTTTCTGTCCGCTGGACAAAGCAGACAAACAGGCTCCAGAAACGGCATCTGCCACTGCTGCTTCACGAGAAGACAAACCTCCAAATGAAAGACAGCTCAGGGTGCTAAGATTCAAAACAGAATGACAATATTTCTCTGATATCGACCTCTATCATGAGATGTAGTATTGTTTGAAAATTTTCTAAACCAGTGACGTACGATGACTTCAAGTACAATCAGGAAATCAGCCAAACTGGATACACAAAGTCCTTGGCACACAAAATTTTTCTTTAACAACCTGACAACCTGAACACAGTGAGCTGAGGTACTTAATGAGCACTTTGATCTTTTTTTTTTGGCTTTTGTACATCCAATATTATTGAATGTGTAATTGACAGGCATCGTATTGTTTTAAACATGTGGTATAGAAAAAGTATTAAGTATTGATACCTTTGACAACTTTGAACCCTATAAATAAACAATATAAAACATGATGTGTCCTGCATTTAACGGTTCCACTTTTAAATCCAACAAAACCATTTGTAGGTGTAAACCTCAAACTTTACTTACAATGTCGTGGTCATGATACGAGCACACAGAAAAACAAGGATACTGAGCTACTGTCAAGTCCTAGAACACATCGACCAGGGATGAAACCGAGTTCACGATACACCACAACAAATTTCCTGCTGAGCAGAATTACCATTTCAAATTTTAATTTTCACTAAAACTGATCGATTATTGCACTTTGAAAAACTCACTGTAAATCCTGTCCAGCATCAACCAAAGCTGGTAACAGTCTCACAGATGTAGGTGAAGCAACGTGTTAGTTTTGTGTTGGTGAAAACATCAACATCACAGAGAACATGACACCATTTCAAAAGGTTTTCAATATAAAAATACCACAATAATACTGATGACTACAGACAGTTTTAGTCGCTATAATCATGATATGAAACTTTCTCACCATTTCATCTCCACCTTCTAACCTACGACAGTCAAGTTTCTGTTTAAGTTCCTGATGCCAAAGAAAAAAGGTGATGCCTGCACACTTACTCCACACCACAAGAGTTTAATGACAACATTTCGATCCCTTAAACATCCTTCGATGTTTACCATCCTGGGCAAATAGTTTGGATGGTTAACAACACCCGTGATCATAAAGCTCATCATTGGTGCGGTTTCCATTTTGGAAACATTCTGACCTCAAGAAGATCAAAACGCTGTCATTATTAAACTTCTGCAGACTTAACCTTCTTTCTGTAACACTGGTTTGTGATAGCCTTGCACCTATGTGATGTGTGTGTAATTACTGTCCCTCAACTCAGAGGTCATTGATGCACCGTTGAGGGTGCAGAGCTTAGAGAGACAGTTCAGCCTAAAATGCATATTTTTCCTCTTACTTGTAGTGCTGTTTATCCACCTAGATGGTTTTGGAACAAGTTGCATGTCTGCCTTCTCTCCAATATGATGGGACAAACTGGCAGTTGGCCTGTGGCACTCAGAGCGCCAAAGAAATACATTTCATGTTGGAACTACTTTCTATTTACCAAAGAAAGAAGCAGGCCCTTATCAAACTGGTCACAACAAGACCTGTGGATCATCTTGAGTAACCGGGTCAAGACTTCTGCAAAGGGACACTGCTGTTGAGTTTTTCAAATCTATTTTTTTGCTGCTTTGAGCAGAACAAGCCATGTGTCATCTAGTTCCATTATACTGGAGAGAGGGCAGACATCTCTACAGCCAATATTTCCAAAACTCTGCTACTCACACCAAAAAAAATCTAGATGGATAAATAACAGTACAGGTAAGAGGGAAAATATGTATTTTCCGTTTTAAGAGACCCCACAGTAACATCTAATGTTTTATAGGACATTTCTAAGAGTTTCTTTTGACATGAGTGAAAAGTTCTGTGAAAATTCAGAGAATAGAAAGACTGTTATCACCAAGGCCACATGTTTGTGCTAACTCCTTGTTATTGAAGTCAGTCTACCAGCCAGCCTGAGCAGCTATTATGTGCAGTTGTTATTCTGAAGTGGTTGGGGACTTCTGGAGGCTTACGAGCCACTGTGGCCGCTGGATGAATCTGTTACTTTGCTGCCCTGGTTAAAATTTGGTGTCACTGTGTGTCAAGACAATAATGGCCACCAGCAGAGACTCCCCGGCTGGTTATTAAATACCAGCTGGTTTGGCTGCAGAGCACAAAGCCCTGCAGCATGTTTCAGAGGCAGCATGTTGACACATCACCGCAGGAGGTACCAGCACCGTCAAAGGGGGAAGTTAACTTTGGTTTCAACCCTCTTCAGAGCGCATCACACACCCAATCAAACGGGATCCTCCCGGATGCTTTTATCAGAGGGGGCCACTGTGTCCAGCGGAGCCACTCGACAGTCTCATTACAGGACCAGGTCTCCCACAACGCTAATCAGCAACCAACCCCCCCCTCACCAAAATCACAAAAGCACAGAGGAGCAAAGCCTGCAGTGATTATTGGCCAAGCAGAGGATTGGCCCTGAGAAAGTGTTATCTGGACAAAAGCAAGCCTCTGGCCTCCTGCTGCAGGATAAGGCCTACTTGTCTGGATAATCACATTCCCAGGGATGCCAATATTATCACTGGCTCACATTTGGTCCAGTTTTTACTTTTAAATATTGAGCAAGAATCAGAAAATTCCACAAATCATTTTCAATCTTTAATACAAGTTAAATTCTTCCAGCTCCTGTTAGTTACAAATCTTATTTTAGACAAAAATTGAGCATGTAAGGTCATCGCTCAAGGAAAAGTCAAAGGTTTAGAACTTTTTAACGGACACAAATCTGCAGAAATCAGATCTAATATCAGTCCTACCTTCAAAAACCTACCTTCAAGATACTTGATATAATAAACCTGATACAACAAAAATCAGGATCAGGCCACACTGAACGTTTACAAAGATTCCCATTTGTTAAAGTAACAATTTTCCCAATGCTGATGGGAAAAATATAGAGCGAGAGAGATGGAAAAAAGAATATCCTGGACTGCTAATTGGCAAGTTTAACATTAAGAACGAGCAGCAGAGGCCAGGGGAGGTGCTACCGCAATCCGGAGGAGCCAAAAACCCCCATTTGCATCAAGTGCCACCAGAATAGCTCCGACTCCCCCGCACGCTATCAGTGGGCAGATGAGATTATTCATCTACTTGCAAATTGGCACATCAAAGTCAAACTGGAGAAGAGCTGGCAGAGGACCGCAGGGCAGAGGCCGGGCCGAGCTCGCAGCGTGATTAGGAGCTGGGAGAGAGATTCTGCCTCCGTGTGTGATGATCCGCTCGAACATCCCTCACGTGATGAACAAAAGGCAGCCGTTTAATCATTTAACAGAATTATTTATGTCTGTAAGAGCGGCAGCTTGGCAGCTGTGTTTACAAAGTGTCCAATAATAATCTGTGGATTCTGTCTGTCTGTTATGTTTATGTTTTCGGTGTTCAGATGATGCTTCTGTTCTGTGTTCTGGCTCAAGGGCACTTTGGCAGGTCACATATCTTCTGAACAGGGGACAGGGGACAGAGTAGAGAAGCTGCAGTGCTCCTAAACTAATAAAGTAGTTTGTTGGAGCCTATGTCGGGTTTGTTCAGTAGTTTTCCTGCTTGATTTAGTTTTTAAAACTCAACTTCGGAATAGATCTGACTTTCATCGGCTTTATTTGAAATCTTTCATCTTTTTATTTAAAATCTGCCCTGATACAGATGTTAGGAGCCGCTCTGGACGTCTCTAAACCTGACTTTGTTTGATGTACTTTGTAAAACATCAAGAGATGAGAACAGATCATGGAGACAACTAAATGTTAGATTTTAAAATCCTATAAAGCATTAAATCATCGCGGGCCTAAATACATCTCTGATTTACTTGGACATCATGGAGCACCCAGACCATCAGATCATCTGGAACAGGTTTACTCAGAGATCAAAACCAAACAAGGTGAAGCAGCCTTCAGTTTCTCTGCTCCTCACCTGTGGAACAAACTTCTTGAATACCTGAGACTCATTTAAATCAGGGCTTAAAACATGACTGTTTACTGCAGCTTTCCAATAAAGTAGATACATAACTTCTTCAGATAATCTGCAGCTACTGTTTTTATATTTGTTTGCCTTTGCTTTTATGCCTTTTAAATGCACGTTCTGTAATGTTTTAACTATTAATTGGCTTGCTTTTAGCTTTTGTTTTATGACCTCCAGGGAAATTTTTATGTTCTTTTAACATCTTATTTTAATGTATTCTTACGCTCCTGTAAAGCACTTTGAATATCTGAATGGTGCTTTAGAAATAAACTCAACTTGCCAATATTTACTGTAAAGTAAGTTTAAGCTTTGACACAGATTAGTTAAATACTACAAGATTAATCTGAGCACTGTTTAATTTGATCAGACAAACACAGTTCATCTGCCCCAGGCAAGCGTTCATTTCAAGCACTGATCTGCATCACAGCACATCAGCTCATTACTGCTCAACAAGTATCACTCTTCACTTTCTTTCTTCTTTTGTGTTACTCTTATTAAGTCCATATACCTCCCCTCAGGGGTCATCATGAATAAGAGTCTTAACTTTGTAAACTCTAATATATTACCTTTTAAAGAATGAACAATTGTAAGAATAAGAAACATAGTGTGCCAATAAATCTCATTTCACTACACCTGAGTTTCTATACAAAAACTAGCAAACCTGTTGACCACAGGGAATTTGAAAGCACCACATTACAATCAAAACTATATAACATTTCACTCATTTTTTACTCGGAAGGCAAAAATACTTATACTCATGAACACTTGATTCACAGTGACCTCTCTTTTCATGACAGGCAGAATGTTTCTTTGAAGAAGAAGAAATTGTGAGACCAAAAGAAAATTTTAGCTGAATTAATGGGACTGGTATAATAAGCAGGAGAGTAATAATAACAGAACATACAGCATTATTCAATACAAGGCTACAGCTGTGAATCCAACAATTCACCCACTTCTAAAGTTCATTCATGAACTTGCTAACAATAGTTTGACAAGGTCCACTTACTTATTTTTACAAAACTTTGAACAATGAAGAAAGTTTTGTAAAAGGATGTTTGCTCAAAGAAGCTGTACTTAGAGGAGCTGAAATCAAGGTTTGTCACCACTCCTCATGTGATTGTCACTGGCGTTGTTCCAATACCGGTACTAGAAAGCCTCTGATACTACTGACTGGGGACTGATTTACCTGTCGAATAAACACAAAGTTAATATAGACTAATCATCTAGTCTAACACTTAGAAAGCAGGTAAAATTGAGCAAAATTTATTAATCGATGATTTTAAGCCTTGTCCAAACAAATACTGCATTTATTGAGACTAATTTGAAGCTGCTGGCCACATCATATAAGAAACGTATGCCACTTTATGCCATGCACTGAACAATGCACATTATCCTTCAAAACATGACAACAACTCACTAAGTTCTTCAACTTTTCAGACTGAAAAGGAACACTGTGTCCGCAGATAAACAACATTGTTCACCCGTAGCTGACGTTAACTGTCACAGTGTGACTTCATCAAAATACCAACAAGCCACGCCGGTTTTTAAGAGCCGTCATCTGTCCCACATCCAGGCCATCGGGGCATTCGCACTGGGCATGAACGGCTGCTGTCTGACGGAGCTGCAGCACTGACTAGTGGTGGGCGGCTGCATAACACCTTAGAGACAACAGTTAACTAGCATTGTACATGAATAAATTATTGATGAATTGTTTAACCGTCTAGTATTTCTGGTGCTGACTAGCAAGGGTGGAGACATTGAATCATATAGTTGACTAATCACGAACGTCCTTACTACCTAAAATGTTGGTATCTGCATCACTGAGAATGTAAGTCTATATGACAATCTGATGGGGAAAAACTTGTTTTGTGATGTATCACCATGTGAAAGATTTTAAATTGATTCATAAATGTCAAAAATCAATTTTCTAAATGTCAGTTGACAATGTAATGATGGAGCGAAAAAGGCAGATGCAGCACCCGGAGAGTCACATGTCACAAGTGCATCATGTTTACTTCTAATCCAGGCCGAGTGTGAGCAACTGCAGATGGATACAAAACGACCTGCACCTCCTGGCTTAAAGAGTTTAAAACTTAGATGCATCGAGATGCATCAAAAAATGCTTTATCACTGCAATGTGGCCCTCTGAATCGGAACCAAATCTAAAGGTGCCAAGACATTCCCACCTCTACAGTCCGATATGTTTTAACCTGAAACGTGGCCCTGCTACTTCCAGCAGTGTCTCTTGTGCCATTTTCCCCCTGAAGGTGAAGTCATGTTCTGTGGCATTCATTATTTTACAAAGAGTTTAACCTCAGCCAGGCAGAAAACAACCAGAAAAGAATATTCAGATGTCACCAACATTTTGATTAGTAACTCTCATTACATATTTTTTCTCAGTAACTGTAACTGTTTACAATTATTTTGTAATTTAATTAAATTTAACTAGTGACTCCCCAGCACTGCTCGTATGTAAGCCTTGTTTTTAGCCAAGCAGTTGCTGATGACTTGCGGCCCCAACTGGCCAGTTAAGAGGAGTGAGGAGTCTGCAGTCAGTGTGTGTTATATACAGGTTTCGTACAGATTCTTCAGAAATCGTGAACCACTGCGACCATGACACGGCATACCATCAAACGTACACAAAACAAATGTAGGCAGATGGGTTCAGTAGTGTGCAGATTAAAAATCACACTGTTGGAAATCATCAGATCAGTGCTGATATCAGCTGACATGCAAAGCTTGGTATCGGGAAGGTAAAAAATTGTATCAGAACATCTATTTGTTACATCACTCACTGACACTTATATTTGACACCATCACCGTATTATCAATATTAATGATTTTGCTAAAATTTCCTCTGCAAAACCAGCACTCAACACGAAAGATTGTCTCAGTTTTGTCCAACTTCATCATCATATGAAATCAACTAAAACTGAATTCTGTGTTCTGATGTTAAGATGCTCTGTTTTCATTACAGGAATGTTTCCCTCACCGTTTACACACATGGCTGATTTACATCATGATTTCTATACACGTTAAAGGACCAGTATGTAGGATTCAGTGACATCTAGTGGTGAGCTTGCAGAATCTAAACATGTCACCTCACCTTCTCCTTCCAAACCTGTAGGAGAATCTATGGTGGCTGCACAACTCGTGAAAAGCTCTAAAGGCCGTATTTAGAGCCAGTGTTTGGGTTGTGTGTGTGTGTGTGTGTGTGTGTGTGTGTGTGTGTGTGTGTGTGTGTGTGTCTTACGTTGGAAAGACTGGTGGCCTCCGCTGTGTTGAGGACGGTAGTTTCCTTGATGGTAGTTTCCTGGTGGCGGGGTGTTGCTGTACTGCCCTCTGCCATGCTGGTTTCTGTTCATGTTGTGACTGAAAGAAGAGAAGAGGTTTTACAGTCAGAATCAAATTCACAAGAACACGTTGTTTTAACATCAGAAAAGCCTGTAAATCTCTTAATTCTTCTCTTAATGTTCAGTTGCTCCTTGATGGAGGAGGGCCACATCACCCATCGAACAGATGTTCAGACCAAAAAAAGCCCAGAAATTCTGTTTAACTGGTCACCACAACCCTTTGATGACGTCATGCTGGAAAAAGTTGAGCCTGGTTCACCATCATGGTGACATTCTGCATCCCAAGAGCCATTTTATGATTGAAAACCATATGAAGAAGTACCTCATATAACCACACTTCAGACAATCCAAACCATCCCTTTAAGGCCAGTTATGTCACACCGATGAGATTCCATATCTGGGACATTTTCAGACCTTTTAAAGACGCTGAGAACCTGGAATGAATCAGCTGGTGCAGCTCTTACAAATGACATGAGTTTTCTTCTGACACTTAAATGTCTCTGAAAACACTTTCATAGTTATTGATGATCACAGTCCTGCAGGTTTACACAACTTGACACGAGAGGGTCGCGGCTCAGCAGGGAAAGTAGGTCGTCCACTAACCACAAGGTTGGCAGTTCAGCTCTGAATGACAAAATATGTAAGTATAAAATATAAGTTTGTTGTGTCTGTTTCTTCTGCAGACAGGAAGCTCCATCATCTCAGAGGTCCACAACACTGAGTGGATTAATGCCTCAGACTGGATTTAACATTTCTGTCTCCACTGAACAGTCCGTGATTTTAATTCAAAGCAACAATAAAGATCCTTTCTTTTCCTTTTCTTGCTCACGATCCTCTGAGCAGCTGCCTCTTTGGCCCCATCAAGGCACAAAACTGCCTGAATTACTGAATTAACGACTGAGTTTAGTGAGAAAAAGAAAAAAAAATTGGAATACATTGTGTTTCTTCAAATCCGTGCATAATTAATTCCCAAACACGCTACAGTCGGACCGAGCCAGATGTTCAATTATTCACATTTCCTTAATGATAATATCAATGTGTGGAGGAGAGAGCTTAGATCATAATCAAGGATGGCTGGTTAATGGGGACCGCTGGGGGCGACACAAACATTTAAACACATTTTCCATTTTAAAATACTGTACTCTTCTCCCAAATCTGAATACTGAGTCACTGCAGAATCAACAGTCATTGTTCAACAGTCTCACTATAAAATTATATCATCATACCACCAAAGATGGTTTAGAAGCAGGTGTGTGTTTGGATTTAGACATTTCTGCCTGTTTATTATTCTGCATAAAAAGGAAAACGTGACCTGTGTGATGGGATTCATTATGCATTTCATTAGACTGATATATCATCGTCACATTTCTGGATGACAAATGAATAAGTGTTGACATTTTTTGTTTAGACACTGCACAGGCATGTTAGAGTAAAATAACTCAAATATCTTCACATCACTCTGTATTTGAATTATATGGACATTTCCTCTGACCAAATCTACTGCGTCTTCAGTGGTGAAGCTCAACATTTCCTGACTGACTGTGTTATTTTCATGTTGTGTTTCTTCTCTTTTATCTTAAATTTCATTCATTTGTTCACACAGAGAATACAAGTTAAGGAATCTTTCTTACATTAAGGGGCCATGTTCCACCAAAATGATTTTTTTTCCAACCTGAAAAACTCAAACACTCTTCTGAGAACGTCCTGCTATGAGCGCTCGAGAGGCACAGCTGAGACGTTTTGGTTGCTATGATATTGATGGAGTAGACGGGGGAGTAAGTTTTCCAAGTAGGCTACCTAATTTTGCAGATAGGTTGTGTTATCGATAAACTCTGAGTGTAAAAATGTCGGCACAAGTACTTGGACTGGATGAAAAGAAAGCTGAAGCAGGTAGGGAGAGATGGCAGGCCTGTAAATGTGAACAAATGTTCTGGCAAGATTATTTTTCAAATTGACATGCAGTCAATAACCCTTTCATAACCGAAATATTAGCAAAAACCCGGTTGCGCACGGCCATGTAAACACCAATAACCCTTTTGAAAAAACGGAATATGCTCATATTCCATTTTTTCAAAAACACGAAAATGACCCTGGGTTACTCCTTTTCTAACCCGAATATTTGGTCATGTATAGCCTATCGGGATATCCCCATCGAAAGGAACATTCATTTGTGTTCTGTTGCATGTTCTATTCGCAAGGAATCTTGGTCTTTTGAGTACAGGAACTACTTGTTGTAAACATGGCGAAACGCAAGACAACACCACACTTCCGCACACACTTTAAGTGGAGAGAGAGAGATGAGGGGAGAGAGAGGAGAGATGAGATGAGGGAATTCAAGAATTCAATACAGTAGTATTTCGGAAATGACACGTATTGCGATCATGGCGTTCTCCGTGCATCGAGACATTGTCCTGTGCGTCGCTGTTTTGATCGGGATATCCCAATTGATTACAATTACCATGTATACAGGAATAACCCTGTTTGCTCACTGCATGTAAACGGGTTATTCCAATCTTTCAGAAACCGGAATATTGACCTAACCCAAATATTGACTGCATGTAAACTTAGTCACTGTGGTAGTCCGTGGTGTCATCTGGTACAGACCTGGATTCTCAGAGACCAGCTGTATTTTTGTAGGCGGTATTTTTTTATTTTGTAGGTGGAAGTTAGCACCGCTCTGGTTCCCTCAACAGAGAAACAATGGGGTTTTTCCACTGGATTTGTGCAGAAAATAAACTCGCAGCAAGACAATCTTCACAAATGCACATCACTTTCATCATTTTTAAGCATAAATACAAATCACCAGTTAAATCATCAGGCTAGAAACAAACTACACCGCCGTCACATAACTCAACCATCGATGACCAAGTGACGAGTGTTCGGCGATGATGACGTTTAATGTCCCCGACAAGAGCCACTTGTTAACAACCACCTTTTTAAAGTCACAGAGGCCTAAAGGGGCTTTCACTTGATAAGAAATTTTCCCGACTCACCGCTAGGTACAATGCAGAGAGGCAAAGCACTATAAACACTATGTTCTGTCTGCCTGTTCACGTGTGGGGGCCTTAATGAGTTTCAAAATTCCCAAGTGGCGTATTTACTGTCATATTTTATGTCGTAGAACAAAACATGAAAATCTCTTACGCGTGTGTTCAACACAGACCTTATTTCAGGCATCAAATAAAAAATGATAAAATATAAACTCCACTGGTATTTGTCCCACCCCTCCTCCACTTTGATTGGACGGCTGGGTAAAAAGTGACTATGATGAGAGCAACATTTTACCCAAAGTTGAACATCTTCAACTCTCTGCAACCAGGAAGAAAAAGCCAAACATGCAGCACTCAGTGCAGAACAGACAAAGTGCAGCATTGGCGTCTGTAAATGCAGGGCGCTCCCACTGCAAACAATTCAAAAAATACCCAGACTCTGAAGATAACCCTGTAGGTAACAGACAAACCTACCCCAGAGCCCTGAAGGCGACTGGTCCAGGTGAGCCTGCTGCCTGTTTGGGTTGAAGCCCAGCTGAGGTCTCCATGGTTCCCTGTTCCCCCTCTCCCAGTCCTCCGGCTTCAGGACCTTACTAGGCATCCTGACAAAAACACAACAAACCAAGTCAAAGCTGCTCTGAGAACGATATTTTAATATTGACATAAAACACAGAGAAAAGAGATGGATTAATGCAAAATGGCACATCTGAAAATAAAGAGGCTTAAATGTTTAGGGAAGCATTCCTGAGATAAATAAAGTTTGACAAAATAAAGAAAAACCCTCACTTGGCTCCTGGAAGGAGGGCCGCCTTGAACACAAAGTTATCTGGATACTGTGGATCCTTGAACTTCACTCTGGGAAGCAGAAGAAAATCAGTTTCAATTGAGGACAAAAATAGGTCCATTAGCTCACATTTGCAAAAGGAACATTTCCCCTCCAGCACAGAGATCCTGAGTTTGTGATGTTTGATGTGGAGATTATTCTGTGATGAAGTGTTGTCATTTTCTTCTCAACCTGCCTCGTCTACTTCACCCTGTCATTTTGCACATGATGCTGGCTGTCTTTTCAGCCTCGAGGATGTTCTGCACACACTTGTGTTACTGTAATGACAGGTGGGCGTACGCATACACATGGCTCGCGCTGCCATGAGGCTAAAAATAAGCTGCTATGGAGCTGTGCTGCAAATGTCTGGATGTAGGTATATCAGTGAATCACTGGGACGGACAAAATATACAAGAAAGGAAGGTTTCAGACAGTCAGTTTACATTAAATATATGTATGTGTGCACGTACACAGAATACTACATGTTGTTAACTGTCAACTGTGAGTCCTGCACTGTGACTTTAAAGGTTTGTTAATTTATTTCTACCCTCTCATTATGTTTAAGATGAGATTTTTATTAAGAGTTCAGTTAAAACTGATTCATTCATTTATACTAAAAAGGTGGACAAAATAACAGGAGCACCTGAAAAATATAACTAGAACTGCAACTAACTATTATTTTCACAATCAATTAATCTGTCGATTATTCTCTTGAATAAATTGATCAATAGTTATTTGCCTACAAAATATCAGAAAACAGTGAAAAATGTTGATCACTGTTTCCCAAAGCCCAAGATGACCTTTAATGTCTTATTTTTCTCCGCCAAGTAAAGAAATTCAAATTATTGTTCTAGAGGAGTAAAAAAAGCAGAAAATATTCACATTTCAGAAGGTGGAATCAGAAAAGTTTGACTTTTTTTTTCTTAAAAAATTACTCAAACCAATACATCAATTATTAAAATAGTTCCTGAACAATTTAGTAATTGATTAATCAATCAATCGTTGCAGCTCTAAATATAACACAAATCAATACAACAGTTAACCTGCACGGAGTCTAAACTCATTTGGAAACAGATATATGGATAGGAAGCTCACCAGTGACATCTGTTGGTTAAAACATGGACGCATTATAGCAGCGATTGTCAACTAGCGGCCTGCAGATGGGCCGCTGATGAAAGTATTATAATATTATGAACTGACAAAATTCTTGGAAAAAATGCTATAAAATGTTGCTGCTGATGCAAACCAAACATTTCCTACTGCTGCAGCTTCACATTAAAAGCTTTTACCTGGTGAAAGACAAGCTGACTTTTATTATGAAGCAGTCACAGGAAATGCAGTGTGTTGATCAGTGAGCTACTGCTCATCAGAAATGTGTCTATAAAACAAATTAATGGTCATTTTCTGCATTTTTTTGATGGTGGATCAGTTTGAAATGTTGCAGTCGGGAGCAGCCACAGTGAGCTGTTAGATGAAGAGCAGCAGGCTGCACACCTCTAACTTCTCCTTCCTCTGTGCCCCGCTGTTCACAGGCTCGTGTCGTGTGCAGCATTAAATCAAATCACAGATTCCCACAGAATGATTTATTTAAACCACAACAGTTTGTTTTACTGCCCCCAGAACTTTGCGAGCAGAAGTATTGAATCTCATTCGCTGTAACCACCAGTGTTACATGCACAACAATTGTGCAACTGTGCAACAGTGTCAAAACTGGTTCATTAAAGTTCATTAACTCTTGTGCACACAATAATAAGTAGTTCAATATTTACACTCAAGGACCAAAATGTCCCAAAGATTTCAAATAATATGAAAATGCTACACGTTAACATTATTTTCCACTTTTTTTTTTATTAAACCTTTTAACCAAATTCAGTCCTCATAATAACTACAAAATATTCATTCATTTTCAGAATTTTAACCCTTTAAATGCCAGTTTCTTTGAATAATGCCACTGTTATTTTTATGAACAAAAAAAAAAACAGAAAATTAATTATTTTCTATATACTAAATGCTGGGGGGGATTTGGGGGGAATTATCACAGTCTGGGACACTGTATGTCCATGATTAGCAACAACATTGATATACGTGCATTTTTATTTTTTGTGCCGTGTCAGATTGTTAAAAATATACCCAGAGGTCAGAATGTCCCCGGGTGTGATTGAGGGTTAATATTTCCTGTCAGTCAGAACTTCATTCTGCAATTATGCTTCCGAAATTACAGATCTGAACCATCACCCCTCAGTGAACTGCCACCTCTGCAGAGCTCTAACAGCTGTTAAAATGGAGTACCCACACTTTTCAGGAGTTTGTTCATGCTGATATAGGCTAATACAAACCACATAAAGTTTGTAAGGAATTTAAAATATTAAACAATAAAAGGATAACGAGGTTTTTTTTTCTTTAGTTTTATTCTTTGAAATCCAGCCCCCAAAGTGTCTGCTTAGAAAATAGTAGTTGAAGACCTGTGCTCTACAGGGAACCAGCAGGTCTGAGATCATTGTGTTGTTCAACAGATGACACATCCAAATGTCACTCTAACATTAGCTGGAAACCTTAGCTAGCTAGACAAACCGTGAGTAACACACACCTCCGTCATGAAGTTTAGGGATAATGACAAGGACAAAAGGTCAAAGCCAAAAAACTGTAGACAGATTTTTCAGACTGCCTAATTCTGGAGGTGATGGCGATGAGGAAGAGGCTGCTGATATTCGCTGCTCCACAGAGTCAACAATGACAGACCAGCCTCAGGTCGACACAGGGCAGCCAGTGAGCACCTTGTTTTTAGTAACGCTGTTTGATCAAGAACAGCAGAGAATCTTTATCATTATTGTTACTTGGGTGAATCCTGGATGATGTCAAAAGACATTTGCCACTGGGCCTAACAACTTTTCTGGGGGAAACTGGAAAAAAAAAAAATCAGTTGATGGAGGGGAAAAAACTTGAGAAAAAGCCAAATATCAACCTGGTTCCAGCCTCTCAAATGTGTGGATTTGCTGCTTTTCTCTGTTTTATTAGGTCACTGTGACCTGAATATCTTTGTATTTCAGACTGCTGGTCGGATCAAACAAGATGTCAGATTTTTTTTTGCTTAGTTTTAACATTCCACGATTAATTGAAAAGTAATGAACAGATCTGTTGCCTGGCTACTGTGTTTTGACTGTTTTACATTTATAGGTGTTCCTCTCATTGTGTCCACCTCCTCTCACACATTTACACTCCACTCTTTACTCCAGTCAGATGAGTAGAGTTCAAGTACAAGTATTTGAAAGAACAGCAGCGTGACTTTCAGTATACTGTTGGTATAAATACAAAGGATCTGTCCTGTTGAGCTGCTGCAGTGTCAGTGCACAAACCTCCCAAAATGTTTAAAATGTTTTATGAATCTACGATGAGTGTTTGTGAAGTGGCAGATATCGCAGCATGGAGCAAAACTACCACAAATAAGACAAAATGTTCCACTCTTAATAATATAGTTGATGCTGATAATGGACGGTTCTCACCCGATCGCACTGTTCTGTGAGATGTCACGCAGCATCGGGATGGGCGACGTCACTGTCCTGAAGGATATCAGATCAGAGTAAGAATGAATAAATGAGCAGATCAGAGTCGTCACACAGGGCCGGCTCTCCTTCGGCAGGTTAGTGTTGATTAGAAACATTGCAACATGGGACAAAATGTACAAAAGTCGGAATAAAGCAGGCGTTCCTTACTTATCTGGTAGAATAGGGTCGTCATCAAGATTTAATGTACCTTGGATTCCATGGCACAGCTCTGCAGGGATCTCAGTGCCCTGAAGGAGAGAAAAGAGGAGTCCATATCAAGCAGCAGCATTTACTGACCAGAAGAATCTTCAGTTTCATTTGTTATGACACTCTATATTATTTATCCTCTTCAAGCCTTATTAGATGATCATGGTGAGTCACTTCAAGGCGTTTTTGTGCTGCTAACATTAAGGAAGATGAAATTAATTTCACAGATCACATTTAGGTTTCACAAAAGGTTCAGGCCTTTCCCTTTTGGACAATGTAATCGATAAATCCAGAAAATAAGCAACAGATTAATCGATGATGAAAATAATCCTTAGTTGCAGCCCTAAAGAATGCATGTGGCCTGCTAACTACAGGTAGCCTACAGATGGATCAAACAGGGTGGAAATATTTCTCTGACTTCCTGTATATTCTTTAAAGGCTGTTGGAAACTTTTTGTCAGGGCCACCTGCTGCTGCCACCTGATCTTCTTCACCTTCCAAGTGAGGCACAGTTCATCTCAAATGAACCTAATGTCTAGTGTCACCATTAGGACAAACGTAACCTGCTCATTTCTACTATGATAATACATTAAAACAGCTAAAGCATCCATACGGTGTTTGTTCTTTTGGGATAGTCTGTTCAAACCTGATCAGTCCTGAGTGATGTCTGCGGTTTTACACGCTGCTGTACTTCTGCAGCATTTTGCTTCACACTGTTCAGTCGTCCTCATTAAGAAGTATTCACACAGCGAGTAGAGTCTGAACAATTGCTTTGGTTTACAAATGCATAATCAACAAGACCAAATCCAACTCAGATGACACCTGCACAGCCACACAAACACATCTGCAGCAGAATGACGCAGCAGTAATGCAGATCGTTTACTGGATGTGAAAGTTTGATCCACAGAAAAAGACTATTATTACAGAATTAAGCCGTCAAAGCAGCTGACTGTGTGCAGAGTGGAGGGTGTCAGCTGCATGATGCATTTCACCACAATAAAGATATTTAACATGAATATAAATAAGCAATGAAACAACAACTATGAGAAACTAATTGCTTTGTTGTTAAATTTTACTGAGAAACTTTTTCAGATGCTGGGTGTTGTTAGGACTCCTGACCATATTTCCCATCAGCCCCTTTGTTGCTTTCTGTCAATAAGTGCATTGGTGTCTGTTATTTAGCTTTCAGTTTGATTTGAAGTGGAGGTCATGTGACTGCAGTTTTGGGTTTTGTTACCTCGAGAGATTCTGTACGGTAGAGTTCATGGATGAAGTCGAAGAGCGGGTGAGACTTCTCGAGGAACATCACGTCGCTTCCCAGGCTGTTTCTTTTCACTGCAAACAGAGAACAGACAGCGGCTGTGGTCAGGGAGGGAAAACCAGTGAATACTGGACAGACTGGAGGTCTGACTGTACTGGACTAGATGGTAGAGGAGAAGAAAGGAGGGAGGAGGGGTATGATGAATGAGAAGACAAGAGACTGAAAAACAAACAGCCACACAGACTCAGTCAGACGGAGGAGTGAAGGAAGAAATAAGGAAGATTAAACTGTATATCTGGATGATTATATACAAAAACAGGCAGAAACATGTCTTGTTATGTTAAATAAAGGAAGTCATTTCCAGTGAGGTGAATTGTTTTTTAGGCAGCACGGTGGTGCAGTGGTTAGCACTGTGGCCTCACAGTAAGAAGGTTCTGAGTTCAAATCTCCCAGCTGGCTGAGGGCTGGGAGTTTGTGGCTGCAGCAGGATCTTTCTGTGCAGAGTCTGCATGTACTCTGGCTTCCTTCCACAGTCCAAAGACATGCAGCATAATAGGTTAATCAATAACTCTAAATTGCCCGTAGGCGTGAATGGTTGTCTGTCTATGTGTCAGCCCTGCGATGAACTGGTGACCTGTCCAGGGTGGACCCCGCCTCTCGCCTAATGTCAGCTGGGATAGGGTCTATGTATACATCTATGTCATACACAGATCAACTCACAGAAAACTGAGAAGAGAAGTGAAAAACCTTTTGTTGCAGAAGTTTATTAAAGAAGAAATCCAGAGTTTTACACTGTGGGGTTTTTGCTCACCTTCCTCAGGTGTGAGGTCGGGGTACACGTCAGCCAGCGCCGCCCTCAGCCGACGTTCATCCACAAAAGGCAGCAAGGCCACACCTTCAAAAAAAACAAAAACACAGATATAGAATAACTGAACTGAAAAACGCTTCTAAATGTCATGAAATTTATATACAATTACAAATGATAACGCACTCGTTTGGTTTGGAATTTAAACTCCAGTAGCATTTGTGCAATGTGCCACTGAGTGACCAAAATAAAAGCAAGAAAGGTGCCTTTGTTTGTTAGTAAAGCTGGCAAGTTTGGTGAGAAAATAAAAAATAAATAAGCCCTTTTTATGATTATCGGAACCTGGGGCATTGGGGCAGGAGAGGCAAAGTGAGAACAGAAAGAAATGGAAATGATTTAAGAGCATACAGTAAGTTTGAGAGGCCCTGCATTATTTACACAATATTATCATATGTGTATTATTTACACGATGTTATATATATTTCACTCGGTATATCACAACACCACTAGCTTTAAGGCATTATAACAAAGTTTTGTGTTGGGAATTATTTAAAATTTTGCCACCAAGATTTTAATTTTTACTGCAAATGCACGTTGGTTGCAAATAGTTGCCAATTTCCTTAATTACTAATTATCGGTATCTCTCCTGAAAAAAAAACGCATAGATCGCCCCCTAATAACATCTCCTCCCACCTTTAAATGCTCGGTTATCGATTGGTAAAGTGACTCACCCTGCCAGGCGTATTTCTTGCCGTTGAGGTCAATAGCAAAGTCGTCAGGGTAGAAGTCGATAATGGAGGAATCCTGTGTCAAAAGAAAGATTTAAAATAAGACGAAGAGACTTGAAAAACTACGGCCAGTATAAGGATGAGACAGTCTACTGATGTGTCTGCACCTCGTTCTGGACTTACCGAGCTGACCATGAGGTTTCGCCACGTCTCAGGCAGGAAGTTGCCGCTGGCAGCAGGAAACACTCCCATCAGCTGCTCCAGTGGCTTGAACTGCACACAACAAACACACAAACAAGCAGTTTACATACCAGGGTGTCAATATCAAACCTGTGATCCAGGACGATGGTCCAGGGACAAATCCGTGTGCAGATCTGTGTGAGGTGCTAGTCACAGATCATAGTACATGTTACAAATGTTTATCCTTCATTCTTATTTCGTAGTCAACATTCATGATGTATGTTAAAAGACAACAGCTGAAGATGTACACAGGCAGACGTTATAAGGTTTATTTAAAAAAATCTGCATAGTCAGCATTGATATAGAAAAACCTCTCTTCACTTCACCTGTTTATCTTTTTATTATTTAAATTTTAAAGCTGTTTTCTAAAATAAAAGCCTCCATCTGACAAACTGCATTAAACAAATTGACCTCAAGTCGCACAAGTTTAATGACATTTTATTGGAGCAACATATTTACCAAGATTTGATTACAGAAAAAAATTTTCCTTGTTTGAGTGTGAGAAGAGAAGACAGAAGAGCAGAGACAACAACAAAGTTTTTCGTCCATTCTTACCGGTTTGGTCTCCTTCTCAAACTCTGTGAACATCCCTTTGATGTCTTTGAAGTCGGAGGCGAACGGGGCGTAGTGGAACGGGAAGTACCACTTCCAGGAGGCACAGCCCTGCAAACCAACACAAACACAATCACTGACTTTAATATGACTTCACATGTAAGAGGAAATCTTCCGTCTGCCTCATGTGCTGCTTGTGTTTTATCAAAACAACCACAAAAAAAAACTGTATTTATTATTCAATTAAAGCTGCAACAAAAACGTTATCTTCACAAATGACTGATCTTTTGATTATCTCTGGTGTATATTACTAAAACTGACAGTAAGCTTTTAAACATTCTTTTATGCCTCATTTTCATTATTATGCTGATGATAAACTGCAAAATATACTGAAAATGGCAGCTGTATTTTCAGTTTCAGCAAACAAAAGCTGATGCCTGGTTGCCTGCGTGAATACAGTGTTCAGCCCTGAATCTAAATCATTTATGTTGTCCAAAAATAAAATACATTTAATTATCATACAAATTGTTGTTGATTCATTTTCTGTTCGATTAAATGTGTTGGTTTTCATGTGAAGTGTTGGACATTCAGTAATGTCCTGGCCATCATGCTAACAGGACAAAATGAGGAAAAAAAAACACTTAAAGATGACGAGGAATTGGAAATAAAAAAAAAAAGCTTTTCTGTGCCCTTTTTCCACAGAAGTTCCACTGCAGCTCAAAGCTTAAAATCCAATCTGATCAGACTAACACAGCTGAGCTGACATTTAAAAACCTTCACAGGTCTGAATCCTCCTCAGACAGACGGTGCTTTAAAGTGTGTACGTGAAACAGTCTGAACTTCCTACTCAGTCGCTCCAAAAAAAATCAGTAAAACAAAATTTCAGTCCGTTATCGCTACACTTCCTGCAAGTTTTGTTGCTTCAACTACAATGGAGCAAAAAGCCAAGCCGGTCCTTGGAAAGACTGGACCATGAACCCTGCAGCATCGTGGGACAAAATATCGCCCACACCTGCTGAAAGACTCTACATCTCAAAAATAATTCCCTTCCTCAGCTCTGTTTTTGAATGTTTATGTAAGAGCAGAGAAGAAGAAAAATAGAGAGAGAGAAAAAAAACCCATCTAATCCTTCAGGATCGAGCATTCAGACCACTTATCCTCCCTGAACAAACACGTCTCACACCAAAGAACGACCTTCACTTCCCACAATCCACCTCTGAGAAAACGAGGCCCTCGGATAAATCCACCAATCCTCACATTTCAGCCAATCTCACCACTCTATTATTAAAGATGGTCATTCAAATGATAATATGGGACTTTACCATAATAAAAGGTAGAAGAGGCGCCAATCTCCACATTCAAATAATCGCACAGATCATTTATGTTAATATGATGAAATGTTTTGTCTCGAGGAGAAATTCATTTGTGACCGCAGCCGGCGGGGTCAAAGACCACAAACCACATTTACTGTCCTGTTTCATGACCACTGATACACGAGAAAAACAGAGCCGCTAGCTCATGTTAGCTCATGTCTTTTAGTGTAATCTTATCTGGATGATTTAATCAGACTGTCTCACTGCTGCAAAACATTCCCGTTGTGCAAGTTAGCTAACCAATATTTTACGAGATCGAATTATGACAAACCGATAATTCTCACATGAAAATCTACAAACAGGAATTTTTTTTTTCTAGATAAATGACTTAAACAATGAAGCAGTTATAAAAATAGTTTGTGATTCATTTTCAGTCCATAGACTAATTATTTCAGCACTTTTCAATGAATAATTCAAAATAGTTAAAAGAACAACTACACTGTGTTGATTCATTTATTAATAAAAACTCATGAAAGTTAAGTTTAAGACACGAGGCGTTGTGTCTAATGTAATTCACAACAGGGGAACACAAACTCTTTACACATGCCAAATCATTAGAAAATCAGTCACTTGTACCTAAAAATTTGGAAATTAATTTTTGTAAACAAAAAAATCAACACCTCTCATCCAGTGTTTCACACAGCTGGATATTTTTGGAAGTTCTGCCAAAGATCTGGAACTTTAAAGAACCTTTAGTTCTGTTTAAAATGAAGTTCAAATGAAGTGGTCTTTACACACCAAACATCAAATGCAACGAAATTCAGAATAAATGAAAAAATATTATTATTTTTAAGGAGCGTCTAAGTTGCTTTTAAAGTGGACAGAAGACTTGCAGGGCTCAGCACTGATCTGTCGATTCTCTTCAAGTCCAGTAAAGCCCTGATTTGATTTGTTTAAATTTTGTTTAAAAAGTTTTTAATTCTTTCAGATTCAAGTAAATTAGATAAATACCAGTATTTCATATATAAAAGTAGCTCTCAGATTGTGTGCTGGAAAACTACTTTTATTTTTATTTAAATATTTCTTTGGAATATTAAATTATTTTGAGTGTAAATTTACACTCAGTTGTCAGTTATTTTGTGCTTTTTTTAGTCGTTTCTAATATTTTATATGCCTCGTTAATTATAATACAATTAAACAGCAGCGCAAACAGCCTCTAAAATGACCATCAAGTCAAATCACACTAGAGCCACAACAATTAGTCGATTAATTTATTGAAAGAAATTAATCATCAGTTATTTTGATAACAGATTAATCTTTTCAGTTTTTTTAAGCAAAATTTGTCATTTGCTGTTTGGAGCTTCTTAATGTGAGGATTAATTGCTCATCTTTGTCATTAATGACAGTAAATGCAGAGTCTTTGGATTTTGGACTGTTAGTTGGACATTAGAAGTGACCCAAAATGATTACTGGTTTGATCACAAATATAATAAGTATTGATAAAAATTGATAATGAAAAAGTAGACATTAGGAGCCCTAATCAGCACCTCTTCTAACATAATCAACAACATTTACAACAAAAAAAACTTAATAACCATGAAGGTTAGTTTTATTTTAGGGCTCTTGTGTTTGACGGCATTAGTTTTAACTTAGTGGAACTGATGTTAAACTGGCAGCTAAGTGAAGGTGAACACTGTCGTAAAGCTGTGAAATAAAGTAAAATAAAAACTGAACTATTCGTAGCAATGAAAAACAGCCTTCATTTAACACATATTTACAGAGAAAAAGGCACAAACACAAGGTCTTTGGATTTTAACAATAATGAATAATCTTAATAAAAATTGCAAGTAATTAGAAAATCGCTGAATTTGCCTCGTCCCATTCTTAAGAAAACTTTTCCTAATTTTGGGTCAAAGTGTTGTAAATGAAATAAACTCATGAGAAACAGGGTCAGACTAGTGTCTGCTTTTCTAAAGAAAAAAATAAATAAAATAAAGCAGATTTATGGGTGAGCCGTCATAAATAGACTGTCAGCATGAAAATTGAGAGCTTCATCAGGGTGACACACCTACAAACTCGAAGGATCTGAAAAACTGTGATACAGAACAAAGTGTGAATCTTGTCTTTTGTGTTTCGGATAAACCCGGCTCTGCCTTCCCTGATCATTTGGCGAGGTGTGCGTGATCATAACTCTGCGGCGGTGGCGTACAGAACCGTGAATGTGTGGCGGTGGAGCGCAGACACGTCCCCGTCCGCCGAGGGCCCGCTAATGAATTCATCCAGAACAGCCCCCTGAGACGGGCTTTGGATTGGCGAGCATGTGGAGTCAACACAGAGCGTGCATATACACAGCTCACAATCAGCCCAGACAAATCCCCCCGGCTCAGCCCGAGACGCCCCGGCTCTTGTGAAGAGGGCCCACAGCTGATTATTTCATTTCAAGATAAAGATCAATATTTTACAACAATAAAATGATTTAGTGTATAATCACACTGCAAACAATAAGAGCAGATAACAGAGGCTGCTGTGTGGAGGTTTGTTTGTTGAGACACTCGACAGTGAGGAGTTCTTGACTTTCAACAGAAAAAACCTGTCGCTCTGTTAAAAAAGGAGGCGTCTTTGAACAAAATCAATGATGCACGATCGGAGTCAGGACTGCAACTAAAGTGTGTTTTCACTGTAGATGCATCTGCAGATTATTTTTTTTTATCATTTAAGTCTACAAAATGTCAAAATCTTGTGAAAAATGCTCATTTTAATTTCCCAGATCCCAGTGATGGGATTTTTTGTCCAACCAGCAGCTCAAAACCTGAAGACTCTTCATTTACTGTCAAAACACAGCAAAGAAAAGCAGCAAATCCTCATATTTAAGAAACTGGAACCAGGAAATGTTTGACACTTTTCCTGAAACAATTAATTGATTATTAAATTAATCGGCAACTATTTTGATAATCGATTTATTGGTCTGAGTAATTTTTTTAAGAAAAAGAGTCTGAATTCTCTGATTCCAGCTTCTTAAATGTGAATATTTTCTGGTTTCTTTACTCCTCTCTGACAGTAAACTGAATATTTTTGGGCTGTGAGTAAAACAAAGACATTTGAGGACGTCATCTTGGACTTCGGAAAACATTTTTTCACCATTTTCTGACATTTTATGGCCAAACAATTATTAATCGAAAATATCAATAATTAATTGACTATGAAAATAATTGTTAGTTGCAGCCCAATAATCGATTATCAAAATATTTCTTTCGATCAACTAAAGAAAGAATGAGACTAAAACCTTTTAAACAAACCTGCAGCATGTTTTTGGATCTCTGAATACAGAGTTCCTCGTCAAACTAACTAAAGAGCCACACGATTATGAATTCTCACAAGAGAAGAGGTCACAGACATCTTTATACATTTCATAATAGATGTGCACACTATAGAAAACTTTACTGCAGCTGGGTTGGTTCTATTTTTTTTAATTATTACATCAAGCTCCTTTGCTGTGTGGATTTTTTCCATTTCTTTTATGCATCTTTATAGAGGAGCAATATGTAGCAACTGCACGAGCAAAAATGAGCAAATAGGATGAAAGGCTATTTAATATACGCTCTATGGTTGAGATGAGTTATTTCTCTCCGCTCCCTCCTCCCCAGAATCAGAGAAGCTCTGCAGGCTGCAGGAACACTGCAGGAACGCAGGATGCACACAACATCATAAACTGACAATAACAAGTGAGGACGAGTCCTCCACTGTCAGTTGATCAGCTGTTTATAACTGTCAGTTGTCTGTCAATGTAAAATTCAGCCTGTTATCATGAAAACAAAAGCCCACTGCTCTGAGAGTACAAACTCTGGAGTTGAAGCTCATTGACTGGCTGACATTCAGTATTAACCTGAAGTCTAATTAACATGAAACGGGCAAACAGAAACAGTTAATCCAGCACGAAAAAGCACGAATTTCAAAAGAGGACACCACAGTTGGAGCATTGTTGTCAGAGTACAGAGTATTTCAACTTAACATGTTTCTTTCATATCTGATGACATATTGTGGTAATTTTTTGTTTTATTACAGAAAAATATATTTGTCAGGCAGTCTGCTGAGATTAATTCTCTTTTGCAAGAGAGGTCTGAGAACAAAAAAACACTCACAGAAACACGATGAAGAAAGAGAAGAACACAACCACACAATAACAAGGAAATCATAAAAACAACTCACAATAAAGTTAGATAATAAACCTTTAAAATATCCAGGGGAAATGTAAGACTCTAGTTTGAGGGCAGGTTCTGCCAACAGTGGAGCGTACACAAGGGACGACGAGGTTTGTTAATTACTGGATCATGTACTGTTGTTAACAGTTTTAAATAGTAACAGTCACACTTAAAGCCAGTTGGTTATCAGTTGGTTATCAGTTGGTTGTACTGTGGTAACTTGGAGATTTTTCTTCTGATGTCGCACATTTAGTCGCTATAGAAAATAGAATCACCTAAAATACTCAAAGCAGCTAGAAGGAGTTTTTAACTGATTTAACTGAACAGTCTCAGTTTAATCCTGATGCCTCTCTATTAACCAGATCATCCACGAGAGGACTGGCTGTTTCTATTTCTATAGTTACTGTTAATGCTTGACACCAGGTTTGATTGGACAAAATTATTTACAGCAAGCAGACTGCAGGAGCCTACATTTACATTTTCTTAGACAAGGTTTCACAGCAAGTAATGTGCCAGGTAACAGTTATTGCAATTGCAGTAAAATCACACTCTGGCCAAGAAAAGAAAACATGATTGTTTGGTTCAGACCTCAATAAATATCACATCATCATGATTTTAATTTTTTTTTTTTTTTAGTGAACATGAAAACTGTGATGCAAAACTGATCATTTCCACTAATCAGATCACAATTTCAGTGAAAACAATCACAATATGACTTGTTTACCAAATCGTGCGGGCCTACTTAAAGGAAAAGCAGCAGGAGACTTATAGGCTGTGACATGGTGGGTGGAGGTTGACCACGACAGAGCTCAGTTTAGAGTCTTCAGTTGGATTTCAGCTCTTTACTGCACATCTGTCACATGTTGCTGACATCCAGCATTAACTAAAAGCATTTAAGGCCTGTAAATACTCTGTGTGACTGTTTGAAGACTAGACAACTGTTGCAGTAACCATGTTGCCATGTGTTTACAGTAATACAGAGACTAGGCTAGCCAGTTAACACTTGGCGAGGCAAATTTCTAAACTGGCTAATTAGTAAAAAGAGTCTTTACAGACATCACAGCGGTACAATAAACACCAGCATGTAAACGAAGCCACAGAGTGATTCTAGTGTTACCTGGTAATAGTAGCGCAGCACCCAGCAGAGACCCTCCACGTACGACCGGACCACCTTCCGCCTGAAGTCTTCATCGTCACATCAACATCAAACTTGGTCTTGTAGTAACGCTGCTTCCAGCCCTCCTCCCACAACCTGCAGCAGCACGCAGACAGACATGGTTTTACTTTACTGATTGAGAACTATTCAGAAGGTGGAACGAGTTTTCATCAGATCAGGAAGTGATGTTCTCACTCGGGACAGAGTGCACATGTTGAGAAAACCAGACCACAAAACTGACTGAATGTTTTCATTCCAGCTCAGCAGTACAGTGGTTCCACCAGTCTGCCTTCAGGGCTTTTCGCCAGAAATGATTTCATTTGTTTTTTTGCGTTATCTTCAGTTTGTCACGATCAGACACCAAAAGCATTAATCCCCATCTCCCAGTCATATTTCATCAATATTTTTTGATGAATATTGTCCAATAAAGATTGGCGTTTGATTGATCTGGGCATCCCACAAGATGCACTAGACTCTGTTTTTTCATACCTCCCTGACACTACCGGGGTCTACAGTACATGACAGTGTTTATTAGGAAAAGCACATCATTTGGCTGAACAGAGATGATTTACAGATGTATCATGTGGCTAATAAACTGCTTTTCTAGATGGAAGAAAATGAAGTTTTATGTGCCAATATTTTAATGATTCTATATCTGGTCATATTTAATTAATTATCAAGGAGACCCAGGCTATGAAGTAGAACTGATGAGCCAATTATTTCTTATCTACCTCCAAATAATTCCCTGTATAAAGTTCCCTACTGTAATAAATTAATTTTATATTTTTATTTTCCATCAGTAAAAAACAGTTGCAACTTTTATGTTTCAAATGACTTTTTCCATGATGACAATATTAAAAATAATACCTAAAAGATTTCTAAACACCCTGGTATTCCAAAATACCTTAATACCTTAATTTTTTCCAGACTTTGTACAAACCCTGAGCATTTACAGCACCTCTGTTCATAATTAGGATTTAGAACAGCAACTAACAATTATTTTGATTAACAGTTGTTTGCCTGTAAAATCTCAGAAACTGCTGAAAAATGTCACTCAGTGTTTCCCCAAGTTCAAGATGACGTCCTCAACTGTCCACAACTCAAAGATTTTTTCTTTAAAAAATTATTCAAACCGATTAATCGATTATCAAAATAACTGGCGATTAATTTAATAATCAATTAACTGTTGCAGCTCTCTTCATAATTTATCATATTGATCAACTCTTTTCGGACTCATCTGACTGGATGCTGCAGCTTTAACATTACAAACACAGTGTTACATATATAGTTTGTGACCTTGAAGGTTAAATTGATTCTACTGTCGAACGTGAGTTTAAGTGACACTGGATCAGATGTTTGTCATGTAAATGTAACTAAACGATACATTTGCTTATTAAAATCACTGGTTGTGAGGATGCTGCTCTGTTCATCTATAGGCTGAAAAAACTGCATTAACTTCCTCACTGCTGCTGGAATAGTTTAATGGCTTTGACTTCTTGGTAGATTTGGGGCGGCGATGCCGTTCTGCACACATAATCAAGGCCGTCCAGCATCTGTGCCGTGGATCCTCGGAGCGGCCCGCAGGGAGCACCGACTCCTGAGAGGAAAGCCTCCATGAATACCAATTTAGCCCGATGGATTTAGCAGCTTTGACGAGTGCGTCACAGAGGAATTTACTCGAATATTCCTGCTTTCCATATTAATCACGTGCAGGAGGAGGTGGGAGCTGCTCAGCGGAGGGGTGAGTGTGTGTGTAGAAGTGTGTGTGTGTGTTGGGGAGGTGGTAGAGAGTTAACAGCTTGTGCTGCAGCACTATAGCATTAATGAGCACGTCTCTCTGGTTGTGTTTGTTAATTCCATCTTACAGGACTGAATGATTTGAAAAAATATCTCATTGTGATTATTTTGATATATATAATATATATATTAAACGTAATGTGAATTTTTACATCATTATTCTTATTTTGATTGAAAAACATGACTATGGTGAGATTTTCTTGCAGGAATCTGAACCAAATGAAGATTTTTTTTAAGTCTGTAGACTGATGAGTAGGACAGGACGTCTCAGCCTCACCACATTCATTCATTTAAACATTTTTTGACGAACATTTTGCCTTTAACAAACACAGCACCTCCTGTGATTTAAAAATTGCATGCAGACCGTCTGCTGGACACTCCATACTGCTTTAACAGACTCTAAGTGTCAAAAGAGTTTATTTTTGGCTAAGATGAGGTCATAATTGATTTTTAAAAAGGTACAGCAAAAGCACCAAGAAATATTTTACATCCAAAAGAAGAATTGCAACACGCCAGCTCTCTAATGTACTTCTACATGAAACATCAAAACAACAAACAGCTTTATGTCTTTCTGACCTCACATCCAGTTCTCATGCTTTTATACTCAAAGAGTTTTTCTTGACAAGGTGCAGCGAGCTTCAAATCTCTTCAACAGTTTTAAAACAGGAACTAAATGCACTGTTCTCAAGCCAGCTCTCACTTATGACTATTAGATAAAAGTAAGTAACATTAACATGAACAAATGACTTCAATAAGCAGCAAAATGTTTGATGAAAGCAGATGCTATTGGCCCACATACCACATCACGTTTGGTAATCGTTACAGTATGAACAACGCTATTTTTTCTAGAAGCTCCAATATTAATCATTTAATTGATTATTAAATTAATCACCAACTATGTTGATAATCGATTAATCTTTTTTTCCTGTCTTTTTTTTCCAGAAAAAAAAAATCTGATTTCAGCTTCTTAAATGTGAATATTTCCTGGTTTCTTTACTCCTCTCTGACAGTAAACTGAATATCTTTGGGTTGTGGACAAAACAAGATATTTGAGGACGTCATCTTTAGTTTTGGTAAACACCGGTTGACGTTTTTCACCATTTTGAAAAATAATTATTACAAAGAAACAAACGCCAGCGTCAGTTCTTTCCTCAGACGGCAGCTTGTATTCAGTTTAAACACAAAACGTGTCCACGCTGCCACCCTGACCCCACCCTCCACTAAGACCCCACCCAACCAGCTCTGTGCAGATTTACCTGACGTTGTCTTCAGGCTCCGGCTCACTGTCGCTGTCCTCAGCTTTCTCTTCACACCCCTGTTGTCTTGGCTTTCGCTGGGTCCTGCAGACGACTGGGCAGGGCAAAAAAAAAAACCCCACAAATAAAATAAACAGATCAGAAGAAATCCAACGTAGAAAATGAAATCTCTCATAAAATAGTTTTCAACGGATCAACAAGGATTGTAACAAACCTCAACAAAACAAAACAAAAAAACACGTCATAAATTCTAATTCAGTTGACCATCTTTGTGTTGATCGATTAACTGATTAATCAACTAACAATATCAGCTCTAAATATTTTCTATTTGGCAGAAGTGTGATTGTTCTTTTTTTTTACCTAAGAAGAAATACGTTACTGTACGATATAGAGAAATTATCATTGATGTCTTCAATTAAAATCCTGAACTGGAAAGATCTGTTTTTAGTTTCTGTGCCCCGATCATCTGGAACTCTTCACAAAACACCCCAAAGATCAATCGAATTCAAATCCATGATCAATAACTGCCTCTATTTGTAGCTGTTTCACTTTAACAGTTTTAGTGCTTGTATTTTTATGAACAATATTAATTTGTTGCTTTCATTGCTTCATTCACCTTGTATTTTTTATTATTCTATCTTTTGTGTCTTTTAACCCAGGTTTTACTCCACATCATTGTAAATGAGGACCAGCCTCAATGATCTTAAGAAGTTTAAATAAAGGTTAGAATATTTTACTAAGTACTCATACCATATAGATAAAAATCAAGAACAAAGGCAAAATATTCCACTGTTATGTTCATCAAAGAGTCGATTAAAAGTGTGTTTCCAGGGTTAAGTACTGTATTCAACAGTGAGACGGTTATAAATTTTCATTTCACTGATAACCTTTATTTAAATTTTTTTTAAATCATTGAGGACTGGCCCTCATTTACAATGATGTCAAGTAAACAATGATTTAAAAGACACAAATGTCAAAAATATGAGGAGATAAATTATCTGCACTGCTGTATTGTGGACCTGCTGTATGTACGTATGTATATGATTTTCTAGGTTTGAAGGAAACTGGTGGAAATAAAACACAACCTTAGCTACTTAGCCTTCGTTTTTTTTTTTTTCCCCTGAAGCCTTTGTGCTCTTTTCATTCATGTGCTAATGTATAGCCGACTATTGTTGGTCGATACATTTAACGCTGTACATGGGCACGAAATTCAACAGCTTAAGAGACGAGTTAAATAGAAACCTGACCATGAACTGAACCAAAGTACAGCGTCCACATTCAAACACACCGCTGTGCAGCTACAATCCAAGTTATATTACACTGTTTATATCGATAAGGAAAGGAGTGACATTTTAACCGGTCTAGAGACGTTTGAAAAGCACAGTGATCAACTTCTACCTGCTGGAGGATTAAATGCTTTTGCTTTTCAACCTGTTGTGTACTGGTCAAGGACTTTAAGATTACTACCACGTGATAATTAAGATAACAGAAGAATAAATCCATTTTTCAATTATACATATCTGATATCCAGCACAATTACACTGCATTCTACAGGCACCTCAAAGGTCCAGAGTGGATCTCTGTTCAACTGTGTGGACAATAAACCCTCCAGAGTAAAGAAGGGCAGAAGACTGTTAAGTTTAAATGTATGATGATGGCTGATTTGAAGAAAGATCGTCAAAAAAAGTGAAAATATGCTGTAAAAGTTGTTAAAGACAGTCAGTAAAGACGGGGTGCTGCCAAAATGGTCAACATTTGGATGTCTAGGATTGTTCTAATCTTCCAAATACAAAAATAGCAATAAAAATATTTATGTGTTTCTGTCCACTTTCTATTTCACCAAGAACTTACATTGCCACCGTTCCTCATCATGGCCTTCAGGACTGAGCAGCATCCTGCAGAAAAAAAGAAAAAACACTTCATGATTGAATATTCATCGCCATCTTCTGATGCAAAATGCCGTCCGCTTCCTGACTCGATCTGAAGATGAGCGACGAGAAAACCAGAATCACTCAGAATATGAGAATGTGTAACCAGGCAGCAGCCTCAAAATGACACATACAAAATACAGTTAGAACATGTAGGTTGTGATTAATTGCGATTAATATTCTCGTTGTCATAATTATTATATTTTAAGATTCAAGATATCAGTGGGGTGTAAAACTGACCACTGTTCTCAGAGACCTGCAGGTTTAATGTCCCCTCCAGAGGAGGACACACTCTGTTTGTTGTCTGAGCAGGAGAACGAGGTTCATTTTTTGTTTTGCTGTCATGCTGATGAGGACTTAAGGGATGTACTTTTTACTAAAATGTCCTCTATTTATGCCGACTTCTTTTGGCTGGATGAGAATGAGGAAATTGAGTTGTGCTTCATAAAAGGAACCTTTTTTTGTAGCAGATTTTATGTGTCGAGCCTGGGAGAAGGCAGAATATTCTGTTCAAGTCTGAGCTATAAAACGAACTGATTTTGTGCTGAAAGGAAAATGTTTGAACACTGCAACTGAATTTGGTGTCTTATAAACCCATGAGGGTTTGGCACCTTTTTGTGCATGAAAACAGAAGGAAATCAATCATATATGATTTTCGATGAGCACATGAAGGTTACTGTAATTTTCATAGCAGGCTGATTATGACTCAACAGTCTCTTGCACATCCTTTTAGAAACCTTCACTGACCCTGCACCAACATCCCACCACGGTCTGACCACGTTCACTGGTAATAATGTCATGTTGAACAGTGATCAAAGTGTGGAAATAACGTGGCTGTCGACATACAACAAGATGACATCAGTAACAGCGCAGGAACCCACATAAAATGAGACGTATGTCCATGAATCTGTTGCCCCAGTGCATGCTGGGAGGGTTCCCAACACATCTACCTCTATAACTACAATTATATGATCAGCACTCAGTCATAAATACTGAAATCATCGTCTCAACTCTCTACTCATGTTGCCTTTATTTCAAAATAAGAGTGCTTATGTTTTTATATTATGTTATGTTTTTCTTATGTCTTATTTAGTGCTTAAGAGTGTTTTTCAAGGTAACTTCATTCAGAATCAGCAATCAAACTGCTGTCAAAAAAACAATTCAGCTGGATGAGAATAAACAGGATTATTTTAGCCTGATAACAACATGTTAGCCTGAATTACTGAAACCACAGTGCCCATGTCTGTGTTAGAACTATTATAAAAACAGAGGATACAAATCTTTTTAAGCAAACCCAAATTTTTAAGACCTGGAACTCGTCTGAATCATTTCCCAGATTTTGAGCACAGAAGCTCCATATCAACAACCTATCGTACCCGGTTGTGTTGCTCCATGGACTGCATCCTCATGTCGTAAGCCTGGTGCCGAGCGTTCTGGACGGCCTCGGGTCGGTCTCTTCTCCCCAGGGCCTGAGGGGCAAACTGGCCCGTGGTCAGGAAGGCAGGACCCCGCTGCTCCGCCTGCGATAACACAGACAGGACCACAAAACCGGATGAAAATTATACACTGTGCACATGTGTGACAACTTCCCAAATATTCTGAAATGATCATTTCACATATCAGCAAATACTTTATGTCTGTCAACGCTTGTGCTGTGATTGTCTGAACTTCTTGGAGTCCAGGTGACAGATTTTTGGAATGATGGACAGGAAACTTATAAAATATAGCAGTGCGGCCTTTTGCACTTCTAGTTTGACACTAAACTACATTTCCTCGTCTAAGTATTCAGTAAAGTTGAATCTAATCTAATTCTTTCCATTTATTCAATACAGTTTTATCAGGTAAGATTTACCAGCTAGTGTAAAAATAAAATCATCATCAACTTTCTTTACTCACCTTCATCCTCTTTCGTTTCTCTTTCATTCTTCTCTTAAAGCTTTCCTGAAAAACAGGAAAATGTGATGATTTATCAGTCACAGAATGCAATAAATGAACAGCAGTTTCTGTCTCTTATGGCTGGGTACTCTGCAAGGCTTCATAATATGAATAATCAATCTGAGAATAAATAACAGTCATTTTGAACTTGGGATTCCAAAACTGCCCTACAGACATATTTCAGTCAAGTACTGAGGCTTGATACGACGACCTTGGTGTCAAACTTCAAATGATCGTTGCATGAAAATGCAGAAATCTTACATCGTCCTCTTTGCGTTTCTTGAAGATGTTGTCCTCGGCCACGCCCACAGCCTGCATGATCATCTCAACTCGCTCCAGGTTGACGTAGCCGTTCTCCGTCAGGTAGCCCTGCAGACAAAACACAGGCCCTTTTATTCACAGCACCAGACAGTCAGATCGAAAGATCTAAAGGAAATAATCCATGACTGGAAACACTGAATGGTAAAAACTTGTGATGATACTCACCCCAGTTTTGTGCACAACGTCTTTGTAGATGTTGACCAGTCGATCTATGGCTCCCTCTCTGTAACAAACAACACCAGTGAATAATTAAAGACGAGTCAATCAGTGTAAATTTAAATGAAAATTGGAACAAGACATTGAACTGACACCAAACACTGATTTATCTTCGGAAATTTGGCTGCCTTATCAGCCACTCTGGCAGGTAACCAACCAACATTTGGAGCTCTGTTTTATCTTTAAAGATTAAACCTACAGACAAACAGTAAAACAGAACAAGATGTCTAAGCTTCTCCACCAGTCTTCAGTCTCATCAGTGCTGGAGGTTAAAGTGAAGTGACAGCAGGATTAACAACATTGTGAAAGTGAATAATCAGGCTGTCTTCAACACCTGCTCTATCTAAAGCAACACAATACAACTGTCCTGCAATTAACCCTCGTTTTGTGAAGCTTAAAGAAAACCAAAGTCTCGCCAGCTCCTGGTTTAGCTGCCTGAGAAACGCTGGAATAATTGATTCCTGTATATTTATTTATTAGAGCGCAGTGCCGTTTAAGGTCTTGAATTTAGATCACTGAGTTTTTAAAAAAAAGACCCACATGCAATTGTTATCATTTCTTCTAAGATTCAGATCAGCTCTTTCAGTATATAAAAGGTGTCTGGGAGCTCACCTGATTTCTAAGGACGGCAGGTGTGGCAGGAAATCATTTCCAACAAAGAAACACATGAAGACCCAGTCGTCTACGCTCCTCTCAAAGTCGAAGGCAAACGGCAGGCTGGCCATGGTCAGCTCTCTGGCGAGGTACTGAGAAAACGCAAGGAAAGAAGAGTTAATGTTTGCTCTTGTAACCATTACAGAAAAAATTAGGATTTGTTTGAAACAAAAAAACGTCCCATTTCTTTAGAGTTTAATGACAATCAGATGTCTAACATATTCTGTCCCACAAACATTTATTAAACAGACACTACAGAGCCTTTCAAGTTCTAAAATTGTTGGAGGAAGCAATGGAAAAATATCAAACACATAAATAAAAGACATATACCTCTCGCAGCACACTGAGCCTGATAAATATGAACTCCTGTTCAGACACTGGCATTGAGTCTGCAAACTCATCATGCTGAAAGAGAAGAAAAAAAACATGGAGATCAAATATGTCAACAAACATCAGAAAATTCACATCAGATTCAGAGAAAACCAAAGTACAGCTTAAAATAAGCTATTTCTACCCTTAGTTTCTGGTGTTTTTAAACCTGCAACCTCCACCTTTTCTTTTATTTATTTATTTATTTATTTTACATATTTTGGGGTTTAAATGATAAATAGACATAAGAAGTTTTGTAAATGGTCCAGTAGATCTCCTCAGCTGGCAGCTGTGAAATGGCCACGATGGCTTCATCATAATTCTTGGGGGCAATTGTTCACCGTCACAGTAAGTCCACTAAAAGTGCTTGTTTCATCACTGACGGCTCAGATTGTTAATTTAAGTGTCTGACAACATCATGGAAAGGATCCCTACAGAGACAGACCTTTTCGTTAAAGTGTAAAGGCCCCCGCATGTGATCAGCGGTAAAAACACTCAACACCGACTGTCCCATTGTTTTCCTATGAAGAGAGTGGTGACCTTGTTTGTCGCTGACCTTTCAAAGCGCAACCAATGAGATAACAGCTGTATGTGACGACGCAGCCCGAAGCAACCACAGATGTTTGGAAACAACACAGGCAGAGGATGGAGAGACTGATGGTCGAGTCTTGAAGAGAACCCCAGACCCCAACGTTACAATGAAGGAACAACATTTGTATATCAGGCAGACAGGATGTAGTTGCTGTAGTGCTGTGCTTTGTCTCTCTCCACCGTACCTCACAGTGAGCCCGGGACAAATTTCTTATCATGTCAAGGCCCCTTAAGATCCTTTTTGTTTGACCAGGAGCAGCTCTGTTCAAAGCCACCAGACTACAGAGACAAAAACAGTCATTTTACCTGAGAGAAGATGGCAGCTGCTGGTCTACTGCTGCCTCGATCAGTTAGTTTTTGTTATTGTGCGAGTTTGGTGTTTTAAGTGAAGTTACCCTTTAAATCATGTTAATTTGCATCCAAAGTGAAACCTTCAAAACACCAAAGTCACACAAGAGGTCTGCCATAATGCTGTCACACTGAGAATAACAATCTGAGCCTGTCAGTAGTAAAAACAAGCACTTTTAGTGGACACATTTGATGTGCAGTTGCCCTACAGCAATTATTTTACAGCCATCGCAGCCCATTTAATGACTGACAGCTGAGGCGATCTACTGGTCCAGTTCCAAAACTTTTATTTTTTTATACGATTAATCATTTATACCCCAAAATATGGAAGAATAAAAGTCTGCCATGTGGCACATTTTCTATACTACATTATACTATACTACATTTTGCCATAAAACTCCAGGGGCAGAGCTCACCTCTCCCTGTTTCTCACGGGCCGTCCCCTGACAGTCTTTGATCTCATGACCCATCTGTCCACAGAGCGCGCAGGGGCGGGGTTTGTTGGGTTTGAACTCCTCTCTGATGATGGTGAAGTTTGGCTCATGGGTGGCCAGGCCCAGCATGATCAGGTCAGCTGATCAGTCACCACGCAGAGACAAAAGGATTTAATTCAACAAGGTGGAAACATGACAGTCACCATCACCTCTGGCTAGTAACATTTATTAATCATTTAACTTACATTTTATTGCTCATATTCTTTCACAAAGTGGATTTAAAAGCTTACCATCAGCTCCACACAGGCAGTGGTGTGTGTTGGGGTCATGGTTGGGTTGAGCTGTCGAAGAATCACAAATATGAATAAACCAAATGTCTGGCAGTGTGTGTGTGTGTGTGTGTGTGTGAGAGAGAGAGAGAGAGAGAGAGAGAGAGAGCAGATGATGATATTCAACAACACTTTCATCTTTCTGTGTTCAGTCAGTCAAGTCTGATTGAATTCAGATCGTGTGATATTGATTCGTCTTGAGAGCTTCATATGAGCCTGCTTCAGTCTTGGCTGCTGTTGTAAACTTATGACTGTGGTTTGTGTTTTTTTTTTTTTAAACCTTTTTTGTTTATGATGTGTCCTGGTACAATGTGGGTACTTTTCAGTAATGCTCATCAGTCAGGCATTCATCAGTTTATCAGTGTGAAGCAGCTGTACCTCTCTGTCTCCTGATGAAGTCCATAATCTTGTGTTCACCTTCACCGGGAACGCTGGCGTCAGAGAGGAAGACCTGGAGGACAGAAAGTTAAATTTAACTGAAGCTTGAGCCAGGGTGCAACATGTCAACTGCCAGGACATGAAAACAAAAATAACGACGAAACAAAGCAAAAACTTAATTTCAACTTTACAATTTCTAGTTTAATCTTCGTATTATTTTTGATTGATCAGTTGTTTTATCTTTACAATAAACAAACAAAAACAGTAAGAAACTTCTGGTTTAAAAGACTGAGCTGTAAAGTCGAGCACTCACTGCGACGTTCCTCCATCCTGGATCATTGCTGAGTCTGTCTGCGACGTAGTATCGGAGACATTGTGCCAGGTTGTCCATGAACTCTGTTCCCTGGAGACAAGAGTATTGTGTCACTCTGCTGCTACAAGTTGATACATACAAGCTTTATTTACACTTGGAAAAAAAAAGACACTGAGGAACAGACGCGGTCTTTGTGAGTGAAGATACACTGAACACTGGATGTAGTACTGATCATACTTACTGGAGTGATGCAGTTGCTGTCAAACCTTTCTTTGATCTCCTCTGGTGGAAGATAACCTCCTGTGGAGAAAATAATACAACAAGTGAGGTTTCACTGAGCATGAAGACAGACAATTCTGTCAATCCTGACAACTCTAATACAGGAAACAACTAGAAGAGTGCAGATCTCCACCAGGCAACCTGAAAGGAATCTTAGTACGAACCTCCTTTAATTTCAAGTTTTCCTCAGTAATTACAGAATTACAATTCATTTATTTTGTAATTTAAGTAAGAGTAACTAGTTACTCTTCAGCACTGCTAGTAGAAGAATCAGCATACGAGTTCTTGAGTTATGGCCAAAAACATGCTTGATGAGGTCACAGTGGCACTTTCATATTCTACCAGCACTTGGCTGGTGATAATTTCCCACCCTGCTGCTGAGTAGCTTGTTGTTGTCTTCCAGCACTAGTAGATATGATGGGAAATGTGTATGGTTGCTTCAATACTCTCAGCACTGCTTGTAGCAGATGGTGGTGTGGAGCTAAGTTGCTAACTAGCTTGTAAAATACACTGCTGAAGAGAGAGTTAATAAACAACGACCCCATCATTTTCTGTTTTCAGTATGACTCTGATATAACCCTGTCTCTGACGGTCGGCTCTGTTAGTGGGGTAGTTAACCAGCTGTAGTTCATCAGTACAGTCAGTAACACAGCAGATGAAAAGATGAGTAAGAAGCCTCCTTTGATCAGCTCCTGTTTGTCCTGTTAAAGTTAAGCTGTTCAAACAAACACTGCCCATGTCCAATTCAAATTAAAAGCTCTCTGGCATTTCAATGGACAGAAGCCCTTATACTTTTTTTCAAACTTTTATAGAAAATATGTTTAACAAAAATGGAAACCCTCCATTTCTTAACACCTATTGTGAAACATTTGCAGCATTGCAGTGTGTTGTGGAAAACTCATTGACTCTCCACTCTAACTCCTAGGCTGTCATTATGTTCCACTCAGGAGAGGCCTTCACTGGCCAGTGTTTGGCTTAATTTCAAACTGAAACAAACCTACAGTGAAACATCTGTGAGAGAACAACACCCCTAAAACTTTCATTTGTTCATCCAGAGTGACTTATCTGAATATTTCAGGACTTTTCAGAAAATTCAGCTAGTTTAGTCAGTGAGTTTTTAAAGTGTTGAGAGATAAAGAGAGCGTTCCCTCTCTCAGAAAAGTGTAAACGATACTTCAGATACACGAAACATGACTGTGCAGCAGGTAATATCCCTACACAAACAGACTCATAGTGACAGTTAATGATGCTTCTTTTTAAAACTGTAAATTCCAAAGTGAAAAAATACCACCAGGTGTGTTTTTTAAAGTGTGGAGCTGTCTCTATGATTATGCATAGAAGCTCTCAAAGAACAAAAACATCAGTGCCATTTTGTCATTTGCTATTAATCACTATTTTCTGTACAGGGGCTTGGAGAGAATCTTGTGCTGTTGGGAGGAAAATGACATGTAATGTTCTACACACACTGTGTAATGTGGTGGACACTGAAGTCAATATACAACATCTGTATTTTGCTGTCTGTAAGTGTCAGACTTCAAAACATCACACACCTCTCTGGATGATTTCCTCCCTCATGCGATTCTTCTCCTCCACCAGCTCCACTCCTTCTTTGGAGGCACGAAACCGCCGAGAGCGCTGCTGGTTCATTTTGGCCCGGGGAGCCTGGTCAGAGTTAAACGGGGTTATTTCTAATGTACAGCAGCTGAGTTCAGGCTGATCATCAAAGCTATTCTCGTGTATGTATTAACCCAAATAACACCCCACTTTATTGTGAAAAGGATAGATGAATGAGAAAACTATCAGCGAGGGGAATTAGCAAAAAATGTCGTGGTCAAACGAGCCACACTAACTACTGACCAACCATCCATTTTAGACCATATGAAAACAATATTTGACTGAAAATTTAAAGGAATGAAGTCTGATAAATATTTAAATTGGCTCCAAATTTCCTCCAAACTTTTCTCTGGCTGCAGGTTTCTGTCACTGAACGTTGCTTACCACTCCGTCGATGGCCATGTAGAGAACTCTCCTGGGACGCACAATATTGAACAGACGGTCGATGTACTCGAAAATGGCGACCATCATCTCATCTTCATTTTTGGGAGCGGGTCTGTGGACAGCAGAGTTCAGAGCGTCAAGTTTTAATCCCTTATTTATGTTGTTTTTATGTGTGGGGATGCATCATGCCAAACTTAATTGTAAAGCTCTCTTGTTTAGTTAGCAAAGATTCTCTTGAGGTGGAACAGGACTTAAAACATCTCACAACTCACAATCTCACAACAACTTTGACAAACTCAGTAACTGCTGCTGTAATTAAAAACATCCAGATGTGTTCATAGACACAAAATACTTGATTTGTGGTCATCAAAGTCCCGTCATCACCCTCAATGCAACCAGTGATTCTTTTCAATATCAGTTAATCTGTTGATTCGTTTTCAGATTAATCACATTATTATTTAGCGTAGTCTACTAATTGTTGTCACAATTGCCAGAGCCCAATGTGACATTCTCAGTGTGTTTGCTCTGTACAGCCAACAGTCCAAAACCCAAAACATTTAATTCATAATGATAGAAAAGAGAGAAAAGCAGAAAACCACCACATCAGTGACACTATTCAAATCTAAAATACGACTACATTGTCAAAACTTCATCAAATTTTATTGAAACAGGTCACAACTTGGCTGGTATTCTCAGATAGGACGACACTTATGCAGATGTGACACGAGTTTGTCTGCGGTGTGGAGATTTTTTTGAAGCATCTGAAATGGACAACAAAGTTGATATGTGCAATGATTGCTCAGCATCAGTCATGTGAGAAGAAGCCAAATCACATTCCTTCAACACCACAAATTTAATCACTCATCTTAAGAGCCGTCATCCCGATCATAACAACAAATCGTGGACCCAAAGAGAAACAGGAACCAGTGGGAAAGAAACCTGTTGGCAGTAGTTTTCTAATTTTGTCCAGTGAATGTGGACATTTTAGAGATGAAATGTCAGTTTCACAATAAATCCAGATGGTTAATATTACTGTTTCAAATTTTAATTATCATATAACCGTGTTTGATTACGATGCTTTGAAAAACTCACCAGTGTTTCCCCTATAGTGTATTTGGGAGGCGCCCCGCCCCCCCAACAGACACCCCCACCCTGCCAACAGGATCCCCACCCAGAAATTCAAGTCATAGATTTAAAAAAAATTCCATAATTTAATTTTTATTTTAATCAAAAGGGCCTATAACAGGCGTTCTTTTTATCAAATAAAAAAGCTAACTCTAATTTGCGCAATTTCAGAGTCTAATGCGTCGCTATCGTTTATTACATTCATTAAAATGCATTTCTTCTCTCCTCTGCGCGGGAGGGGCTCCCCCCTCGCTCCTCTCTCACAACATACACACGTGCACTCACACCGGTACAGACACACCCACCCACACTCAGAGAGCGGAGGAGAGAGAGTGTTGCCGATATTACCTACGGTAAAAAAAAAAAAAAACAACAAACAAACAAATTATTAATGGACGACCAGAGGTTCCCCAAACGTTCGCCCCCTCGGCAAAATCTCTGCATTTTTTAAACGAACCGTACGTGGCGAGGCGGGGAGCACAGCTAACTCTACGTGGGTGCTAGCCTAAATGAGAGCATCTCTCCCAGCCCCGACCACAGCGCTTGCCAATCCCCTGCCCCGGTTAATCGTCGCCACAACTAGTACTAAACACACCTGTTCCAGCCCTCCCACCGAGACACGTAGTAAGAAGCTGCAGACGGGTCACCACGTCAGTCTGGCTTTGATCCAGCATGGCTGTCAGACTAAGATACTGCTGCATGGCTGTACAAGACTGAACTTGGTGAGTGAATTAATGGAGGATGGATGGATGGATGGATAGATGCATAAATAAATAAATGAATGAATAAATGAATTGCTAAAATTAAAAAAAAAATTTAAAATGTGACCCCTTGACGTGCTCTAACCAATAAAGGTTTTTTAAATTATGTCGCTGCTCAGTACAAGTGTACCTGAAGTAAGCCGAGTGGCTTCCCGCTTTTTTTTCTAGTTGACCAGTTTGAATTGAAGAGCACCTTGCATTCACCTGGAGTTTACTAATCGACACCTGTGAGCACTCGGTATATTCTCTGTTGTCTCATTATCTATGTCTGCAGCTGTCAGTGGGATACTATCATTATACAAGAGTGGGCAGAATAATCTGTTAAATCCAACACAGGAGAAACTTGATGTTTTTTGTTATATCTATACCAGCAACTGGGCAAAATGAGCTGGAAAATATGAGCAAAAATCCATCATGGTGCATCTCTGCTGCAAACAGACAAAATGACGAAGTTAAGCAAAACAAAATCTCAAATGTCCGAGTGCACAGACAGAGCTTCTTACTTGTCTTCTGGATGTGTACAAGGGTGAATGATTCCATTCATGTCCAAGTACAAGTTGTCAAATTCCACCTCGTTGGGGTTTGGTTTGGTGGTATCAACAGGAATACGGACTCCATTACACTCTTTACCCTGTGAAGATAAAACAAACAAATCACTCTGAGTGAAGACATCACAGGAAGGTACAGACCTAAACAACTGACACACAGGGCAGCTGGCATCCCTCTGAACTTCTGTGTCTTAAAGGGACAGTTTACTGAAAATTTAAAGTACGGTCATTATCTGCTCACCCTCACGCTGACTGAGGGTCAAGTTTATTTTGTTAGTCCACAAAACACTGCTGAAGTTTCACAGGAAACAGTGCTGCAGAATCTCCCAAACAATGGAAGAACTGGTGACCAGTTTTCAAATTAAAAAAAACAAAAAGTAAAAATCATGTCCACAACTGTGGTCTCATAAAGTCCCGACATGCCATTCACAACTGCACACACACACAGCTCAGGTGTGTGTGCTAAGATCTACAGGGAAGATTCAGGTTAAAAAACACATGACGACGACAAAATGACGTCTTTCAAGTCAACTTGTCACGTGGGAGCTTTAAGGAAACTTGATCACACCAGACGAGCAGTTTTTTTATTCACTTCCAGTGTTTGGAGACTTCTTATGAGAGGCGACACGTCCTCAAAAGACATTTAAACAAGTCCAGCTGCTTCTCGGCTGAATCTTTCCTTGAGAGAGTACTAAAGAGAACATGAAGTCTCAAGACTGGTGGAGTTAAGAACGAGATTATGGTGTTGGTAACGTTCTCACTCACACAAGTCCACAATCTGCCGCTGTGTGCCGCGTTTCTTCATGTCAGTTCATGTTTAAGAAACCCAAACCAACAAAACACAACAATGCATCGACAACAACACATAACGACCTGTAGACGGTACACAGTGTGTGTTGGACGGTTATCAGACGTTAAAACGTTCCCGCTCACGGTAACGTCCAAAGTGAGTCTGCTGCTAGCTAACATGCTAACATGCTAAACCTCTCACCTTCTCCTCCACACAGTGAACGATGATTGAAGAATATTTCCGGCTCAGCCAACGGAAAAACGCCGGGACTCCCATCTCCGAGGAATAATCGCTCCTCTGTCAGCCTATAAAAATATTAACTCGTACGAAACAGTTAAAACAGCTCAATTAAAACACGAAGCTTGGTGCTATGAGAAAACACCCCGGCTACACGCTGTTGGCCATGATGACCATTGTGTAGCTGTTCCGGTTCATGTCGACTTCTTCCGGAGCTTTCAGGAGATCACCTGGGCCCACAGCGACACCAATGGCATGAAGCGGTACTGCAGGGGAGGATTTTGGTAGTATTAATAATAATAATATAAATGATAAATAATAATAATAATAATAATGATAATAATAATAATAATAATAATAATAATAATAATAATGAAGTGATTAAAAATATTGGAGTTTGTAATTTTGTGCTCCTGTTTTTAATACAATAATAAATAAATTCATTTATTTTACTTGATCAAACACAGATTGACATCCTATAGTAATAGTTTCCTTACCATTCCTAGAACACCCTGGATGATTCCTGAAAGTCCAACAAATTACTTTTTCACATTTTGTCCACTGGCAGGACATGCTATAGTGGGCACTTTATCTCATTGGGCCACCCTGAAGGGCACTTTATCATGTTTTATCCAAGAGGGCACTTGTGCTGCATTCTTTTGAAACACGTTGGAACATGTTGCTGTGGAAGTAAAATTTTTGTTTGAGGGGAAAAATACATTTGGTTTTGTTTGGTATATTCAATTTTTTAAAGATTCTCTAAGTATGATCATTAATTTGACCAATAATCAATTAAGGAAAGAGCGTACAATTTGCAACCCTACTCAGAACGTTTTGGGGACGTACAATTTCTAGGAATGGATTTTTTAAATCTCAGCTTTCTTTAGAATTATAGCAAGTTCTTAATAATAATGATACTTTTTTTGAAATTCAAGTTTTTATTTTCAATATCAGCTTTTCAGTATGTGACATCATCATTTGCAATTGAAGATGAGCAAACTTGTTGTTAGTTGTTACATGACAAGATACATGAAAATAAAGAAAAATAAAAAATGGTCAGGAAAGCTTGTCAGGTAAGTGTGATGTGTCTAAAAATGGTCCCAGGAATCCATCCATCTTCAACAGGTCAGGTCACAGAGGTAACAGTTCCAGCAGGGGACCCCAGACTTTCCTGCCCCATTAACCAGCTCTGACTGGTTGATCCCAAGATGCTCCCAGGCCAGGGTGGAGATATAATCCTAGTCCTTGGTCTGCCCCGTGGCCTCCTCCCAGCTGGAAGTGCCTGGAACAACTCCCTATGGAGGTGACCAGGTGGCATCCTTATGAGATGCCGGAACCACCTCAACTGGCTCCTTTCTGCACAAAGGAGCAGCAGCTCTACTCCGAGTCCCTCATGACTGAGCTTCTCACCCTATCCTTAAGGAAGATGCCAGCCACCCTCCTGAGAGAAACCATTTCGGCTGCTTGTATCCACGATCTTGTTCTTTCGGTCATGACCCCTTCATGACCACAGGTGAGAGTAGGAACTAAGACTGACCGGTAGATCGAGAGCTTTGCCTTTTGTCTCATCTCTCTTTTCGTCACAACAGTGCAGTAAAGCAAACGCAGTACCGCTCCGATTCTCCAGCCCATCTCACGCTCCATTGTCCCCTCACTCAAGAACAAGGCCCCAAGATGCTTGAACTCCCTCACTTGGGGTAAGGACTCTCTCCCTGCTCGGAGTAGACAGTCCACCGGTGTCCTGCTGAGAACCATGGCCTGCTGATCCTCATCCCAGCCACATCACACTTGGATGCGAACTGATCCAGTGAGTGCTGATGAGGCCATCAGGTTCACATCATCTGCAAAAAGCATTTTTGCAATAAACCTTGGTCTCAGGTAGGAGCTTTGGATTTATTTCTGCCATCTATCTTATCAAGCATGTCACTAAATTTGCCCATTTTTTAAAAAAATTATCAGTTTAGGGGTTTTCCAGTGTTTAAAGAGCCGTTATGATGCCAACCATGACAACCAAAAATCTTTAATTTGAAATCTGGGGTGTCTGTGACCTAACAAACATAGTCGAGGTGATAATGGTGATAATTATTGTTATTGATTCTGCCACAGGTTTAATGCAGTTTGAACATTGTCTTGAGCATCAGACCAGCACACATCCTGTGTGTGTGAAGTGTGTGTGCGCCTTGCAGACTCATATTCCCTGTAATTGTATTGTGGTTGAATCTCCATCATCCACAGTCGGATGTTACATAATGTTCCTTTAATGGGGACTCTCTGAACAGATGCCCTCTCGCTTCCCAACCCTGCAGCACCACATTTAAGGTGAATTAGATTTTTTTTTCCCCTCCTCATCTCTCTGGTTCCTGTGGTGACGAGGAGGGGGGTGGGGGGGTGCACAGAGGGCCATTAGCCTCCCCTCTTCAGGCAGGGCGGGTCTGACATCAACACTGCAGTATTATTACTGCAAAGAGCTGCTGATGGAAAACACTTGGCCTGCTCCGACGGGCCATTTCCATAAACATTTACGCTAGAGTTGCAGGTAATAGGATGAAGCCGTCATTTCAGTGTTTGTGGAGAGAAACGGAGGAAATGAAGGGAAATCTGATGCAAATCCCACATGTGAGAGCTCCAACACAAACCTCCCACTCAGACACAGACAGAGGCAGCTCAGCTCAGGAATGTGACATGAAAACACATCCTGACCGCTGCAGGTGATGCAGTCACTGACGCCAGGTAAAAATCCACGCTGATTAAGGCTTTGGTTCACTGAAGATTCATTTCCATAAAGGCCTTGTTAATAAATATTGGGAAATAAATTTTACCAAAACAAACTTAGAGCAGTATTTAACCGTAAAGTTTAAATTCAGGAGTCAGAATTTGTTTCATTTAAACAGCTGAGAGCAGTTAACAGTTTTATTTCTTCAAACAGAAATGAAAAATGCAGTTTGAGTCATTTTCTCAGGTTGTATGTGAGCTGATTTTTCAGTCTACGTTGATTTGATTTCCTCCAACATGCAGGTGACTTACAGACGGAGAGCGCCCTCACCTGGTGGATCATCACCATTACAACCAATATGAAACCTGGCAGCTTTCAGCCTACTTCTGTGTGTTTACCTGTTTGCTTGATTTGGGATTTGTCATTTTTAATCATCTCAGCTACATAATGAGCAAAAGACTCATTAAGACTGAGTGTGTTTTACATCAGTTCAGTGCATAAAAACAAAAAACGCTGGTTGAATTTACTTTCTCAAGCTCTTTTTTTAAAAACAAAAACTTTTATTGCAATAAATTCGTGTTACACAACAACCGCAACTTGTTCAGTATTTGCATATTATTGCAATTTTTTTTTTTAAGAAGATCACAGTTGGTAGAACTCTTGTTTAAAAGTTGAGAAAACTCAAAATAACTACTGGATCATATTGTCTTGATATTTTGTGTTTTCTCAATATTTTCTTTTTAACAGTGCAGATCAGGAGATTTGTACAAAAGACAGTTCATTTCCAGATAAGCTCATGATCCAGATCCTTGAGTTGAATTCAGACTGTAGAGGATGTCTGAGATTATTAATCTTTGTTTAATCAGGTGAATCACACTGAGACAGAATCTCACTTTCAAGAAAGACCTGAATGTACATAAAATAAAAACATGAGAACAAAACATTCCTGAGCAGATGATGTAAAGAACAACTGCAATGCACTTTGAATAGCAAGTCACAATAAAGCAAAACTGTGATAAAACAGTATATAAAGGAATTAAAAAAAACATAATAACAACATAAAAATATACACTGTAAAAATGAAGTTTTACCAACTGCTGATCTTTAGTTGAGATAATTTGCTTTTCTTCTTCAGATAAACTTAAAAAGATATTCCACCCCTACATGATAACCCACTCAGTATGTCCTCACCTCTTGCTGATGTGAGGATGGTGAAGATCTTCAGTTCACAAAACAATCCTGGAGTTTCAGCAGAAAACAGAGTTGCAGCCAAATCCAGTACAATGGCAGTAATGGTGACCCAGTTTAAAACGTGAAAAAAAGAACACAAACAAACACAAAATGTCTCTATCCTGCTCGTGTGGTGTAATCCAAGTGTCCGTGAGCCGCAACATTAAAATTTAACCACAAAAGACGCCATTTACACCATGTTTTTAGCTGAAATGTCAACTGTAGCCTCCCAGGTAGGATGTAAACATGGAGTCGATGTATCGCGAGACCTCGTATATCTCTTAATGAACGCACGTGTGAAAATATCGCGAGATTGATGGCATGTTTACATGCTACCTGGGAGGCTACAGTTTTGGCTAAAAACATGGTGTAAATGTCGTCTTTTGTGGTTAAATTTTAATGTCGTGGCTCACGGACACTTGGATTACACCACACGAGCAGGATGGAGACATTTTGTGTTTGTTTTGTGTTCTTTTTTTAACATTTTATCCGTGGTCTCCATTCACTGCCATTGTACTGGATTTGGCTGCAACCCTGTTTTCTGCTGAAACTCCAGGATTGTTTTGTGAACTGAAGATCTTCACCATCATCACATCAGCATAGAGGTGAGGACATACTGAGTGGATTATGATTCTGGGGTGGAATATCACTTTAAAGCTTTGAGTTCTAGAGACTCAAAACATTGAATTTAAAAAATAATTGAAAATAATAATAAAATATACATAACTGTTAAAATTGTAATATTTTTAATTAAAACTGTTTAATTTTTCAGGCACTAAAAAAAAGACAAATCAGGTCCACAGCACACTACCAATTTTTGAATTTTGTTTTTTGTTTAGTTTCTAAAAATCAAAGATTCAAGTTTATCTAAAGAAGAAAAGTAAATTATCTCAACTAAATATTATAAGATTATAAAGTTTATTTCAAAGTTTGAGTTGGGCTCAAAACTCAAAAATCTATTGCAGTGTGTTACCATGGAACTTTTTAAAGTTAAAACAAATAGAGGTTTAGCAGTGAGCCAACATGGACAACAGCAGCACCCTGACTCAGTTTGATCTGAACTTTAATTAGCATCATTGGTAACACATGTGATTACTCAACTAGTTCATGTCAGTAGCTTCACTCCAGGCATTAAATCTGAAGCAAAGAAAGGAAATAAAGTTTCTGGGGATTAATTTCATGACGAGACGCTGCAGCTCATATTCAGACAACAATTAATCTCATTTAATCTGCTGCTGCAGGGATCCAGGAGCTGATTTGTGTTTCTCTGGGTTAAATTCGTGCTCACACACCTGCAGCTTCAGCACAGGGAGTGTTTCACACATCAGATATCTGATTAATAAAAGTTTAATGAAAGAGCTCATTGTGGGAAAAGGATCTCTTTTTCCGTCCTGTTAGTCCAATTCAAACTGTACTGTAGTTTCATGTTAACAAAGACACTGGCTAAACCGTTAGCGCTGCTTCCTCCTCCTTGCGCTTTTGATTAGCCGATCCCTTTAGCCTGCACATGAAAAGCTCAGCAGGAAGTCACATGGTTGAATACGGCAATTTGTGTCTCCAAGGTTGTGATGTGTCCTCGGCGGTTCGCAGAATGTCTTCACATCTCAGCCTCTTTGAGTTGGTTTCTTCCCATTGTGCTGCAGGAATAAAGACCTGCTGGGTTTCCGTTTTTTATCCCTCCACACAGACTGGAACTTCTCATCTGGTCCCCTTTTAGCTGAATTTTACCAAACACCGGTCCATGGTGGTTCCATGTCGGGGACAGTGGTGCCATTCTGTTCTTGTTTGTTTGGAAAAAACTTTGAGTCCTTAATTATCTAATCAGCTAAGTGCCTCAGTGGAAAAATGCTCAATTATAAGAAAGAAATACTGCTCTGAAAACATGCTTAAAGCTAATCAATATTTTAATAAAAATAATGGATCAATTTAATGCTAACAATGAATTCACACCAATTGTAACTCTACAGACATTTATAGTAACTTTTATGTTCTGGGGGGGTTTTATGCCCCCAACTGTACTGTACTGATTTGATCTTGTTGTTCTCATCAGTGTCTTTTCTCCCCCGTAAGAGCAAACAGACAAAGTTAGACACAAAAGTGGAACATTTAGCAGCTAAAGAGTCAGATCTGTTTCTGAGGAACTGGTGGAGACCAAAAACAGAGCTAAAAGGAAAGTGGATATCTGACTTACATCAATCAAGTCATGAGAAACGTGACTCCAAAGAAATGATAATGTTGCTGCTCAAACATTATGATACTAAAATCTAGGTGACAAGATGGTGGACCCAAATGCAGATGGGGTAAAGCAGCGAGGGAAAAGGAGGAACACAAAGTCCAACAAATGTAAAAAAGGTCAGAAACACAGGAGATCACACCAAAGGACAACAATGAAGTGACACAGAAACAGAGAAACACAAGGACTACAGAGACAAAAAACTAATCAGACACAGGTGAAACAAATGGCAGTCAAAAAGGAAAAAGACACAGACAGGAAGTAAAGTCAAGACACATGAGGGAGGAACTGGACTACAAAATAAAACAGGAAATGACCAGATAAACCTCAAGACTGTGACATCAAAGCACTAATGTGGGAATGTTGCCCCAGACAGCAGATTTATAAACTGCTGTATACTGAAAAATACACTCTGATGGGACCACGTTCCAAACGGGTATGACCCCCGACAACGCCGCAGGCAGCAATACTGAGAGCCGACCAATCAGCGTGTTTGGAGAGGAGCTAAAGAGCTGCATGAGACTCCGGAGCCGCAGGTTGCAGATCAGATCAGTGCTTCCATGGACACTTCTCGCTGTCGTCACACCTGTAGCGGCCAGTAGACCCTCCGAGGATGCTGATTGGCTGCACCACTTTTAACGTGGACACAAACAGATAACTTGAAGCCTGGCGGGATTCTTGCGTGATCTCGTGAATCCAGCTGCCTCACAAAGTAAAAACATTAGTCACATCTCCTGCACACCTGTCAGTCAAACACCAATTTTCCTCTATTAAATGTCCAGACTCATTTCCTCATTTATTTATTTATATATTAATTGATTTATTCATCTGTCTGTTTGTTTACTGGTGTTATAAACTGTTAAAACATCCTTGATCTCCATTATGGATGTTGGAGGTCATGTTGTCGGAGCAGCAGCAGCCACAGTCACAAACCCAAACAGTAATAGGATCGGTGGTGAATCTGCCGGCGGCGGCTAATTGAAAAGGCCGCTGTGCAGCACTGATGCTCTGAAACACTCTTGGCAGAGGTAAAGCGGTTTAATTGAGCTAAATTTGTCTCAATGAAGGCGCTCACTTAAAAGCGAGAGACGGTCCTGGCAGCGGGCCTGCTGAGCCCGACAGTGAAGGGGTCCTTACCTGCACATTAGAGGAGAAGGCATTTTAATAACAACACAGACCCCCCCCCCACGCCCACCCCCACCACCCCTCCTCCCCCATTAGCATCTCACTGGAGTGGGACTCAATTATTGTTAATGGAAGTTCACCACACATTTTCAAATGGGAGCCTGCTGCAGACGGGCCGATCTGTGAGCCCAGTTTCAGCTACACAAACATTTCAGTACCAGAAACCAAACAGAAATGTTCCGCTGTCGCCAAGTGACTGTGTCGCAAAGTTTACTGGAAAATTTTCTCAAAATCCAAACTCAAACCCATCGTCTGACACAATTTCACTTTTTAAGAGTTATTTTTGGAGTTTCATGCCAAAAAAGGCAGATATTTTCAGTGAACAACTCTGATAAACACTACAACAAACTGCAAACAGACAAAGTTAGACACCAGACAGAGCTAAAAGCAGAGTGGATATCTGACTTACATTGATCAAGTCATGAGAAATGTAACTCCAAATAAATGATAATGTTGCTGCACAAGATGATGTGTGCAGCAAATAGACAAGTGTTTAGGTGATAATACAGTGTGTCTGTTGTGTTTTTGCCTTGTCGTGCTGCCCCCAAGTGCTAAAAAAGTAGGTTGGTATGTAAAAAATCCAATCTCAGAGCCACGATTTAGCCACAGGGAGCAATGAGCAATGTGTCGGGGCCTCTGGTGAAGCAGAATAACAGATATTTGAGCCAAGGCCTCCTCCTCTGTGCACTGGTTGTTGTTTACAGTCTAATTAGCAACTTGAGACATGAGAATGGACTTGAAGTTAAGCTCGGCTAATCTCAACTAATAAATACTATCTTGAATGATGGCAAGTGGTGACGAGTTCTCCTAAATCACTCGTACAGACCACTTAAGAACAAAACTGTTCATCCAAGTGGTTCTTGCATGAGGCTCGTTGTACCTTTACTTAATGTTGACAAGTAAGATAAAACATTTAACTGGGCAAAACCTGAAATTTTACGTCACAAAACACGCACAGGAGTTGTTGGTCTGATGCTGCTTTAATCATTTAGTTAGTTTGTGTGATTGAGGAGGATTAATTCAGACTGTCTGAAGTCACAGTTCTGTGAGGCAACACTACTGTTTTTATCAGTGGACACAGTGATATTTGACTTATATAACTCTGGTTTATCATCAGAAAAGTCTGTCTGTCTGACAGCAAGGTAAAGTGGTAAAAAATATTCTAAATATAACGAACACTTAAACTGATATTGATTTTTTTTTTAGGTGTCTAAGTCCAAACCAAGGTCGAAACCGAGGTTAATTTTTTTGAGACATTCTTTACATTTGGTTAGTTTTGGTTTCACATTGCAATCATCCAAGCAGAATAAAAACTTTACTCATCATGCCTACGTCCTGTCGTCATCACCTACGTGGTCTGTGTCTCCTAATATTTGACGTCGAATGAACAGATTTGCATTGTTGCCACCAGAATATTTTTATAATTATGGAACTACTACCAGCAGCACCAAAGTGAAACAACACCTGAAAAGTGTCACAATTTTATGATTTTTTATAGTCGACTCTTAAAAAGGTGTCTGTCCCCACGTGCTCCCGTGGCTCTGATGATATTTTGTCGTAGTTTCCTGCAATCGGGGTCTGAACCATCCAAAAATGTTTTCACACTAGAAACAAACTGAACCATGGTTCGGTTCGATCTGGACCGAGACCACCTCTTTTCATCAGACCAAAGTCAGGCTTTTAGGTCTGTTCTGTGGTCCAGGGGAGGTTTCACACCTGTAATTTTGGTCTGGATCAAACTGAAAAGTCTGAATGTCGGGACCAAATGAAGTAGGTGTGAAAACGCCCTGACATACATTTTCCTGCTGAGCCTGTCCACATTGTTTAGCTTCCTACACCGTTACTCCTGCTGCTTCTCCAAACTCTATAAGAAACTCACACAACCTCACTTCAGAAAATCAGAACTATCCCTTTAATATGCTCAGCCTGGTGGGTAAATTTAATGTTCATAGATATCATTATGTGATGTGAGGTAAGTTAAATAAAGAATACAGTTTTAGGAAGATAACTGCTGAACTATAACGTGTAGATTCAACAGTTTCACTTGTTTATTGAATTTTTCCAGTGTTAGAATTTGGCTGTTGGCCAGCTGCTGATGACTGTTGATTTTTTAAATTATTTTGTCTGTAATTTGTGGAGTGAAATAATTGTCATTGTCAAATCATCATCTTTAGCAGAACATCATTATGATAAAAGTTGGCAGCAAACCAAACATACAAGAAAGAAGAGATTGTATGATTGTGTGCTCAGACTGAAGAGCAGCATGAATGTAAACAGTTAATGTTAATCTGATAATATGGTGTCCCCATCCTCTCATATAAACCTCTCTGAGTTGAGTTTTCTGCTCAAGTCTTTGTAAGATCACAGACGTACAGGAAACACACAAAATGAACTTTTCCAAACATTTTTCCTCCTTTTTCATGTGACTCCCTCTGTGACCTTTTATCTACCACCACCCTCAGGACAAACTTGTTGTTTTGCATCCTCCTGCTGTCATGTTCCTCTCAGGGACTTCTGGTCTCATGCTGCCTCCTGGTGGTGAACAGCTACAACAGCACGCGGGCTCCTGAGGATCTGAGGCCCCCTTGGATGGGTCCCAAAAGGTCACGAGTCCAAATCCAGACCTGTGTCAGAGGGATTTGGTGTTTTCTCATCAGTGTCACTTTCGGTCAGTGGACTGGAAGTAACACACAGGCAGAACAGATTTATATGAGCTGCAGCCAACACACATAAGACATTTTAAATCTGCGACCATTTTATTTGTTTATTTTTTATTTGACAGTAACAATAAACACACTGTAAAAATGAAAAAAAGGAGATAATTCATGTTTCTTCTTTATATAAACTTAAAGCTTTGAATTTTAGAAACTGAAATGTATTTAAATACATATTCAGTAAATTAACTGAAGTGAAAGTAAGTAAATGTTAACATTTTGAATTAGTCTCTAAAACTCAAAGATTCAAGTTTATCTAAAGAAGAAAAGTAAATTATCTCCCCTAAAGATTATAGGTCAGCAAAACTTTTTAAAGTTTATTTCAAAACTTGAGAACTGTTGGGCTCAAAACTCACAAATCTATTGCAGTGAGTTGCCTTAAAATTTTAAGTCGTCTCAACTGTTTTTTTTTGTTTTGTTTTGTTTTTTACAGTGTATCTACTTTAAAAAAAAGGAAAATGTTGCGATCACATTTCTGGATCACAGTGTCTGCAGATAAACAACATCCTTCTCCCAGAGCTGACGTTATCTGCAGCCTGACACACAGAGTGGCTAACGTTAGCAGCACTAGCAGCAGCAGGAGCTGCTCTGCTTGCAGGTTAGCGTCCGTGTCTGTGCTGAATGTGGTCACATGTTGCTCCAGTTGAGTGGTTATATACCAGTTTATTCTGTCAAAGTCTACGTTCAACCTTACTTCCATTTTCTAGATTAAAAGACTGACAAACCGCGCTGGTTTTATGAGCCATCATCTGTCCAACTTTGCTGATTGGGGCATACGTGCTTATGGCGTATGGCGAGAGCGGCTGCAGCCCTGATTAGTGGCGGGCAGCTCCATAACACCTTAGAGGGAACTGTTAACTGGCATTAAACATGAATAAAATATTGATAAATAGTTTAACCAACTAGCGAGGGTGGCGACGTTTAATTGTGTAGTCGCTTAATCATGCATATCCCTAGCACCGACCACAACACAAACCTAACTTTAGTGACCTCACCTGTCAACATGATGCCAGTCCATCACGTTCAGCATCGTATACTCACGTCACTGTTCTGACCAAAGTCGAGGATGACGACCGCTCAGGCACGGGACGCTGCATCAGGTCAGGTTTATTGTAACATAGGATCACACATACAAGAGATTCGTTTAGGTGTACTGATGTATATGTATTATGAATACATTACAGTTATTAGAAGGAAAAGCAGCAAATCTTCGAAGTTGCAAAGCTGGAACCATGAAACTTTTCTTTCTTTCTTTCTTTTCCAAAGTACAGATGAAAATGTCTTCTCCATAATAAAAATAGGTGCAGTAGATTATTTCAACAAAAAAACTTACTTTTTGGCCTTCCATCCACACAAGACCAGAGATAACAATCTTTTATTATGAGGACAAATTGGAAACCACCGATTCATTGTAGACGAGAAAAGGAGCCATAACAAAAAGACATTGTTATGTTTGGTTAAAAGCTTCTGGCTCAAGTGACCTGCAGATAAAAGAGATTCAGAGATGAAAATGATTTGACAGCTGTTTTCAACATACCTGTATTTAAGTGGGCAAATAAAGAGCCAGTCTATGATGACTGATTCTGAACCACATCAAAAGGCTTCCAAAAAAAAAAAAAGTCCTCTTTCTGTGGTTTCAGCCTTTGAGAAGAGATCTCAGGCACCAAAATTCAGCTGCAGAAATTTGGGAATTTGACCTTGTGAGAGAATCAGGCTTCATACACCCGTCTGTCCTCATCACACTGAGCTCCTCCAAGAAGCTTCACTGCTTTCATGATGAATCTCTCTTATTCATTCTTCCATTACTATTTGATTTTATGATTTATTTTCTGTTTTCTTTCTTCATTTTCTTCTTTCTTCAAGTGATCTGAAAACATGAAAATCTCAGCCGATTGTGGCTGAACCAAACTGTTCTTCAACATGACTTCCTTTGCTGTAGGTTTATTAACATTTTATTACAGAAAATACTTTTTACTACTGGAGTTGTCTTTAACTGTTGTTTTCACTGCAAGGCGATAGGGGACACTGTGACACATCATCTCCCAAAAAATTGTCACTTCAAGAAGAAGATCATGCATCAGCATCATGACCTGGACACAGAGCGGGCACGCTGCAGCCCCTGGACTTCCACGGCAGCTGGGACACAATGAGGCTGGTCACACTGCAGCCCTGGGAGTCACACCGCAGCTGGGTCAGAGAGCGCTGTGATTTGGGCAAAAGAGCAGACCACCACAGCAGCCAGGACACAGTGAGGCTGGTCACGCTGCAGCCCCGGGCCTCTCAGACAATGTTTCGGGCCGGGGGTCCGGAGACACACACAGCTAATGTTAGCCACACTGGTGACAGTGATGTCACACACATAATATGAGGTGATAAAAAACCAAAAAGAAAGACGTGAAGTCAATAGTCGGCTTAAAAATGTCTCTTTCACCAACTTGCCGTTTTGTCTGAGAAGTGGATGAGAACATTCAAGTGCTGATACAAAAGAATGAATGAAGCTAGAGCACGAATGTTTTTTGTGTCTGAAACTAGAAGATCTGTTCTTTCTTTTGATATATTCCTTTTTAACATATTCTTAAAGCTGAATATTCTGTGGGTGTTGAAAAATCAGCTGGCGCTGTCTGGCAACTTTATTAAAAAACACTGGCAGGGAGACAGTTAAGTATTTTTGCGACACTTGAATTAACTCCTCTGTTTGTCTGCTCCTGAATCTTCTCAACGTCAACTCATATTTTAAGTGTAATTCCAAACTTTTTTATAGATACCATGAAAATATTGTCATCATGTAATTTTATCATCCTTGTGATCCATGTTGTAATTTTAGAACGTTGGTTTGTTCCTGTGCCCGTGTTTCTGTTATCCAGTAATGGGTTTTTTTGTTTGTTTTTTTTCTTACCTGGAATCTGCTAAAGTCCAACATATTTAGCTGCTAGCCTAACTGCTGCTAACTGCCTTCAGCTGGTTCTCTTAGCTCAGAGCACTGTGAGAGTGTTGGTGTTTACGCTGTCAGCACAGCAGCTCTGGACTGCTGGGAGGTGGAGATTTTCAGGCCCAGGTCAGAGAAACTCAGTGGGGAATGACACTGGGGAGAGGAGCTGCTGTCCTGCCAGAACCGGAGCAGCGGTCAGGCAATGAAACCCGTTGATTCCACTGGGCATGTGGCGTCTGCACCGCGGTTTTGATGCATCCTCCACACAGCTGCATGTCTCAGCAGAAGCAGAGCTGTTCCCCATCAGATCTGGTTGATTTGGTAATTTTTCCTTAATTTTTTGGGTTTCTACCACGGGTATGACGACTGTAATTAATAGCTAAAATAATCTTTTTTGTCAGTTTATATGATATATATGGTGAAATTGTTGAACCAAATATAATATTTTATGTTTGTTGTAGGTTTATTAGTTTGTCCCTGTGTCCCTTCCTTTGCTGTGTGCATTTTATTGCTTGATAAAGGCTCAAAAAAAAGTGTGACGTTTCCACCTGGTGAAGTTATTTTTTCACTAGAGTCCATGATAATGAACTGGCAGCTGTAAGATAAGAAATGGTTTCAGTGAGACCAGAGTGGTGTTGTGAGAAAATGTGTTGAAAAATTGTAAGTCAGCGAAATAATTCCCATTTTTACTAAATTTAATGTGATTATGTCTTTTTTTTTTTATCTGTAACTGTAATGGATTACAGTTACCTTTCTTTGTGTCTAATTACATAATCCCATTAAATGTAATCTGTTACCTCCCAAGCTATTCTGAAGTAATGGATTTCAGAGCGCAGCAGTGTTTTCTGTGCTGTGTCTGAAAGCCCCTGAACAAATGCATGTGTACAGCCGACCATATTTGAGACAAACGGTATTTCAATGAATTGCATCCTGAAACCAGGGCTGCCAAATCACAAAAAAAAACCAAATCTAGCATAATAATACTGATATCTTCCAGGACACGTGGACCAGCATCATTTTTTTCTCACTGAAACTCTGTTGTGAATATATGACATCTTTTTCATGTCTGTCCGTCCTCCTCTGGTGCTCCTCAGTTTTTCCATCATTAAAGGCTTTTTTGAGGACATTTTCCTGATCTGACCCTTAGGGTCTAAGGGCAAAAGGGGACGTATGTTGAACAGATTGTAAAGCCCCTTGACGCAAATTTGTGAAATTGGGCTATGAGTTTTACTTTGGTAAAGGACTCGTTGTTCCACCTCTGAAGAGAAACTTTCTCATTGGATGCATTGTTGTTGTTGGAAACTGAACTGACTGTTTTTTTTGTGTGTGTTGTGTGTGTGTGTGTGTGTGTGACTGTCCTCAGTTTCTCTGAGTCTTTAAACGTTCAAAAAAATCACAATGTGTAAAAAAATCTACAAACTTGTGACAACTTCCCTCAGCAGCAGTGACAGCGGCGGCACGGAGCTTTTGATCTGTGTGTGTTATCCGTCCGGCCCTCCGCCTCATGCTGCGACATTCAAACGGAGCTGCGTGTCATTAGGCTGCGAGATCTTTGGCTGCCACATGAAAGCTGCCTGATCGGCGGCGGCGGCTCCCCGGGGGGGCGGCCCGCTTGCATCCCCGCGCCGGAGGACGTGCATAGGCCTGCGACCGCCGCCACGGCTTCTCTTGTTTCCCAAACTGGAGGCAGTTTAGCAGCCGACTACAAATGACCTGGGTTGGTCTTGTTTGAAGTGAGGCGGAGAGGGGGCGGCTTAACAACGCCGGAGTCCCCGCGCCGCTCACACGGCTCATTACTCAGACGGATAATACAGACAGAAGGACAAAAGGCAGCGGGGAGGAGAAGTCACTAATGAGCAAAAGAGCAGATACTAAACGGAGGAATTACGAGGCTCCTCACCAGCGTTTCTTCTCCTCGCCTGTCACTGACACACCATCGTGATCTCATGGGAGGGCGTGTTACAGCACGCCACGTTTCGCATTTCATGTCTACGCATTTTAAGCTTTTCGCACGTCATTTAATGCTATTTAGTCTGGCACATTTTGGACATGGTAACAATATTTCGGTGACGATGTTGATCTTTGTTGTGGTTTACATTATGAAACAGTTGCAGTTTGGTCAGGTTTACGCAGTAAAACTACTTGGTTAGCTTTAGGAAAAGACCGTCGTTTGAGTTAAAATAATAAATCATTTTGTCAATGACTTCTTGTCTTTTTGTGTCATGATTTTTTTAAGCAGAAAGGCCATTTAATGCACACACAGTTTGGCTCAAGTTTAATCACCGTTCGAAATTCATCTGCTACCCAAATTGTAACCATAGCAACAATAAAGAGCTGTCAAAGCTCGCACCATTTCGGTGATGTGAACGGGTGAGCGAGCAAACAGCTGATTGGTTCCGTTTTGCTAAATGAGGACATCCTGACCTGCTCCACGTATGAGGCTGAAAAGTCTCTCGCTCTGGCTCTACTTCAGCAAAGTTTCACTCACCTCCAACATATTTTATCTGGTTAAAATGGATGTGACATCGTTGACGTTTCTGTTTCCCCTCAACCAAGCAGTCAAAGGGAGGACGAGAGACTAATTAACCACGCTGAGAAGAAGCGGCGCCTTTTACAGGCTCCACAGCAGCCTGTTTCATGTTGTTGGCAAATGATCCTGGTAAAAGTGGGATAATCATCTTGTATGTGTGTGTTAAACAGTTGGAAGTCCGCTTTGCTTCAGGTGGCTCTTTGCCTCTACGTCCCGCCTGCAAACCATTGAACACACACCAACTAATTGATTATCTCTTACATATTAGTTACATAAGTTAAGGAACATATATGACATAAATATGTCCTGTATGGGAAGATAACTTGCGTAGTAAAGTTGAAATGAGTCACAGGTAAACTTTTGGTTTCACTTGGAACATGGACAGTTCCTGGTTGAAGGTTTGGGCCAATATGACTCGCTCCATCCACCCTATCCTCCTCCACATGCAGACTTTTTCACTATTTATTCTCCATCACTTGACATTTTTTATCCATGACATTTGTCTGTGAAATGACACGCTGTCTTTGCACACGTCACACGTTGTGACGTGTGCAATTCATCCCTGTGAACTGCAACTACCGTTTTGTCCAAACTTTTTTGTTTTGTCACAGAGCCTGAAAAGTACAGAAGGCTTGTCATTGTGCATTTGTGCTCATGTGACTCTTAAAAACCAAGGTTCTTTTTCCACATTATATACAAGACAAAAATCTGAGAAAAGTTTTGAGCTATGTGAACACAAGCTGCAAAAATTGGGATGTAAAAACATGACTAATTGTCTCTATAATCAGGTGTAAAAACCTCTGCATTCAGATTAAGATTTTTCTTTAATCAGAAATCGCTGACTTTAAATGTTTGTACAAACTGGGATGTATTTCACTGCAGTGTGAACGCAGCCACAGCAGTCTTGAACTCTACAGCTGTGCAGAGATTAAAGTCAACTCTTTGTGGAGAAAGAGTCTCCCAGTAAAATGTAATTGGTGCCTCACAGCAGGACGCCGACCACAACCATCACAGTGGAACATTAATAAACAACAAACATTACTACTAACTTGTTATTCACAAACATTTCAAACAAGCATAACTCACATTTATTCTGTGGAAATATAACAAGTGTATGTAAGCACAGGAAAAACAACAGCATGGATGTTTAATCATCTCTGCCACATGAAGATGGTGTTTAAAGAAAGACAAAAAGATGAGAATTGAGAACGGTCCTTAGATCAAAAGCTAGATTTCAAATCCAGAACATCCGCTTTGGGCTGCTGCGCCGCCGCCTTTCAATTTGTCAGGAACGAGAACTGAGCCGCTGCCTCCCAGGGGACACTGGGGCAGACCACCAACGCTTTTTGGCCACCATGCTGCGTCAACGCGACAAAACAAAAGCACAAAGCTGCAGCGGGGACGCTTTGTTGCTCCACTTTAATGTGGCGGCAGGCCGGCTGCCCCGCTGACGTGCGGCCTCGTCCTCCCGGAGGCAACACAAACGCTGCGGAGACCAGCAATGTGTCGCTGAGCTGGGGGAGAAATCCGAGTTCTCCATCCTGACTGATATCATACTGCTGCTTTCTGCGTTTTATATTAATTAACAGCAAATCAAACGTTCCTTAAACTCCTGCTGATTTTACAAACCATCCTTTCAGTTATTCCTCTGAAAATCAACATGTGGAGACTCAAAACTTTCTGAAGATGGATAATCGTCACAGTCAGCATTTAGGAAGCTTTTATTATTATTACTTTGCCTTAATATGTGCATTTCTATCAGATCTGTTTATGCACATTATTGCATTTGTGCACCAAAAGAAATCTGTTTGTAAAAGTGAACACAAATATCACAAATAAAGTCTTTATGCTTGAATAATATGGAAAAGTCATGTCAACTTAATGTGACTTAAATATCACAGAAGAGATGAAAACATCAGATCTGAATACAAATATGTTATTCAGGAAACCACGAATAATGCAGTGGAAAAAAGTATTTATTCAATCCAAATATACTTCTAATTTTTGGGGGAAATAATGAACTCCATAATGTAATGCAGTAACGTTCAGTGTACTACTTTTTATTTTTATATATGTATATTGTCAGTACTTATTATAATATCATCATATCATATTACAGTATTAATGTACGCTGCTTATATCGATCTGTCCAGTTAAGTGTAACTGATTGAGAATCAGTTTCACCTGCTTTGGTGCAAATGAAAGCGACAACAGCTTTCAACCCCCACAAAGGAAATGTTTTTGCAGGTGGTGGCCACAGACCATTTCTCTGTCCTCATCCTTCCTGACTGATGTTTGTGGTCCTGGACTGGTAACAAGAGGCTGTACCTGCAGCCCGTTCAGGTTGCATGAGTAGTCCAGCTCCTCCAGGATGGCACATCGATACGAGCTGCTGCAGGAGGGGTTGTTGTGTCTCCCTGCGTGGAGGAGACACTGGGAGGAGCAGGACAGGGCCGTAGAAGGGCAAGAACCCAGCAGCAGGACCGATATCTGCTCCTTTATGTGAGGAGGAACAGGAGGAGCACTGCAGGAGCCCTACACAATGACCTCCAGCAGGTTTCTCACCACACAGACTACATGAGGGTGGCGTGAGCGCCCGATGTCCTCTAGTGGGACCTGTTCTCACAGCCCAGCACAGTGCAGCTCAACTGGCATTTGCCAGAGAACACCAGAATTGGCAGGTTCGCCACTGGCGCCACGTTGTCTTCACAGATGAGAGCAGGTTCACAATAAAGACATGTGACAGACATGAATGTGCTCATTGTGAACCTGCTCTCATCTGTGAAGAGAACGGGGTAATCTATGGGTCATTTCTAAGAAATCTCAAATATGTTCCTAAATTAAAAGCAGTATTTCCTGATTACCACATAATTAATTGTGAAATTTAGGGGTAATATGTTGGTAAAGTTTCTAAGAAACTGCAAATATCTTACTTGGTAATTACCACGTATTTACCATGATTATGGGACCTGGAAGTTGAAGCTTTACTTTCATTTTTTCTTTTCCAGAATATTTAAATATAAACCACAACTTCTTACAAGTAGCAGCACAAAAAAAACTCTGAAAACCAAACATTCAGAAACATTCTCAAACAGGAGGAAATAGTACATTTTTGTGGACTATTTTCAGTGGCGGATTAATCCATATTTGGTGCTCTGGTGAGTATCTGGTGCAGCAGGACTGTGTGTGTGGGACTGAGTCAAAATAAACTCCAGTGTGTGTGTTGATGGTAATGAAGGAATGAGGAATCAGTCAGCTTGAGCTCCAATTAAACTCCATGAACTGGATTCCATCAAAAGGCTGTTACCACTCCCCTCTCCCCTCCCTCTGACCCGCCCGCCACACGGCACCAGAGGTCCTTCCTTTCTTCGCGGCGGCGGCCATGAGCCAAGGTCACGGCTAATCCTCGGGGGGTTCTGGCTTTGTCTTGTCACAACCGGGGGGGTCAGAGGCTCTGAAAGGCCGCAGCTCAGTTTAACATCTATTAGCAGAAAGCTGCGACCCCCGCAGAGCCGCTCCTATTGGCTGCTGGGGCTCAGGAAAAGTGTGTGTATGTGTGTGTGCGTGTGTGCGTGGAAGCTAAATCCACTGAAGATGTTGTGCTAAAGCTGGAGAGACGCTGTACATTTTTAAAATCTCAGCTGTTCTGTTCAGTCAAGATGTTTTTATCAGCCAAAATATGCAGCATCTACCCTCAGACTGTATCAATCAATTAATCATGACGCTGTGAACGTAAACATGGAATCACCAATCGATTTTTTTATGTATTTTATTACATTATATCATATTATATATGTTTGGTTTAGAACTAACAATGGCTGCACAACAGCTCTTTGCAGGATTTTTGGCTGTCCTCATACTTAGTTGGACGATACGATACAAGACGAGGTGAGACGAGACAAGACGAGACCAGATGATACGATACAATCCGATACGAGACCAGACGATACGATACAAGACGATACAATACGATATAATTTGATACGATACAATACAAGACGATATGAGACAAGACGATATGAGACAAGACGATATGAGACGAGACAATATGAGACGAGACAATATGAGACGAGACAACACGATCGATACGATTGAGACGATACGATAGGCTCACCCCCACATTAGAGGGTTTTTCTGTACTAAGCTGTGAATACACTTTTTTTTTATATATTTTTTTGAAAATGCAAAATGCCTTTTTTTTAAAATCAGTGCTTGTGTGCTTGTGTGCTTTTGTATATTTTAATGTCTTTTTCTTATAAATACACCATCAACCTGCCAGAGACTGCAGATGAAAATTAGCCTGTATGTTTAAATCTGGCACATTTACGTGTCTGAAGTGATCATGTTAATTAATGTGCATTGTTCCTTCTTAAATCAAATAAACATAAACACCGACATTTATACTGTTTTTCACAGTTGCTAAAACACTGAACCCCATCCTCTGAACTAAATACCCACTGCCCTAAACACATTTATCGAATCATTCAGTGTAAACACATTTTTACTCACTAAAACATGTTTTGCACATTTCTGCAAAATCAGTTACTATTGATCAGGCCTGACTTGGTTAAAACTGGTTCACAGCAGCTTCCTGTTCTGCAGCACGTAAAAGACAAACTCACATCATAAATATTTTGGGTTAAACCAGTGGTTACAGGTGTCTCCTTCCATCAGATAGTGTTTACATGCCTGTTTGAAATGTGTAACAGAAGTTAATCTAATATAATCTGGGATCTTTCCAGAGTTCAGTGTATGTGTGAAAAACTGATCTCTGATCAGGAGCTACTTTTATCAGCTGGTACTGGGATAAGAGCATGGGGGAATGATATGAGTATTTCAAGCCTCACACTTTTTGCAAAACACAACACACAGTATTTTTCAAATCAGTAAACACACCTCTCTGCATAGAAATCACAGAAACACCATGCCTATAATCTACTGATCAAACACAGCTGTCAGGTGTACAGACACTCAGGTGATTAACCCACCAATCAGGCGTAAGCACAATAAAAAGTTCAGACAAAAGTACTTTGACTGTCTTTCTATTAGACAGAAAGTAGTCTGGACGATTCTACTGCAGAAAGAAAGACGTTCCACATGAAACTGCTCACAACAAGGTGTTCTATCAGGACAAGTTGAAACAGATTTATGATCATTTACAAAAACACTGTCACTTTAACTCTCTGTGCTTTTGATGGTATTTTTTATTTCAATCAATCATTTTTATTTGTGTTTTTCATGTGTCTCTTAGCTCTGTGGGCGCGGTTGAACCACCAGCTCAGGGAAGCCCGTCCTCTCGTCCATCTCTCTGGTGAACTGCAGGTCGATCGGCGTCGCCGACGACCACCTCGGCCGTGGTGAACACCTCCAATCCCCCAGCACGTGACCTCCAATCGTCTTGCCCAATCCGTCCGCCAGGCAGATGTGCAGGTGGGCGTCCGGGTTCAGCGTACCGACCAGGGAGACGATCTCGAACCGCCCGCTGAGGTATATCACCTGAGGGACATCATGACAAGTTAACATGGGAAACGATACTGTAAATCAATTTAGGCCCCGCCCACTGCCTCCATGACCAGCTCCTGGAGTCTGACTGACCACGGTTTAAGTTATAGGAGCGATATTTCCTTCCTGATGCCAACACCCAAGCATTGTGTATTATTTACACAGTAAAGATATAGTTCATATATAGTTATTTTTTAACAGCTGTTTATGACTAAAGAAAGAGCTTGAAGAAATATTGCAGGTTTAATATGATTTACAAAACTAGAGGATAATGTTAAAGGATCATTTTTACATCATTACTCTCACAGAGAAACACATTAAAATGATTATGGTGTGTTAGTTTTTTCAGGCATCTGTACACTGTAAAAATGAAAAAGTTAAGAAAGCTCAATCTTTCAAGGCAACAGACTGCAAAAGATTTCTGAGTTTGGAGCCCAACTCAGATTCTTAAGTTTTGTCAAAGTTTTATCAACTACTGATTTTTTGTTGAGATAATTTACTTTTTCTTCTTTAGATAAACTTTGAATGTTAGAAACTCAAAACACTATTTAAAAAAATACTGAGTAAATTCACTGAAGTGAAAGTAAATGTTGAATTAAAACTGTTTAATTTTTCAGACACTTACTCACACACTCACTTTCTAAAACTCAAAGATTCAAGTTTATCTAAAGAAGAAAAGTAAATTATCTCAGCTAAAGTTTATAGGTCAGCAATTTATTTCAAATTAAAAAAATGTATTTCAAATTATTTCAAAACTTAAGAGTTTGAGTTGGGCTCAAAACTCAAAAATCTACTACAGTATGTTGCCTTAACACTATTTTTTTTTATGTACAAAACAAAGTTTTCTTTCTGGAGAATGACTTGTAGGTCAGGACACTCTGCAGCACCACAGTATTTCATTAAAATTAGATTTCACCTTTAACAAATATTGCTCATCCTGAGATTTGAAAATTGCAGGAGTTCATATTGAGATTTTGATAAAATTTTGATCAACTGTTCAGTCCTGTATGGCTCAATTTTTTTTTTGGGTCCCATTTTGGGTTGAATGTGATATCGGATCAGTGCAGAGACTTTAGGCTGTTTCTGAGGCATTTACCAAACATAACTTTATTTATTGTATTTTTTTGTTGAACAAATGGACAAAATGAATGAACAAAATTAACCCTTACACACTGCAGTTTCCATGTCCCATAATTTCATGGTAAATAGGTGGTGATTACCAAGAAATATATTTAAAATTTCTCGAGTTCATTTTTCGAGAATTTTTCAAGTTCACCCACAAATTACCCACAACTCTCATGGTTAATTATGTGATATTAAGTACTGTTTTCATATAGTGGGTGGAACGTACCTAACTAACGTAACTTTTAAATTTGCAGTTAAGTCAAAAATAATGTTCAAATATGTGAAATGTAATTACCACCTATTTGTATAAAAACAACATTTGTGAATTATCACATATACTTATAATGAAATCTGGGGATAATCTGCAGGTAAATTCAGAGAAATTTCAAATATGTTACTTTGTAATTACCATTAATTAACCATGAAATCATGGGACCTGGAAATCCACCAAAAAATGAATAAGATCTACAACGTCTCCTGTCTGCCCTCCACCCAGTGACCCTTTGTCCTTTTCTGTCCTCAGCAGGATTGAGTTTGCATCCTTTAGTTTTTGTCTGTTTATTTATTGATTTAACTTGTATAAAAATATATATATTAAAAATTGCAATTTACTCAAAAGAAACAATTATCTGGGATGATGAACATGATGATTATTATTGCAATACAGTAATAAAACATGATTTATATATCATGTAGAAACAAGTTGAGAAAACCAGTTGAAATTGTAGATGTGGGTTTTTCACACAATATTATATTTATGTCTGTAGATTAAAATACATTTTAATCATTTTACAATCACAAATCACTTTTTGACTTTAAATGAAAAATGATTTGGGATAAAATCACTTTCCATGTAAATAGATTGTATCATTGTTTTATTTCACTTTCTTTCTTTCTTTGTGTGAATAAATAGTGAAACAATATTTTTTCAACCTTGAACTGTTCTACAATAATATTTAGAGTAATTAGTTTTATTGGTGCCTGTGTCATTTTTCAGGCTGATCGTGGTTTATTAAGGCCACAGTCACATGTCCTATTTATTCATCGTGTTGAAAGAAGCTGAGAGAAGCAGTTGAAAGTGCAGTTGTGGGTCTAAGAGCCAAATAAAAGACTTTAAATAAAAAATAAAAAAGACATATGTACAATCATTCATTTTCTGTAACCGCTTATCCGTGAGGGTCGCGGGTAGCTGGAGCCTATCCCAGCTGACATTGGGTGAGAGGCAGGGTACACCCTGGACAAGCCGCCAGTTCATCGCAGGGCACATATGTACAATGTGGGATAAATTAATTTTACAAATACATAAACTATATTATAGTTCTAATATTTTTCTGTTATATTGTGTGTAGAAATAGTGAAACTTTTTTATTTTCTTTTTTGTTCAACCTTGAACTTTCCTATAATAATATTTTGAGTGTTAATCACCAAAGATTTTGACATTTTTATCTGTGCTTGTATCATTTTTCCGTCTGAAAACCGTTTATTAAGGCTGTATAGTGACATAACTTTATTTAAACATCATATAAAGACAAGCTGAAAGTGCTGTGGGGCTTTCACAAAGTAAACATTACCTTCTGCTGTTTGTGTGAATAAATAGTGAAACATTGTTGTTTTTCAGCCTTGAGCTCCTCTATAATAATATTTTGATTGATTATCACCACAGTTTTGTACATATTTATCGGTGCCTTCTTCTTCTTCAGACTTGAACTTGAACCAAAATAAATCAGGCCTCTGCAGGTGAATCTCAGGCCTTCATGCTGCTGACAACTACCGGATTTGTATTTGTTGCCGTGGCGTTGGCCAGCCGGAGCGTTGCCTTGGTAACGCTGCCCACACAGGTGATGATGAACGGCGCTCTGAGGCGTCTCTCCTCCACGAACGCCTTCAAAGACCCAAAGAGCTCCTGACCCGGACCGAACCGGACTGCATGGACCTGCAGGGACGAGCCTCCTCCTGCTGAACTCTGTGAGGAAAAAAGGTTTAGTTTGTTCATTTCTTTTACTTTTTTGATTTTATATTACTATTTATTTGATTTGTTTTTTTCTTTTTTACTATTCACATCTTTTTGGTTCTCTGTTCATTTTGTAAAATAAAACAATATATTTATTAGGGCTAGATATCAATAATCAATAGGTACTGAATAAAATAACAGTGCAAACTGATATCAAAACATTTCTGGTCAAATGATCCCTGCAGTGATACCAGGGTTATCAGGTACAAGAAAAAAGAAGTTTACGTGGAAGTCTGTGATGCTGTTTGACAAAAAAAAGTCAATTCATTATTTAACTACATATCATTCACTAGCTGCAATGATTAATTGATTATTAATCATTTATTAAAGTAATCACCAACTATTTTGATAATCAATTAATTGGTTTGAGTAAATTTTAAAGAATAAAGTTAAAATTCTCAGATTTCAGCATCTTAAAGGTGTAGATTAGTTGTTTTTTTACTCCTAATCTTCTTCTTTAATCTTTGATTAAAAGAAGACGTCATCTTTGGTTTTGGGGACAGCTGATGGACATTTTTCACCATTTTCTGACATAATTAACAACTATTAATTGATTAATCTCACAGTCTCAGTGTGTCTTTTAGTTGTTTTTACACGTGTTTCTGTTCACTTGTCCAACAGCAGTGAAGGAAACCATCAGTAACGTCTCAGAGAGCAGAACTGAGAAAAATGACTTTAAAGTTTTCTTCTTGTCGAGGCAGATAATTGTATATGTGTCAGTTTTATATCTTTATATCAGGTTATTGTTTCTACATATTAACCCTGACCTCTGATTTGACCTTTGACCTTATTTGGAAATTCCTGTATTCTGCCTTTGCAGAGTGTACCAAACAATATTGGGTCATACCAAACAATATCGGGTCATACCAAAGTAAAAGGCAGAAACTTCCATTTTATCTGATGACTTGAGCTTTAAAAAGCAGAATAATGACAAATATGATCAAATCCTCAGTCTGATAATGATATAAAATGAAATTACACCTTTTACTATTATTGTTTACATTATTGTTATTATCACTATTTATTTACAACACTTATTATTACATTACAGTACACTTGTGATGTTCCAAAAACTTTTAAAATCTAATTTTTAGTGATTTTCTTGTTTCTGAGCATTTGAAGCTACTAATATTTATATTTTAATAATCAGGTTGATCCTCAATTTGTTTTATTTACGTGAGTGTAACACTGTCTGAATGTTCTTCAGAAAACAGATTTATACAATTATTGCCAGTGTTCTGTATTATACAGAAACAAATCACAGTAACTTCACTTTGAAATGATGCAAAACAAAAGTGAAGTTCAGTAACTCGACTTCAAGTTACGGTGGTTTGCTGTAGTTTCACTGTTACTGTAATCATGACCCCGTTTTCTCCAAAATACAACACGTGAGAGAAGATATTTGTCCACATGACAAAACTCTCCTTTTCTTTGTAGGACAGAGCTGTGAGATCAGCTGAAGAACCACAAAGTGTCTCTGTGTAAAACGAGCTCTGAATTTATTGAAAAGAAACAGAAACGTATGAAATCAGACAAAAATCTTTTGTTCACTCTCTCTCTCTCTCTGTGTGTGTGTGTGTGTGTGTGTGTGGTCCATTCAGATCTTTAACAGGATCACTGTGCCTAACCAAACAGCAGGCTGACCTCTGACCCTGCAGGAGGAGGAGGGAGACGTCACGCTGATGCTCAGAGAGGAGGAACAAACATCACATCACTTTACATTTATTTACTCTGCAGGTCGACCAGTCAGTGTGTGAACTAACAGTCCACTGACACTTTAATATATTTGACATATTTGACCATTAAATCTGCTTGAATTTACCACTGAGGACACAGAGGTCACGTCCTCTGTAGTGTTGGTGGGTGTTTTTTAATTTTTTCTTGTTTTTCAATTAAATTAAAGTAAATTTCCTAAAGCTACCTTGCTGAACAGTGTGTTGTGAAGAGAGGTTGTCAGGCTCTGTGCACAACTCGTCACATTAAGGTGTTCACAAAGAAGCAGAATCTTTTTGGAGCTCAAACTCAGTCAAAACAGCACAAAATTATAAAATAAAAGCACACAGAGAGTTGATGAATGTCAATAACAATGACAAACCTTTACAGAACCTGTGACAAAAGTAAAAAATTATAAAATCAAAAAAGTGAATAAGAAAACAAAACACTGAGTTCACTGAGATGTACGTGTATGATGTTTGTGGGACTGGGCTCTGATTGGTGGAATTTGTAAGCAATGATGATTGGTCAAATTTGAGGAAAAGCTGCAGAGCTTGGACACAAATTGCAGAATTCACAGGGATTGGTTGAATTTATGTGAATTGTTTTTTTCATAGATTCTTATAGAAACTTATAGATTCTGGCTTATTGTTTAGATGAACTTGAATAATGAGAGATGGAACATTTGACAGTTAATTTAGAGCAAAACACGAAGGACACGGCAGTTGTGTCAGAGTGATTTTGAAATTGCCTTTATTCTCATTTGGCACTGATATTATTTCCTCTGTAATTATTGTTACTCTCAAAATGCTTTAAAATGCATATATTTATATTATAGTCCTCAATAATGTCTTCATGCATGTGTAGAACTCATGACCTCAGTATTTCTAAAATCCTGTCGACTCTGACAGTGATTCTTATCAGAAGGTGATGAACAGCCACATCATGGAAGTGAGAAAACTCCATTTTATAGAGGTGATAAATTCTTTTTTCTGTAATAATTACAGTTATTTTATTGATTGCCTCCATTAAAGGGATAGTTTGGATTTTTTTGAAGTGTGGTTGTGTGAGGTATTTATCCACAGTCAGTGTTTTACCTACAGCAGATGGAGGTCGACATGCCTTCAGTTTGGAGAAGCAGCAGGAGTCCTGGTGTAGGAAGCTAAACTGTGGACAGGGTCAGCAGCCAAAAATCTATATTTTCACTGCTTTACTGTGCCATCAGACAGCCTTTTCTGATGGGAAACTGCTGTTACATCAGTCAGATATCACTTTCGCTTTCTCAACCAAACTCCTCTGGTAAAATCAGTAATTTTACCTCACAGGACACAGGAGTTGTTGGGATACCACTGCCTCGATCTGTTAGCTTGTTTGTGTTATTGTGTGACTGTGATCAATCCAAACTAACCTTTTAATACATGAAAGTCACACAATAACAAGAACAAACTGACAGATGGAGACCAGCAACTCTTGAACAGGGCAAAATTTGGCTTAGAAAACTTCAGTTTCCCGTCAGAAAAGTCTTTCTAACAGCAAGATAAAGCTGTGAAAATATTCTAAATATGGTGTGTATTTAAACTGATACAGATTTTTTAGGTTTGATAGTTTTCTTTTTTCAGTGTTGATGATCTCCTGCAGCTCCGTCTCTGTGAGTCTGCATGAAAAGAGTCAAACTAAAGGTGATGTAAAGGTGAAGCCTGCTGTGGAGTCAAAACTTTAAGTTTCTGCAGTTTTCTGAAGGTCTATAAGTCACAGGGAAACAGACCTGCAGAGTATATTTAAATCAGTGGATATCTGACATGTGTTTTCTGTTAATCTGCTTTAGATTCAGTTGAGTTTAAAAGTTGGGAAAGTTAAAAAATCAAAAGTACTGAAGTGAAAACTCACCATTGTGCAGCGTGTGAGGCTCCTGAAGGACTAAACTCTGGCAAACACAAACACTCAAGTTAAACATTTACAGTCACACGTGCAGGATGGTTCCAGTTGGAGGAGAACTGAGCACGCTCAGTAAACACTGAAGAATCTCACACTGACAACTTCCTGCAGAGGTTTTCCAGTTTCTGCGGTTTGTATTCCTGATGTTTTACTGCCACCTGCTGGTGGTTTTACAGGCAGACAACTGGGACGTGTGGACTGTTACAGATTCTAATAAACTTTTTTTTTATTATGACTGTATTTTATCATCTGTTTTTTTATATATAATTGGAGTCAGAGGCTTATGATAAAGTTATTTTGATTTAATTATAATGTTTTTTTTAATACAAAAAGAGCTCTGTGGTTTACTGCCATATTTTATTTAGTTTATTTCATATTAACTGTAAATAAAACCAATTGAACAACAGTTGAATATAATGAATAAAAAAAAATAACGACACTTCCACTTACTTTGAGGAAAATTCTCAAGATGTTTAGTAAATGCTATGTTAAACTAATGAAATTCAAAAGCTTGTTACAAAAGCTTATATCCAGGCTTGATATAGATCTGCTTTCCCTTAAAACACAAACTACAACAATTTCAGAAGCCAACAGAAATGTTATGTCCATCTCTTTCTATGTCCTCTTGAATGTTTCCATTGTTGTTCCAGTGTGTTACTTTGTGTGTTTGCTTCTGTTTTTCTGTATTTGCAGCACATTTTTTTTAATTGCAGAAAATGTTCTCTTAATTGGTTTGTGTTTTTTTCTATTTGCATGTGTGTTGGGAAATGCAGTTTGTTTTAAAGTATGATCAAATTAAACAAAACAAACAAACAACAACAAAAATATCTTTGTCTGGAGATGTGTGGACCTCAGTGATTTTATCTAATTGTTATTAGATCATTATGACAGAATAGAGGTCAAAGTGAAGCAAAAACACCGAAAACACAAGTTTAAAACCACACAAACACACAGAGAGGAAGAGAGAAAATGAGTGTTACTATTAATAAAATAGCATTAACACAGTTTCTTTAGAAAGATTAAAAAATATTAAAGACAGACAGCTGATAGTTGTGTTAAAAAGATGACAAAAACCTGAACCAGAGTCATATACAGAACTTCATGAATAGTGAGGTCCAGATTCCTCCATCATGACCCCAGAAAAGACATTTTCATTATTATTTTATTTGATTATTTTCACTTATGGTTTTTGTATATTTTACCTCATTAGACGATGATCTAAATGCTGTTTCAAAACCAGGAAAATAATTTTGCTTGGGAAATATGATGTCACTTTTTAAGCTTGTATTCACCTGTTTGACAAGAGCGTTAAAATGCTGATAAAAACAAATGAGTCAAAAACACAGCACCAGAATCAGACTTTAGAAGCTCCTCATTTGTAATCAGAGGGTATAATTGCTGGGTCCTCAGGTAATTAGCACCTTACATTTCTTCCTTCATTTAACATCCTTTCTATGGTTCGAAAACCTCTGAGGAAGTTTTGTTTTTTCCTCTAGATGGCGCTGTGGTTTGGGAAATGGCTCCACCTGCAGAGGACTGACATCAGTCTGTGTTTCCAGCTGCTGCAGCAGGTGATCAGACACCTTAAAGCTTCTCCACATGTGCTTTGTTTCACACTGAATGATTTCAAATTTAATTTTGTTACAGGAGTCAATAAAACAATCCAGTGTAACCAGTAAAACCTGTACATTTATTATACTGGTTTGAGGGTCAGTGTCAAAGTGAGGTGACGTGGAGGATGATCAGAGGTTTGGATCGATGGACTCAAACTACTTCTCTTTAGTTTTCTTTCACTGTGTGAAATTTAATATGTTGGAGCCTCAACTAGCCAGAGAAATATTCATGGGGTGGCAAGAGGGCAGCATGGAGACTTTAAGAGGTGGCAAAAATATCAATATTTGCTTGGAAAAGCTCCCAAATTAAGATAATTCAATTCAAAAATATGTTATTGTGGCATATGGCATTAAAAATATATATATACACACACACACAACACACACACACACACACACTATATGTATATATATATATATATATATATATATATATATATATATATATATATGTATATAAAGGTGGGAATGAAAGCAATAAATTATTTTATTTTCAAATCTTCAAACATTTTCCCAAATACGTCTTTTGTCATTGCAAATTTCCATCCAACCACAACTTTTCATATCTATATTTTGAACTAGAACTGTCCAAAACTGGTGTGGCAGCTGGGGTGGCAAGGCATCTTTTAATGACCCCTCTAAATCCGCCCCTGATCCCAAAGGGGCTGGATACGTCGAAGTCAGTTCTCACCACACCAAAGTGAGAAAGTCATTTCTTTATGGAGCTGCTTTTGTGCACGGGGACATTTTGAAACAGAGAAGGGACAAATATTACTGTGTGCTGTAGCTTTAAGATTCCTCATCACTGAAACTAACGGCCCAACCCAAAGCATGAACAGAGAAACTTGTCAACAGGTTGGATTTTACTCATTTCTGGAGAGTAACTTCTTACCTTCTTAGGTCGGAGGTCATATTGTGACAAACGCCACAAGAAGGAGCAAAATAAACTAAACTCACTGCTACATAAAGACAAAGAGTTTGATCTAAACTTTTACAAACCAAACACCAAACTTGTTGTGATTTTTAAATGATCTAACAGGTGGATTATCCAAAGGTGGGGGTGGGGGGTGGTGGGGGCGTTTATGAGGCAGGATATAAATCAGTCAGCCGCACAGATAAATCCCAGACCTGCTGATGTATTTCGTCAGTATTTTTCCGTGTAATAATGAGCAGATTAAATCAGGGTTGTGGCGGTGTCGGGGCTCCTGGGAGCCAACGAGGCCACGCTCCGGTGCTTGTGCGGAGTAGAGGCGCTCGCATGTATTCCCCCTGCGAAGGCCTGATTACTATCAGGTTACAGCGTCCATGACAACAGCCTGCAGCTTAAAGCAACAGGAGCAGAGACACAGTTCAGATGAGTTCAGATCAAACGCTGCAGCCACAGTTCACTCATTTATTCAACACTTCCAGTTTTACTCCTTTGGTTTTTATGACAGAGCGGTTGATGAGCTGTTAACCTTATGAAAAGTGTTTTATAGGCCTTTTTTATGCAGAACAGAGTGGAAGAGGTCAAACCAGCAGTAATACGTTCTCTTACTGATGTGTATTTAAATGCTGATAAATGATTTGAATCTGCAGAGTGGTTTGTAGTTTCCACCTGTGTTTGACATGCAGGTTTAAACTGTCCATGAGAACCACTACAAGCTCTGTTTGAGACTTGGCATCTCAAAGAAAAGCTCAGTGAAGCTGCTGTGTTCTGTCTCTCTTCCTTGAAGCCTGATCTTGTAAATGAAAAACACACAGTATCTTTCATTCTGAGGTCTGTTATACAGAAATAACAGACCTTAGAACGTTGTAATTGACCAATCGGGAGAGGAGGAAAGATTACTGAAAGTACAAGTACTGTTACACTGCTAAAATATTACATAATTACAAGTAAAAGTACTGGTGTTAGTTACTTTAGTTACAGTCACCTTCTCCAAACTAGGGTTGCAAATTTTGTGCATTTTCTTTAACCAATAATTGAAAATGCTAACAATCAATTCATCAATAACAATTTCTAAGATACAAAACACGTATTTATTTCCTCATTTTCATTTTAGTCATTTTTTGTCATTTTAAGTCTAAATTGAAGTTTCCTTTTTTTCATTAAATGGCTCCATTGCAAAGTCAAATGAGGTGCATTTCCTGCCATGACTATTGATTAAATGTCCATGAATACATTTTCAATTGGTTAAATTCTTAATGGCTATTAATCGATTAATAATTGATCATTAATATCCTTACTTCAAACCTGTGCTGCTGCAGTGTTTTGTTTGTCATTTGCATCTCAGTGTTTTCATTGTTTGTGATCAGATCACCTGATACTAAAATGCAGATGAAAGGTTTGGACATTAATTCAAATTGTACTCAACTATGATTTTAAAAGTAACTAAGTAGATTACATCTTGTAATGCATACTTGAGTACAAGTAAAAGTACAGACTTGAAAATCTACTCTTAAAAGTACAATTTCCCCCCCCCCCCAAAGAAAAAACGACTTGATTACAGTAATTTTTAGTATTTTGTAATTAGTTACTTCCCTGCCAATCAGAATCAAGTATTTAACAAATCCATGTAATAAAATGAAGTAAATATTGCCTTCTGCAGCTTTAACATGATGTTTTTGAACAGGGCTGCGTTCAGCCCCACAAAACACATAATACGTTGATTTAAACAGACATGGTGGAGCACTGAAGACCCTGTTGTGTACGCAGGCACGCTGCAGTGCAACGCCTTTTTTTAATGTATGTCACTTCTGACCTGGTAACACCTCTGACTCGCCCAAGATAACGTACCTCAAAGTCTCTTGCACACAGTTTCAAGGAACATGTCCTTCAACATGAAAACCATAGCTTAACAATTCACACAGTTTATTTATTTTATGATCTATTTATTTATGAGGCTGTTTTATTTTGTTTATTGTGCCTTTTTTGCTTTGTATTGTCTGTGTTTTGGTTGAATATTTGAAGGCAGGATGTTCGTTTCACTGTGTCTGTTACTACTGTACTCTGTCTCACAATAAAAAAAAAATCTTTGAAAGGAGCAAAGCAGACAGTTTTCAGACTGAATGTGACTCAGGACTGTGGGGGAGGATGTGATGTCGGGAGGTGGTTAAGGATTTTCAACAGCACGCCGTAAACAAATTAGTTGAGACAGCTTTCAAGGCAACAGACTGCAACAGCTTTTTGAGTTTTGAGTCCAACTCAAACAGAAATGAACTTGAAATAAACTTCTTGGTAAAACTTTTTTCAAAACTTGAGAGTTTGAGCTTGGCTCAGAACTCAAAAATCTATTGAAATTTTGAGTTTCCTCAACTTTTTTGTTTTTACAGTGCAGCGGAGCTTTAAAGTTTCAACATTTGTCTTTGAATAAATATTTAAATTTAGAAGTTTATTTATCTGTCATTATTTAACCCTGCAGAGTCACACTGCTGTAATTTCACTACAGTTTTACAGTTTTAAAATAAACTTTTCTCGACACCTCCTGTAATAAAAAGTGTTCAAATTCCTTTAAACTTGCTGCTTTGTTTTCCTCCATGATGCTCTGACCTGTGTAGGTTCAGTGTGAGTCCCACCACTCATCAACACAACTGTTAAACACAGAATGAAGAGAAAATAAATCGTCCTTCTGTATCGATTCAGAAATGAACAATGAAAATATTCATCACATTGTTTTGGTGAAGCTTCACTTTAATAGGATTTGGACATTTAATCAGTATTTTTGGCATAAATGTGTGTGTTTACGTGAGTGTGTGTGTGTGTGTGTGTTGATGTGTGTGTGAACTAATTAGGACCAGCAATTACCCCAAACTGTGGCTGCGTCTCCTCCTGAAAAGGGGGGGTAAACAGGGTTTGGGGGGGGGCAACAATAGCAGACTGTCAGTGCCAATGCTGCCATGCATGACAGATGTATGTGGACACGCCAGACAAAGGCACGGCTGGCCGAGCGTGTGTGTGTGTGTGTGTGTGTGTGTGTGTGTGTGTGTGTGAGTGTGAGTGTGAGTGTGAAGGGTGTGTGTGTGTTGGGGGGGGGGGTCAGCTTGTGTCCGATGCAGAAGAAGAAGTGGAGGAGCGCTGCTGGCGGCTCAGGCATCGTTCCACGGCACCAGCAGCTCCCAGCAGCCCCTGCTGCCTCAGCCATAACCACCACCCCAGAGCTGTCAAACTCCCAGCAGCCCCTGCTGCAGCTCCTCCAGTCCAGGCTGCTAATGGAGGGACGACGCCGTTCATTAAAACATCATCTGCATAACGAGACTGTGATCTGCTGCAACTTTAAAGACACCATAACAACACTAATATAACATAACACACCTCCATGTACTGTACAACCACCTGTGATCACATGACCGAGTTTCTGTACTGAGGTCATGTGATCACAACTGAACCATCTCTATGCGAAAACTCCATGTGCTGATGAGGACTATGAGATTCTGAGAAACTGCTGTCAGCAAACATGAGTTAAACTGGAACTACAGTTATTTTACACATCAGTGTGTTTCCAGGTGTTCTGGAGTATAAGAAGTAAATGTCCTCGAATGATGTCACTTGAGGCAGCGCCAGTTGGGGTTGAAGGCTACGAGTTTAAAAAAAATAATAAAAAATCTGTTGGTGCGGAGTGAGAAATGAGAAGAAGTGAGCTGACCAGACGTCTGTCTCGTCTGTCTCGTCTGTCTCTCTACTACTAATACAATAATACTAAATATTAATACTGCTGGTTGTGGTTCTAAAAACCACTTCAACCTGTAGAAATGCTAATCTATTACTGCTGCTACTGCTAAAGCTGAACTGATGTGATGATTTGCGTCCACAAGTATATGAAGGTCTGTTAGGGTCTGTGTGATGTTTCATCATCAGAGGGTTTATAAGACGTGCGAACATCTGTGTACCTCAGATTTATTGTGACCACACAGGCTATGTGACGGTCAGTACGTGTCTGGCATGTGTCCTCCAAGCAGACTATATTTTTGGAAACATGCTCACTCACCAACAGTTTAAATGAGAAGACTGATAAAACTCTCACATCAGTCTGTGAAGTGTTCAGTCCCTCCAGGATTTTGCAGGATTGTCGTGACCTAAAACGTCTGATTTCACAGCAACGTTTCTCAAAAATTGTGATGCATGTTGTGACACTTTTAGACTTTTTTTGCAATGAAACTGCAAAGATGTTTTTTTGTTTTTTGTTTTTGTATAATCCATTAAAAATCAAAGGTAACTTGTTCCACATCTTTCTGCTCTATTTGTAAATGAAGAAGTGCACCTGAGGTGTGTTCCACAAAGGAGCAAAAACCTTTTGGAGATAAAGCTCAGTCATGACAGCAAACACAAAATTACAAAATATAAAAGTGCACAGAGCTTTGATGAATGTCAGTAACAATGACAAACCTTGTGTTCTTTTCAGAGTTTTAACTCACAGGAAGCTCTGATGATTGGTCAAAGCTGCAGTGACTGAAAAAAACTGGAGGGTCGTGCAGAATTCATTGGTTGTGTTGCGATCGCAACATTGCAACTTTCTGTGGGGACTGAAGTTTGGAGGCAGAGGCAAGAGCCACTTATGGTAGCCTAGCATAAAGACTAGAGGCATGGTTTCCTCCAAAAACAACAACAACAGTTATTTTAATGTTATAATCTTTGGTTATAAGATTATGCTGCAATTATCACTTGATGAAAACTACAAATTTAACTCTTTTTTGGGAGGGGGGGCAGAGCCTGCAGGCTGTTCCCCAGCTTCCACTCTTATGCTAAGCTAAGCTTGTTGCCTCCTTCAGTATTTCCGAATTTTAGAATTAGAATTTAGTTTTTAATTTCAGTCTGCAAGTAGAAACAAGATCATCACGTGCAAATCCACAAATTCATGTAAATGAATGCGGGGTGGCAGATACTTAAACTACCAGTGCCAAAACATCACAATAAAGAAACTGAACATAACCTAGACATATCTGCAGTCTGAAGAAGGTGAAGCTTCAGCTGAAGCTACAGCTTAAAACACCTGCCCAGAGAGTTTTGTCAATCTTCTCATCTAACTTTCGAGAGCAAACCATATTTCCCAAAATCTAATACAAATGACAACAGAGCAACTCACATTTACTGCATCCTGACGTGCACCAACGCTCCAGAATGATGAATGTGAATGTGATAAAAAAAAGATTTATCACATTCACTCCAGGATTGGTTCATCTATACTTTGAGTCCTTCTTCTGCACATACAGCGTGTGCTATAGGCAGCTAACGGCTCCCTTTTGAGCTCTATGATACATTTTTGTAGAAATGATCGAAAATAAAGAATGTGAGCATGTGTGAGATCTCAAAGGTCATTGTTTCCCCTCCGAAATAAATGAACAAACCAAAAACAAGCCAGTCTCACACACACACACACACACACACACACACACACACGCACAAAGTCCTTAATTAGGTTGGAGTGTGTTCAACAAGCTCATTAGTGCTTTGGGCCAGAATTTGTCCCCCTGCTGCTTCTTGTTAATTCAACTCGTACTGGCACAGTTCATCCTCAGTCGTTAACTTTTTATCATGATGTGGACGAGATGAGAATTAAATCTAAATTATCTAATTAAAAGAAACAATTCGCTCATTTCAAGGTCAGTATCACGTCATCAAACGCTGCTCTGCTGTCAGAAAAGTCCCCATCAGATACTCAGTCCCTACAGGAAGTTGTGATGCTGCGATCGCAGCAGTTCTCCGTGGATTCCGCACGACCTTGCAATTTTTTTCAGTCACTGCAACTTTTCTGCAACTTTGACCAATCATTGGAGTTCCAACTCTGAAAAGAACACAAGGTTTGTTGTTGTCATTGACATTCCTCAATTCATCTGTGCACCTTTATGTTTTGTAATTTTGTGTTTGCAGTTATGACTGAGCTTTATCTCCCCCTCAGGTGCACTTCATTTACAAATAAAGCAGATTTTGTTAGAATTTTTGTAATCCTGAGCCTTTTTGATGAGGTTGAAACAGAGTACAGTTTAACTGTTCCTGAAACAAATTACCTTTGATTCTTAATAGATCATGCAAAAAAATAAATAAATAAATAAATCAAAAAAATAAAAACTTTTTTTTGCAGCTTTCACTTGCTCCAGCAATGTCATTGAAAAAATGTCTAACAATGCATTGCAACTTTTGAGAAAAGTTGCTGTGAAATCAGGCATTTTAGGTCACAACAATCCTCAAGACAGCCTGCAAAGTCCTGGAGGGACTGAACAAGACGACAACAGACAGCATGTACCAAACCAGACAGACATAGACAGAGTTTTGTATAATTTAATTTTTAGTTTCTGCAGATCTTCAGTTGAGGTCAAATTCAAAAATCTTTTATGAACATAAAGATGGAAACATTAAAAGCATCATCAGTACAGAGGAGAGTTCAGCGTCCTGATGAAGGTCACTGAGCTGAGATGTTTCCACATCCAGTCTGTGTGTGTGTGTGTGTGTGTGTGTGTGTGTGTGTGTGTTGTGTGTGTGTGTGTGTGTGTGTGCGCGCGTGTGTGTGTGATGTTTTGTCCGAGATGCCACTCAGCAGCATGTTGGAATGACATGTATGAACATGTCAGAGCCACAGGCAGCTGCATGTGTCAGGTGTCTCATGGGAAACGTGTGTGTGTTTCTATGTGTGAAGTAATTAGGACGAGCGTGCAGCAGTGTGTGTGTGTGTGTGTGTGTGTGTGTGTGTGTGTGTGTGTGTGTGTGTGTGTAAGTATATATGTTCATGTGTGTGAGTGTGTGAGTATATGGAGGATATTTTTTTAGAATGTGGGGATATTTTGGAAAATGTTTTTGTTTTTGTGACGCAGCGACATTTTAGGATATAAGGATATATATTTTTAATAAATGAACACATTATGTGTTGGACACAAGTGATAAGTCAAAAGTGGGGACATTTTTACAGAGTAAAGACATTAAAGAAAGCAAAGACCAATTTGGTGAAATAGAAGCGTTGGAAATCTTCTTAGAGATCTTGGACATCTTGGAAAGTCACTTTCAGGAAGTGCAAAAATTCGGACAGCGAGGACATTTTCTGAAAAGTGAGAACTCTTTTACACAAAGTGGGAAATTAGAAATGAAATTTTGTGGGGGACAGTTCTGGACAGTGAGAACATGAAGGAAAGTGAAGAAACAGAGTAGGTGGGAAGTGGGAACATCTTTTGGACAGTGAATACTTTAAGCAATGAAAGGCCCATTTTTATGAAAGAGAGGACCTCTCTGAAGAGTGAAAAGTGAGGACATTGTTTGGAAAATTATTTCTGGAAAACAGCAAAAAGTCAAGACACTGAAGGGGGAGATTAAATGGAAAGAGAAGACATTTTGGAAAGTAAAAGTGAATACATTTTGGACAATGATATTTTTTATGATTGGGAGAACATTTTTTGGAAAGTGATGATGTATTGGAGTGGAGGACATCGAAAAATTTGAACATTTTGGGGGTAAAATCAGAATTTCGTCATAACGTTGCTGCACAAACAGAACTGGGAACAAAAAGCTTGTAGACTTTGTTTTTTCCAGCTCTTAAATGAAACATAAAGATGTCAAAATGTAACTTTCAGGAAGTTTCGTTTCCTGTCTGTCACTTGATATGAACACCTCTTTTGTCTTTTTGACAGTGCAGCTATTTGTCCCACAGTCACTAAGACAGATCTTTGTGAATTTATTGCTTTCACACCCCTGAAACGTCTCTTATTTTGAAATTTCTGGTGTCTCCAGGCCTCTTTTGAAGAGGGCCAGAGGCTGCAGGACGGATCTCTGCTCTGATTAAAGACCGGGATTAAGGAGCGGTGACCTTTTGTTATCATGGATTCATCCTCCACGCCGTCTGAAATCAATAGGCGGCTCTGTAGGCTTTCACACATCCATCTACTCTCACAGATCAATCCCCCTACAATCCTCTCCAGCCCTCAGCGGGAGCACTGGGGGCTTTTAGGGTGAAATTATGTGGTAGTGCTTCTGCTGCTGCTGCTGCTGCTGGTTTAGAGGATGTAATATGTCGACTTCAGGGCTTTCTCATCACACCAAAATTGCTGTTCGTATTGATGCCACTATTAGCGCTCCCCTCGGCGAAGACTTCAGCCATTAAAGCCTGCGGTCGCTGCAGCACAAGATGAGGCTGCGAGCAAGTGAGATTGGCTATGATAATAGGGCTGCTGTGAGCCTATTAGAGCCCAGTGTGGTTCAACCGCCTCCACTGCAGGTGAGCTGAGGGGCGGAGAGCGCGCGCTGCAAAAAATATCCAGAACGAAGGTTCATGAAGGCTTCAGCTGGCAGAGAAAGTGTAAAGCTTCAGCTTTTTAGGTACATTTTGTGCCTTGATTAGGCAATTGAGAGTCAAGATGACAGGACACTGCAGGGGGAGAGAGACAGGGAGGACATGCAGCAAAGGTCCACAGCTGGATGCTGCAGGTCGACGCCTGAGCTCCTGTAAGACCACCAGAGTGCCCTACTATAATATTTTTATTAAGAAAGGTTTAAGTAACTGCAAGTTGTGAAGAGGATTATTTCATGTACTATATGTTTTTTTATGTAGAAAATATGGAAATCACATTTGCCATGAAGCAGATTTTTTTTACCACTGAAGTTGTACTTTCAACCCTGATTGTGCACTGTAAAAAATAGTTGAGACGATTTAAAATTTTATCTGCAATAGATTTTTGTGTTTTGAGCCCAACCCAAGCTCTTTAAGTTTTGAAATAAACTTTAAAAAGTTTTGCTGACCAATAAACTTTAGTTGAGATATTTTACTTTTCTTCTTCAGATAATCTTGAATCTTGAGTTTTTCAAAAATTGGTCACAGTGAGCTGCAAAACACGCCAGGTGTGATCTTGTGATTGTTTTTATCAGCTGATGATATGAGCGCCGTTATCACACTCAGAATGTCACTCACATTCACGTTTATGTTTACATCATTTTTGTCTTGTTGTCTTTTACACCCATTTTGTCTTTTTATGTCTTTTATGTTGTTTTGTCTCTGTTTTCATCATGTACATTGTTTTTCATCTTATACATTGTTTTTGTCTTGTTACATCTTTTACATCATTTTTGCCTTTTGTCTCTGTTTTTGTCTTGTGTGTCGTTTTTGTCTTGTTATGTCTGTCTTGTGCACTGATGAACACACCAGTGAACACACCGTCTTCTCTATGTGTTATTGTTCCGTCCATTTAGGCTGAAATCAGTCTTGATGTTGGGAAAGTGACACACAATGACGCAAAATAAAAACAATAATTCCCCTCAAATGCATTAAAACTACAGTCTGTTCTGAAGGACAGATATTAGTGTTAAAATGTAAAATCTCCATCATTCATCCTCTTCACATCCTCTCACATACCTGCAGTATCCGGCCCTGCAGTGTACAGTTATGGGGTTTTGGGGTTCAGGGGAAGTGAGTGTTGTGTGTATGGTGGCGACCCCCCTCCCCTTCTCCCCCTCCCTCTGCCCACTCATCCTCTGCCTCCCTTCCTCCTCTTCCCCCGTCCTCCTCCTCCTCCCCTCTCTGCTTTCCCTGCTGCCTGGCTTAAGCTAATCCCATTATCAGTGAGGCGGCCTGACGCTGATGTGGCCTGCTAACTGACCAGCTGCTCCGAGTCTGGCCACCACACACACGCTGCAAAAAATGTCAGTAACCACAAGAAACGTGAAGTCACATCTTCAGTCACAGAGCTGCGAGGAAACAGTGTGAAGCTCAAACAACAACAGAACAGTGGATTTAACAGAGTGAAATTTGATCGTGATCATAATCGTGACACAACAGTTTGGTGGTTTATAGCAGCAGGTAACCATGGCAACAGCATTGATGATATATTACCAATTAATTTTCAGTGATGAAACTGGTTTTCCTTTGGTGTGATGATGCACCCTGAGGAGTGCAGATATTGCAAATAATGAACCTGGGGATTGATATTAATAAAACTAAACTGTTTTCTAATATTGTAAAAGATAAACATAATATAAACATAAACAAACATAATATGAAAAAGATCACAGTTACAAAGTTGTACAATGTTCAAAGTGAGAGCCAAAAGTCTTTTAAAAGCATTTCATTTGCTTTTTACACACATGGCAACTAAAACATGATTTTATGGCAACTTAAACCTCAGTTAAGGTTCAAGAAAGCTGATGTTTTTTGGTTAAATACTGAAAAAATCAACACCGACTTGAAGTGTGTTTTCAAAGTTTTACCAAAACTATCATTTTACCCATCAGTGTTGATGGTAAATGTAGTCAACTGAAGCAATAAATTCCTCAGTGCTGCTATATTGACCAAGAAAACAGATTTTTTCTGCTCAGGGAGCTGTGCAGCAGTGCCTACATGTCCCAGGATGCATTGTGCGTGAGCTTCTGATGCCCATGCCCCTGTTGCGGTGTATCACCACCTGAGCCTATAGCAGTAACTCTGTTGGACAAAACACAGTTAGGTGGTAAAAATACTCATCCAGCATGTCCCACCACTACACAGAGGAGGAGACTAGAAATACAAGCTGAAACAGTCTGTAGTTCTTCCTTAACACCAACAACATCACTGTGACATCACTGGATGCAGGAAGAACTACAGATTTTGTAGCAAAAAAACTCAGTTTTCACTGAGGAATTTATTGTTTCAGTTGACTACATTTACCATCAACACCAACGTCCACATGAACAGTGCTGAAGTTTCCCTTTAAAGGACAGGTTCACAATTTAACTTAATAAATGTATATTTATTAGCATTTTGAAGTTGCAAAAGAAAAGGCACACTTTCCTTTGCTTGCAGAAAAATAAACTTTATTAGTGATAAAATGTTTCAGTCCTTTGACCCTCCAGCTCAGCAAGGAAACGCTGTCAAGGGAAACACAAAAATACTTTTACTAACATCTAAACCTAAACCTAAACCTAACCAAACGCAGGACTCAGGATGCAAACCCCTCTGTGATACAAGAACACAGCATCTAAATACATTTTCTGCAGTGTCTATTTGGCAAAACCATTTAGTAAACATATTTTTTGGGCTGGGCTGCCACAGGATGAGAGTTTCCCCATGAGATTCTGTGGAAAAGATGAAGTGATGCATTATTAAAAACAGAGACAGGCCCTCTGGATATAATGTATTCATGTAGAAAATAAATTTACATTTCAGTGTAAGAAGTATCCTCTGATCTGAGCAGCATGTATCACAACTCAACCTATTTGTTAATAACAACCTGATCCTGAGACGTTTTTTTCCTCCAGCAGGTCATTTTTTGCAGCGTGCGTTGGCTCCGAGGCCCAGCAGCCTGCCAGCCTATCAGCCACGACACCGGCTTCTCCTGCCTGCTAGCTAGTGCGCTAGCCTGGACAGCATGTGGCGTGGATCCCCGAGGAACGGCGGCGTTGGAGTTCCACAACGCAACACAATAATGCCGAGTCACTCGGAGCGTCGCTAATCCAGCTTCCCAAACAATGTGAGAGGCCCCCGGCGGGTGTGAAGGCAGGTAGAAGGAGATTAGAGCAACCTGGAGACTTTTCTTTGTGCTCAGTGTGGCAAACGAGCCGAAAAGTCAATTTTAACGAGGCGTTTCATCTTAATTTGACTCTGAAGGCAAGTGAGAGGAGCTGACAGGTTGATGAGGTGATTGTGGGCTTCATTTCAGAACTTTTTAAAACTTCTTTTGATTCCTACTTAACATGCAAACAGAGCAAGAGCAAACAGTCAGGCTCTGAACGAACACTGTCAAGAAACTTATTTTAAAATATGTATATCTATAAGCTTATAGGTTTTACACAAAACATCTGTACAACTTACACTTTGTAATGATTTTATGTCACACTTCTCCTGTCAAAAATTGTGTCAGATGTTTGACAATCATTCATTTAAACAAGTACGACACACTTAAAAGCTGAGAGATGACTGAGAAGTGAACAATCCATGTTTTGTCCTTGTAATTTTACAGATTTAGTTTGATTTACTCAGGTAAATCTTTAAACTGTGATTTTATAAATGAGATAACTAAAGAGTTCATACACTCATCTGGTTCATCTTGCAACTGTTTTTCTCACTGCAATAATCTTCACAACCAACAGGAAATGCTTTGGGAGCTTTTCTGCTGCTGGTCAGGTTTGTTCCAGCACATCCTCACAACCTAAACGCCCAAGTTAGTGGTGGAGAGTAACAGCAACGACAGGCTTACAGACCTTAACTGTGTTAGGTAAGTCATGTGACATAACATTACACGTGTGGCTGCAGTTTGGTTAAGTTTAGGCACAAAACTACTTGGTTAGGCAATAAATCTCCTTGGTTAGATTGAGGAAAAGATCTACATTACATATGTCACATGACAGAAGTGATGTCACTGATGTCACATCCACAACGACTTTTCTTCTTCAGATAAATTTAAAGCTCATCAATGCACAAGACTTGACAACTGAAAGAAGAACCACAAACGGACTAAATACACACACAAGGGCTGATGAGGGGTGGGTGGAAACAATCAGTGATCAATAGGGTGGGAAAACAGAGACAGGAAGTAAAAAATACAGAAACACAGGGGGAGGCAAGAACTACAAAATAAAACAGGAAATGACTACCACAAAACCCAAACCATGACAGTTAGCAAACCGTTTTTTGTTCATACATCCAGTAGACACAAAGCAACTCAGCATTTATCCAAAGCTTGTGTCCACTTTTTAGCTCTATTTTGGTCTCCACCATCTCCTGAGAAAAATGTCTTTTCGCAGCTCAGCGTGACACTTTTTTCACCAGCTAGTCTCCAGTGCCGTTTTTCCACTGCAAAGTTCACTCCTCTCGACATGATTTTGGTGCAAGATGCTTTTCTCTACTTTCTATGTTTTCCAGCAGATAGTAATCCCTCATCTCAGGCTGAGCTGATCGTCATGGTGACGCTTTTCCAGCAGTTGGGAAATAATGCACAGCTGCATAAATGTGCTTCATTTTGGTCACGAGAAGCTGCAGCCTTTATTCAGTTTATTCAGCCTTCATTCTGTGTCAGTTACACAATTTGTCAGTGGAACCTAAACTGTACATTTACTGCCAGCCTGACAACTTCACTGCTCACCTTTTATGTCACCTTTTAGAATCGGCTCAGCTCTGTTGGAACTTCAGTCCAGGTGATACCAAAGTCAGGTTCACAAAGTTCAATCCACAACTGAAAACCAAAAAAGAGTAATCAGAGGCGAGATGAACCAAGTCGAACCCTGTGGTGTAAAGGCTTTTTCAAAGTGTCTGTCTTCTGTTTGGTACTCAGCAGGTAGTTTACAGTGAGTGAACTGAAAACAGCTGCTGCTGTAGAGTCGGGGCCATAAAACCAAAACAAAGAGCTGAAAAGATGCTAAAACCCTCTGTAGATCTGAGGGGAAACATCCTCTGTGGATTCATCTCTGTGTGACCTTCATCACATCACACACAGTCATTTGAGTATCATAAAAATATTGACCATTGCCACTTTAAGCTTTGATTTGATGGTGTGAATTTATAATATTCTCCTAAAAAAGACACTAAAACAGAGAATCTCTCAAACATGAGGTGGGACAAGTGCTCGGGAGTCAGTAATCACACTATAACTTAACATTTCGAGGCATCACACTGCAATAGATTTTTGAGTTCTGATACCAACTCTACTTTCTCTTCAATTAATTTACTGAATATTTTTTAAATACAGTGTTTTCAGTTTCTAAACTTCAAAGCTTTAAGTGTATCTAAAGAAGAAAAGTAAACGACTCAGTAAGTTGACATTACAACAGCATTTCAAAGTTATTTGTTAGAATATCTATATTATAGAATTATAATCAGTTTCCTTTATTTTCATTTGACCGAATGCAGAATTACAGCAGTTATGGTATCTTTATTTTGAAATTTCTGACTTTGTGTCCCTCAACTTCTTTTTCTTTCTAATAAATGTGAATAATTCAAGAAAAAGTCTTGAAAAATGAAATCAGTTACTCTTTGGAAAACCATTTCTTAACGCATGTCACCAAACCTTCTTTAAAAGGATGAAAAAGATTCATTTTAACAGTTGTATAAATCCATCAGCTGTAATAAACTTTCCTGTTCTCAGTGATGTGTTTCTCAGCTCGACACCGGAGGAAAAACTCATTTCTTCGTTGGGTTTCTTCTTCTGCAGCGGTGATGTCAGCCGTCCTCTGGGTTCAGCTTTAAACCAACACTGATTAATAATTTATGGATCATCCCATTATGCCACTTTACACAGTTCAAAGGCTGCGCATTTGCATCCCAATTTGTTCATTCTGGTATAAAGACACGCTCAGCCTTTTTGCATCAGTATTTCTCTTATAAATGGAATTTGGGACGCTCTGTCCTCACATCAGCGGATAAAGAAGATTAAAGTGCGGGCATCCTGCGTTCCCTCCCTCCTCCTCCTCCTCCTCCTCCTCCTCTCCTCCTCCTCCTCCTCTCCTCCTTCCATCTCCACCTCGGCCTCGGGGCTTTGATGTGTCTCATGATGCTTCTGAGGAAGACAGACATGAAATACAGTCAAGTTACATCCAGAGAAAAGGACTCGACACGCAGGATCAGGGTTTGTAAAGACGGGATTTATTCTGCTGATGAAAAAGAAACAAAGAGAAGACTGATGAAGAACTACAGGAGGTGTTAACCAATGGTTTTACAAAATTTCTCAACATAAATTCTTGTCACTAGTCCTTTATATTGTGGATAATGTAGAAATTAACCTGGATGATTGTTAATTAAATGACTCCCCACAATCTAATTGCCTGTTATCTTACAGGTATAATATATTTAGATTCCATATTTAGATTAAAAAAGTTTCTTACTAGAGATGTTCCAAGCAGCTAATTTCCCTGTTGATGAAACATATTTTTAGGTTTAGACGAGCTGACTCGTCTAGTCGGTGGTGGTTTTAGATCATCTTTACCTTCCACCTCGTTTACAATTGGACTCTAACTGAGCATGTCCCTAATTAATTATTATTACAATTTATTTGTGTTTTTTTCATCACATTCTACAATCAAAATGCTAAAAAAAAAAAAGTTTGTTATCAGTTTATGGTAGATTCATTTTAGTTTTTAGCCCTTTAAACTCAGCTGAGTTAAAGTTTGTTTGAAACTTTGTCGAGGATCCAAAAGTTTCCAAAGATGTCCAATTTTTCAGGATGAATTTTGTGCATAAAATGACGACCCATTCTCATCACATACCAACGTTTTGTCACGCCCCTCGGCATCTGATACTGATGCTCAAGGTTTCCTTTAGCGATGAGAAAGTCTTTTTAATGTGTGGCTAATATTGTGACACGGTCACAGTTTGGTTACCTCCTGAGGCAGCTGGATTCACAAGATTACAAAACTGTGTGAGAATCCATCTTGCCAGGCTCCAAGCTATCCGTTTGTGTCTGCACCAGAGGTGGTGCGAGCCAATCATCATCCTCAGAGGGACTACTGGCAGCTACAGGTGTGGTTTCAGGTGCGCCGACAGCGAGAAGCGTCCATGGAAACAACTCGTCTCAAACAATCAATGGCGGCTCCTGAAGATGTTAGCGTAGATACAGTGATAGCATCACTTATATCAGAACTGGAGAGAATTTCTTCATTGAAAGAAGGACAAAGAACAACACTGAAGGCTTTTATCGCTGGAAAAGATGCTGTCACTGTTCTTCCGTCTGGCTTCGGTTCGGTGAGTTGATCTGATTCGCTGAAGTAAGCCCATGTTAGACGAGACAGATGGTTCATCCAATCACCTGTCAAGTGCCCATCCTTTTCCAAACAGTTTCTATGGGTGACTTCCCAGATGGTTCTGTGTAACAAACAGTCTCGTGTGTCAGGTTAACAGTTTGGTGGATTTGGGCCCAAAACCACAGGGGTATGTTTAGGATAAGAGCATGTTTGGGTTACAATACGTCCGTTAATATAGTACATTAAATTATGTATTTCATGTGATGTCACTGAAGTGACTCGTAAGATGACAATCACGTGACGCATTAAGTCCCTAAAAACTTTTAATAACGTTTGGCGTTTCACACCAGACATGAAGCCCAGTCTCCTGGGTGAACATCCTGAGTTTGTTTCAGCCGTCCGTCCGTCCACCTCCTCCATATGTTGGCTTTCTTGCTCTTTATATCATGACACCTGATTTTTACGAGACACAAGAAGATATCACTAGAGGCCGTACCCACAGACGATGATACAGGGCTGCCTACAGCATCATGTGTGAATAAAGACACTTAGACACTTAAAGCGACCGGTGGAATAACAATTCTGATGTATCTTATACACAACAACCAGACATTTTGGTGATTTTAATGCCTGTAAAATGTTTGATTCAACATTTGCAGCTTAATGACTCATCTGGATAACCAGGGGAAACCGCTACTTCTTTTGCCGAGACGTGTGCGCAGCTTTTCCATGACATTAGCTCTCAAAGCATCTGCTGGTGTTGGAACAACTCTAAACGCAGCACTGCAACAATAAGTTGATTTATCAAGTAGGTGTCAACTATTAAATAAATTGCCAGCTATTTTGATAATCAATTAATCACTTTGAATATTTTTCTAAGCAAAAAAGCCCAGATTTCTCAGTTGTTGTGGACAAAACAAGACATTTGAGGACTTCATGTTAGGCTGTGGTCAGCATTTTTCACCATTTTCTGACATTTTACAGACCAAACAACAAATTGATTAATGAATAAATAAAAGAATAAATGTTAGTTGCAGCCCTACTTAAAAAGCAGTAAAAGGAGAAAGCTAGATGTTAAAGGGTCAAAATTCCCTCAAAAACAAGTTTTTTGATCCTCACGATTAATTTCACTTTAAAAAAACTTCTACACAAACCATAATAAAAGCAAAGCAAATAAAGCTGCTAAAACTGCTTTAAATAAAAGTGTTGCCTAAACCCTAAAAATCTATTTTTTGAGAGCAAACTAAGGCATGTTTCTCGAGTGAGTGAAAAGAATAAAGGTTAAAAGGATAAAACTTTCCCCTAAAATAAGAAAATCGACAGGAACAACAAAGCAACAGGAGGTAAGTGGAGAAACGCACCATTAACATCCTGCTGAAAGGAGGCCGGCCTGCATTAAATGTCACTGCATACATCTGCTTTCTGGGCTCACAAATGACTATTGATTGTGAGCCTGACACATTCGGCCTCAACTCCTTTATTTACAGGTTTTGGTTTTCAAGCTGTTTTTACTGTGATAACGCTTCGAGCGGCGCTGACAAACAAAAGCCACCGCCGCTTGCTCGCTCGCTCGCTGCTGGCTCGCCACTTGTTTTTGTGAATCCCTCCACATCGCCAGTATCCGGGCAGATATGTACAGTCTCCCTGCCTGTCTCATTTCAATTGGCCTCCATCTGTTTTGTCTATCCATGAAAAGGTCTATTATGATCCTCTGCTCTTTGTACAAATGGACTACTAAGCGGATAGGGACCCCCACCCCAACCCACCCTCCTCCTCATTGATGCCCCCCCAACCCCTCCCTGAAACATTAGCCCTGGATTCCAAGGAGCTCGTCCTGCCGCTGCTTTAATTATCCAGCGCCGGCGGAGGGATCTTAATTTTAACGAGTTTTAAAATGCTCCGTCTTCAGATTCGCTGCAGAAAAGAAGTGGTGAGGGTGGAGGGAGGGTTAGCGGGCTCTTTATTAACCCTACAGTGACTAGCTAATGTGATTGAAGTGGAACCACCTGGCGTGGGGAACTGTATAGTCAGCTGCCACTGAAGGCCAGCGAATGGGGAGGACCAGGTGCTGCAGCTCCAGCCTCTTAATTGTTGCCATGTAATAGCTTGCTTCAGTGCACAGTATGGCTTGGGGCTAGGATTAAAAAAAGCTGTTGCTGCTAGCTAGTGCACAGAAGTCCATTTTCTTTCACTACCCCCCCACCCCACCCCACACACACACACACATTCTTAACCCCCCCTCCCAGACAGACAGACGGACACACACACCTTCAATCATAATGAAAGAAAAAGGGAAGAGACTGAAGGAGGAGGGGGTGAAAGCAGGCCAGGAGTGCTGTTTTTCTTTGGTTGCGTGGCTTGAGGAGGCTATCTGAGGTGAACAGCCACCGCGTCCGGGGGTTTGGATGCGTCTCTATCTGCTCCTGGGTGACAACGAGGCCTGAAAGGCTGCTGCTGGATGGAGCAGAATATTTGCCTTCAGCAAATCTGACACCCTGAACCCTGCGAGTCACAGAGGTCCAAACCTCAGCCAGGAGAGAGCACAAGTAATTCTCACTCCTTCGGCTAGAAAGAGGATGGAAACCTCGGCCAAAGCTGCACAATGTTTTTCCAGTAATAATGAGTCTATAATAAAATCTGTTTTAATTTGCATCTGGACGCAGATTTGCATGAAAATATCAACAGAAAAACATTTGTTCATTCCAGCACTTGCAGCAGTTCAAGATGTACCAAAATGCCCGTCTCACTATGTTTAGAATTCCTCGATCTGCACCAAAAAATAATCACCGGTCCTTGACGCACAACCAAATTCATTTTGAAAAAAGATTTTTGAGATATCAGAGAGATTTAAAAAAAAAGTGGTGACTCAGAGTTCAGAGCTGCAGCCTCACAGACAGATGAGACAGGGTTTGAACACACGCGCCTGCAGACTGTCAGATTTCAGTAAACTTGTATGTTAATTACAGCCACACTGTGCGACATGGAGCTAATGATCTTAATATGAAGATTGATGTATGTAGACTGAACAATGGGCCTCATGCAAGAACCATATATGGTATTACTGGGGTGTTAATTATGCTAATTTACAACTCTCATACACATGCAGTCAAATACACACAGGTGGATAATTTACACTGAAGTTACGATTGTCTGTTGAATCTGTTGTGGCGTGTTTGTTCGAGCCCTTCATATGAAAAAAGTCAGAGAAATTTAAGATAAGAATACAAAAATGTTCTTGCATGAGGCCCAGTGATCACACCTACTGAGTCGTTGGCTGCGACGCTACAAGAAAACATTAAAGATGAGCTCACTGGCTCATCCTTCACGAACGGCTGCTCTCAGTCCACTGGTCAGTGAGCTGAACTGAGCTGCTGGCCATGTTTTAGTTCAGTGAGTTGGACTACACAGAGTCGAAGCTTCGGTCAAGCACTGAACGATTCAGTGAACGAATCTTTATAAAGAACTGATTCTAGTGATTCTGAACACTGAGAGGAACTGCTTTTCCATCACTGTGAGGATATCGACCATATTATCATCACTTCTTGCTGCTACTGTTTACATTCCACCTGACACAATTCAATAAATCAGCAGAGTGCAGATCCCAGAGCCAGGCAACAGACGGTGAAGCACCTGCTGCAATGCCACCACAAACTGCAAGATGCAACCAGCAGACATTTGCAAAGTTCCTCCAACATTAACATGACCTCCACATACGTTGTCCGGAGCTGAAACAAGATTTCAAACTGAGGCAGCTGTCGATCACTTGCGGCCCCTAGCGGCCGGTGAAGAAGAGAGAGAAGTCAGCTGTTCATGGTCGTATAAAACAGAATTACCACCAACCAGTCAAGTTACAGTTTACATCCATGTCTGTCCAGACTCATATAATGTCTGTAGTGAAGACTTTGAAGGAATTTAACATGGAACTTACCACTATATTGACCTGTAACTCTGAAGGAAATTAATAGGTATAGGTATTAATTAAAAGGTATTAAATTAAAATTTAAATGTGATTCCAGTGAATATTTCACCTTCACAAGCTTACGCTTGGCAGGAATAAAAATGCACTGCATCTTTTCCTAAACCTAACAATGTAGTTGTATCACTAAAATCTAATGACAGTGCAGTCATTTCAGAGTGTTGACCTCATGGTTTATTTTTGTTACCATGATGTCACCTGACTATGGATCTGTTCCCAACAGAAGTTAATGGAAAGGACTTATTTATCACCTGTAGGAAAACCCAACAGTTACGTTATTTGGATGCCGTTTGAAGAGAATGTGTTGATTTTTATTATAAAAATCTTCCAGAACTACTTTAATGTAGATTTAGTGAGAGTGTGGAGACAGACTGTAGCTGTAACATAATCTCTCTGAGTGTGACTGTGGTCACAGATGGAGCTCATGCACTGAGGAGGATCAGTGTGAGGAGCCTGAGTGCTGCTGCGTTCAGGGACCTTCATCCTCCCCGCTGCACCGGCTGCCAGGTAACCGTCCACAGGGCCTGACACGGCCTGATCTCCTGCAGGACCCGGGGGGCCGGGAGGGGCCCGGCTGGGACTGAAGCTGCAGCAGCAACAACGGGATTATTCTACTTAAAGAACAGACAACAGAACAACAGACTTCATGTTTAAGAGGGTGGAAACATTTGAGTTGTAAAGGCAAAAGACAAATAAATACAGTCTGTATCATACTAGTACAGAGAAGTAACACTAATGAAAAAAAAATAGTTCAGCTTTCATTTGATTAGATTTTCTTCATTAAATGCTTATTATAGATTAATTAATTAAAATAATAAATAAATAAACAAAAAGAATACCACACAAAAGATCCTCAATTTACAATTAAACCACATGGAGAAAAACAGCTAATTGTCACATTTGAGAATCTTGAAACAGAAAAAGTTTTTTCTTGACAGATGATCTCCGTTATTAATAAACAAACTGTCAAAAAAAAAAAAAAAACCCTACTTCAATCAGCTTAGCATTTCAGCACTATTTTATGTTGTTCCAATGTATTCTGTATTAAATAGATACTCACTGTGACAATTTTTGTTTTAACAAAACTCAAAGATTCAAGTTTATCTAAAGAAGAAAAGTAAATGATCTCAACTGAAGATTACAGGTCAGCAAAACGTTTTAAAATTTATTTCAAAACTTAAGAATCTGAGCTGGGCTCAAAACGCAAAAGTTTATTGCAGTTTGTCGCCTTGAAATTTGAAGTTGCTCAACTTTTTTTTTTTACAGTGTACAAAATACTACCACTCACTGATATATACAGTAGTTTACTTGTTTATTACGGGCAAAGAAACATGAATGTATTTCAGCATCATCCAGAACAGCAAAAATGTCCCTTATTTATGTCCTTATTTATTTAGACCATGCACCAAATACATTAATCAAAATTTGGACTTGTGCACACTGCTACTTTTTAGCTGTTTTTGGTGATATGAAAGGTCACGTGACATTTCCTCATCAGAACTGGTCGATTGCCACTGACTCCCAAAAGGACTTGTAGAGTACAAGTGACAGGCGAACCCAGCTCATCCTCATCCCCAAAATGCCACTGCTCCTTCATCAGTTCCTCCAGGAAGTTGCAATGCTGCCATTGCAACAATTCGTGCAAATTAAAGCAATTCCTGTGAATTCCGCAAGACCTTGCAATTTTGTCCAACCTCCACAACTTCTCCTCAAAGTTGACCAATCATTGTAGCATCCCGCGAGTTCCACCAATCAGAGCAGTCCCCCACACAAACATCATGCATGTACATCTCAATGAATTGACTCAGTGTGTTATTATTTACTTCTTTTTTTTTTTGTATTTATATTGTTTTATTTTGTCATAGGTACTGAAGAGGAAACCAGATTTGTCATTGTTATTGGCATTTTGAATGCCCTTTAAAATGATTTTGTGCTGTTTTGGCTGAGTTTAGGCTTGATGCTTGTTTTGCCAATTACCAAAGTCATCAGAATTCATCGTTTGGGAACCATGAATTTCTGCATAAAATATCATGCCAGTAGTCTGATACTTGCTGAGAAACTTCAGTCTGGACCAGAGTGGGGTCATGGTTTGGATTTTTCAGTCATTTCCTGTTTTATTTTGGTATGTCTTCCCTTTGTTGTTTTTTTACTTCCTGTCTTTGTCTGTTTTCCCGCTGTTTTTGATCACTTATAATTTTTACCTGTTCTTGATTGCCCTCACCTGTGTCTTATTATCCTCCCTCTTCCTGGTGTATTTTATCCTGTGTCTTTACCTTCTTATTTACTGGTTAGTCCTCGTCCGTTTGCTGCTTTCTTCCAGTGTTTCCTTGTCAATCATTTGCTTTGTGTTTTTCCCTGCATGCTTTTGGATTAAGATAAGACAGAATGAACTAGCAGCTAAAGTGGTAAAAGGCTTGTTCGAGATGAACTGCGCCTCGCCAAGGAGGTAGACGAGACCAGGCGGCCGCAGGGGAGGTGGAAACAAAAAGCTGCAGTCAAATTGGACATTTTCCAGCAGACTTCAGAGAATAAACAGGAAGTGACACTGACATCCTGTTAGATCAGCTGTAGGTACGTTTACTTTCATTCATAGCAGAAGAAATAAAGTGCGTTCTTGATCGTTGATTGAAGTTGAAATAGAAAAGATCCCCTCCACTTTGTAACTGTTTATTTGATCAGTCATATATACACAACACACACACACACACACACACACACACACATATATATACCCCTTATTGTTATCAGCCACAAAATATCTGCTTGTCAGCAGATTCAGAATTTTGTTGCACAACATCAGACTAATACATCCAGCATTAATATTACAATTACACAGAAAGTCTGTATTTTATACAACGTGGTGTTTGTTGTCAAATTTAAGAGCCAATCGGAGCCTGTCAGCTCATCGATCAGGTGACAGCCAGGTGTTTACAGTTGGTGGAGAGCAACTGCAGCCCCTGGCTCTAAAAACTGCGGCTGCCTTGATATCGTGAGGTCATCGTTGTGCACATATGTATGATGTCAGAGCAAGTCGGACACAAATCTAACCGCATGCATTGTGCGGCGATTGATTCTGCGCAGGCCAGGCTCATCTCGAACGCACCTCGCGACAAAGGATTAAATACACTCTGGAGGGGGAGGGTAACAAGACACAGGTGAGACCTTTAGGAACAGGTGAAAATAATCAGTCATCAAAAAGAAAACAGATGAAGACAGGAAGTAAAAGCAACAAACAGGAAACAGGAAGTGACTATGAAAAAACCCAAATCATGACAAGTTAGTGCGGCCAACTACAAACAACAAGTTCCAACAGTGTACAGCTTCCACAGCTGTTCTGACAACCTGCACACCTGCACAGGTGTCAGTTACATCACAAAATAAGCACAGTATCAAGAGCATTTTTACACCTTATTACCTGATTTCCACACCTTTATCTAAAAACTAAACATGTTTAAGTATAAGAATGATGAACTTTGATCAAGCATCAAAACGTCGGCCTGAAGACAGCACACAGAGCTACATTTCACTCGGAAATACTGTTTGAAATATACTTACAGATTTAATACAGCTGCTCTCAGAGCGTCTCTTATTCTATGAAACATTCGCAGAGCTCAAACTCCAATCTGCAGAAATTTTAAGTGCTCTCCAAAGCACTTCTGTCGAGTTGTGCAAAGTGTAATAAGGAATTCACGTCCTCGCCTGCTACGCCACACATGAAAGCATTTAATCAGGAAAACCTGAGAGAGGAGAGAGAAATAAAAAGAAATAACAACAAAGGACGATGACAAGAATGAAATTGAACTTTAAATCCTCTCACACAACCTCGGAGTTGTCTGTCACACACATCCGTCCGTGTATACAGATGGATGAATGAAATACTGGCGTTAATACTCGCTGAACCCTCTTCATCCTGCCGGTGCTCAGCTGCCTTAGAGGGGAATGTATCTATAAAATGTCTCAGGGAGCCGTCTCTCCATTTGACAGCCCTCCGGGAGAACAAAGGCTCAGCACTAATGCAGCGCAGATCAACCGCCTGCTTTTCTATTGAGCAAGGTGCCAAGATGCACTAGCTTTTAAAGCCGGAGCGCCCGACGCCGGCCACCAGGGACCGGCTTCAAAGCCTAATGCAAAGTGAGTCATCCAGCACCCGGCTCATATTAAGTCCCCCTTTAATTCAGCCCCCTTTGGTTAATTATTTGCTATTGTGTTTTTCCCATCTGAGCCCGTGTCAACATTCAAAAAATTAGTTGGAAAAGAGGCGGTTTAGCGATGGAGGACGACCTAAAAGCACAGCAGCCTGGAAAAATGTTGGCCGGCACGGGGGTTGTGCAGCCATCTGTGACCCCTGCGCCTCGCCAAACGCCGACAACCAGCAGGTCTCATGTGGCCGAGCGGGTTCCGCCGGGTGTCACCCTCTTGTTGCTATTTTGTTGTTGTTATTTATTTACAGAAGCAGTCAGATGAGATGATGAGGGAGAGAGAGCTTTGCCCCGGCTGCCAGGAGCAGGCGGGGGTTGTTGGAGGAGGAGAGGATGTTTTTTTCTTCTTTTTTTTTTTTGCAGGGTGGAGGTAGAGGTGGAGGAGATGGGGGGGGGGGGGGGTGATTTGGCACCCACGTGGCGTCCAGCGGAGAGCCGGTCCAGCCAGCGGACAGAGGGAGAGCAGGGCCGAGCCATCTGTGGGACAGACATGGTAGACGTGTCTCAAATGGTGCCAGAAGTGATGAGGCCGAGTTTCATCTCCACCGGATCCACGTTTAGTCACAGTGTCCACAGGAGCAGAGGTGGAAGTAATGAATTATCAGAGGTGACAAAAGGACACACGTTCTTTACTCTTTACTGAAGCAGAAGTACAGAGACGTGTAAAAGAGACTACAAGTACTAATTCAGAAACTTTTCTCAAGTGAAAGAGAAAGAGTGCAGGTACTGAAACGTCCTCAAAGTATAAAAGTAAAAGTCGTCTGAAGGACGTTTCTGCTGACTGTTTCTTTATAAAGCTACTGAACCTCAGCTTTTCTCCACCAGAGAATCTCCCTCTCTCTCTGTTTCATCTGTCTTTTACGTCGCTTTTGTCTTGTTACATCTTTTACATCTTTTGTCATTTTCATCATTTTCATCTTGTTGTCTTTTTGTCTTGTTACATCTTTTGCACTGTTTTCATCTTGTTCTGTTTGTGTGTGAAATGCACTGATGGACACACCAAGAAATCATCTTTTATTATTATTGGTCCATCTATATATGTTGAAATTTGTCTTGATGTTCAAAGACGTAATGATTCAAAATGAAAATAATTAATAATTCCCCTCAAACACATCAAAACTAAAGTAATGAGCCTGTTTAGAAAATGTACGGAGTAGAAAGTAGATATTTGTATTCAAATGTAGAATGTACTCATTTAAAGTATAGATACCTGAAAAGTACAGTAAAGTGTTCGTACTTTGTTACTTCACCTCTGTGAATTATATTTCTTCTTGTTACTGTAACAAAGTCAGGTTTTAGACTGCAGGACTCATTTTTGCGCGCACAACCACACACACACACACACACACACACACACTGATAGTATTGCTTCTTTAAGAGAAGAAGAAGAGAAGACATAATCTGGTCAGCATGATTTACTTTAAAATGTATTTGCTGTTATAAATGAATGTAACTGCCGTCCGGCACTGAGCTCAGGATCACCGGCCTGAACTCATGTCATCTTCAGTAAACAGAATAAAGATGATCCCCTCCCATAAACAAGACGCTGCCTTTGTCCCTGCACATGAAACACACCCTCAGCTGCAGCAGCCGTCTGATGCTGCCTGTAACTTCAGGAGAGCAGAATGCTGATGTAGAGTGAGAGAATGTCCCCGAGGTTCAATTACCGAGCCGCCACAGGTCCTCTCAGCCTTCATTAGCTGCCTGCTGGAGCAGACACTCCTTCCACAGACCCGGTGTGGTTGTTGTATTGTGCCGAACCTCGGGGAGATGCCTTTCTCTCCCCTCCGCTCTCTAATGATCACACGAAAAGCTTTCTCAGAACTCGCAGGCGCTGCTGTGTGCTGTTATGTGGTTTGTTAATACAGCGGGGAGGGTCCGGTGAGCCACCTCTGCGTCTTCCTGCCGCCTCTGCACGAACTGTTCCTGCCGGTCCCACCAGATCGGTTAACTAGACGCATGGGTGTTGGCATGCCCAGACAGGGTGGAGGCTGATCAGCACTCAGCGGGAAGGAGGAGGTCACAGACTCCAGCTACAAGCTTCAGATTCTGTTGTTTTTGAGAAGTAAATAGAGTATCAGCTCTACAACTGAAGATTCAGTCCACTTTTGCATCATTTCCAGCTCGTCCTGCCGCTGTGAAGTTGATTGAACATCTTTTTAATTGTTTTTTTAATCCATTTACAAAAGAGTCAGTGATCCAACCAACTTCAGAATAACATGAATAAAATAAACAGTGAACTCTGTTCCTGTCAGGGTTCATGAGCAAGTGTTACTATTCTGCCCTGTAGCTTACGATCTGTGCCCGATGGGTTTGGGTCGGGTCAGGCTGTATTTCTCACGTATTTTTCTCTCCAAGTTTGTCTTTGCTAATTTCCTGTATAATTTGTAGGTTGTTGCTGTAGCCTGTATACAGTGCTTATGATTAGCTTCCCAGGCTAAAGTCTCATTTATGATACATCCGTGGCTTCCCACACACTTCCATGTGTCCTTTACATTGGCGTGGATGTTAAGTGATACATCCACTGGATGGCGCTGAAGAAGAAGAGTCAAAAGTTTCTGACAGCAACAACATGTTTCTACGGCAGCCCAGAACAGACAAACCAAACACTGGCTCGAGATACAGACTTTTATTTTGACAGGTTTCACAGCCACTGTAGGCAGGACAGGAGACGAGCCATTTGCAATCTGTAATCTCACCACTAGATGCCACTAAATCCTACCAAACAATAATACATCTGCAAAAATGACCTCACCCAACTCCAGCTATAGATTGCTGCTCTCATGCATCAATAATGATATATTGATAATATGATACAACACAGGGAAAGGGGGGCGGCATGATGGTGCAGTGGTTAGCGCTGCCGCCGCACAGCAAGAAGGTCCTGGGTTCGAATCCACGGTCAGTTTCTGTGTGGAGTTTGCATGTTCTCCTCATGTCTACATGGGTTCTCTCCGGGTATCCGCTCCGGCTTCCTCCCACAGTCCAAAGACATGCAGCAGGTTAATTGGTGACTCTAAATTGCCCGTAGGTGTGAATGTGAGTGTGAGTGGTTGTTCGTCTCTCTGTGTCAGCCCTGCGATGAACTGGCGACTTGTCCAGGGTGTACCCCGCCTCACGCCCAATGTCAGCTGGGATAGGCTCCAGCCCCCCCGCGAGCCTCACGGATAAGCGGTTACAGAAAATCGATCGATGGACAGGGAAAGGGACCATTCTCCATAAATACTTTCCTACTGTACAACAAGATAGTTTCATCTTGTTTTTTAACTCATCTCATTTTCCCCCAGAATGTGTTATAATGAAGCACTTTGTGGATGACAAAAAAAAAAACTGATTATCATCCATGAGAAACTTGGCACTGACAATCACATTTAGCAGCAATCAAGCCTCATCTCTGTTACAGCACCGTCTTAATTTCCTAAACCCTAGATGCAGATGAAAATTTAATCTGCTCACTTATTTGGGTAATGGAGATGGAAATTAGATTATACCGTATCTGAGCTCCGAGCCATCTGGGACAAGACGGATGCTCGTAACTTTCAGCACCACAGAGGCTTTTAGAATCAGGAGATGGTGGTGACAGAGTCGGAGATTTGGTGTGAAGCAGCTTTTAACTACCTGATGTGTATATGTTGTTACCACTCCATCATTTACGCTGACATATTGCCTTCATGTCATTTTCTCTGACGGGGGGATTTAATTTTCTCCTACCAAATATGACTTGTAGCTTTTGCTTTTAAGCTCAGTGACTGCATTTTACTTGACTGAAATGCACCTTGGGAGTCATAGTTCTTTGTTCTTTTCTTTTTTCTATCTATCTTAGCTAACTTAGGGACCTTTTCACATCCTGAGCTGGCTAGTCTTGAGTTTTCCTTGACTAGCTGTGAGTGCAAAATCCCAAAAGAGAAAACCCTGAAAGGAAAATGGAGATTTTACAATAGTTGCAGCTCCAGATAGATTTTTATTTATTTATTTATTTATTTTTATTTTTACTTTTGAAAGTAAAGCTTGCTGATTCCTGGTGTGGGGTAAAGCATGAAGATGCTGAAAAGACTTGAAAGACAAAAGTAACATGACACAAGTTGCATGACACCTGTAATTTATGTGGCTTACAACTTTTAATAACATTTGGTTTCACATATGACACAAACCCAAGTCTCACATGTGAAAGACCTGTGTTTGTTTGAGCCATTCATTCATCCCACCCCGTCAGTGTGTGGACTTTGGCGTTCTGCTGATTGGAGAACATCTGTGACACAACCGCCAAATGAGGGAAAATGTATCTTAAAGCATGTTGTGCATCGTTGCTCACAGTTTAGGGGAAACGTGCCAATCAGTCCAGAAACCATAGCAAAATGGTGTGCACCATTTTCAGATTGAACCCCAGGGTATAAATTCAGTTCCAGGGGCGTTATTTTATTGTGCTTTCCAATAGCGATAGTAATAAAATAGTAATAAAAGCTGTGTTTCCATGGCAGGAACTTTCCCCCAGGAACTAGGACAGTGTGTTTTCACCATGAGGATCAGGTTCTGAAGTTCCAGGGACACTCCTTAACCCCAAAAAGTCCGTGATAGCAGGCCCCCCAGGATGTTGCAGTATTGAGATCACAAGAGTTAACGCAAATTTACTCAATCTTTGTGCATTCTGCACGATCTTGTAATTTTGTCCAATCACTGCAACTTGTTCTCAACTTTGATCACCAATCTCCCCATGAGCCCCACTAATCACTGCAGTCCACCACACAGACATCATACATGCTCATCTCAATGAATCGACTGTCATAGTCCTGAGTGTTTTTGTTAAGATTATTCACAACACTCAGAACTGAGTGCAGATTTATTCTCCCGGGAACAAGTTGCCTTTGCTATTTCATGAATTATACCCAAAAAGTCACGACTTCTTTTGCAGCTTTCACCTGCTCCTGCAATTTCATTGCAAAAAAAATGCTTAAAAACATCATAACATGGATCACAATTTTCTAGAAATGCTGCTGTGGAATCAGGCATTTGAGGCCGCAACAATCCTGAAAACAGCCCGTGGAAGCCTGGAGGGACTGATAAAGGGTCAGCATCAGCATTAGCATTAGCAAACTGTTGTTTTTCTTCATGAATCATACTCATGCCGCCCTGCAGTGGCTCTGTGCCCCACCAGGAGAGCCCGCCCCACAGTTAGAGAACCAGTGAACTAATGACTCTTAATTTCATTCTAATATTTTCCAGTGATCATCGACGTCCAGATGTATTGACTCCGACAGGAAGAAGGCACGAGGGCTCTGCTCTGCGCTGCGCCACACTGAGCCCCCCGTGAACGGCTTCATATTTACGGACCAATTATCTCTCTGAGGGAGGGTCGGCGTGACCGCAGGCCTCTCAAGCACGTTACATGAAGGTCAGCGTCGTCGATGGGGGCTAATTAAGCAACTGTCGCTCAAGAGGCAGTCGAGTGTGAGTCACCCGCTACTTTACCCATCAGAGGAATGTCTTGTTTCTTGAATTCAAGGACATATCTGCTTCTCAAAGCAGAGACAGTTTTCCTTGAGCGTGCTTGACCCGTTACACAAACACTTCAAAATGCCCCGGGTGGCGTCTTCTCCTTGGTTGGGATCACTTCTTTTCACTCGTGTTTACAGTTAAGAAGTACGCCGGAAGCGGTGCAGGATAATTCAAGGTTAGAGGAAACAAAAGCGCGGCTCCCTCCGTCGGATGATCGTCTCAAACGCTGGTGGGAGATAATGACCTGTCAGAGTCCAGAAGATTCTCTGTCCTTACATCATCTTTGTGGTGAGGGACTTCTCGTCATGGTCTGCCATTGCAATAATCCCCTCGCCTGCAGCTCCATTAGGCAATGAAACAAGTTGTCCGACTGTGTGGTTGGAGGGGGTTAATCCTCCAGCAGCTCCTCTGTAAAGGCCTCAGCTGCCACCATCCTCAAACCTTTTGAAACCTCTGTCAGTTTATGGGGACTTCAGACGACCCTTCCTCCCTGACCCTTATTGATTCAGGTCTGCACACACACACACACACACACACACACACACACACACACACACACACACCACACTCTGCTGCCTCCAAAGAGCTCAGGCCCTCCAGCTACAACACTGGGGTGCCGTAATGTTTCAATTACTGATGGCTGTCATTGTTCGGGCATGACAGGAGAAATCCATTTGAACAGTCTGGCTTCACATTTCAACATTTTCAGAAAAGAAAGGACAGATGATCTCGAGTCTTATTATGTTTGGTCCTTAATATAATTTCACCATTAATATTGAATCAAATGACTAAATGACTCATCCTGCACCAGACAAATGCTGGAAAATATGCAAGTGGCTGGTAGATTTGCTTCACTCACCAGCCAAAAAAAAAATGTAATAGTAACTATAGTATAGTAACTAGGAGCGTAGGCGTCATACAAGAGGGCACATTGGGTTTAATGCCCCCAAAGTTTAAGATGTGGGTGCAATGACCCCCAAATTCTGAAGCAAATCAGGAAAAACAGTTGTAAAATTGTTAGATTTCATTGTGGCTGCTAATAAAGTTATAGCATGTGCCATATTATTCTTCATATTTAATTTACATGATCAGGCGTCGTGTATCTTGTGTCTTACTGGCCGAGCACACTTAACGCTTTGATTAATTAGTTAACAAGCACAGTAACTTGTGGCTCTACCATCTAAATTAGGCTAAAACGAGCTGTCACCAGCTCTGTGTGCAAAGATACAATGAAGATGCAAAGTGTGCGCTGCGCTCTAAAGGGGGATGAAATGCGCTGGACTGAGGTTTGCTGTGACATTTGGAATATCAGACAAAACTCTCAAGTGAAAGCCCAAAAGCTTCAGCTGGTGTACAAAAAAGTAAATTTTACATCCTGCTTGCACATAATTATCATCAACTCTGCAGCTCTATGGAACTGTTGGGCCTCTTTTAGCTCTTTAGTCATGTTTCTGTGTTTTTTTGTGCACATTTTGAAGTATCCCATAAGAAACGTTTGATGGAAAATTTGAAAAAAATTGGAAAAAATTGAAAAAAAAAAGTTTTTACGCTGGCTTGAGGTGGTTTAGCATCTTTTGAAAAAAGAGTTCACACTTAAAGGGAGATGGAAGTGAAGGGAAGTGGAGCACAGTCACAACCATGAGTACTGCACTTAATCTGCAGATTGGGCGGACCAGGTCATAAAATTTATCTCAGCAGTTTGTGACAATGCAATCTATAGATTTATATACATGGACAGGTGACAGGATAAATGTATTATAGAGAAACTGGGAAACTTAATTTCACATGCATATACTTCATTCATTTATGTCAACTTTATTTTCATGTGATGGATCAGAAACTTAACATGTTCTATATGAGAACCAACATGTTCCTAGAAAACACATCTGCTTTAAAATCACATGGAAGTTCCCATGTGACTGTAACATGAATTCGTTTTACTGCCCGTCCATCTGAGACAGACCCAAGGACACCACGGCAGGGACGAACACACACCGTGGGATGTTTTATACCAGATATATCTGTTAACATATAAACCCTCACAAGGTCTTTACTTGAACTGCTCTTCGAACAACAAGAATCCCAAACGGATGCTCATGACGTGAGTGCCTCTGACTCGGATCAATACTCGCCTGAGGGAGCCGGCGGGTCTCCTCGCTCCTCCTGAGTCCACGTACCTCAGCGGCTGCTCGTCCGTCAGTGACTCATTTCTGTGAAACCAAATCTGAAAAGCTCGGTTCCTGTGGAGATCAAGGACCAGGTTTATTTTAAATCAGCTGCTGCGGTCACATGCAGCCATCCGGGACAATTATTTTGCTAATTGAAGTTTTTCTGTCGTTATTTTTAAAACTCAAATACTGAAAATTGAGTCTTTTTTTTAAACAAAGCTCTTAGGATGACTCATAACATAACAACAAACCCATAATGCATTTCTGTTTCATGCCAGCAATCATTTTGTTTGGAGTGGGTGTCAATTTTCTGTAAAGTCCTCATTCAGGCTTTTTATGTAATTGTCATAAAATGTTGTGATACTGTACGTTGTAAAAATGTGTGACTGTGTGATGAGGTTTGGTTGCTATAGCAGCTGAACGGGTAAACGCTCTGCTGTGACCCCCAATTCATCCTGAAGCATCCAGTACAATGAAACATGGAGCTGTGAGACCGAAAACAGGACAGACGTCTGTCACACAAGAGCTGAACATTTAGGCGTTAAAACACTGACATTATATTAGATGAACTGTAAAACCAAATAAGTCTGCAGTACTTCACAAAAACTGAGACAATCAGTTGACAGATTTTTTCTTTTTGAGTTGATAAACTTAAAAGTTGGAGTTTATCAGAGCTTAAATATAGTTTGTGTTACATGAACTCTTTGATTACAGTTAAATTTAAATATTTGATCGAGCCAACTCAAATATTTTCTGTGAATGCAACAAGAATTTTCATTGCAACAAGTTAACACACTGTAAAAATTAAAAAGTTGAAAAAACTTAAAATTTCAAGGCAACTTAATTTAATACATTTGAGTTTTGAGCTCAACTCAAAAAGTTTTACCAACTAAAAATGTTTGTTGACGTAATTTTTAATTTAATTTTCAAGCATCCAAATAAAGAAAAATAAGGTTCATAGTTCACTGTGAACAATTTTTAAAATACATTTTTTTAGGTGGTTTCTAAAACTCACAAGAATCAATTTTATCTAAAGAAGGAAAGTAAATAATCTCAACAGAAGATTATAGGTCAGCAAAACTTTGTTTAGTTTATTTCAAAACTTGAAAATCTAGTGAAGGCAGAAGGACAGAACTGATTAATTTTAAGAATAAAAAAACAATTATTAATATGACCGAGGTACCAAGCTTGCTCCACAGTCATTGGACAAAGAGCAAAAGGGGCGGGACTTAGGAATGGTCAGTTCCCTTACTAGTCTGACTCACCGGATGCACACTGCCTGTATAAGTGCTGTCATTGGTCGCTTGCTTCAAGTGGCATCGCAGTGTCTATCCACATTTTCCCCAGGAAACAAGAACAACTTCTGAGTTGCAACCTACAAACTGAAAACGGAAAATCGGCGCCTGGGATGCTAATGGCTCAAACACAAACAGGCTAACAGCTGTTAGCTTTTCTTTTGCAGTGAAGTAGTCATTTTAATACCAGAACTCTCCTCCCGATGTGCAGATGTTTCACAAAAACAAGACACTATTTTGTAACAGCACTGTCGCTGCATTCTGGGCTTAGCTTCACCCAAGACGTTTGTGATTGGCAGGGTGGATTTTCTGTTTTAGCAGAAGGCTTGTGAGTCTAGTTGCCTGCAGTTTTTCTGTGTAATGAGGCATTATTACCCACTTTTCAGCTGCTCTAACTCTCAGATAAACTGGTTCATATGCTGTAATCTGGACAAACTGTTGCCTTGTTTACAACTGGTCTGATTATGTGACTGCTTGTATTTTTGTCCCGTCAAAGGTCTTTTTGTGAGGCTGACATGTTTTCAGATCAATGATAATACTTTGGTGTAAACTAATGATGGCCAGATTGGAAAATAATACCCAAATTATGATAAAAAACAAATTATAATATAAAAAGAAAAGGATAATATTGGGGACATCTGTGTTTACATCTCTTCCTGTCTCTTCCTGTCTGCTTTTGTCCAGCTTGGTGTCATCAGTTTGTCCCGGCGTCTGTGCCACCAGATCGTTGGACCCCTCCCTCCGTCTCTGACCCCTCCCTCTGCTCGGTGGCTCAGGTGTTCCTCTGCGCGGCCTTGTGGAGGTTTCTTTCAGTGATTCGTCATGCCTCGGCCGGGCTGCTGCGCCGGCGCGTGCCAGCTCGTCGAGGAGGGCCGGGCCTGCTCGCCAGACGGCCTGCTCGGCCCGACAGCCTGCTGCTGTCAGCCAGGGGCCCGGGAGTCTCCGTCGGCCCTGGCAACCGGTCCCCGGCCCCCGCCCCCCTATCCAGTGACAAGAATAGGCAGCAAACATCCCCCCTTCCAGCTTGGTCCTCTCTGCAGGCTTTTCATTAGCTGCAGTCATCAGGAGGGGAGGACTGAATGAGACAAGTGGACACACACACACACACACACACACACACACACACACACACACACTCAGCTGCATCAGAGCGAGTGTTTAACTGTACTGACCAGTGATTAAAGTGAAGTTGTGTCGTGAAGGTCACTGCAGCATCGACGTGGAAACGAGCAGATCAACAAATGTTCGCTCTTTGACCTCAGACAGGATTTTTTTCATACTTCTGTCCAGGGCTGAACAATTTTGAAAAAATATCTAATTTTGATTATTTTGACTGACATTGCAATTACAATATGATTTGTGATATTAGAAGTAAAGATCATTTTGACATATTCTTATTTAGATTGAAAAACATGTTAAAATGACTATGGTGTGGATTTTTTGCAGGAATCTGTACCGAATGAAGATGTGTTTTAAGTCTGTAGAATCTAGAATAGGACAGGATGTCTCCGCCTCACCACATTCATTCATTTAAAAGTTTTTTAACACACACTTTGCCTTTAACAAATATTGCACCTCCTGCGATTTGAAAATTCCAGAAAGCCAAATTGCAGGTTTGATAAAATTTTGGTTAACTGTGCAGCCCTACTGCACAGCTAATTATAATTTTGTTTTTTACTTCTATATTTTAAAATCAGGCAAAAATGGTGCTTCAGATTCCAGCATGCATATGAAGTCTTTCCTCACAACCCAGTTCAAGTCTGGACACAGAAAGGGAGAATGCACAGCTGTAAATATACTCAACATAAATTTAACTGCAACACTGTTTTTGCTCCCAGTTTTCGTGAGTAGAAATAAAAGATCTCAGACTTCTTCTGTGCACGCTAAAGGTTTATTCCTCTTAAATTTTGTTCACAAATTTGTTCAAATCTGAGTTTGTTTGCCGAGATTATCCATCCACCTGTCAGGTGTGGCCTGTAGAGATGCAGGTTAAACAGCAGGATTGTTGCACAGGTGTGTTTTGGATGGCACACAATAAAAGAGCCTCTAAATGTGACATTGTACAGTTTCATCTTGAAAAAAGGACATTTATTAGACACTGAACAATGGCTATTTCAACAGATATCACTTTTTTTTTCCCAGGAAGGCAAAGTTATGACCCACCCTACACCGCCTCTGATTGGTTTACCCTGATATTCTTACTCTAACTCTAATCAATCACACCTCATGTCCAAACCTAACCAACCCAATGAATCCAGTGAGTACTAGCTAATCACAGGCAGAGTCGGGTGGGCTCTGAACAAAATTTGGGAGAAATAAACCTTTTGCGTGCACAGAAAAAGGGAACAAAAACAAAAGTGTTGCATTTCTGTTTTTGTTGAATGAATGAATGAATGAATTACATAAGTAAAAGGAAGCTGACTTTGCTACATTTATTTGTATTTAAAAGTGCAGTAAGAAATTCTGGAAAAAGAGAGCTGATTGATGAGTTTACAGACGTCTTGGGGAAAAAGACTCAACAATCAACCATCTTACTGAGCTGTGATTGGCCAGAGTCTCCCATCATGTGCTAGATTTTCTAAAGACTGAAAACAGCCAAGGAGATGAGCAGAAGTCTAGTTTTTTTCTCATACAACTTGAATTACATTATGCTTAAAGATTATTATGGAATTGTTGCCCGGTTGCACCAAAAATAAACTGCCTACTCTTTAATAAATGGTCTGTTTGGGAGAACCTTTTTGATAGTGTTCCTGCCTTATTGCCTACAAACCTGATATGCTTGGATGTGCAGACACCAGAGTATGAAGCACCTGCTGTTTAATATGAAAAAACATAACTAGTAATCACCACAACATGATGCCATGAAGATCATTTGCATTAGCAGCAGCAGTATAAACAGATTATTTGTAATCATAATGTAATTCATTGCATTTTCACTCTAATTGTGATCTGTCACTGTGTTTTTTACAGATCTGTTCTTCTATAACTGTTTCATGTTGCAGTAATCAGTTACCACTTATCTGTATGGTAAAGTGTGTGTGTGTGTGTGTGTGTGTGTGTGTGTGTGTCCAGCAGAACTGGCAGCATCAGCAGTGATCCAGGCTCATTAACATAATTATGCCGATGCTTCCTGCAGAGCTGAGGAGACGAGCTGCTGTGACCTCTGATGACCTTTTCTTCTTCAGCTGCTCGGGGACTCAAACACCTTCACAGTAACTCTGGATCACATGCTGCTTCTCTTCCTGTGAACCTCACACACGTTGGTTGGCAATTTGAATCCCAAGAGGGAACGGAGGACAAAACAAAAGCCTTTAAATGTATTCTGTAATTACTTCTGTTTATAATTGTTTCCATTGTTAGTGACAGAGTCAGTTCAAGTTGCCTTCACACACACACACACGAGTCTCAGGAAAGATTCCAGAGTTGGGAGGTTGTTGATGAGCTTTTAAGTCATAATGTGGAAACAACAAAGGGTACAGTTGTTGTTGTCCTTGTTGTCGTGTCTGAGTGATGAATTTGTTTCCATCCTGGTGAAGATTCATGTTGCTGAAACAGTTTGAAGCTTCATATTGCAAAGTGATTTTGTCCTAAACTTGTTGCTGCATCAGTACCAGGGCTGAGCCATTGTGATGATTTTGACTGAAATTGCAACTGTGATATGACTTGTGCGATTGTTTGGTCTATGAAATGTCAAAAAAATCTTGATTCCAGCCCAAGATGACGTCCTCATATGTCGTCTTTGGTCCACAACCCAAAAATATCCTGTTTATTCTCACAGAGGACTCAAGAAAATAGAATTGCAATTGAGAAGGTGAAATCAAAGAATTTGGACATTTTTCTTTAAAAATTACTCATAACAGTTCATCGATTATCAAAATAGTGGTGATTAATTCAGTAGTTGACAACTAATCAATTAATCCTTGCGTTTCTAATCTGTACCAAACAAAGATCTTTTCTTAAGTCAAATGTGATGTAGCCCAGCATATCATCTCTGCAGCACAAGAATATCTAATTTACAAGTATTTTGACACAAATATTGCTCCTTCTATGATTTGAAATTTGTGGTAGCCCATATTGTGATTTCGATAAAATTTAAATGAATTGTTTAGCCCTGACCAGCACAATCCCTAAAATCACTAAAATATGTCGTTACCTGACTTTTTATCAGGGTTAATGCTAATAAATAATTTTGCTAACTGATCCAGGTCACTCTACATGGACAGCTGCAACCTAATACCATATTACAAATTACATCTGAGCAAAAATTGTCATGCAATACATGATTAAATATAACATTTCACATTTTTATAACCCCAGTTTGGGCTCAGGGATGAGGGGTGTAACAATAATAAAAAATAAAAAGGAAGAGGGGAAAACTGAGACAAATGTGACAACAAAAGTTCTTTTTATGACTAGATGAAGTTCAAATTACGTTAACATTAAACAATGACAAATGAAAACTAACTTTGTCTTTGCTCACCAGGGCGGCTAACAAAACATATAAGACAAAAAGACTAGCAATATGCTAGCCATGAGCAGTCCAGCCTACATCACAGGACCACTGCAGACACAGACTGAAGTCTGTTGAATGGCCCACTGGCCCTGTTCTGCCCTCTCCTTGCTTTTGAACTGCCCTGATTGGTGATTGACTGCACACCTGAGCACACCTGCTGCCAATCAACCACTGCAGCAGCAGCATGGGAAGGGAGGTGCAGTATCCAAACCCAGAGAGTACAACAAGAAACATTTCATTGTGAAGAGGCTACAGGAAAAGCAGTGCATGTGTCACTGCTGATCAAAAAGACTTCATTTTTTGATAGTGCATCAGTTTTAAATATGTCAGTGAGTGATGGAAGAAGTAGGAGCAGTCACAGTGAGCTGTTAGATGAAGAGCTGCTGGCGACCTCCAACCTCTCTGCAAGCTAACTAAACTCGCAGCATGAAATCAGATCGCAGTGGCGTGAAGGAAAAAATGAAGGAAAATTGCAGATTATAACTGATTTCTGTTTTTAAGACAATGCAAGTTTGTTTGGCTGCACTGTAAACAGATGCACAAGTTGTTCTTGCGGCTCAACAAGTGTTTTGCTGTCGTAGTAAACCACACTAGCTGTTACCACGGTACCCATAGATGCTGCCAAATCAACCAGGACTAAAATCAAAAGGATTATACAGTTTTTCAGATACACACTTGAGCTGTGGGGTTAAATTCTGCAGTCCAGAACTGACAGCAATTTAGAAATGTAAAAAATCCCAAATATTTTGCGCTTAGAGAAATTCTCTTTGTGTTGTGGATCAACCAAATGTTTAAAATGTTAAATCTGTGTTCGTGGCTCAGATTCCTTTGTAGGTCGGTTGTCCGTCTCCATCTGTCTTCATCCTGCTGGTCTGTTGTTATTTATCCGACACCACTGGTTCGTCGGAGAATGCATACGTCTTTGCATTAATGCTAAACAGGCGCGTTTGTTTCGTGGCTGACTGTGAAGCAGGATTTGTGCTGATGCAGAATCAGGTTTCCAGTGGAGAGAGAGACAGGCTTCAGTCTGCTCATTAGAAATTCATTCTGAACAGCTTGTTATTATCTTTGGCCTCTGGATGTGTGAATAGATTTACAAGCATTAGGGCCGGGGCATTGTGTGGGGCATGTGTGGAGGAGGTCCTGGCCCCTTTGTGTTTGCCAGGGCCCTCAAATCAGCTGCCCCCTCCCCTCCCCTCCAAACACACACACACACACACACACACACACACACTCACAGATATACCACCTCCCCTGCCCCACCCATTACCTCAACCCTCTGAACAAAAGCGTACAGAACACACTGATGTTTTTGCAGGATTTTAGGAATTACAGAACAGACGTGTGCTTTCAACCACAGCAGATGCAAAAAGCTGTTCCCCAATTTCCACCACAGGCTTGTGTACAGTATTAACAGAGTGCACACATCCCCAGGATCTGAAACCTGTCAACACAGAGCCGGGATAAACCCAGAAATAACTGACTTTATACAGTCACACAGAGCTGAGTAAAAGGTTTGCAAAGATGGCCATAAGACACCACAAACGCTTCAGACAATTGACTCTTCACTAAGCCCCGCCCTCCTTAGTTACTGTTGCTACACCTGCCAAACTTTCCATCTTGCACTTCAAATTTATGGTGGTAACGGCAGCAGATTTAACATTGAAATTGAGAGTAACTGTTGAAACAGGAGGTCTGTGATTCATTAGAGACGTAAATAAAAGCAGCTTCTCATTTCTAGCTGACGACGGTGGATTTTATCGGCTAAAATAATGACTCATAAGCAGATTTCACAAGTGTAGCTGGCTGATGTGAGCTAATGCTAATGCTAACTGGACTTGAGTCAGCTGGAAGTCTCCAGCTGATGTTTTAATGTTTCCATCTGACACGTTTTAAAACAAGAACCCTGTGAAAGTGTTTATGTAAAGTTAGCTAACAGCTGCGTACATGATATAACATTAATGCTAACAGACTGAGGCTAAAGCTAGCTTACATCTCAGCAAACAATGGTTAAAGAATACAGCAGGTATATCTACATGATAGATGACAGAAATACACTCATTAATGTGGGAAAAGGAAGCACAGGGACTCGATTAGTGCAGCGGATCTTGAGACGGGTCACCCAGCCAGACCAGCCGGATCCGCAAGAAGAGAGTCAGGATAAGAGCTAAGCTAACCTGCTTAGACCTGAGACAGGAGTCAGAGAGAGATGCATCATCTTGACCCACTTTGATTCTTCATCAGCCCACATCCTCCTCCTCAAACCCCCACAGAACAAATGCAGATGCAGTGGATCTAACAAGTTTGTCTGGAGGTAAAGTTACTGCAGCTAGTAAGCTAGTGTTAGTTAGCCAGACATGCTAACATTCTGAGTCTGAGTTGGGCTCAAAACTCAAAAATCTATTTCAGTCTGTCTTGAAATTTTAAGTTATCTCAACTATATTTCTCACTGTTTGTGTCATAGTTTGGCACATTTTTTGTCATTTCTGCAGAATTGTTATTTATTTGTTTTTTTTTTTTACATTAGAGAGCAAATATTTCAACATCTCTCCTCCTGACATTCCTCTCTGTCTCTGTGCTGCTGTGCAGAGTTAATTAGCTTTCCCACTTTGAGAGCCTTTCAAGTCAACAAGGCGATTAAGGTTTTTCTTGAGCCCTGCTAATCAGAGGGGAGATGGGTATCACAGCCAGCTGTATCCTGCTCTGTAAAGCTGATCAGCCACCAGTCATCTGCAGACCCTGACCGTGGAAATGATGTCACAGGTCCAGACAGGCTGGATTTACATGTTTCACCATGGTTACTGACTAATGTTGTCAAGCTTTGCTGCAGACAGAACAGGTGCTGTTAGGAGGAGAAAAGTGTTTTTAGAGTCTTGCTCTTAATCATTAAGCTGAAGAGAATAAAACATGCCGTGAAAGATGAAGAGAAATACAATAAAGGATGTAAAGATTATGTACAAAAATGTGCATCAAGCTATATATCATATATAACAGTGTAAGAACAGTTTTGTATATTTGCATGGTGAGTTATTACACAAGTTATTGTATTTAACTGATAAAAACTCTAGCAATCGGTTAATCAGTGATCTTTTTTTTTCGCATTTTGATTTTTAATTCTCATTGTCATTTTTAAAGTTTAAATGTCCTTATTCAAGAAATGTCTCCACCAGACAGAAAAATGTTAAATGAGGTGCAATTACTGCCATGTCTAGACTACTGATTAAATATTGATTAATACATCTTTAACTGGTTTAATTCTTAACGGTGATTAATCATTAAGATTCTAACCTGTGCTGCTGCAGTGTTTTGTTTTTCGTGCGTATGTTCTGGTTTTCATCAGCCTGTTTGTGATCAGATCACCTGACTGGCTACAAAAAAGCAAGTGAAATGTTTGGATTTTAAAAATGTACTCAGTACTCAATTATGAGTTTAAAAATAACTAAATACATTACGTAGTGTAATGCATACTTAAGCACAGACTATCATGTTCTCTCTCCCTGCACCACCGTTTACTTACACTGCCTCTGCCAGCCTCTAGGACACATTTAAGGGACTGTAACATTGTCAGTGATGGTGGACCTTGATCGATTCTCAGGTCACAGCCTGGAGGAACCATAATCAGCAGAATGGAAAGCACCCAAGTATCAAAATGAAAGGAGAAACTCGTCCCAACTACTCAGTTGTGATTGACAGGCGGCCTGTCGGTCGTGCGGTGCAGAAACACTTCAGTATCTTTAACAAAAGACAAACATGAGGATTTATCACTTTAACTTCAGCGCCCACATGTCAGGGAACAAAAGTCAGCGCAGGCAGCAAACACTCCACAAAGCAGCTACAACTAAAGCTTCACACGCACTTAAAACACAGTGTTCCTGTGTTTGCGTCCGCCTCTCACTGCTTGTTCTTCTCCACTTGTTGACTTGACGCCACGCTCGCCTGCCTCTGACACCAACACCTGCCGGCCTGGAAAATGGCCCCGAGGTTTGTTTGACTTACCTCGGCCTACGCAGAGAGGCAGCGAGGCAGCGAGGCCGTGTTTACTCTGTCTACTCCTGCCTTTTTCTTCCTTTCTTTTTTTTTTCTCTCGGTCTCTTTGTTTGAGCGTGTTGGAGATAAGAGGAGGCGCATGCAGGGCGGCAGCAGCTGAGAGAGGGCAGCCATGATGGAGGCCAGAGAGGAGGAGGAGGGAGGAGGAGGAGGAGGTGAAAGGATCTAAGTTGATGTGAGAGATGGATGGAAAATCTGAGAGAGCTGCTGTGATGAAACTCAACACCTGCTCGGAAGGAATTTATATTCTCCAAAGAAAACTGATTAGAAGAGAAGAATATATAAAGTTAGACAGCAATATATATTTTCTGATGTAGAAAACTTTAATTTTGCCTTTATGTAGCTGATTATTTTATGTCTGGTTTGAAATATTGACATGGACTCTGATTGGACAGATTTCAACTTGAAACATTTGTCTGTTTTCACATATTGGTGGTGATGTGGTGAAGAAATCTGTCCCAGATGGAGGGATGATGGATCGGTCATGGATGGATGGATGGATGGTACCATGGGATGGATATATGATGGATTAAATGATGGTTGGATGAAATGGTTGAAGGGACATTTGGATTGATGGATGAATGGACAGACAGGTGGATGGAATGGTGGATGAAGGGGTGGGTGGATGAATGGATGAATGGTTGGTTGGTTGGTGGGTTGGTTAGTACATTGTTTGGTTGGATTAATGGATAGACAGTTGGATGATTGGATGGATGGGTATAATTACCCATCCATCCAATCATCAAGTGGGGTGATGGACAGATAAATGTTAGCAAAGATGGATGTATGATGAATGAATGGATGAACAAAAATGAATGTATGGATGTATTTGAGAAATAAATGAGGGGAAGGATGGATGAATATTTGCTGGTTGGATGGATGAGTGAGTGTATTAATGTTTGGTTGGTTGGTTGGATGGACGAGTGAATTAATGGATGAATGGTTGAGTGGTTGGGTGGATGGTTGGATTAATTGATAGATGGATGGATGGATGGATGGATGGGTGGTTGGATGGATAAGAAAAGGCATTGATGGATGATAGGGCTGACGGGAAATGTAGTCTTAATGCTGAGTGGCATGTTTTCATCTGAGTAACAATAAAATACAAAAATAGAAACTTTTAAGTCTACAAATTATGCTTTTTATCCTTTACATGTACATCCACAGACTGCAGGTAAACAAAAACACATTCATTTACACACACACACACACACACACACACACACACACACACACACACACAGATTGTAACATTACTCTCTGTCCTGGGCTAACAGCATTAGAGAGCAGTGACTGTCTGATTAAACCAGACAAATTGAATCACATCGTGTCGCTTTCATGTCTGATAACAAGTCGTCTGACGTGAAGAAAACACACAACAGCACCACCAACAACAGATCTGATGAGGACACATTAACACTGACTGACCGCAGAGCATCTGTGATACGAGCAGACACTGAGTGTACGTGGTTACAGGAACAATCTGTAACAGATTTACACAAATTAATGTGTTTTTCTTCTCTCTATCCCAGCAGTGATTCCACCTGTCAAGCCATTTTTCTCTGTATAATGTTCATTGCATTTGATAAAACTGGACTTGTGTGTGTGTTTCCTGTGAAAAACTGATGGACAAAAATGTCTCACATCAGAATTTCTTTCAGACTCAGTGTGACAGTTGGTCGGGTGGATGAAGGCCGTGTCTGCTGTGCCCCCTCACTTTATGCCCTTCAAAAAATTACCTGCCCTGCAGCCACAGTGGCCTTGATGCCCCACCCACACCGGCCCGGCTCCTCTTTCTACTCAGTCTCTTTCCTGTCAATCATTGTTTTAAATACCAGAGTCTTTTGTTGAGATTCTGATTGGATAACATCAAGTGAAACGCTGATGGATGAATGGATCACAGGATGGCTGTTGGTTGGTTGGTTGGTTGGTTGGTTGGTTTTTTGGATAAATGAGTGGATTCACTGATGGATCAAAAGGTGGAAGGTTGATTGGTTGGATTAATGGTTGATTGGTTAGTTGGCTGAGTGGTTGATTGATTGGGTTAATGAATGCACAGCTGGTTCATTGGATGAGTGGTTGGATGGATGAGCAGATTATTGGATGGTTGGTTGGATGGATTAATGGTTGATTTGGTTGGTTCGTGGTTGGTTGGTTGGTTGGTTGTGGATGGATTGGTGGTTGGTTGGTTGGATTATGATTGGTTTGGTTGGTTGGTTGGTTGGATGATAGTTGGTTGGATGATGGTTGGCTGGGATGGATGGTTGGATGGTTGGTCGTGAATGTTTGTATCAAATGTCATGTTAGTTCATTCAATAGTTATTGAGACATTTCACCAAAAAACAGAAACACTGAGCTCATGGCAGCTTAGATGAAAAGTCAGGGGATCATCAAAGTGATGAGAATCATCATCTGTGGAACATGAATGTTGAAAAAGACCAAAGAAACCTGTATTCATGATTTAAAGATTATTATTATTTACATTTGTATCTCAGCTGTGAAAAATGTTCATGTTCAGATGTTTAGTTTGAGTTCTGAAGCTCTGACAGCTGCTGCTTTCTGTTCAGACTCTGTTCTCTTTATTTCTGTGGAAACACGGCTCCATTATGTGTGTGTGTGTGTGTGTGTGTGTGTGTGTGTGTGTGTGTGTGTGTGTGTATCGTGTGTGTTTCTGTAGCTCTTATCTGCAGTCTGCTCCCCAGCTGGCTTACACCTGTCAGAGCCACACAAGGAGGGAGACACAGACTGATGGCCTGCTCTTGTGGGTCTGGTGTGTGTGTGCAGTGAAAGTGTGTGTGGTAAAAGCTAGAGACAGGGACAAAGTGCCAGAGTGTGTGTGTGAGAGGGTTAAGGTGGAGGTGAGTCAAGAGGTGTCTGTCCAGATGTTGTGAAAATGCTCAACAATTTCTGCAAAAAGAATTGAATAAAAAATAAAATTAAAAGTGCATTTGTTTGTTTTTATTTATTTATTCCGTCGGTTACTTTTCTGTGAGTTCTGGTAAAATACTGAATTTCTTTTCAAATGAAAAATTAAACAATGAAATAATTAAATAAAATTAAATAATGTAGGAATTGAGATTGAAAGTTATTTGTGACCTTGGAGAAAGATGTTGAGGAAGATGTTGAGGAAAACAGCAACCAAAAACAGACAGCTCTTCTTTTTCAGTTTTGTAAGTTACCAAATGTTACATCAGAGAAGACAAATGAATACTGAGATTAAATTTGAGATAAAAAAGAAGACACATTAGTAAATGGAATTAAAGGAAATAAAAAGCCTTTTAAGAATCATATTGTGAACAGGAATCCATTAAAAGATCATTAATTTATTCAGGACAAAATGATGAAATGGGATTATTAATTGAGACATTTAATAAACACAAATTTAATAAAATCATAAGTGGTTTTCAATATAAATCAACAACTGATTAAAACTGAAGAAGTACAAAACTCTTATTGAGTTTCGTGATTGATTTTTGGGATTAGTTCAGTTTCATGGAATCAAAGATCTTCTACATCCAAATGTTCAAGTAACAGAATCAGTTTGATCCGGGCTTGTTGGCATCAGAGCAGGAAAAACAAAGTTCTGATTCACAAATCTGCTTTTACTTTTTGGACTTTTCTGTTAAACTTTGCTCTTTTCAAGAACTGTTGGTTAATTTGAGCCTCAAACATTAAGATGAAACCATCTGAGAACTTTCTGATGGAACTTTAAACAACACAGAAACATCAGAAATGTGACACGATGACGAAAAGGTTGGAAACCACTCGCTTAATTTTTAACAATACTTTGTATTCTATTTTCTTATGTTAGTTTTTTTATATTAAATCTTAATTAGTAACCACCACTCTGTCAAATAGTGATGAAAAAGTACAATATTTCCCTCTGAAACTTTGAACAACAGAACAGAAAGATGACTTCTGTAATCCAGCCAACAAAAAGCTCTGATTGGTTGATTGTTCCTCCAACCAGCTTCAATGGTTGTCAATGGGCACTGACTATATGGAGGTCAGTTTCTGCCCATATGATAAATTACTTAATAATAGTAGTAATAATTTACTTCCTTATCTCAAAATAATGATAAACTTTCTCAAAATATTGAGTTAGTATTGCAAAATAATCACTTACTCATCTTGAAATAACGAGTTAATATCTCAAAATAATGACAGATCTTCTCAAAATAATAAGTATCTGAAAATAATGAGAAACTATTTTGAGAAAGTTTCTCATTGAAATGACTTAGAGGATGTTTTTTTTGGTAGAAATTGTCTTCCATAAACACCAGACCAGTTGAAATCAGGGTATTTTTTGTTTAAGTTACTGTTACAAGAAGAATGTGAGTAAAACGTGACCCACAGTGAAGCTGCAGCTCCACAGACGAACGTGTCGGCAGCCATCAGTCAGTGTTTTAGAAAAACTGAAAGAGAAGAAAGGAAGAGAAGACCTGCAGGAATGTCTTGTGAGTGTTGACCCGGTGACCTCTGACCTGACCTTTGACCTCTGCTAAACACAATACACACTGATCAATAAATCACAACACACACTGATCAGCACTACAGTAACCAACTGTTAAAATTTAAGTTATAAATATATATATATATATATAATATATATGTATTATTAATATATATATATAATATATGTACGTCTTTAGTCTCAGTGTTTCTTTTTAAACAACATTTAAGTTGATTTTCGGTTTAAATCCAGCTGTGAACCCATATTTTTATGTTAAAACCCCGAGAAGATGGAATAAAAACGTTCTCAGTTTGGTGTTTATTTATTTTTTCATATTTTTTGAAATTATTATGATGTTTTTAGACTAAGTACCTTAAAATTTCAACCAAAATAAATAATGTAATAAGATAAAGTCACAGACTTAGTGCAGAGAAGTCTTCAAGACCAACATGTAAAGGAGATGAAATAAAACACATTTTAATCGTGTAAAAACATCTAGAAAACAGAGAAAACAAACAAGATGAAATTAAAAATGTTTTCTCAGTTTGGTTTTTATTATTTTTTGGACATTTAGCAAAATACTGCAGAAACATCCAAAGCAGTATAATAAGAGCTAACGGTTACAAAGAAACCAAAACAAACAACAACAAAAAATAAAATCACAAAATGAAGTCAAAAAAAAAAAAAATCATGATTGCATTCAGTTATTATTCAAGAGCGGCTGATAAAACTCATTGATTGCTTATAATAATGTCACTTGAACACACCGTCCAGCTCACACATGGTTTTTTTGATATTATAAGTTAAAGAAAAATAAATTTGGCTACACATCAGATCACAGAGAGCACACAGAGCAATAATAATTTACACAAATAATTTAATAAATACATAAATAAATAGAAAACAAGAGTTCGATATACTGTATAGTGGTAATACAGAAGGCTTTGTAAAAAATAATAATCATATTATACCCAGCCAGTGATAAATAAGTAATCAAAAAACAATCAGATCAGTTCAGTTTAAGGCAGTTTTACAGCAGGAGTCTCTAATCCAAAGGCATTACCGGCTACACTAGTTTTTACTCTTTTTTTGTTTTCAGGCAACAGCTACTGATCCACGGATCCACAAGCTATGTTAAAGCTAATCAGAGTGATGAGATAAGGTCGTCTCTGGCCTGCGAGTTCTGCGTCGTCTCGGCTACAGGTCGTCTGTCTGTCCCCTCTCTTAGGTCTAGAAGCTAATAGCACTTGTGCAGAGATGCTAGAAAAATAAATTAACAGTCTAAACGCTTTAAGTGTTTGAAGAATGACGTCAGAGATCCTTTAAGGTGGAGGGAGGGAGGGGGTGGGGGAGGTGGGGGGTAGATTATAGGCCGGGGTTCAAACACACGTACACACACCCAGAACCTGCTGAAGTGTCCTTGAGCAAGGCACTGAATCCCTGCCAGCTGCAGGTGAGCGGCCGACCTCTGACCTCTGCACATCGGTGCATGTGAGTCTGGAGGAGTTACACTGCAAAAATATCCTTTAATTTACTAAATTTACCTCACTGGGTTGTCAGAAGTGGTGATGCCAAAAATAATTCTCCTTTATTCTTAAGTGATTTTTGCATTTTCTTGGTTTTCTTGATTAACATCCAAAATTACAACAAATTAGACGTATCACTCTCAAAGGCTGGGCTGCACCAACAAAGAAGCATTTTTAAACCCGATTAAATTATGGTTTACCTTTAAATGATGTTGTGTCAAAACTTAAAACTCCACTTTAAAATGTGATTCAGTATTATACTTTAAATTTAGCTTGAGGAGGTTTAACCTTTAAAATGTCTGGCAAGCAGACTCTTTTTTCTTCACTTGATGTTGTCCCTTTGGTAATTTTATGTTTTTCTCAAAGGATGTGAAATTAGAGCTTTTCTGCGAGCCATCGTGAGTAGGCTAACAAACTTTTTAGTTAGCTAACAAACAATATAACGTTTTATTCACTTTTAACGTTAGCTAGCAATCACCGGGACATTTTACCTTTTTAGCTTGCTGGCAAAACTCATGTTAGTTCGCAAGCAATGCAATGTTTTAATGTTTTGGTTAGCTAGCAAACAGCAGTGAAATTCTTTATTTAGTTATTTATTTTAATTTGGGCAAACAAGCGTCTCCATATTGATTAAACTGTTTCAGTTTACATTAATAAACTTCCTCAAAGCAGGAGAAATCAGAGCTTCTCTGCTGACCCAGCATGAGCAGGCTAAATAGGCTAACTAACTTTTTAGCTAGCTAGCAAATGATGTAACAGTTAGCTAACTTTTTAGCTAATGTTAGCTAACAAAAACTGCAAAGTTTTGATAACTTTTTAGCTAGCTAGCTAGCAAACAATCTAATCTTTTGTTAACTTTTTAGCTAGCTAGCAAACAACGTAATGTTTTGTAAAGAAAACAGAGCAGTCAAACCCTTAACTAGGCTAACTAGGCTATCCAACTTTTTAGCTAGTTAGCAAACAGTGTCAACGGTCGCTGCCATCCCTTTACATGTCCTAGGTCCCAACAGCACTTAACTTTTTTTGTTTTTGTTTTGTTAAGTTATTTATCTTAATTTTGGTAAGGAAGCATTTCCATATTTATTAAACTCTGTTTAAGTTCAGTTTACATCAATAAACTTGGTTTTACCAATCCTGGATTAATCTTTAATTGTGCAGCAGAGATCTTGCTAAACTCTGTTTAGAACTAATCTTTGACTAAATCAGTAGTTGTTGGTGCAACCCAGTCAGTGATTAGTGTGAAGAAAATCAGAGTTCAGAGTGTTTGAATTCATAAAATAGAGAAAAACAAGAGTGACAATGAATCACTTAATTTACAGCTTCTCACCAAAGTGAGAATGTTTCAAAAATCTGTGTAAGACGGATATTTTTGCAGTTTAACTAAAATTGTCCCAGAAACAAGGCTGGACTTTGTAATCTTGTCTGCTGTTGTGAAAGCAGCCTAAAGTCCCGGATCAGCAGGCGGGGCGGAGCGGCATCTGCAGCAGGATCACCTGGCGGTTCTCGGACGGGTGACATTTGTTGATGTGTCTGGTGAGTCCCGGGGAGCTGTAAAAGATGGCGGGGCAGTATTTGCACGGGTACACCTGTGAGGAGTGCAGCAGGCGAATGTGCCGCTCCTGGCTGCCCCTGTTGGAAAAGTTTTCCCCGCAGACCGGGCACAGGTGGCACGTGGAGGAGCTCAGGTTCAGTGGTGCCGCGCTCTGTTCACAGGCCGGCGCGTCCTCGTCCTCCACCGGCTTCGGGGAGCCATGCTGAGACACCAGGTGCTTCCGCAGGTATGCTTGGCGCTTAAACTTTTTCGCACAGTGATTACAATCATACAGCCCTTCTTCTGAGCCGGACTCAGATGGTCCGGGGCTGGGTGTGTCCCTGTCACTAGAATCCTTCGCTTCATCAGGCGCTGTCTTACCAGATGCGGCCGCCTTGTCGCTCTCCAAGTTTTGCACCCCGGTGGCTCCGCTCTGTGGCTTCGGTTTGTGCCACCGCCGGTGCGAGGCAAGGTTAGCCGGGCAGCTGAACACCTTGTCACACTCTGGACACCTGTACTCGACACGGACTATCCTGGAGCACTTGTGCTGTGCCAGAGCAAATGGGTCTGCGTACGCCTCCCGACACAGCTGGCACACAAACTCACCCAGCGGGTTGTTGTCGCCTCCTGACGGCTGCGGTTTGGGAGGCTTCTGATCCACCGGAGCCTCTTTGATCTTGAGCCCAAGAACCGGAGATGTGGTGACATCATCTTCAAAGTGCAGTTTTCGGATAGCTTTGGTTTTTTTGGACGGCGGTTTGCTTTTGCGCTCAGTGTCACTGGACGGCCGTTTGGTCCCAGGCGCGGCGGTGGGGAGCGTGGCAGTGGACGCGGCGCTGGTGTCGGTGCGGCTGCTGTTGCTGGAAAGGGCGATTTTCAAATCCACCGGGGCAAAGAGATGGTCCAAAGCGGTGAGCGCTGCTGGTGTGGGGAAAGACTCTGCGGACACCGGTGATCCAAGGTTGAAGCGCCTCTCAAGTAGGAGCGGTCGTGGTCCTGGCTCACTGGACGGGTGGGGCTGTAGAGCGCCTGGTTACGGCCCTAAAGGTCAAAACACAACAACAGTTAAGAAAACATGTGGAAAACTACATTTAATAGAATATCTACATCTTTTTTAATGTTATTATATTATGGACTAATGTAAACTGGACCCTGTTCTGCAGACTCCAGTACAGTAGGTGGCAGTATGCACCTAAAAGTTGTTATTGCAATCCGTCTACATGTAATTTGGACCCATAGAACAGTAAGAGTGTGTAATAAATATACAACGTGTCTGTGACATGGTTCTTTGTGGGTTCAGTTCACAAAAAAATCACATTACAGTCGCCCTTTTAACACGACATATGTTGAAAGTAAATCAGGCATTACATTATATGCACGTCATGGGTGCAGTTTGGGCTGATTCAGGGGGCTCACTGAACCCCTAGTGGCCGTAGCCAGAAATGCATGTGCTGATTTATATTTTTTATAAAAACACAGAACTGATCATTTATTGCAATGCCTTGCTCTATAATGATAAATACAGAGGGTAAACTAATAATGTGACTGATTATTTTTCATAAAGCCTTGAAACAACGAGACATTTTGGTGATTTTGGTGCTGGTAAAATGTTTAATGTTTGATAACTTGTCTGGACGACTTGGAGAAACCGCTACTTCTGTTGCCGAAATGTGTACACAGCTTTTTGATGACGGCGGCTGTAAAAGGGTCTATGATCCACCTTCCACCTCCTCTCTGTCACTCTGTCTCTCAAACACACACATACTGGATGGAGACGTGTGCACAGCAACCAGCGCATCGAGTGCGCTCCGTCAGCTCAGCTGGTCGGTGCTCTGAGTGAAGGACGTATTGTGGTATTGTGGTGGTAATATGGCCGAGTGCAATATCCAAATCACAGAACCAGAACCAAATCACAATTCTCAAAAAAGGAAAAATATGTGAGAAAACATCATTATAATGAGGTACTATAGAGCTGCAGAGATGAGCTGACCCAAAAATCTTTTTCTCCAGATGAAAGACAACATGTATTTTATTTTATTGTTTTTCTGTGAACATGAAAATTGTAATGCAAAACTGATCAATTCTACTAATTGTATAACATATTGCAATCACAATTTCAGTCAAAATGATCGCAATATGACTTTGTCTTTTTTTACCAAATTGTGCAGCCCTAGTGGTAACACTTTATAATACCCATCGTTTTAAAAATATATTTTCTTTTGGGTTTTTATGCTTTTATTTGACAGGACAGCTGAAATGAGGGCAGGAAAGCGGGAGACAGACTGGAAGAAAGACATGCAGCAAAGGGCTGCAGGCCGGAGTCGAACCCACAACCGCTGCAGACGACTCACAGCTTCAGTGCATGAGGTGCACACTCTACCAACTGAGCTACTAGGCCACCATAAATACTTGTCATTGATCAACGGTAAATTAATAGTTAATTAAACTTTAGTTAATAGTCATTCTACTGTTTATATATGCTTCATAAACCATTCATCAAACAATGTAAAGTTTTAAAAACATCACTAGCAGCTTTACAAAAACCATCCAGAGGGAATTTAAACTCAACACAAAACGAACCGCTGCCATGAATCACTGCACGTATCGTGATATCACAAGAATCGATACAGTATCACAGAACGTAATACTGTGATACTCAAGTGTATCAACATTATCTTACTCTCCTGCTGTGGTCAAGTTAATAAAAGTTAATAAAGATGCTGACTTTATAATAACCATCTATATGTTTATAGACAGTTAAGAAATATATATTAAGGCTGTCACAATTTCAATATTAAATTGCACATCAAGTGAAATGAGTTTTCAGTTTCAATAATCAAAATCAAAGCCAGAATCTGTGAATCTACATCTACGTCTTTTTGTATCCAGCATGTGTCTGAAGGAAAGGAAGGAAAGGTTTTTTTCAGTCTCTTATTTGTAGGACAGCCTCACCACATTCATTCATTTAAAAGTTTTTTTTGACACATATTGCTTTTAAAAAATATTGCACCTCCTGTGATATGAAAATTGCAGAAAGCCATATTGCAATTTTGATAAAATTTCAATTAATTGTGCTGCCCTGGATTTCACAATACCAGAATGTTTAAGTTTGATACAAAAACATTACTGGATTACTGGAAACCTCTTCTGATACCATGGAATGAAAGAAAAAAAGACTCAGGCATACAAATTGATTTTTATATTAATTTTCCTCCAGCCTGCACACAGTGGTGGTACAGAAAAAGTCAGTGAACACCGTCTGGTTTTGCTGCAAGACAAATTTCCTGCAGGACACTGAGGTCAGGTCTTGAATGAGCACTTTGAGCTTCGGTACTGTTGATACGGTGGAATATAAGTATCAGTACAGACACTTTTCACAACCTTAGGAAATAAACTTTTCAAAAAGATCTTTTTAAAGAGGAATTTGAAATGTAAATATTATCAGGGCATAAAACCAATTATCTGATGATCTTTTCTAATCAAGACTAGAAAAATCTTTACAAATTAAGTATAACTGTGGCTTAACTGTCAGACTTTTTGGGGACATGGGGGTGGAGAATGATGAACATCCTGATCAAGCATTAAAAAGTGTCCATCTCTGTCCATGATTTGACAAAGTTTACCAATCAGTTGATAATCAATCATCAACAAATACTTAATACTGTTTGTTAACAGTAAATTAAGTTTAATTAACCATGAATCTACCAATAATTAATGATGTTTATAGTAAAGTGGTTGTGTTTTGACCTTCAGGGCCACCATACCTGGTACACCGCCTCCGGGTTTCCGAACTGCACCGGCTTTGCATCCCGCTCCGGAGCCGTGGCCACCGCCCCGCAGGTGGGCGTCGGCGTCTGAGCGCGCACCGGGATGGAGGAGAGAGGAGCGGAGGAGGATGAGGAGGTTGAAGAGGAGGAGGAGGAGGAGGAGGAGGACGGCAGCAGCGCATCAGCCGCCGGCTGCTCCGCGTCTTCCTCCTCGGATCGGACCCGGTAAGACACCGGGTTGGTCTTCTTGTTCCTTTTCACCAAAAATCCTCTGGGCATGTTGGCGCTGGGCGGGAAGTGGAAGGCACTTTGGACCAAAGAAGAAGAAGAAGAAGAAGAAGAAGAAGAGGAAAAAGAAGAAGGAGAGGAGGAGGACGAGGACGAGGAGGAGAAGAAGAAGAAATCCACGTTCAGCCTCGCGCGGACACAAACATCTGACGCGTCTTTTTGTCGCTGTGTCCTCGTGCCACTGATGCTCTGTTCTCCTCGCGAGCTGCTTTCACCACAACATAGCTGCACTCTTTTTAAGGCGACATGATGACATTGTTCCCGTCCCCCCTTGTTGCCTCATCCCCGACCAATCAGAAGGAGCCGTGGTCCCCCGTGGATTTGGGGAGTGGGTGTGGGAGGATGGAGAGGCTGATGGAGGGTAGGAGGAGGAGGAGGAGGGAGGATTTGCAGATTGCAAAGCAGATGTACCTGAGGGTTTTATTGTATTTCACCCCCTCCCCTTTATGCACACACACACACACACTCTCTCCACACACACACACCCCACACACACACCACACACACACACACACACACACACACTCCACACTCCTCCTCCTCCTCGTCTCGACCCGGGCACACGCCAGGAGCCTCCTGCTTTTACGGTCTGATGAGTTTGTATAGAAATCTACACGTGCCTCGGCTTTATGTGTCTCCTTTGGGTGGTGGGGGGCTCATTTTGTCCAATAAAGAAACATCCGTCCACACAACGACGTCAAGAATTCAAAATAACAACAAGGAAAAGTGTAAAATGTGGAATTCAAGCCGGAAAATTAAAGATCCAGGGAGGGAAGACAGAAAACCCAGCGTCAGAAATGAAAAAAAGTGGAAATGAGGTCGGGAAAACGCTGATTTGTCCAAAAACGGAGACATGCGTCCACATAACTGCAATAAGAAAAAGACACTGCAAGGAAAAGTGGAAAATGTGGATTTCAAGCTGGAAAATGAAGATCCAGTGAGGGGAAACACAGCAGAACATCTTAGAAATTATAAATGAAAGTGAAAATGAGGTGCAAAACGCGTAAAAACTGCTCCGATTTTTCCAAAAAAGGAGACACACGACCACATAACTGCATAAAGAAGAAAAATTACAACAGGGAAAAATGGAAAATGTGGAATTAGAAGCTGGGAAATTAAGATCCAGAGAGGGAAAACACGACAGAACAGCTTAGAAATGAACAAAAGTGGAAAACGCTCAAAAACCAGATCCAACCTTGAGTTTTAACACCTTTTTAGACATATCGGATCTTCCCAGCACTAAAAGGAGAAACATAAATTCAAAAACATGAACGCAACATCCTGAAAAAAAAATAAGTATTATAAGTATTATAACTCAAGGTTGAAGCAGTTTTGCCAACTTCATTTTCACTTTTATTTAATTTCTGCTGTGTTTCCGTCACTGGATCTTAGTTTTCCAGCTTGTAATTTCACATTTTCCACTTTTCCTTGTTGTTATTGTTGCTTCTTGACACCTTTATGTGGACGGATGTCTCATTTTTGGACAAATCAGAGCCTCCCACCACCCAAAGGAGACACATAAAGTCTAAAATATGAACCGAAGATCTTGAAGGCAGCATTATATGTGACATCCGTCCACATAACAGCAGAAAGAGGAAAAAAATAAGAAAAAGGAAAATTGGATAAAAGCTGGGAAATTAAGATTCAGTAGGGAAAACGTTTCGGAAATTAAACACAAGTGACAATGAGGATGGAAAACGCGCAGTAAACAGCTCTAATACCTGTAATACTGTTTTCAAGACCTTGGTTTCATAACTTAGAATTTATGCTTCTTCTTTTGGTGGTGTGGCCTCTATTTTGCCCCAAAATAACAATAAGTAAAAGAGCTGAATGCGAAATTCAAGCTGGAAAATTAAGATCCAGTGAAAATAAGGTCAGAAAACGCACAAAAACAGCTCAAACTCTGAGTTAAAACACGTGTAACACTATTCTTTTTCAGGAACATTCCAGACCTTGTGTTCATACTTTCGAATTTAAGAAATTCAAAGACTTTCCAGACTTTCTACTAAAGATCCTGAAAACAAAAGTGAAAAGCAACTTCACGCACTGAAAGATTAAGTTTAAATTCGGCCATCAACATTAGTCAAATAACCACACAGCAAACTAACAAACATATGAAAGCACCGTGGCCTCGCAGCAGCATGTGCGCTGGCGTGACAGTTAACTCCGGACATATGAATCCGTCATTTTACGCATACATAATTAATAGCGAGAGGAGGGTTTCCTGCTTTGCATCACAATGGCGGCGCTTGTGCAAGCTGTAGACCCGCCGTGATTGAAAAGGAAATTGCACAGTTGAAAAAAAGGGAGGAGAAGAAGAAGTGGGGGCCCCCAAAAAAGCAATCTGGCCCCCAGATACCGTCGGCGCGTGCTGTGCGTAATCAGTGCGCTTTTTCTGCGTCTCCAAATGGGGCAAACCGAGATTATCCGCGAGTTCAAACCACACCAAACCCCAATTCCTGCAGGTCAGACCTGACCCCGGCCAGTCTGCCCTCCACCGTGAGGCATGATGGGATGTCACTCAGATCGACGTGCAGAAATCAGCGTGTGGATGTTGGAGATGTTTGGAAAGCAGCAGGTTTCAGCTGATGAGCTCAGGATCAGATTGATCTGGTCACATTTTTGACTGCTGGTGTGTCCAAACTTGGAGCTGAAATACAATAATTATGTTTCAAATGATGCTACAGCTCTGTGTCCCATTATAACTAAATAAACATTTTCCTTCATTTTTTGTGTGTTTTTAAAACTGGTTGTATCAGACCTGAAAGCCATTTGTAAAAATAAGTGAAAAAATTAATGATATCAACTTATTTTTATAATTTCATTGAATCAAGAGCCCTTTTCTAGATTTACTGCAGGGACTCACCTTGTTCTTTCTTGATTTTCAAGATAAAACCACACTGTTTGACTTGTTTAAGGTTTAATGACATAAACATACATAAACCTACACAGGATTGGATTAAGTGCACATGAAACCATGTAAAGAAATGTTTTGTCTCAATATATCAGACTAAAATAATTATTTTCTTTCATTAATTCACATATTGGTAATTTTAAAAATGGTTTCATCTGAACTTCAAGAAGTTTTGTCCATTTTTGTAAATTAATGAGTCCTGAAAGTCTCAAAAATAAATCAAACTAAACTTTTTTAAAATCAAGCATCCTTTTTTTTAGATTTACTTTGTTCTGTTTTGTTTTTCAAGATATTGGTTTGGAATTAAACACCACACAGGATCATTTCTTTTGACTTGTTAAAAAAAACCTTTTAGGACCAAAATCATTTTAAAAGTTTGACATAGTTTTCTTGCAGTTGATGAGTTTTGTTTTACGTCTCATGTAGTTTGCGAAAACTGTTTCGAATGCAACATATATGATATCAAAACCCACCTGGAGAAAATCATATATTATGGAACTATAACAGGAAAAACACACAAAAACAGCTTCACAGAACAACACAAGAGATGCAGACCTACACAAGACATAAACACAAACACATAATCCTACACATGAAAACATAAAGTTGTTTTGTTTCAACATAACTGACTAAAATTTGTATTTTCTTTTGTTTTTTATGTGTTAGTGTTTTAAAAATCGGTTGAGTTATTCAGTCCTTAAAGTTTTGTTTAAAAAAAAAAAGTAAAAAAAAAATAATTTTCTTGCGTCAAGAGTCATTTTTCTTGATTTTACTGCATAAACCTGCCTCATTGTTTCAAGATATAGACACTCATTTATAGAAAATCCAAAATCTGAAACAAGTTGATCTCCACTGGAAACACCACACAGGCTTTTTTGGGCTTGTTAACATTTTATGTAGTTTGTGGTAACTTTCAAACAAAATTTAACAAATATTGTACAATATCCGCCCGGAGAGCAAGAGAACACCTGTGCAGGACTACATAAAGTGCACATTCACATCTGTAAAAAAAAAAAAAAAAAAAATCTTGTTTTTCTCAATATAACTAAGATTCATGTGTTTTTAAAATTGGTTTGTGCAGTTTCCTGAATCAAGGTTCATTTTTCTTGACGTACTGCAGAAACCTGCCTCATTCTGTCTCACAAAAGTTGATCTTTATAGAAAACAGGTTGAAATGATCTCAGCACAGGGGCTCATTTTTTGACTTTTTTATTTAAAGAGAAAACAAAGACTTTAAGGAAAAAATGACTTTACGTTTAACAGCATCACTGTTGGGCAGAACCCTTTGGTCCAAAGCTGTTAACTTTTGAGGAAATTTTAAAAAACCCTGGGTTTTTGACTAATAAAATTACAAGGTTTGTGCCTGACATTGATATGATATAATGATCAATATATGATAACTGCTTTCAAAATCCAAGAGATCAGATATGCAGCCTTAACAGGCAAAATACACAAAAGAAAACCATTATGTAACATAATATGACTAAAAATAAACCCCACAAAGGAGATGACAAACTAATCATTCAATAAAATAATAATAAAAACACTATAAAGGATATTTTTATTACAGAGGAGACTCCAAAAGCAGCACTATTAGAACATAAGAACATTATAGCATTAAAGATTAATTAAAGATAAAAGCATCAATAAATACAATAAAGCTACTGTTAAGTTACTAAATATAATCTGAGTACCACAGAATCACTAGAAATATTGAAGGAGATAAAAAACATCAAACTTCACTGGGAAATTTAAATTATATTCCTCTCTGTTGTATATTTTATTTAAAAATATTTTTTATACATGAATAATTGAGGATAATCGATTGGTTTGCATCATTACATAATAACATTTTAAAGGTGACTCATCATATATGGATCCTGTTAATATGTGACTGGATGTTTGGACACCAGCAGTCCACCAGTGTGTTTTCTGTTTGTACGTGTGGACATATGTTGTTGTGTGTGCGGTTATTTTCCCGACAGGCTTCAGCTCAGCCTCATTAGCATACAGCTGTAGAGTGACACCCTCCTCCTCCTCCTCCTCCTCCTCCTCCTAAAAGCTTTCATCTCCAGCCGCTATACGGGCCGTGTGATTGGTCACGCTGCTGCAGAGTCACTGAGGGCAGAGTTCACACTCACAGTTACAGTTGGCATATAATGGAGGAAATTAAAAACAGAAGATTCTCATTTTACTTTATTAAATCATTTACTGCACAACATATTTAAGTTAGAGTGTCAACACTCAGATAAATATCAAATTAGAGACATAAAAGGTGAATTAATTTAGTGTTTTAGTCAGAAAAATGTAAAAATGTCTGTACAAGCTCAGACTGTTATCAGGTAAAGAAGAGTAAAGAGAAGTCTCTTAATTTTAATCAAACGGAGGAACAAATCAAAAAGATTATTGTCACATGAAGTGTTTCCAGCTAGTAGGCGATGCAATTCTAATTTTCAGTTCTGGCATTTGTTTGCAAAGATTACTGAACTCATGTTACTTATACTGAAATATTTTCAGCTGCAGGAGCTCTGCAGGAGCTCTGCAGGATGCACGTGAGCTTGTAAATTGACAATAACAAGTGACGAGGACTCCTCCACTGTAAGATGATCAGCTGTTTGTAACTGTCAGTTGTCTGTCAGTGTTACCCTGAAAACAAAAGTCACCTGCTCTGAAATAACACACGATTAGTTCAGTGACTGTCTGTCTCTCTGCTGCCAAACTCCATTAACATTCGTTAATTTAACAGGTATAACCTTCTCCACACCTTCTACAAGATTATTTATGATTTCTTACAACTCATAAACAGACTCTTACTCATTCTGCAATAATTCGGCATTATCCATCCATCCATTTTCTGTAACGCTATCCGTGAGGGTCGCGGGGTCTGGAGCCTATCCCAGCTGACATTGGGCGAGAGGCGGGGTACACCCTGGACAAGTCCCAGTTCATCGCAGGGCTGACACGTAGAGACAAACAACCACTCACACTCACATTCACACCTACGGCAATTTAGAGTCACAATCAACCTATTATGCTGCATGTCTTTGGACTGTGGAGAAGCCGGAGTACCGGAGAGAACCCACGCGGACACGAGGAGAACATGCAAACTCCACACAGAAAGGCCCTGCTGGCTCGGGGATTCGAACCCAGGACCTTCTTGCTGTTCGGCATTAATCTAACTAATTTAATTATTATTGAAGAGTCCATTAAATTCAATAATAATTTGATCAGGTAAGTGATGCACTTGATTTGAGACTTTCAATTAAAGGTCTTTTCTGCAAAGAATAATACTTGAATTCACTCCAAGAGTTTGAGAAGAAGACTATTTCATCATACAACATTTAGTTCTGACCAAGTAATTTGATCAGACGAGGCATTCGACGAGTGCTGATATAGAGTACAACAGCACTGGGACTTTTAACTATATGTATCACTCTACTTTATAGCCATTCTAACAACTGTTACATTAACGTCACATTAACAGGTGTTATCTATCCACAAATATGAGTTAAATTATGAATGGTCATCAGAAGAGGATGAATGGGAATGAAAGAAGTGGGCACACTTCAGCGCAAACCTCCAGGTGTGCTCATATGACACCAGCCGACCATGATGAATGAGAGAAAAGCAGAAAGGAAGCAAACACTGTAAGGCAAACAACATGAGCTTTGAAGTGCTTTCAGACTTCAGTCTCAAAAATTTAAACATGGACATTCAGTCCGTTAAAAACAGCAGGATGACTGGAGTCTTGAGGCAGTTCTGTGGCTCCATCTGGACAACTAAAGCAGAGCTCCACTGTGGTAATGTGTTGATGTACACAACGTAGCGAGCTAGCTAACATTAGTGTGCAGGAAAATGTTTGACAACAGTCCAGTTTTGATCTAGCTGCAGAACTATTTGTGTTGGTGCAGCCAAATAAATCATTAAATAAACAAAAAATCCTAAACTGTTGTCAATTGCTACTGTTCACTAGCTGTGCACATAAAACAGAATCACAGCCGTGCTGATATTCAGTACAACAGCACTCCTTCTCATGTGATATTACTTTTTTATGACCTAATAACACTGTTGAACTTAGAATGGCCAGTTTAAGAAAAATTATCAAATTATGCAACAGAAGCACACATTCTTCCCTCTCAATACCTGGCACCTGCTGTTCTTTCTAAGTTTGTGTATGCTAAGCTAGCAGTGGCTAATGTGTCCTGTAGCCTGTAGCAGGGATGAGAAGCACCTACAGCGGTCTGGTAAAGTCACCTCTTTCTAACTCAACATGAACAGATTTTTTTATTTTCAATCTTGTAGTCTTCAGCTTCAGATGACACTGACTCAAGTGACATCACTTGAGGACATTTGTCAGACTTCACACAGCTCCCTCTGTAGACATTAAAGTTTGAACAAGTTTTTCATACTCTCCAACACCTGGGAACACACTCTGATCGTGTAAAACAGTGGAGTTCCCCTTTAAAGGTGCCCTGCAAAGTTTTTGACCACTAATTGTGTGATGGAGGAATGTTTTTAAGAGCTGATCCCATCTTTATTTGTATTATGCACACACAGGTACAGTATGTGGACAAACGGATACACACTCCTGTTGTCGGTTTTATAGTGTTCAACTAATCAACAGTTGGTGGTGGGAACTTTCGAAATGTCAATTAAAGGCAAAGAAAAAGAAGTAAACATGGATGTAAACGATGCAGGACTGAAAACGTTCCAAAAACTGTCTTTGTAAATGTTTTTATGAGGAATAAAATATTCATCACAGAGCACCTTTAAATGACAATATGATTTTAAAAGTGTGTGTTTCACTCAAACGTTTTATTCTTTGGTTTAAACACATTTCACAGTGTTATCTTAACTTGGTGATGTCACTTATGATGTCACAGCTGTCCCGGGACGGCGAACATGAGCAGCAGGTTCCGGTTGTAGGTCAGATATTTCACAGCGCTGCTCCTCAGAGCCGCTCGACTCTCAGCGACTTTGAATCTGTCCTGGGGGAGGACGTCTGAGTCACTGCTGTCCTCCATCGCCTGCAGGGACACACAGGAGTGTTGTGTTGCTTATTACTTCATATTTTTCTAATTTTATTCAACCATGTAGCATTTTTGTTCTATAGACATACAAGTTAAATAAAGTTAGGAAGAAAGACAGAAAGCTCAGACTCGGATTAAACTCTAATTTGTTGATTTTTGGGATAAAAATAAAAGCACAAACCATATTTGAGGCGATCTGCTGAAGCTCCTGCTCAAAGTCAGAGAATCTGTCGTGATAAACGGCCAAACACCAGCTCTGTCTGAAGAAACTGCACAAGAAACCATGTTCACACATAAAGTCTTCAATCCTGCTGTTAACAACCTTCATGTCTTCAGTGATTCTCCTCCGTCTGCAGAAAAAGCTGCTTCACAGTGACAGTGATTCAGTTTTTTACCCTGTTGAGCTTCAGTCTTGAGTTATGAAACACACTTCAGAGCAGCAGTAGAGGCCTGAAGAGGTTAAAGCAGCTATAACGTATATTTTTATAACATTATTGTATGAAATGACATTGTGAAAGGGGTCATTTGTAGTTGTTGTAGTATACAGAGACTGTGCAGCTCCTCACAGCTTTATGGAGCTTTAGAATGAGCAGCAGGCAGTTCTTCAGCAAAATAAAAGACCGTACAGGTCCTGCTCAGCAGCAGACAGCACACAGACACTGTCAGAGACGAGCTGGTGAACAGAGAGGAGAATTTAGCAGTTTAAGAAACAGATAATTCCCTTAATAGTTGGTGGAGACCAAAAACAGAGCTTGAAGTGTGAATATTAGACTTAAGTGACACTATATGTCTGCTACATGAGCAGTGGTGGACAGTAACTAAGAGCATTTACCCAACTATTGCTTTGAGAAATTTGAACTACTTAAGTTTTCCTCTCATCAGTAAAACAATACACACATTTTAACTCTTTCCCTGCCACTGACAAGATATCTCATCAACTGCTGTTTCCACTGCAAGGTGGTATTGTCACTGTAAGAAGAAGGGAACTGCTGGAAGGAGCAGCAGCAGCAGAAGAAGATGGTGGTGTTATCTGGCATGAAAACATCGGTGCTCAGCTGGTTGGGCATGCACACACCTAATGTGAACCGCACAGGTGACAGTGATGTCATAAGTGTCGTAAGTATCGTTAAGTGATAAAAAAAACAAAATAAAAATAAAAATATGAAGTCGATATTCTGCTTAAAAACGTCTTTTACAAAAATGACGTTTTCTCAGTTTTTTGTCTGAAAAGTGCTTATTAAAAAAGAACAAAACAAAACAAAGAAAACTTTTTTTGTGTCTGAAACCAGAAGATCTGTTCTTTCTTTTGTTATATTCCATGTTCACATATTCATAGAACTGAATATTCTGTGGGTGTTGAAAAATCAGTGAATTTTGTTAAAAATGCTGGCGCTGGCTGGCAACTTTTTAAAAAACGCTGACGAGGAAAGAGTTGAATTTCGTCCACTGTCTTTTATTTATTTGGTGACCCAAATGAAATCTCCTGTGACCCACCTGAGGGTCATGACCCAGTGTTTGGGAAACACTGCTTTAAATAGCAGCTCAGTATCAGCTTGAAGGAACCAAACACACACACACACACACACACACACACACACCAGCAGCTCCACTAACTGTGTTGACTGAATAACCTCCAGCCGCCACACGGCCAATCAATTATTTTAACGGCTCTCGATGCTCCGTCAGCCTCCACAATGACTTTACGAGTCAGCTGAGCGAGCGGCGGCTGACGAGGAATCGGCCTCTGCGGCGCGGAGGCTGCGCTTTGTCTCGTCCCCGACCGGCCACAAAGACAGATTGGGGAGCTGCATAAACAGATTAGGAGGCAGGGGAGGGGGGCAATAGACGTCCATATCTGGGGGTCATTTGTGTTGAAACCACAGAAGCAGGTCACCCGCTGTTTAAAACAACGCACAACACACACAAACACACACACAGACACACACTGCAAAGTCACAGCAGCAAACACACTGACAGACAGCGTGAGGACAAAAGACACTGAAGGCCTAAAACTCTGTCGCCTGTTCAGACCACTTATGTGTTATTTTGACGTGTGAGGTCATCAGTCAGCAGATGCATGATGGGAAGTTTGACGACCTGCAGCTTTGTGAAAACACTTCCTCTGTCAGACTGACAAACAGTGAGAGTGGATCCTTTTCATTCAGAAGTTGGTTGTGAAAACAGCTATTTAAAAAAAAAACCTGAAAATCCACAACAGCAACATGTGTTCTTGTACGATGACTGAAGGAGTGTAAATCAAATTATACTGCTACACTGAAATATTGTTCAAAACAGTGTTGTTGTTTTGTTGCCAACAGACTAAAACCAGACATCATGTGATTCAGCAAACTGATCATTTCTGCAGGTCTGTTGTTCAGTAAGAGTCTGTTTTGCTGTTTGTTTGCTTCCTGAAGATAAAAGACTTCATAAAAGGTGATATTAAAGGAAAATGTCTCGTTGTACGCTGTTATAAGTCTGCCATGTGTAATACAGGAGGTATTTTTCTTGATTATAAACCGTCATTTATATTTATGACTTGAGTTTGCTTTATTTTGTTACCTAGAACATGTTTCAACAGCCTGTACAAAAGAAATACAAGTATTCGCATGACAATTAAAGGATAATTATGATTTATTAGTTTATTTAACAGTTTGTTCTATTATTTCCTGCTCGTAACAGCTCGTAAACAAACTGCCAGATTATCCAAACTTATTAAGAAGAGAAAACAAAGGCAGATGGTATAATTATGACACAAATTGTTCTTTGTAGACATGTTAACTCCTGAGTTACTGAAGCTAATAAAAGACTTCAATAAAAGATTATATTAAAGGAATATGTCTGTCTTATGCTGTAATAAAGCTGTCATGTGTAACACAGGAGATATTTTTCTTGATTAGAAATTGTAATTTATATTCCTGACTTTGGTTTGCTTCAGTTAGAGATTTATTTTGTTACCTAGAGCATGTTTCAACAGATTATACAGAAGAATTAAAAGTATCTTCATGACAATTAAAGGATAATTATGATTTATTACAGTTTATTTAACAGTTTGTTCCATTATTGCTGCTCGTAACAGCTCGTAAACAAACTGCCAGATTATCCAAACTTATTCAGAAGAAAAACGGCAGAAAAAAGGTGGACAGTAAAATTATGACTGAAGTTGGCCTTTGTAGACACGTTAACTCCTGAGTTACTGAAGCTGATAAAAGACTTCAATAAAGATGATATTAAAAGGAAAACATCTCTTCTTGCAAGGTTATAAGTCTGTCATGTGTAATGCAGGTGGTGGTTTATCTGATGAGAAATTTCTATTTATGACTTGAGTTTACTTCAGTTAATTGCTTATTACATTTTGGGTGTCCTCACTGTCAGTTTAACCTCCAAATGAATGGTTTAGATCATCCGGATAAACCTTTGGTTTGTTTAAAACCTGTCTGATTGTGATTTCAGTTTTCTGTCCATAGTCATTGTCACTCTGTTATCAGGGGCTGGTTTCACAAAAACAGACTTTAAATATGACCTGGATCAAACTAACAGTCAGACTTGAGATGGATGTCTAAAGTCATCTGTTGCACAAAGCTGCCTACTTCAGCCATTCCATAAGTCAGTTAGTTTGTTGTGTTATTGTGTGACTTTGGTGAATCCAAACAAACTCTTTAAAAATACAGAAGTCACACAGTAACACAAACAAACTAACTGACCTGAGGCAGCTGTAAACCAGCAGCTCCTGTCTTCTGCAAGAAAAAATATTGTTTATTTTCTCAAAGGAGTTTGGTTGCTTTGGAGAGAGCGACGTTTGGCTCATATAATGATGGTTTCACATCAGAAAAGGCTGCATGACTGATACTTTAAATCTATATTCACTTCAAGTGATATTGATTTTTTTTAGGTGGGTAAATACATCTTGCTGCTGACTCTGTCCACAGCAAAACTAAGACTGATTCTCTTTATGAAACTGACCCCTGGTCTTTACAAATAACTTGACTGAGTACAGTGTTATTATAACTAAGATTTATGGGCAAACTATGAATAAACCACAATTTTCTTCTCTGTTCTGTGTTTTCATAAATGGCTTGGGTAAGAAAGACATTCAAGAAAAAAATACACCTATATGCTGATGACAGTCTCATTTATATTCATGTGTCCTCCATGGTTCAGGTGCTGGAAGAGCTTCAGACTACATTTTAGTCATAACAAACTGTTCTGCTTATTGGTTTTAAATGCTCATGGTCCTCTCAAAAGCTTTCTCACAGTTGATTGATGATTTTAACATTTTTACATTCGATGGTAAATTTGACAGGGTTCCCTCATACAAGTACTTGGGTATTTGGCGAGACAACAAGCTCTCATTTAAGGAACACATTGCTTATCTGATTATGAAGCTCAAAGTGAAGATTGTCTTTTATTTTAGAGATAAATATTTAGAAATAAAGCTTTACTTTCAATGCAAAGAAAAGTTTTTGAAGCCACTTTTCTGTTTGTGACTGATTATGGTGACATATTGTTTATGCATGCAGCCTCTTTAATAAACTCTTGTTTCTCTGTACCATGCATCTTTAACTGTTTCATTACAAATGCAAAGTCCCTTACCGCTGCATTCTTCATCATTTGGTGGGTTGCATGTCACTGATCACTTGCAGATGGAAAGAGATACTGGGTAAACTGTTAGCCTACCTCTGTACCCTCCTCTGTCTCAGCTCTAGTAGTTACCAGTTACGCTCCTCCAGGTGGTTGTTTTTCTGGGTTTTCTGGGTTTTGACACATGCATCTTGGGCATGGAATAATTTACATTCATATCTAAAACTGACATATTTATATCCATTGATGAATTTAAGAGCATCATGAAGAATGTAGTGATGGAGACATGTGGTTGTTTTTCTCAAGAGGTCAGTGTGTTTGAATAGCTGTTCTTGTTTTATTGTGATTTTTTGTATATCATTTTATATTTGTTGCATATATTTGTAAAATAAAAAAAAAGTTGCACTATGTGGATTTTCTGCTGAGAGAATGGAAACTCTGGTGGGATACTTTATATTTAGAAATTCTTAGACATTGACAGGTTTTCTTCTATTAAGATGTCCTGCAGACCATTTGAAAATGAACAGTGACTGTGCTTCTGTCTCCCACCTGTACAGGTCGTGGATCTGGCCCTGGTGGTAGCGGGTGGACAGCTGTCCCAGCAGCTGCTGGTGTTTCCCGTACAGACTCAGGTAATTGGAGACAGGGAGGGGCTTCAGGGAGAGACAGGTGAGCGTCTCCACAAGCTCGTACTCGTCGAGATGTAAACAGAAGTAGTTCCCTGTCTCTACTCGTCCGGTCACGATACCACTGTCCCGTAACTTTACACAGACAAACACACAAGTTAGTTTAGAGAGAACTGGTTTTGTACTAATGTGGCACTGCCAGTATCAGAGCCTGCACCATATTAAAGATGGATTAAAGGAAAAGGCTGCAATATTCTATTTATTTGGACACAAAATGAAAAGATACAAAAAACAATATATTAGTTAATTTCTGACTTCCCTACAATGCCTGCAGCTCTCAGCCTGAAGCCCATTAGTTCTCACTTAAGACATTCATTTTTCCCTCCTACAAGGTCAGTGTAGATTTTATCAAGCGTTACTCAAACAGGAGGAAACAGTGCATTTGTTGGGCAACATTTTCAGCGGTGGATTAGTATCTGTACACATGCAGGAAATTTGACTCCATTTTTGTCATTGTTCTCATTACTTACACACAAAAATACAAATACAAGGACAACAAGGCCATAAAAATAAAGGTAAAAAGTTGAACCTGTTGAAAATAAACCACTGCCTCTTTAAAGCAAACTACCGCTGACAGATATGATGGGTGAGGGTAAAACTTTACCTGTTTAACAGGACGACCTGTCAGGTTGGTAGCAGATGGTTTGGTAACATGCAGGTAGTTAAATCCTCCAGGCAACTTCCCTCCTGAAGACAGGAAACACATGTTGGAGGTTACAGTGTGATGTGGATCAGGTCATTCATGTTGTAACAGAATAAAGGAATCCAGTGAGTGAACGCCAGACATGTTATATACTTTGTTGAGTTGTGTACTTGGAAATGTTTCTAACGATGTTCAAACTCAGATAAATTCGTTAATTTTTTCAAGGTAACGGTCATTTTCCAATGACCTCTGGGAAAACACAGGTTACGCTGGATACGTCAGAAATGAGGAAGGAAGTCAGTAAACATGACTAAAAGTAATGTGAATAAAACTTTAACACGTTACCTCAACCATGAACAGGATTTGAACCATATCAGATAGGTTTTCATAAAGGTTTAACAACAAAGACTACAACTCCCATGAGCCCATGCTCCTCACAACATTATCAAACTACGTCTTTTGTTATTGTTTTAATGTGAGAGACCGTGAGTGGTAGAACTGACATGTTGTGCATTGACATTGAGAAACATCCAGTACAAGTCATGGCACAATTCAAACGAGATCACTCACTACTGACTACAATACAGTTTTTCCAAAATAATGTCCCCTGTGGGACACTGGAAGGGGAGGGACTTTTTGTGAAACTGTCTAACTTGTCTTTGCATATAAATTCAATGAGTACAGTGTTATTATAATTGGTAGAAATTGTGGGCAAACTACAAATAACCCAGAATTTTCTTCTCTGTTCTCTATTTTCATAAATGACTCAGGACATTCAAGCAAAAATACACTTATATGCTGATGACACTGTCATTTATATACTATTTTAAATGCTCAGAAAATTAAGGTCATGGTCTTCTCAACATGTGGCTCACAGTTGCTCAATGACTTTTTTTGGGGTGTGGGGGACAGCAGAAGGGGAGAGACTCCACCTCTCTGTGGTCAGCTATGTTTTTTTCCACATGGTTAGTCCCACCAGGTGTCGCCCCTTTTGACAAAGCTTGGATTTTATTCGTCCAGTAACATTAAAAGATAATGTAAAACAGGGTTTCTTTACAGAAACCTGAACCCCGAGCGGCAGAACTCACATACTGTGAGTTCAAATATTTGTAAATGTAAACTCAAAAACAGTGAAAGCAGCAGTCATTTGTCTGTTTTCTTGTTAGCAGGGCTGCATGTTCAGTATGAGATTTTCACGAGATAATAACCACCCCAGAAAATGTAAAGGTATCATGGTATGTGGCATTACACAATTATTATTATTAATTATTATTATTCTATTATTCCATGAAATGGTATAATGTTGTACCCTAACCCTATGTGTTAGAAAACTGACAACCACTGGTCATTGTTAATCAGCTTGAACTTCAAATAATATATGAAAGAAAAGGAAAAAAAAAAAAAAATTCTGGTTCTAACTTCTAAAATGTGAGGATAATCTTTGGATTTGAACTGTTAGTCACAAGAACTTGTGGATGCCACCTAATACTGACATTATGATGTACATTTTTAAACTGTTTTCTTACTTTGTAAGCTCAACAAATAATCAGAAAAATAACTGTTTCCTGTTGTAGCCCTGCTTGACAATGAAAAAAAAAGACAAGCATGGTGCCACTGAAAATATCAAATTCAGAAAATGTCAGATTTTAAAACAGCAATCATGGTGTCAATGTTAACAGTATAATATTAAATAAGAATAACATCTAAATAGCAGTATGGCCAAGTGCAAAAACCAAATCACAGAAGCTGCAGTTTTTTGATCAAGGAAAATGTGAGAAAACAGCATTATAATGAAGTACTGTAGTGCTGCAAGAAAACATGTCAAATATCACATCATCATGATTTTATTTTATTTTTTTTCAAAGAAAGTTATGCAAAAATGGTAATTCCCACTTGTCATGAATCATATCATATTTTTTACCCTATAATGCAGCCATATTTCAGTGCTGAAACTGCACCAAAACTGAGACAACAACATATCATTATGTGCATTTTTAGCATCCGTCCACGGAGGAAAAGAGAGCTGAGGCAATGAACTCAGATAGCAGGCTGCGATATGGCATCTCTGCTCTCCCTGAACATTGAAAAGTTCATGTGTGTTTCATCTCTGAGAGAAGGGCGAAGCAGAGTGGCTGTCGTGTTTATGTAACCTGTGGAGTGGCCTTGGTTACTCCGTGAATACGCGGCAGCACAATGCGGCATTGTTACACCCGGCGATGGTTTGAGTGTCCGCCACAATAACATCGGCAGTGGGTGGGCGGGTGAAAGATTGGAAAATGTTCCACAAAAACATAATGAGAAAATATTGGCAGCGCAAATTCTCTCAGATAAAAACAGACAAAAACACGGACGGACAGGAAGAGAGACACAGAGGAGACTGTCGAGGTAAACTGACAGACACAGAGAAACCTGACAGCTGCTGATGAATGTGAAGGAATTTTGTTTTCATGATAAAACTACTAAATATTTAAAAACGTTGAAAACTGAATAAAACAGTAGGAGAGCTAATAGGGTCCTGAAGTGGGATGAGTTGATTTGGGTGTCCAGAGCTCTACAAGGCCCCTTCATTCTCATTCATCCTCCTGGTTGAATCATCGCAACAAACACTAAAGATGAACAAGTGTGTGGCAGAAAGTCCTTTAAGGTAATATAGTAAAGCTCAGCACAGAGGCATTGACATAAATCTGACATAAAGTCTCCTCTTCCTCCCACTGTACAAAAATTACACTAAAATATCTCTGCGAGCGCTGCCGTCTTACGCTGGTAGAACCTGTGCAGGAGTGATCAGGGCAGGAGCCACGGCTCCGAGGTCCCGCCCACACAGCTGACCGACTCAATCAGGAACAGAGCTCAGCTGTCAATCATTACTTGAAATCCCCTTTTTATATCAAATAACTAATTTAAACTGAAAATAAAAATGAAGACTTGAACAAACATCATCTAAAATGACAAATTTGAAAAAAATGAAAAATTTCTTTAACATGTAGGACATATCTGTGGTACAAAGCCTTGTTTGGTTTGTCCTGTTTAACTTACTGCATTGCACTGTTACCAAACACTTCCTGTGTCCATTTCAAATTAAAAGCTCTCTGGACAGTGGACAGAACCCTTTCATTTCTTAAAAAGTTCGTGGGCGGGGCCAGTGGAAGACACACTGCGTACTGTAGAAGCTAGAAACTTTTTGGCTTATCTTCCAGGTGAGCGATTGACCAGTGGGTGTTTTTCTACCCTCTAGGATCATGGGGGCAATAATGAGCCCACTACAAGTTAGTGCACTCACAAACTTGAGATTAATTCTTTATCTCAAGGGCATTTTTCAGGTTTCCAAGAGAAAAGACTTCAAAGATGAAGACCAACTGATTGGTTTTTGCAAATGTTTATCTGTTTAGTCACCCCACCGCCATTAAAGACCAGCGCACAGCAGTTTTCTTTTCCATGTGGCGTCATGAGACTGTCTCATCTTCAACGCAGTGGTAGATCAGCAGCTCCCATGTTCCGTGTGGTAAAATTATTGTTTTCGCCAATGTAGTCTGGTGGCTTTGGACAGAGCGATAGATAGAACGATGGCTTCTTGTCGGAAAAGGTCTGACGGCAAGTAAAGCAGTGAAAATGTTCTAAATATAGCACACACCTAAACTGAAATGGATTTTTTTTTAGGTGTGCCTTTTTAGGGGGCTAAAATACGTCCAAACTACTGAAAAAAAAAGATTCAAAGTTGAAATAATTCAACTAATCTCCAAAACTTAAACCTATAATATAATTAAATTGCTCTGCAGAATCCTGTGTTTCTGTGTTGAGGATTAAAAGGATTAAAAGTTCACGTGGGGATTTACAGCTGGGAAACTTTGAGAACCAGAGTCTTCTTCCACTCTAAGGAAGCTAGTGTAAATCACACCTAGACGGCTGAAACTGAAGATATTTGTGTATGTTTATGATAAAGAAGATTAAATATATTTTTCCAGACTTGAAATCTGACCTTGAATCTTGGCCTGTTTGTACAGCGGTACAAGACGACCAGTTTCAGGGGGCTCGTCTGCAGGCTCCAGCGTCGGGTCGAAGAGGGGCAGCAACATGGCCGCCAGCTCCTGGCCCAGTTCCTTGGAGTTGAAGTTGGCGTGTGACCACTCGTCCGTGTGGTAGCAGCGTGAGAATTTGGTGAGAGGTCCGGCACCAAAAACGGCTGCATCATTGGTGAGGAAAGCAGCGTTTATGACAAGTCCTGCTGTCGAAGACCAGGAAGGAGTTGTTGATGCTCTTGAAGGCGTCGTAGTCGACTCCTTTATTGGAGAGGTTTATCAACACCTGAAGGGAGAAGAAGGAAAAATCTGTATGTTTTCGTTTGATATCTGATCAGATTTGGTGTAAATGTACAAACTAAACATTAAACATTCAGGCCACATTTTCCATTAACCCACTTCTTCCTGTTGCAAAGATGATGTTTGTGCATGAACCTTCATATTCCCTGATAATTTATCCTTATATGACAGGGTGTCTCTTCAATTATGCAAGACTTTGGCCACCTGTCGAATTCATACTCCAAACAAAAAGAGGGCAGAGTATCACCAGAATAACCGCTAACTGCTGCGAACTGTTGAATAAGGTGTGTTTTACGACGAGTTAACAAGGCAATCAAGCTCGTCTTAGTTTGGTAAAAGAAAGAAACTTGAATTCATAGAGTCTGTTGTTGTATTTTTCTCTTTAGTAAGAAAAATAGGTGTAATAATATTTCGTTTTTGACTTTTATTAGACTAAAAAAGCTAAGATAGCTTGTGTAACTTAGCAAACTCATTGCTCACACACATCTCCAAGCTGAAACTATGTGGCCGAGGCCTGAATTATAGATACTATTGGACTATCATGACTTCTTGAGGTACAAAGTGGTATTACAAGACAGGACAGGCCGGGGCTAGCTGGTTAGCATGCTAACTTCAGTAGATATCGCTGCAACACAATACAAACAACTGTTATTTCTTTGCATTCTGTTGATAAACTTAAACATCAACTCCTTCTAAAAGATTATTAATGATTTCTTATGACTCATAAACAGACACTCACTCATTTGGTGAACATTTGTCATTAATTTTAACTTTAATTAACATGAAACAGGCAGTTTGGCCAAAGCAAAAACAACCAATCTGGAGAACATGCTGGCTGCAGCGTTGTTGTCAGAGAAGCCAGACATCTTAGCATGTTTTCCTTAAACTCTAATGATATATCATGGTCATTTTATGATTTATGCAGAAAATATATTACAGACTTCTCCTTTAAATGCAGAATGCAAGGCCTCATCTACAGGGGGCTTCTATTTTAGACAAAAATTTAAAAAACAAAAAAGACAGTAGAGTCCTGTCTTACTGTCTGAAACAATGAAAATGGGAAACACACCAAAATCATTTTGTGGTGGACAAACACAGTCTGCTTCCAGGAGGAAATTAACATCCAACCAACAGCTACAGGCTGGTGAATTCAGCTTTTCAGCTCCACCAGACACGCTGGCCAGTCACCCACCATTGTCTAGAGGACGTTTTCTTTTCTTAAAACTAATAACTGACTGGGTAAGCAGTGAAATCATCCAAACTTTGACTCACTCCACACTGCAGATGGAGGGGCTCTGCGTCGGTGGTGAATGACACAGATGTGAGAGGCTCAGGGTGTTTGTCTCCGTCGTTCATCTGGGCCAGCAGGCAGTTATGGTGGACCCGGACCTCGGCCTTCTCCATGGCCGTCAACACAGCTTTCTCGACGACACGGTCGCTGAAGCAGCAGTCGCCAGGGTCGGGAGGTGGGAGGACTAGATGGATACGATGTCCCTGGATGCCAAGGCTGAGCAAAGTTTCCACAGTGATGAAGACGTCAAGGCTGTTTCCATAGACAACGGCATTATCTGGAAAGACACAAGGAAGACAGTTAGGGTATCTACAGAAAAAGAAACTAGAGGAAAGGTCAAGGGATCACCAAGTCATCAGGATTCACCCTGAAATTTGAAATCGATTTTTTTTTTTAAATTGCACTTTCTTATGCACAACAAGATGTACAAGAAAACTGCAGTAATAACACTGAAAAAGAAAATCAATGTTGGATGAATATTTTTCAGTTTGTATGTCTTGTGGTTTTTTCTGATTGTAGACTCAGGAGATGTTTGTCTCATAAACTATAATATTACAAAACAAAGGAAGCTCTATAATTTAGAGGAACTGAATGGTGACCGTGAAGCATTGGTTTCTAAAAAAGAAAGACAGTTTGCAAAGGAGCTCTTCATTTTCAAAATAGAGCCATGATACAAATGATTTCCCTTTGTTCAGTTCAAGATTTTCCAAACAACAATAGTTTGTGAGTTTGTGCTCAAGTTTTCCAAACAGCCTTGGAAGAGGAACACGAGCAGCATGTTTTATGAGAAGCCCTCAGATTCCTGAACCATGAACCGCACATTCATGGAGAGAAACATCCTCTGACGGCTCCTCTATAGAGAAGACTTCTGATATTTTATAAAACATACAGGCTCATATATAATGATGAGAGCTGCAGTATTTATTCATCATCTTTCAATGATTATATTATGTTTAAAACACAAAGCTCGGAGCAGCAGGATCATCATGGTCTGTGACACAAAGACAACAACAGAGATTTAACGTGCATGGATTTATACTGGTGCACTTTTACATGTTTTTGTTAGTGGAGTTAACATAAGGTTGGTGGTAGAATAGATCATTAATCCTTGTTAGGAGAAGTCACGTAGGAGCAGGAGGACGGACCCTAATGCACACTTGTAAGAGGAGATTAATAAGTTCAAAAGTTTAATGAAAATGAAAAAACAAAAACTGTTGGTGCTGACAAAAAGGCCAAAAAAAGCAACCAACAAATCCAAAAAGAAAGACATAAAAAATTAAAGTCCAGAAGCCAAAATCCAGAGTCCAAACCAGAGTCCAAATCTAAAAGCACACAGGACAAATACAAGAAAAGATTAGACAAGAAAATATTAGGAGGACCGAAAAACAGACGAGTACGAACTAGCAGCTAAGGAGGTAAAGGATCAAATACACCAGGGAGGACGAGGAGACGAAGGTGAGGGCAATCAACAGGTGACAATAACCAGTGACATCAGACAGGAAGTAAAAAACAACAAAGACACACAAGGGGAGACATACCAAAATAAAACAGGAAGTGACTAAGAAAAACTCAAACTATAACAATCTTGTGTAAACATAGAACATAAAGAACTATAAAAAGTGAAAACAAATTATAATAAAGTGTGCTTTAATTAGGTGAAAACAGTTAAGTGTTTCCTCTGGACCTGGCAAAAAGTGGAAGTAAAGGAAATAAATCTTTAATTTTTTTTTGTAAAAATCTGATAAATCCTGATTGTTTTGTTGTTTGTTTGTTTGCTTTACATAAACTTGCTTTAACTTTAATGTGGGCTCACTGTAGGTGTGTGTTCACTGTACTGGTCTCATTACCAGATTAAAACGTGAATGATGAAGCTGGAAAATATGTGACTCATTTTACCAGTTCAAATTAGAGACCAGTAACAGTAGAGCTCAGATGTTGGTTAGCATAAGCTACATGTAGCTGCCTCATGTTCTGAAGCTTCACCTGCATAGAATCTATCAAATGCTGCCAAATAAGTTTAAGAGACATTTCAAGACAAAACACCCTGTTTCTTTTTTTGTCTGAGTGATTGAAAATACATTTCTTACTGATTACCATATATTTACTCATTTCAAATAAATTCTTATTACAGATAATCAGTGGGGTCGTTTTTCAGCTGTAAAAAAAGAAATCACTGAGGAGGTGAAGTTCATAAATTCACTCAAGAACCTGACATATTTGTACTTTACTTGAGTATTTACATTTGAAGAGGAAATATTGTCCTTTTTACTCAACTTACTCATCTGACAGCTGTGTTATTGGCAACTTTACATTTTACTTGAAAAACATATAGGTTAAACTTATCAAATACAATGCATTGTTAGAAATTAAACAGGTCATTTGTTAGTTTATCAGTTAAACTTATTGACAGGCAACTAATGCAGTGCAGACAGAAGCTTCGGGGGCAGTGAGATCACCTGAGGATAGTATCAGCATAAAAACAACAACTAGAAAAAAGTAGAAAGTGATATCAATATAAAAACAGTACCACCACAACAGACATTTCCCCGTTTCAACCTCTCAGATGATTAATTAAATAACTATCTGACAGCCAAAGAGGTCAAATTAATCAGTTAAATCCAATATTTCACAAAAAGAGGGAGAGAGAAGTCTGAAGAATGAATACAGATTGTGTAGCAGAACAAACATTCAGTTGATAATACTTCTGTACTTTTACTAAAGTATTCTAAATGCAGGACAGTATTTTGTAATTGAGTATTTTTAGACTTTTACTTAAATAAATGAGCAGTTTGAGTGAAGAGACGAGTTGAACTGTCTGCTGCTGAGTGTCTCTGTCCGTGGTGCTGAAGCAGAGCAGCACTGCTGCTACTGAACCATCAAGGCCATCAGAACACAAAGCTTCTCATCAATAAATCTATGTTCCACTGCTCACTTCATCTGTCTTCTCCTTCTAACTCTACAACTAAAACCAACCAAGGTAACACGTTTTTTTTATGTGTACAAAGAAAGCTGAGTTGTGTTCAGGTACAAACGTTAACTGTCCTCAGGGTCCTGAGGCAGACTGGTATGGGATCAATACTAACTCGTCTTGTTTTTAATCATATTGCCACTGCAATCAAAGCCTTGTACCTTCATGAAGCAGTGGGACACCTGTGCAACAGGAGCGCTTGTTTTGTGTCACACTGCTGTCAGATCCAAAAGGATCTTCCTCACTTGTGTTTTTACTGTACTTTTAGTTTCTTTTGTTATCAGTGTTATTATTACAATAAAATTAAAGGAATAGTTCACTCAAAGATGAAAATTCAGTCATTATCTCCCTCACCCTCATGCCGATTAAAGGTCAGGGTTAGTTTTTTAGTCCACAAAACACTGCTGGAGTTTCACAGGAAAACAGTGTTGTAGAATTTCCCAATGGAAGTGAATGGTGACCAGTTTTCAAATGTAAAAAAACAAGTGAAAAAAAAAAAAAAAGCCTCCATACTGCTCATCTGGTGTAATCCAAGTCTCCTAAAGCCCCTGGGCGCAGGGTTGTGAGGGCCGGTCCAAAGCTGCTTGCAGGTTTTTATTATTATCATTATTATAATTATTAGGATTCAGTGCTTTGCGACTGACCCTGTCCACAGCAGCACATTGTTTCCTACACCAGTGCTCCTGCTGCTTCTCTAAACTGGGGGTATGCCAACTGCTATCTACTGTAGGTAACACACTGACTGTGGATAAGTACATCACATCATACAGCCACACTTCAAATGATCCAAACTGTCCCTTTAATGGGATTTCTTGTCGATGAGAAAAATATCCTTTAAATTTAAAGCTCTTGCTGAGATTGAACAGAAGTGACTGCACTCTGCTTGAGTCTAACGCTAAAAATTTCTATTCACTCTGTTTCCTTCTGCTGTTGTCATTAAAATATGGAAATAAACACGGTATCTGCTGCAGTCAATTTGCATTTATTAATGGTTTTTCTTTATGACTGGGATCAACTAATTAGGATGTATAAAAGCCTCACTCAGGGTCACTGCACAATTCCTTCAGAGAGCAGATTAATTTTGCTTAATGACACTGTGTATTTTTTGCTGCTCTGAAAGGCCTGGCTCTCTCAGAGTGATATGATAATGGAAAAAGGATGGAAGAGGCCGACCTGATTCACAGACATGAAAGATTTCTCTGCAGCTAATTAGCTGCTAATTATACCGGGGCACTTCAGCACTGACTGGCTGAGTAATGACATACTACTACAGATTAATTTTAGGCTCTCTGTATGTGTGTGGTGTGTGTGTGTGTGTGTTGTGTGTGTGTGTGTGTGTGTGCGTTCACTTACCCTCCAGCTCCACAAAGTTGGCACAGAGCCAGCGGCGAGCAGCCATGCAGTCACAGAGGTCGTTGAGGGTGAAGAGGTTGGAGGGGACGAGCCCGGAGTATCTGCGGTGAGCGAACTGAGGCTGCAGCTGGCTGTTTGTGACGGGCTGGCTCACATCCACACCAGTAGGACAGGGAACCTACAGCATCACATCACATCACACATACAGTACATGTGATTTATATCAGACCGCACAGTCACCCAACGTGTTAAACAGCTCAAAGTCTCAACAAAGACAATAAATCATAGGAGATAAACAGAATTGTGAAAGAACAGATGAATGGGATGATTAAAGGGTAACTAGTCTTTTTTAACTTTAATAAAATCTATTTTCAGCAGTTCCAGGAAGTGGCGATGTTGCAAGTTCAACCAATCCCTGTGAATTCTGCACAACCTTGAAATTTTGTCCAATCACAGCATTTTTTTCCACAAATTGACCAATCATAGCTTCCTGCAACTTCCACCAAAACACAGCAGTCCCCTGCGCAAATGTCACACATGTACGTCTCAATGAACTGACTCAGTGTTTTATTATTTACTTTGTTTTTGTAAATTATTTTGTCGTAGGTGCTAAAACAACAAGGTTTGTCACTGTTATTGACATTAATCAATGCTCTGTTCACTTTTATATTTTACAGTCCCTCCAGGAAGTTGCAATGTTACGATCACAACAGTTCACACAAATGAAACTACTCCCAGTGAATTGTGCACGACCTTGCAATTTTGTCCAAACTCTGCAACTTTTCCTCAAATTGAACCCATCATTGTTGCTTCTTCACAGTTCCACCAATCACAGCAGTCCCCTGTGCAAACATCATACATGTACGTCTCAATGAACCAACTCAATGTTTTATTATTCTCGATTTTTTGCATCTATATTTTTTATTTTTTCACAGGCACTGTAAAGAACACAAGCTTTGTTTTTGTTATTGACATTTATCAATACTATGTTCAGTTTTATTTTATAATTTTGTGTTTGTTGTTTTAACTGAGTTTGAGCTCTTTTTGTGGAAACATTCCCAGGAGCACCTCTTCATCTGCAAATGAAGCATTATTTTGTAGTTTTTGTGATCATGAACCTTTTTGGTGAGACTACTTAGAAATTTTAATGAATTATACAAAAAAAAAACACAACTTTCTTTTGCAACTTTCACTTGCTCCCTCAATTTAATCGCAAAAGGAACGCCTAAAAACATGCATTGTAATCTTTTAGAAAAGCTGCCGATGAAATCAGACATTTTAGGCTGCAACAGTCCCAATCACAGCCTGTGAAATCCTGGAGGGACTGATTTTATAAATTTGTGCGTGAGTTTGAGCTCAGTTGCTTCTTCATGAAATACCCACCCAGTGCACTCATTCATTGTTGAGTTAGAATTTTTGTAATCCTGAGCCTTTTTGGCACAATTACTTTTAATACTCAGAACAGAATGTGGTTTTATTTCCCTCAAACAAGTCACCTTTGATTCTTAATTAAATGTACTAAAAAAAAAAAAGAAAAAAAAAAATCAATTTGCAAGAATTGTTGCAATTTTCACTTGCTACTGAGATGTCATTGCAAGAAATGCCTAAAACATCACAACACGGATCACAACTTTTTAGAAAAGCTGCTGTGGGATTTTAGGCTGCAAGAATCTTTTAAAAAAGCCCTCAAAATCCTGGAGAGATCGGCTATTTTCCCAAGTAACTGATGGAAACAACAGTTTTTGAAACTGGTCCTTTATTGAGTGAGACTGCTGCAGCTGTCAGCCATGAAACAGGCTATATCATAATCCTTATGGGCAAATGTGAAACATAAAAGTGCTTGTTTTGGACACTGACAGACTCAGATTATTATAAGTGATTATAGAAAAGATCCCTGCAGAAATAGAACTTTTTGTCAAAGAGCAAGATCCTTTTCGTTCAACCAGAAACTTTCAAATCACTCTCACAAAACCCACCACAGTCCACTGACAAAACAAACTTTATTCAGTCTTTGTCTGTACACACTGTTGCTCCCCACTGATTCTCTCTCTCTGACCACATCTTGCTCCCCTCCTGATATTTTCATTTGACTCACTGAACTAAAAGTTTATTTCAACCAAACCAAACCAGTTTGTCAACCAGAAACAGGAAAATAAACACTAGAGACAGTAAACAAGGTTTAATTGTGGGTCAGGCTGAAGAGTTCAGAGATAAAATCCAAAAGGAGGGATGAGAAAAATATGTCTGAAAAATGGCAAAAATACAAAAACACAATTAGGAACAAACACTAGGGCAGAGCCACAAGAAAGCACAGGGAAACTCAATGAACAGACGAGGACAAACCAGCAAATGAAGAAGGAAAAGACACAAGGCTAAAACACACTCAGGAGGAGGAGGACAACAAGACACAGGTGACGACAATCAAGAACAAGTGAAAATAATAAGTGATCAGAAAGAGCAGAATAACAGACAAAGACAGGAAGTAAAAAAACAACAAAGAAACACAAGAGAAGACATATTAAACTAAAAACACGAAGCGACTATAAAATACCCAAACATGACAGGAAAGATGAACCAAGATGGTTTTGGTGAGTTTTATTTTGTTTCTGTCGAGTTTCCTCAGCAGAAAACCTCTTGCTTCTCCAACTCACAGAATCAGCTGTTTAAATAACAACACATCAGGTGCACTCGTCTTTTAAAGAGAATGGGACACACCTATGATTAATTTAGACAGTAAATACAACACCTTCGTGCCTCACTTTGTGCCCACATTATGTGCCATTAACTAATGGAGTTGGACCAAAGAAGTTTCCATTTGCTGCATCTTGGACTTAGCACCGACCAAGATGATTGTGATTGGTTTGAAAGACACACAAACAAGCCAAAGTGTTGTTTTAAAGGGGCCCAGAAAGTTCTGGTTGTCTCATTGTCTCACCTGGTACTGCAGGCCCGTACAGAGGACAAGGTAATCGTAGGGAACCTTCTCACCACCAGACGTACGGACATATTTGGACTTCCTGTTGATGGCCACCATCTTCCCAGTCACCACAGTGATTCTGGTGTGTAGAGGCATCTGGGCCAAGTCTCTGCTGCTGTAAGCATGACTGCAGAAGAGAAGAACACTGAGGAGACTTAGATTCTGCTGGAAATGTTTTTCAAGAAGCTAATTTTCAATTAAGTAAACCTGCTGTTGTGATGCCAGCGTCACCACTGCTGACCAGGACTTTAAGTTTGATTTTTTTATGGCTTGCAAATGCATTTCACACAAAGATCATAATGTTTTGGACATAACCAGCAGCTCACTCTTGACTTAAACTAAACTATACTTAAAATATTACAGCTACTATTGGATGGATTGTCGTGAAATAATTGTTCCCTATTCTGATGAAAACGTCTGTGGTGCATGAACAGGTGCTAACATGCGCGTGTGCATGAATGCGTGGTACATTGAAGGGTCCTGGTTTGAAGGCTTGAATGTATGGTCACCATAATCTATAGCACCATCATCAGGCATAACGATCACTTTGTCCAGTGCCTTCATAACACTTGACTTTCCCGCCAGCCTCAGCTGTACTCTGTGTTTAATGCTAATTAGCGAATGTTAGCAGGGTAAAATGCCAAAGTAAGATAGGTGAATGTGGTAAATGTTTTATCTGCTTCACTTTATCATGTTAGCATTGGCACTGTGGGCATGTTAGCATGCTGATGTTAGCATGTAGCTAAGTACAGCTGCACCTCACATATGAGCTGTTAGCATGGCGTGTTCTATAAATATAGAAAGTTCTACAAATTTTTTGAGTTTTTTATCAGTGCATTTTCATTATGGAGTGAATGCAGGAGAGACATTTTATTTCTAGGTTTTTGTGTGTGGAAATTGTATTCTCTTTCTCTGTTCTCTTTCAGATTTTTAAAGAAATATTACTTTGTAAACTTATGGGAGTTCAGCTAACTTTAATTACAATGTGAGGCGATTTTTTTATAAGCCTTCAGGGGTTATTGTGTATTTCTCCTCTTTAGTTTTAGTGCATGCACAAATAAATAACTAAAAAAATACAAAAATACTCTTATTATATATTATATTATAGTTATATTTATTTAATTACAATCTGGAAAATCATTCAGGCTAAGTAATATTTCGATATTAGAAGGAATGCAAACTTTTATTATTCATATTTTCATCTAAAACATATCATTATGTTGTGATTTTTGCAAGGATATGTAGCAACAAAGATGTTTTCTTAAGTCTTAAGTCTCTTAAGTCTTCAGCCCTAGTTTATACTGTATAACTTAGTGGAATTAAGAACAATAACTGGCCAATTTATTGACCTCTGGGGTAAATTAATGTGCATGTGAACAATGATTTGAGTTTAATTACACATAAAATAATTACACAGGTTAAATGTTTTCAGACGTTCTCATGGTATGTTGAGAAATGTCTCAGTTATATAACGTAAGATGCCAGAACATAATTTTCCATTTTTATGAGTGTGTTGTTCCGTTCACTCACCTTGTGGACAGAAACCCGACGTCCTTGTGGTTGTAGTCGCTGGGGAAACCGTGTGTCGAGATGAGGGTCAGGTTGTTGAACCTCAGGTGAGGGCTGCGAGAGAACAAACAACACTGAAAAGCTGCATGAGTGCTTATTCACAGAAGCCGCTGAATACAGACGCAGAGCGAGAGGAATGTTTTCTGGGGAAGGACGACTAGCAACTGATTCATCCGGTGACATGCTGCAGCATTTAGAGAGCCTGACTAATGTCAGCCATGTCAAGAGAAAAATAAAGAACACGTAATGAAGCTCCTGACATTACTTTATGTAACAGGAGGGTCTGAATCGTACATGAACGCAGTGATACGTATGAAAAGATGCGTGGCCCTGCACTCTTTATATATTAGCTGCTGCTGCTAATATAAAGAAAAATGAGCTCAGAAAAAATCTGAATGATGAGTTAGATCAGATCAAGGATTAGCTCAGAAGAAATGTGTCTCTTCATATAGGCAAAACAGAACTTATTTTATTTGGAACAAGGCCGAAGATTAGCAAGTTACTGTCTTTGACAGATTTTTTTTGCACGCACATGTTAATTATCTCAGGTGCTTCTGAGTAAAAAAATTAAGAGAGCAACACAGGTCCTGGTGAAGGTGGATGACAGAACTAGTTCTGGGGGAGAAAAGCCCCTATAATTAAAACGTTTAAAGGCACTGGACATATACAGAACAGCCACACAGGTGATTTTTACTCATCCTGACTGATTTGACTTCTTCTCAGGTCTGTGTGGGCGTAAACAGATTGTCTGATCAACATCTCTCTCATCGTCCTGTTAGACATGGTTGGAATTATGGAGGAGCTGATCGAAAACTCCTGCTTATATAACTCAAATATCACTCACTCTCGCACAGCCAGACTCCTTTGGCAAAATCAGTCATTTTACCTTGCAGAACACAGGAGTTTGCAGTCTGCCGCTGCCTCGACTGGTTAGTTTCTTTGTGTTATTGTGTGACTTCTGTGAATCAGAACCAACCTTTTATAGCACAAAAATCGCACAATAACACGAGGAAAATAAATAATCGAGGCAGCAGGCTGACCAACAACTTCTGTGTTCTGTGAGGTAAAATTAGTGATTTTGCCAGTGGAGTTTGGTTGGTTTGGAGAGAGCGATATCTGGCTTATATAAAACAAATTAAAAAAAATTTTAGTTGGGCTCAAAACTCAAAAATCTATTGCTGAGCGCCCTGAATTTACATCGTCTCAGCTATTTTTTTACAGTGTTGTAGGTAACAGACTGACTATGGACATGTAAATCCAAAATTATTATAAATACTGATTCTCATTGATATGAGTGTCTGCTGGTTGGTCTCACAGGTATGTCCCCGTGTTGTCCAGTCGTACTGCTGGTGAGTGATATAACACAGCAGTCATTCAACCTATATCCAGTCAGTTCAGCAGCATTTTGGAGCCTGGCGCTGTAGATCTGTGCCGGCGGGCGTTAATTTAGCAGGAAACTGAGATAAGAACAGCGCAGGAGGCGATCAGAGGCGTCAGTGTGATAAGGCTGAACACTGCAAGGTACACACTCGCTTATTCAGTGGACGAAGGAGCCGGAGCTGCTGTTATCAGCTGTTTAATGTCCTGTAGGCCTCCACAAAGGAGGTGATTTGCATCACAACAGATGTTGTATACTGTGGACAGTAAACACACAGAGGTAGGAGGACAGCTCAGGATGTTTCATGATCAGGAACCACACATGCATCAGTCAGCTGGAGAGAAGATTTACACCTGAGAACATTTCTGTTCTCTGAGATTTCAGTCATCGATTCACCACCTGAGATTTAGTTTTGTTTTACCATGTTTAGTGTTGTTGTTTAAAATATCCTGTATGTCTTTAAGTAGGATGACTCAAAGTCAAGTCAGTTTTAGCACCAAATCATAACAGAAGTTATATGAGGGCACTTTTCATTTGGAGCAGATCTACACTGTAATCAAGAGTTCTCACCATGAGCGAGCACTTGGTGACAGTGGAGAGGAAAAACGCCCTTAGGCAGAAACAGGAAACAACACACTGCAGTAGATTTGAGCCTAAATCAAACTCTTAAGTTTTTAAATAAACTTAAAAGTTTTGCTGACCTATAATCTTTAGTTGAGATAATTAACTTTCCTTCTTTAGATAAATTTGAGTCTTTGAGTTTTAGAAACTAAAAAAAATTCAAACATTGGTCAGAGTGAGCTGCGAACCTGACTTGTCTTGAAAAATTAAATAGTTTTAATGGAAAATATAAAATATTACTTCTACGAATTTATTCAGAATTTTTTTTAATTTTGTTCTGAGTTTCTGAAAGTTTTTAAGTTGATCTAAAGAAGAAAAGTAAATTATCTCAACTAAAGATCAGAAATTAGTAAAAAAAATATTTTCAAAACTGAGTTGGACTCAAAGCTGTTGAAATCTATTGCAGTCTGTTTGAGTTTTCTGAACTTTACCTTTAAATTATTCAGAATTGATGATTAGTTTTCTGTCGAGCAACTGATGGACTAATTAAATAATTGTTTCTTTACAAGTTGTATTACTGACTTGTAGAGAGCAGAAAAATGAGCATGTGTAAAAATGGAAATGTGATAGGATCTTTTTCCAATAACATCTCCAGATTTATCAATCAGAGTATGAAGTAAAGAATCCTGGAGTGTCATCACTCAGCGGTTTGATCCTTGATGTTGATGTGAACAACAACAATAATAGCGATCAGACGTCGGACAATGAGCGCAGTCAAACTTTCCTTGTTAATCTGTGCCAGAAGGTGGATTTATGCTGCAGCACTGAGGCATTAAGGCCCATTATTGGTGTCTGGATGTGCCTGAATCAGAAGCTGTGGATTTTCTCTGTTATCAGCCGGTGACAGACGGCCGCGGTGACCCTGCAGCCTGACCGCGGCGAGCAGAGGGCCGCGCCGCCGCAGAGCTCTTTATCTGTCTGACCCCGTCCCAGCCGGTAATGGAGTTGGGGGGGTGGTGCTGGTGCTGCTGGGCCGGATTCAATGAGCACATGGAAAGCTGTGTCGGGGTGGGGTGGGGGGACGTTTGGGCAGGGCTGATAAGGGGGGCCCCAGCAGGCCGAAACTGACCCATCATTCACCCTCTCAATGCGTCGCCGCCTCACCATTAGTTCAGCGGACACTAACTGCCTCATTAGTCAACTCATTAGTGACAGCAAACACAGATCGCTGCAGCAGATCCCTGACGGAGGGAAACAGTGGAGTGGCTAATTAAAGGGGGCCAGCGCTGGCCCCGCTGAATGCCAGGCCTCAGACAGCTGCGTGCGCCCGCCCTGCCACCGCCGCCGTGCCAAGCTCGCCAGCGCTGAGAGCCGCGAGATCTCGCTCGCACAAAACAACGACCCCGGTTGCCTGGCAGCTATCGGCCGGTTCTGAATCAGCAGCCCTGCTCTTCTTATTATCTGCCGGAGCGGTTAATCTCACAAAGGCAGGACGAAGGCAAACATGTAAGACGTCCGACCCAGAGTCAAGTGACATTTCCACAGATTGGATTCCTGCAATAAAAGCCGATAAAGAAATGAAAGAGAAGCCTCATTGTGGAGCTGTTCTCCCTGGGTTCAGGGTTTCTGTGGACACTGGAGTGTTTCTCTACAGACACATCAGAGTCTGTGATAAATATGATCATGTGAATACTTTTACTATTTCACCTCCTGCATTGTCTGTGTGCACTTCACTGCTCCACTGTGTTTACTGGTGCTTGGAGATAAAACTGATGGTTCTTCTGTTACCTGCCTGTGATACACATACAGACACTAACTGACACATTCACAGACAGTGTTTCCTCTCCTTAGAAAAGTCCTGGCTGGGTTTAATTTGAGCTTGGTGTTGGTATTGCTTCCATTTACATGACGGGTATCAAATGAAATACTCTGTTAAGGGTTCAGTGTTAAGGTCAGAAATAAGGTTGTTGTTTTTTTTTGTCATTTTATTTTGCTAAAGTAACGGTCTGCTGAGTGACAACCACTGCTCTGTAACACACTCTCATCCAGTGAACAACGAAACATACAACAGCCTGCAGAGTCAGACTCTTTGCTCTCTTTTCACGCGGTGAATCAAAGATTTACTTCGATCAAACCAGAGTTGGTGATTGTTGAAAGAGAGGACAGACTAAGTGTGTTTTACGAGGAGCTAATGAGTCAAGCCCATCTTAGCTTCAGGTTACAGTTAAGCTAGTTAGCTCTCGGCTGGTAAAAGAACAGCTGTTAGTGCCACCTTTGATTTTTACTGTTATCATCGGCTAAAATCAACACTGCTGTTAGTGCCATGGATCATGTTAGCTGGTGAAGTGATTTTGCAAGCTAGCCGACTACACTCACTCAGATAGTATTTTGCCAGTGATAAAGTTAGCGAGCAAGCTAAGGTTAGCCAGACAGCTGCAACCCAACCAGCCAGATCAGCCAGTCTGGATCATCAACTCAAAATAGTATTTTGCTACATTAGCTAGCTAGCAATTTAGCTGTGATAGCAAGCAAGCTAATGTTAGCTATCATTAGCCATCTAAAATCACAATATCACATGATATTTCACACGCTTTGAAGTAATACGTTTTTTTATTTAAATAACAGTCAAACTTGTACATATTATTTCGACTTTTTTAAATATTATTGTCAATTTTCTATTCTTCACATATGCTTTTCTGACTCACTGTATTTGCCTTAATCTTTATTGATATTTTCACTCTATGTTTGATGTTATGCACCTACATCTCACAGCAGGTTCCTTGTGTTCCTTGTATATTACTTCCTGAGATAATGTTAACTAGTGTTGCATATTGTTGGTGCTGTTGGTACTATTGATTTTTATGGCTGTATTTCTCATGATAACTTTTTAAACTGATTTTGCTTATTGATTTGGTATTGTTTGTATTTTCCATGGTCAAATCTCAGCTTCACTGTAAATGAAGGTGACCCTCAATGATTTCTCGGAGGATCTTAAATAAAGGTTGAATTGTTTAGAAGAGAGGGCAGCTGGGAACATAAATGTGCGCTTTGTATTTTCATTCTGAGTCTTTTACACAGACTGTTACAGACAACTAAGAAATTTGTGGGAGATTCCAAAACAAATCGAATTAAAACATGTAAATTGCTTCAGATTCTGACACCTTTAACTTGTTTTTAAGTTTTTAAGAAGTGCATCGTTTTACTTAATGTTGTGCTCACATGGTGCTTATTCCTAAATAAAAGATAATACTGGTGTATATTTTTTTATTGTCCATAAATCCAATGAAAAGACAACGTGTCTGTGGCTCTCAGCTCTAAGCCCATTAGTTCCTACAGAAAACATAAATCCTCAAAAAAAGGTCACATTTGGTGCTGGTGGGTGTTTCTGGCAGCAGACTGTTGTGTGCTCTGTTCTTGATGGGAACTTGGAGATGACATGGTACGTACACAATGCACAGATGGTGAAAAGTGTGTGTGTGGGGGGTTAACAGAGGCCCCACAGCAAATTATTGCCCCGGGGCTCCTTATGAGCTTAATCCGGCCGTGGTTACAGAGGAAGATGAAAATGACAGAAAAGGCCCGGATATACACAGTTTACTGGGCGACTCACCAGAAACAAAGCACCTCCAGGAAAGATAAACCTGTGTCTGACGCCCCCACCACCACAATCCTGGCATTAATGGTGACCTTTGGCTCCATGGTTAACTTTCTGCTGATGAGACTGAGAGCAAATGGTGCCTGGGAGAGAGAAAACAGAGAAAGAGGACAAGCAGTCAGATTAACAAAAAAAGATGTGGAGGGTATTTGTCACTCCCAAAATGACTGGTGCCATTTTCTGAAAATTAAATCATCCATCAAATGCGTGTAGACTAAATTATTAATACACTAAAAGCATTAAAAAATTATGTGTCCAATTTTTCCCATTTGAACATCGCAGGATGAAGCAGGAACGAGCTTTCATTAAAGCACTTAATCTGCCTGCTGAGGAGACCGTCCAGCTCTCAGCCAAAAACCTTTATCGTATGTAACGTTTAAGCAAATCTTACACTCTGGAAATCTGTGCCAAGTTGAACGCCGTCCTTTCACAGGTGGTTGGCAAATTCAGATTTTCCAAATGACCACAGGAGATAAAAGAAGCTAAAGTAGATCTCCTGAGGCTGAGATATTTCACAACAGAATCCAGCTGACTGAAAAAGGATTTATCTATCATCATTTTATGAGCTGAAGCACTCAAGTGACTAAAGAGAAAAGTTCTGCATCTTAAAACCTCTCAAGGCTTTTATTTTTCTTCAAAATTTTGTTCTACATTAAATTTGGCAGTACCATCAAAAATCATTGTCTTTTGTTGGATTTTTTTGGGACATTTAGAGAGATGTAGGGGGATGTCAGGAAATGAGGAAACAGATGGTTTCCAGTGAGTTCACAGGTCATTTTCTTGTGTGCACAGCTCTGCTTCTGACTGGCCTACAGACTTGTTAAATCCATCAAAAGTCTGTGTTGAGACTTCTAGACATGGACTTACACAGTTTAAAGGAGAACTGCAAGATTTTGCCACCTGCCAAAATCATACTAACATACTGACCGGCAACAAAATCCAGAGACAACAAAAACATGGCGGTTTCAGGAGAGATGTCAAGCAGGGGAGGAGTGAGCAGGAAGTCAGGCATCAGAGAACCAGAATATTTTCACATCCAACTTTGTGAATGAAGGATTTATTTCAACCAAACCAGAGAGAGAAAAGAGAGAAACTTGATATCAGAAGGTGTACAGCTGTATTTTTGTTTAATAAGGAAAACTTATAGATTATTTCTATATTTTATTATATTTTATTTTTTGTTTCAATTTTCACTTATTCCTGCAATTTCATTGCAAAAAGGGACTGATATCACGCAACGTAACGTAACGTAATGCAACGCAATGCAACGCAACGCAATGCAACACAACGCAACGCAACGCAACGCAATGCACACAACGCAACGCAGCGCAGCGCAGCGCAACGCAACGCAACGCAACGCAACGCAACGCAAACATAATGTGACAAAACATAACACAACTCATTACAAAGTAATGTTATTTAAGTAACTGTTAAATTTAAAGTCAAAGTTGATCATTGGTTTCACAAAAGACATGAACCCTGGTCTCTAAATGACAGAACAGGTTGACGACCATATTGAGCTGTCATTATGAAAGTCAAGTAATGTATCATAATGCAGTGTAAATAAGTCAGTGTTGATCATGGGGCTTCACAGGGGGTATGAACTGGTCTCCTGGATCAAAGTCCTGTGTTTGACACATCCATCCACCCTCAGCCTGTACAGACTTTCTCACTCCTGTCATTATTGATGCAGCTACAAGACGTCACCACCAAACAACAAACGTAAATGTCGTAATAAGCTGCTTGCACAGATGACCTACAGTATATGTCAGTGTCTCTGGTGAGGATAGGCTGTCACTGCAGTAAATGCAGCTTCACATTCTAATGAGATGAAAACACTGGGATCAAACGTGTGACCTGACTGTTGAGGAACACTTTTCCACAATAATTACAGAAGAGTCCCGCAGGAATTAGTCGAACACTGCTTTCTAATTTCCTAATTCCTCCACCGCCGAGTGTCTCTGGTCCGCGCCCTGTGATCGGAGGCAGCTAATGGCTCCTTCATCATCTATAATTAGGCAGATTGGCCCCACAATGCACCTTGTTGGATGAAAACAGCAGTGAGGGGGAAAAAAAAGGGGGAAACCCGAGGGTGAAATTAACCTTTGTGTAATATTCAAATAATTTCCACACAGGCCTGTGTGCCTGACATCTGTCACATACTGAGCGCCGACGTGGCTCAGGGTTTGATGAGCAGGAAAATAAAAGAGCATATGATAACTATATGTCAGCACGCTTTAGAAAAACAAGTGATGTCATAAATATTTTAATAGTAACAATAAAGCAAAAGCAGTTAATACTTTAGTGCTGACTCATACTCATGAACATGTTCCTCAATTTGAAATGTAAAACTGCAAAAACATTTTTTCTTTTTGATACTTTTGAACTTTTACTTTTCATTGTCTCACGTCAAAAATGACCTGCACAGCCACGTCAGTGAGAGTTTCTGTGATACTGTGGAAAGATATTTTAGCCTGATGAGCTTCATTAGAGTTGTGACGTCCTACTAAAGTCGTGGACATGAAACTCGTCTGGTTGATTCAGAAGTACAAAACATAAAAAAAATGTGAAGTTGAATGAAAAAAGAAAGGGGAGAGTTTTGGTACAAAACATCCAGTGACAGAATTTTCACAGGAAATTTTGATTTGTGATACTTGCAACAAGCTAAATCTTAAAATGAAAAGGTCGCAGTGTGGTTGGGTCTAAGCAACAAAACTAGGCGAGGTTTAGGAAAAAGTTCTGTTCTGGAGTTCTGTTAAAATAAAATTTCCCCACTGTGGGACTAATAAAGGAATATTCTATTCTTCTGTTCTATTCTATTCTTCTATAAGTATGTTCCTTGATTTGAGCCACCAAAGTCATGTGACAAAAGTCACGTGACTTACTTGACTTGAAACATCCAGTCAGAACTTTCTGCTTTTTGTGACACCAGCAACAAGCTAAAGCCAAAGATTTGTTGTTAAATTAAACTAATTGTAACCATTTGGCAGCTGACTTTAAAGCTGGGCATACACCGTTCGATTTTATAAAAGTTGTTGTTTAATTCCAGCTCCTACTGTACGAGTACATCGTCTGCGATGTAAAACCAAAGCTCATGATTTATGTGCTCACACTGTATTGTCAGATTGTCAAGCTGCAACCTGAGTGCTCACACTGAAAGTGTAAAATAGAAAATAAAATAAAAGTTTATATTTTTTTTTAAAAGAAAATAGAAAAGGAAGAGCAGAATCAGTACAAAAAAAAATTATTAATAATTATAATTAATAATAATTAATTACTGCTCAATACATCTTTAATCAAATAAATTCTTAATGGCGGTGAATCAATTAATGAGTCATCATTAAAATTCCTAGTCCATGTTTTCTGTCCATGTCACCATGGCACTTTCAGACGCTCTGTATACCACGTTGTGCAGGTGCAGTGACAAAAAAAGACACTGAACTCAGGGAAATGACTTGTGGCTCCGCTTCAACTGTGCCGACCAACATTTCTGACACGTCAGAAATTCATCTGAACGTCCGACAGCCGTTTAGGAGCGGCTGATTTGTCCTCGATTCCCCTGCACGATGCACAGCAAACAACACCCAACGAATCTGAAATTCAGCCTGACTCTGAAGTTATGTGGCTCAAACAGCGGTTCAGAAACTGACTCTAATCGTGCAGAATATAACATTTTGAGTATGAATTTAATGGATGAATTCAGCAACTGTGGCATGTACCTGTATTTTATTCTCAAATGCAACAACAAAACACTGAAACAACAAAACCACAAAAAGCTGGACTGTGAGATACACTTAGAGGAAAATGTTACTGCTTATCATTTCCTATAAATGTCATCCATTAAAGCAATTTTAGCAGAACAATATTTGCAAAACACATCAGATAAACAATAATTTTTAAGCTGTGTGTCATGCAGATGCTGCATTCTGACATTTATTGAAAATGAGTATTACTTTACATGCTAACACCCTGTGCTTGTTATTGCATGTAGACAAATTAAATGCCTCCATGCATCCATCTGAATACTGCAGGAATTAACCAGATGAGGTATTCACTTGAACAAAGCTCCTGCCTCATCTGCATGCGCGGTGGAGCAGGTGCAGCAGCTCTTATCACGCTGGAGATGCCTCACCTTCCCTAAACACAATGACCGCCGCTCTGTGTAATATGATCCTGTATTGACAGAGAGGGAACAGGTGCTTTAAATTTGATTAATCATCCCGAGGCCGACATCAGGAGGCAGAGGCGAAGCTCGCAGGCGAAGCTCTTATCTGCACGGAAGCCTGGAAATCATGACCGCTGCGTTACCGAGGTGAAGAGGGGCGGGTTGGGTTTGATGGAGTGAAATGAACATGTGAGTGAACACGGTGACGCCTCGCGCTGCTGTACATGTGGTAAATATCTGAAGTGCAGGACATGAAAATAAATCACAGCCACATTAAGATCAGTACGGAGGCCCTGAGAGGCAAGTGAGAAAAACAAGCTGGAGATCCAGTTAAACTGTTTTCGTCCCTGCGTGTTGACTTAAGAATAGGTGATTTTGCCATTGTTTTGAGAGTTTCTGAGACCTCAACAACACCAACATAATCAACACTTTACTGAAAAACCTGTTTGTAAAAAAGCTGCAATCTGAGCACCAGCCGGCCAAATCCAACATGGCTGCTCTCACGTAGTAACTGTAACTTGAAAAAGTTACAGTAAAAATAGCAATATTTCAATCTGGATATTTATTGCATTCAAACTAAAAACCTAAAATTACTTAATATTTTGTACTTTATTTTATAGTAAAATCATGCTGAAAATGTGAGCATCTGATATCTCCAAAACTCAGCAACTCACACATAAACTCACAAAAAAAAAAAAGTCTCGATGGATAAAAGCACCACAGGCCAGGGGAAAAATATGTATATTTGTTTTGGGGTGAACTGACAGTTACCCCTGAGGGAAAGAGACACACCTGGGTACTGAAAACACTTTTAGAGATTCAGGGCTGAAGTAAAAACATGTACCTTCAAGTGTTTATAGCTTCTCGCTCACCTCTCCTCTTATTTTATTTATATATTTATTATTTTTTTATTTACTTATTCATATGTCCTTATTTTTCCTTCTGTTCCCTCTTGTCTCTCTCTTGTTTTTGCCCCTTGTAATGTTCTGTACAATCAATATTATCAATCTGTTAATGCCAGTATGTTTAATTTACATTCTTTTTTTTTTAACATTTTTATGATAGTACACTGATTGTTACAACCATGCTGTTGCTCTAAATATTCTGTGCAAAACCATAAAAATAAACTTGGAGGAAAAAAGGGGGGGGAAAGTGTTTACAGCTGTTCTGAGTAGCTTCACTCAAAGGCAGGTAGGAAAGCCTGCCATTATAAAGGAGCGAGTTACAATAATCAATAATAAATGGGGATAATAATAGTGCATACTGAGCCAGGCTCTCCTCACAAGCAGCCACGATGCTGCACTCAAGAAAAGTGACAGACGTAGTTTTGTGAAGAATAAGAAAACAGAGAGAGAAGTTCAGATCTACGTGCTTTCTCAGCTTCACACACCTGAACAACTGCTGCATGAAGTGTTTGTCAGAAAACTTCCTGTGACTCAGCCCTCTGAGTTCTGCTGTGTCAAAGGTATGTAAGGTAAGGATACTGACACCTGAAGAGCTCCTACACGACTCAAACTTCATACTTCTGTGATCCTCCAGGAATATGATTCATGATATGATTGAGAATCTTCCCTCTCTGACTCTGATTCATTACTCAGTGAGGAGTAATGAATCACGGATCAGAACATGTAAGGTGTCCTGGTTTAAAGCTAAAGATTTTTCAGATATTTTGTGCATTTTCAGATGTTATTTTGCGTCTGTGAAGGAGACCTGTAGTTTAACGTAATGATGAGTAAACAGTCTCTTGTATCATCCAGCCCCTCCACAAAGCTGCGATCGCAACAACTGACACAAATTCAACCGATGTGAATTCAACCCTGTGAATTCTGCAGTTTTGTCCGATCACAGCAACTTTTCCACAAATTTGACCAATCATGGTAGCTTCCTGCGAGTTCCTCCAATCACAGCAAATGACATGCATGTATGTGTCAATGAGCCGACTCAATGTTTTACTATTTCATTTTTTAATTTATTTTTTTATTTTTTATTTTGTCAAAGGTCCTAAAAAGAACACAAGGTTTGTCATTGTTACTGACATTTATCGACGCTCTGCACACTTTTATGTTTCATGATTTTGTGCTGGTTTGACTGAGTCTGAGCTCATGAAGAGGGGCCTGGGAAAATAGCATTTTGGCGCTAAATCATTTGTACTTGAAGACATAAGGAACAGTACTGGGAAGCTACAGAGTGATACAAAAACCCCAAAAAATTAATGGCCCAAATTTCTTCAGGAAATGTTGCCTTTTAATATGTACAAATTTGATCAAATCAACACAACTTTATTTAAAATTTTGTTAACTGTTGTTAAAGATTAAAAAAGTGCAGCTACTCTGTGTGTGTTTCTTGTTTTATTTCGTTTTTTATTTGGATGGGTCGGACGTGGGCAAGAGGAGGGACAGAGAGAGAGAGAAAAAAAAAGGAGAATTACTGATCCTGCTTTTGATTTTTTTCCATTTTTGTTTTCGGAGTTACAGGCTTTGATTTAGGGGTTACAGGTAAGCTACACTGTGTCGTATTTGGAGTGTTGGTTTATTTCGTTTTTTATTCGGCTGGGGCAGATGTAGGAAGTGGAGGGGTGGAGAGAGAAAAACATACTAGGAGAATTGCTTATCCTGCTTTTGATTTTGTTCCATTTTTATTTAGAATTTAAATTGTGAAAAACATAATTTTAAATTAAATGGGCAAGTTTTTTTGTTTGCCATGTTTTAGTGTGAAACAAGCTGTTTTGAAATGCTCTGTACAGAGTAGAAAATAAAATGTGATGTGTTCATTCCATCATACTGTTTTCTGTGCTGGAGTTTCTCCTTCATACCTTTAAGTGAATCACATTCTGTGTCACTCTGAGCTTTTTCTCTTTAGAAACAGCGCCGTCCAGTGGTCACATTAACTCCCTGCTGTGCTCCCTCTGTCAGCAGCTAATCTACATTCCCTGGCAGGCTGCTCCCTGTCAGCCAGCTGCTGCTGTGCCCACCTGGTCCTCGGTGATCTGCCTGGAGGGGGCGTTGATGCCAAGCTCCTCCAGCGGGTAGATGATCTGGCGTCGCGGGCGGACAGGGACCGCGCAGTTGAGGACAAAATCCAGATGGTGGACGCAGGAATTCTGGGTGCAGAAGAAGAGGGCAGGATGTCAGTGAGCTCAGAGAGAGAAAAAAAAATCCCCTCGGAGGTTAAACAGCAGCAGTGTGGGGGGGCTCTGGAGGCAGCAACAGAGTGATAATGAGCTCCGGTGAAGAGGTTAGATGATGCAAGCTTTACACCACTGATGTGAGCTGCCTGGAAAACATCACCTAATGCTTCATCCACAGCCTGATCAGAGCTAATTCTCTGCTTATCTTCTGCCATTATTCTATTTGCACATCATCATCTCCCAATCTGCTGCTTGTTTGTGGAAGGTAATTAGCAGAGGAAGTGGAGCCCTCTACACGTTGAGGAAATGTCTTATTATGGTGTGGAGAGGTGGAGCTGGCAGCACTGTCGGCACCTGCTGCCCCGACCCCGGGGACAGCAGCCTGCCGAGGGCCACACGCTGCAAAAAGTGACCTGCTTAAAGCCGCAGCGTTTTTACATGAACAAATCCATCTGTGTGATCAGCATTAACAGCTACAGGAGACAGGTTTCCTCCTTTTCAATATCTGAGATTATGTAGATTTGGGGCCCTATATTCACACACAGCGGATGACGCCCGTGGCACAGGTGGCTTTGTTATCTTACACTGGTGCAATTGTCATTTTAGCCTCTAGCAAATGAACTTGCACCTCGTCTGTGCAGCCATGGGCAGGAGGTCTAAAAATGAAGGTAAAACGAAGATGTGGCCAGGCGTGTTAGCTATCTTGTGCTCAGCGCATTGGAGACGAAACCACTTGTGCCTTAGACTGGCAGGTTTAGACCGGCTAAAACCTGGTCGAAGCTCAAAGTCTGTGGCGCAATTGGTCTGCCTGCACAACATAGCACCCGGCGCGTTTAGAAGCACACACACACGTCTCCACAATCACAAAACACCTTCATTTATGTAAAGCGTCCACATTAGTGTGGATTACTAAAGTGTCCTTTGAACATATTTTCTATATTTTCAACCACACTTCAAATAATCAGAACTATCCCTTTAAGAGCAGATTTCAACATGTCTTTCAATGTTTATCAAAACAAAAAGCATATTTTCTATCAGGTTTTATTGTTTTGCACAACTTTTTTTGTAGATGTAGCGAAGAGAATAAACGGTATGATCTGTGATTTTTATCAGTCAGATGTATAAACGAATCAGGTGACCACTTTGTATGTTCTGGCATCTTGCGGTGCCGCCATTGCTGCAGTGGCGAATCATGTCCGTCACTCACGGTGTGTGCTGATTGCGTCTAGAGGGGAGCCCCAAATTTCCAAATATCACTAGATTTTTCATGGTTTCGGTCAAAATGTTCACTCTCACGACATCTTGCAGATCTGGGGTTCCCTTCTAGTCTCTGTGTCTGCTGACAGTGACAGATGGATAACTGGACTGATGATGTTAAACAGTGACCCTCAGTAACTGATGAAGGTTCCTGTCAGGATGGAGATATTAATGTTCTTAAAATTTTACACAGTAGGTAGACGCTGTCACTTTGTGAAAACAGACAGAGATGGATAATGGAGGGGAAAAAAACAGACCACCTCCGCTACGTTTAAGTGATGAAATACTGTGTAATTAAAAAATCTATATGAATTCACATTTTTCATCAGGTATTCAATATTTTCAGGAACAAAGCTCCTTTCTGTTAATATTTTTGATCCACTCTGACACATGGTGGTCCTCTGTACACTCAGTGAATCTCTGTAGAGTCTCTGCTCTCAGACAGCAGCTCTCTTCATCAAGTAAAGGTTTGTGTATTTTGCACTCTGTTTTTGTCCAGAGTTGGAATTTGAGCAGCTGAATTGCACAGGTTCTTCCAGACATTCTAGGCATTGTTGTCAAAAGTAACGCTCCATAAAAAGCAGGTGTTAACAATGGCGTCTTGTTAACCTCTGATACTTTGCCGGATTAGTCTACACACTGTGTAGCAGGCATATGAAAAAGTGCCTCCTCTGTTTTAGAAAACTTGATTTATGACTTTTTGAAGGCTGAAACAACCCCACTGCAAAAAAGCTGCAGCAGAATAGTGAGTTTCTGAGAAGTAAACTTATTGGTTAAATAAGTTCTCTCATAACCATAAGTGATGGGAAACATCACTGTAAATTTAGGTTGAATAAAACCCCAAAGCACATGGCTGTACCTAATGTCTTTTTAATTTTTTTTAACATCTGAAGCTTCTATTGAGATCTTAAAATGAAGCTTTTAATGCTGTTTTAATGCTTAATGTTGTCATATTTTATGACATCATCACCCTAAAATAAATATAAAACCCCTCAAACATCATCGCTTTTTATTGAATTTAACGTGTATGTTATACAAATTAAAACTTTATAAATGAGAAATTCATTCTAGGTCTGCAACTAATAATTATTTTCATAGTCGATTAATCAGTTGATCATAGTCTCCATTAATCGATAAATAGTTGCTTGTTCTAAAATGTCAGAAAATTGCAAAAAATGTCAGTCAATGTTTCTCAAAGTCCAAGATGACGTCTTCAAATGTCTTGTTTTACTCACAACTCAAAGATATTCAGTTTACTGTCAGAGAGGAGGAAAGAAACCAGAAAAATATCCACATTCAAGAAGCTCAAATCAGAGAATTTAAAGTTTTAAACAATGTACACATTTAAATGCTGTATAAAAGGTGTACTGTAGATATAAATCTTAAATATGCAGAATTCATTCTACAGTATTTTATTTATTTGGGGACCCAAATAAAATGTCCTGTGACCCGCCTGTGGGTCCCGACCCAGTGTTTGGGAACAGCATCAGTATTAAACTGAGACTGTTTCATAACCAGTCAAAAAATCCTTTGAAGAAATCACAAATTCCAATTTTCTCTCTATTATTTTGGAGCCTATTTTTTTTATATTCATCCAAACTGTGTCAAGAAAATTCCTAAAAGTGAAAGTGCCACTTCTGTCTGAGTGACGTGTTCTCATGATATTTCTTGCAGCGAATGAACTGAGGGTCATCACACTAATGACAATGTGTATCTGAGCAGACATGCACAGAGGCTGGAAGGGGCCCAGCAGCAGTGAGGGGCCAGTGAGGGCCTGAAGGTCCCTGTGCACCCACCTCCTGGCTGTGGTCGGGGGGGTAGACTCTGTGGTGCAGGCAGGATTTGTGAGCCAGCCGGAGGACCTCCTTAAACAAGTGTTTGGTGAAGTGCTGGAAGGAGGGTTTGAGGACAAAGTGGCGAATCTGAGCGTGCTCCTCGTAGCGGTGATGGCTGAAATAGATGAAGTTCTCGATGTTGTAGTGGGCCCGAATGTACTCGACGTCCTGACAAAAAGATAATAATGGAGTCAGTTTTCTGGAGATAAACTCCATTTGATTTGATTTAATTTTATTTTGTTTTATATAGTTCATCAAGAAACAAAAGCTGATGATGATTATAGCATAATTGTTTCAGTGACATCTTCATCACATCAGAGCAACATATTAACTGACCAAGTTTATTCAAAATTACAGTAAAAAAGGATAGAACCTCAGCAGCAGACTTTACTTTACCTAAATCAGAAGTCTGCAACCTTCACTCTCAAAAGAGACATTTTTGGCCAAAAAAGAAAGAAAAATCTGTCTGAAGCCACAACTAATCATTTCTGAGAGAGGTCTCTTTTTTTGGATTTGGCATCCATATCAAAATTTAGAGAAAAAGGCGACGAATCAAAGCACATTTTATTTGACCAAATCTTAAAACATCTTACTGTAAAAGGGAAAAAGTTGAGAAAGCTCAAAATTTCAAGATTTTTTGACTTTTGAGCCCGACTCAAAAGTTTTGAAAAAGTTTCAAACTAATAATGTTTTGTTGAGTTAATTTATTTTTCTTTTTTAGGTTAACTTGAATCTGAGTTTTAGAAACTCTACAAAAAATTGTATTTCAAAACTTGTAGAGTAACCTCACTGAAGTGAAAGTAAATAATGGTTAATAATTTAATATTTTCAATTGCAACCATTTAATTTTCAAGCATCCAAATAATGAATAACAAATCACAAATTTTGAAATACAATTTTCTTTCCCAAGTTCAAGTTTATAATTTTGTTTAGTTTATTTCAAAACTTAAGAGTCTGAGTTTGATTAAAAACTCAAAAATCTAGTGAAGGCAGTTGCCTTGAAATGATTTGTTGTTTTTTGTCGAAGCTACAGGAAGCCAGTGGAGAGCGACAAAAGAGCTGCATGTGGGTCCAGAGCTGCAGGCTGCAGACCCCTGATCTGAACATACTTCTTTAGTTCTTCATGTTGAACAGACAAATAATGATGATTTTTATTTTATTCTTGAAGTTTACTTTTATTCTTAATTCTAATGAGGATCTTAAAGTTTGAAAAGATCCTAAATGTGTCTGAATTACAGGGAAGGAGTTTTTTGCCTCCATACTGCTCGTCACTGTAGATCTGAAGGTTGGAGCCACGTTCACGTGCACATGTACACTGTCTGAACTGGGTGTGTGTGTAGAAGCAGTATGGAGGCATTTCATGTTTTTTTCCCCGTTGTTTTTCATGTTTGAAAACTGGTCACCATTCACTTCCATTGTTTTCTGCAACACTGTTTTCCTGTGAAACTCCAGCAGTGTTTTGTGGACTAAAAAACTAAACCCGACCCTCAATCGGCATGAGGGTGAGTAGATAATGACTGAACTCTCTTTTTTGGGTGAATTAAACCTTTTTTTTTTCTATGTCTTATTTTTAACGTATTTCAATGTCTCTGTAAAGCAGTTTGAATTGCCTTGTGTCTGACTTGTACTACATAAATAAACTTGCTTCAGCACTTCTTGATCTTTAGAAACAACCACCGACCCTCTCAGGTTCATCTGAGGACGACGACCTGTGAACTACTCCTACCTGCTCGTCTCTGATGATCAGGATCCCCACAACCTGACTGTGCACCTGAGCCACGAAGGCCTGCAGCAGCACCCCGTCCTAACAAACAACACAACAAAAATAAGGTAAATGTACATGTTTATATTGAAGTGAATATGAGCTGAATGCACCTTCCTGTATCAGTCCAGTGCCATGAATACTCATGAAGTGGCTGCATTCTCATTTGAGAAGTAATTATCAGTTTTGGAGCTGCAGCAGTGACAGCTGGGGTGTCAGTCAGAGAGGAAAATCCGTTCAACTGAATTCTCACCAATCTGTTCCCTGGCATACGTGTGATATTCCTCGTTATTCCAAGACAACCATCATCAGTGGCTCCAGTCACACCCGATCGTCCAAAACAATCATCATTTCAATTTAAAAGTTAAAGGGCACCCAGTTACAATTTCAACCTTGATATTTTCTCCATTTACTGTTTAAATTAATTAAAATGATTTCCAGACACTGACCACATCACAGCCCAGTTTCTGTTTGGGAGGATAAATTGAATAATATTGAACAATTTATTGAATTTCTTGCATATTTTAGCCGTGGTGGCTAGATCAGCTTCAGAGTTTTAGCTGTAATAGCAGACTGCTAAGACATGAATAAAGAATAAAACAAGCAAAAACCATAAAGAGCGCATACATATATATGTATATATGTATTTATACATATATTCAAGGATAAAACAGGTAGGAATCATGGAGGAACAAGTGTGGAGGTTTGGTTTCATGAAGTAACAGATTCTTTAACCAAAATTTCCTGCATTAAGATACATTAATATGAATCTAGAAAATTACAAATTATGAATAAAATTGATAAAATAATGGCAATCAAACAAAAAAATCATAGTTATTATTGTATACTGTAAAAAAAATAGTTGAGACAACTTAAAATTGAAATAAACGTTTGAAAGTTTTGCTGACCTGTAATCTTTAGTTGGGATAATTTACTCTTCTTCTTTAGATTAACTTGAATCTTTGAGTTTTAGAAACTTTTTTTTAAAGTTTTAATTGAAAATATTAAAAATTTAACATTTACTTTGAGTTCAATTAATCTGTTTCAATGTTTGTCTGATGTCTGCTGTAATCCAAGTCTCCTAAAGCCCCAACATGCCAAGTAGACTAAAAAAAAGTTATTTCCACCATGTTTTTAGTCTGAATCTTCACTGTAGATCTTTAACTTGGAGCCACGTTCACGTGCACACTGTCTGAACTGGGTGTGTGTGGTGTGACTGTGTGCAAACGGCATGTCAGGACTTTGGGAGACTTGGATTACACCAGACTGAGTTTTTACAAAAATTGTTTTTACTGGCAAAAAAATGCAAAAGAGGTATTAAGGTATATTTTAGCCCCAAGTGTCTGAAGTGAACCTGTAAAAGTGAAGGGGACAATGCAGGATTTGGACATCACTTGATAACTTGATTAAATTACAAACATGAAATACTTGATTGTTAGTCTCTACTGGAAAGCAGAATCATGATAACTGCTGTCTGAAAGAAACACAAACAGCATGTAGAGTGACTGAAGGTTAAACACAGGTGTGGTGATACGATACTGACCGAGTCTCTGCGGGTCTCATAGAAGCAGTCTAGGTCCTGCAGCAGGGACTCGTTCAGTCTCAGACTCTTCACCAGATCAGAGACAGCTGGCCGGTCTGCAGCCACAGCTGGCCTCACCTCCACGCTCCTGCAACAACAACCACACCGTTGCCACAAACTTGTAAACTTGCTGCCTGTAAGAAGCAGACACATTAAACTCGTCATCTGTTTGTTTTTTGTTTTTTTTATGGGGTGACTCACCAGAGCCCGGTGCGGTGGAGGACGTAGAGTTCATCGGACAGCGAGCTGGTGGGACGGTGCGGCACCCTGAGGAAGCGCTGCAGCAGCTGGAACTCAGGGGACAGCGTTGGTACAGTGACGATGCACAAGTCCAGGTCCTGACAGACACGAGACATGTTCACTTCACCGAGTAGAGAGGTTCAATATATCACAAAAAAGCTGACTTTCTGATGAATTCTCAGAGATCTTACACGATATAAACTTACCACACCTGAAAATCAACATCATGTCTGTATGACAAATTTAAAATGCTTCCTGATGTGTCCTGTAGGGATTAGGTTCTGGGTATCCTTTCAGATTTCCCAATTCGAGTTGATTCAATTCGATATTGATTCAGTTCATTCAGAAAATGCTGCACACATCAGATTTTATTCATTGATTTTCAACTAATGAATGACTTTTTTTCAAGTCACCAAATTATTTTGTTTGTTTATTAACACTGCAATAAATATTGTCTTTTGGACCTGTCACAGATCTTGCACATATTTTTTTTATATTTATCTCTTGCCCAGAATCAAAAAATCAATATCAGTTTAAGTGGTATAGCACTGTTTTACCTTCCTGTCAGACAGACTTTTCTGACAGGAAACCACTGTTACATAAACCAAATATCACTCTCAACAAAGCCATCAAACTTGGCAAAAACAGTCATAAAGTCAGTCAAACAGTCAGAAAGTTTGTTTGTGTTATTGTAGGACGTTGGTGTTCTAAAGGTTTGGTTCAGATTCACCAAAATCACACAAAAACCCAAACTTAGTGATGAAAGTGGCTGCAGACCAGCAACTCCCATGTCCTGTGAGGTAAAATTACTGTCATGTAAGCCAAATGTCACTCTCTCCAAACCAACCAAACTCTAAAGGTGAAATCAGTCATTTTACTTTGCAGAACACAGGAGTTTCTGGACTGATGCTTCCTTGATTGGTTAGTTTGTTGGAGTTACTGTGGGACTTTGGTGAATCCAAGCTATCCTTTTAAAGCACTACAGTCACAGAAAAACAGAAACGAACTCACTGATGAAGGAAGTGGTAGACCAGCAACTCCTGTGTTCTGCAAGATAAAATGACTATTTTTTGCCAGTGGAGTCTGGTTGTTTGGAGAGAGTGATATTTGGCTTATAAAGCAGTGGTTTCCTGTTAGAAAAGGCTGTCTGACATCAAGGTAAAGATGGGTCAATATTCTAAATATACCGTACACTGAAATTGATACTGATCTTTTCAGGTGTTTAAAAAACATTTTGCTGCTGACCCTGTCCACAGCAGTACATTGCTTAGCTTCCTACACCAGTACTCCTCTCTGCTTCTCTAAACTGGGTGGTGTGTTGACCTCCATCTACTGTAGATAACACACTCACTGTGGAGAAGTACCTCATACAAACACACTTCAAAAAATCCAAACTATCCCTTTAAACACTGCGTGCAAAGATGATACTCACGGGGAAAAGTTTGAATACATATGGAATGAAATCCACTGATCTGGAAGAGAAGAAGAAGAGGAGGAAGGGGAAGTTAAGTGAAAATATGTCTGTGCCAACTTCAGAATCAGAGCTGCCAGAGCTGCTGATGACTGTGGTGGAACAACTGGCCGACCAATCTGGCCTCCGTTTCCAGCTCAACTTCTCGCCTTCAGCTCTGCCTCGCTGTCACTTTAAGCGCAGCTCTCATTAATAACATGCTCACTCTCGGCAGGAAGCGACTCGACTTCATATTCAGTAACAGCTGGGAGGTAAGGCGGTGGTGAGAGCAGCTCAGCGGGAGCCAACTAACAGTCACTCTCCCTGCTTTAACACAGCATATGACTGATGTAACTCTGGACAGCTGCCATCAGCACCGCCTCAAAAATTCAGCCCTGAGCGAGGAAATATTTCAGACAAAAATATGGAGTACTTTTTAAAATACAGTCAGGCTTTTTATTTCTTTGACTCAAAAGAAATTTTGAGTGAGCGCATGTAAGTTATAGCAGGTACCTTACTTCACTTTTGACAGGTTATTTGTGTTATTAAAAATGATTATACATGACTTTTTAGTTTAAATTAGAAAGTTTAGTTCTCTATGCAGTTTAATTTTAAAAAAAACAACGTATTCTTGAAGTTCATCAAAACATATAAGATCAAGTCGCAGAATTGCATGTTCAAGACTATTTAAAGGGACAGTTCACTCCGAAATCAAAAATACATATTTTTCCTCTGGCCTACAAAGGCAGAAAACAGTAACACAGTTTTCAAGCTGAGGAAAACTGTATCAGATGGATAGGATGTAATTCCTTCTTTTTATGTCTTTTTGCTCTCATTTAACCACAAAAACATTTATGTGACCTTTGGAAAAACTTCAAGAAATATGACCGAGGTACCAGATCCATGTATCCACAAACAACACTTAATCACAATGAAATTAATATAATAAACATAACATTTTAACACATTTGAATAAAAAGTCAAGTTGGTCAACTTGACCACACCAAAATATGAATTCTACAAGAGTCAAAAACTGATCAGGCAGTCACTGCTAATTGGCTAATCTAGCATTAGGCTAGTTAGCTTTTTAGCAGGACTTAGCAATATTTACCAAGATGTTAGCTCACTGAAACTGATCATTTATCCATTTACTAAACAGTTAGAGGATAGCTGTGGCTATCACAGGTTAGCTTTAGCAGGATTTGATTGTCTTGCTTTAGCTAGCTGTGAAGTTGACTGCTTGGATTCTTTTTTTTTTATTTTTATGTCTGTTTTGTTTTAACTGCATGTTTAAAATGCTGTTTTCATTTATACTATGCATTAATGTGGGATGAAAAAAAAAAGGTAAATGGCAAAATAAATGTCAACAAGTCAGATTTGCTTTGTGAGCATTTAGGACCTATTCTTTCCGTATCTAAGTGTATCACTGTGCTAGCTCGCTCAGCTGGCGATAATGTTACAGCTCAGCCGAGGAGGACGCCATTAATGTTTGCGTTAATACTCTTGTCACAAACACAACTTTCTCATGATGCACGCTTCCTTCTGCACGGTGATACGGTTGGCGGGTGTAGTTCAGGAGAAAGAAAACAGCTCCTACTGCTCACAACGAGGTCGTCTCATCAAAGACATCTCCACAGCTAATATCAAAAGTGGGCAACTCATTACAAAACAGTCTAGATGGATAAATAGCACGACAGGTAAGAGGAAAAATATGTATTTTTCATTTTGGGGTGAACTGTCCCTTTAAAAGACAAGGCAGTCATTGTTCTAAAGTTTTCTAAGTGTCAACAAATCCAATGAAAAGACCAAAATCAACATTGTGTTTGTGGGTTTCTCAATACGCTGTAACTTCCTATCTGTGGCTCTCAGCTCCAAGCCCACTGGATCCTACTGAAAAGATGAAATCTTTAAAAACACCTCACAAATATATAGTTTCAGTTTTTAAAAAGGTTCACTAACAGCTGCTCACTGAATGTTTATCAAATGCAAGCAAACAGTGCATTTTGTTGGGGACTATTTTCAATGGCGGATTAATCCACAGTCATTGCTTTAATGAGTATTTGGGGCAGCAGGATAGTGTGTGTGGGATTGAGTCAAAACAAACTACGGTGTGTGTTCATGGTCATGAGAGAACATGTCAGCCTGTGCAACAGTGTGACTCACTGATGTGTTTTTAATAGTTTTTAAGCAACAATGGAGCTCTACGACACAGAGGATGAGGATATGTCAGGCTGTGACAATATGGAGAACATAGATTATTGTCAGCTTTATGCTTTAAGTTTAGAAGATATTTCTCATATAAACCGACAGCTCCCTC